>OX637307.1:10007500-10613414 GCA_951799385.1 Hyppa rectilinea
CCAGTGAGATGCTGATGGCCGAGGCCGTGTCCCGTGTAGCGGCCCGCACGGCCGGCAAGGAGTCAGCGGCCGCCGAGGCCTTCGCCATCGCCCTGCGCCGCCTGCCCTCGGCCGTGGCCGACAACGCGGGCTACGACTCGGCCGATCTCATCTCACGTCTGCGTGCGCACCACGCACAGGGAGAAATCACTATGGGACTTGGTGAGTTGGGCTTCAATTGTTTGTTACCAGCATTTATGACGAACCGAGATGGTTGTATGTAGTGACGAATATAAATAAATACCCTACACGTTTAAAACCAATTTTTCAGTGCAGTACTGCAATTTCACTTGAAAATTGCTTTTAAATGTGTTTAAAGGTTTTTATTGCGTAAAATAAACAATTGCAGCGATTCGGCATAATCAATATGAGCTGACTGATCGGGATCGTCGACCTCATCTAGTTTTAAAAAGATTATTGACGTGTAAAAGTGTTTGTGAAAACCTTTTTACAAAAATGAAAGTACTAAAGTACGTTAAGTAATTATGGCTTGTTAACTTTAATTTATGTGGAATACAATTCGGTTGAGAAAATTATTGTTTATAATTTCGCCTGCACCAGAATTTCGTGTTGAGCAGCAGATTGTAAACAACCGTGATTCGAAACTCGGAATTAATGAGTATAATTTGTAAGACACATTTTAATGTATAAAATATAACAATTTTCGTTCACAGACATGCAGAACGGCCGCGTAGGAGATATGAAGAAGATGGGCATCACAGAGTCTTACGTAGTGAAGCGTCAGGTGCTGCTATCTGCCGCCGAGGCCGCTGAGATGATCCTCCGTGTTGACAACATTCTCAAGGCGGCACCACGTCGTCGCGGACCCGACCGTCGTCCCTGCTAGAACATTCTAAATACTCGAGCACGAACATAAGTAGAAGTGGATGACCTACCATACTACACTGATTAGTTTCAAATGAAATGTGTCTCAGATTCATATATTTTGTACAAAACTCAACTTGAGCTTATATCACCGGATGTACCACTTCTGTTTATTTTTATTGTATTAATATTGCACTTTAGTGCAGTGTAAGAATGCTTTTATGTCTGTACCAACTTATAAAATAACTTTAAGTTTAGCTTTACCAGTTTAGCCTTATTAGTCACAGAAGAGTGCATTTTTATAACAAAATCTCTTCCTTTGTGATTACACGAAGTTCTATTTAATAACTTTAAACATACAGGACTTTCTATGTATGCTATAAATAAGTATTTTGAGTTACAAATGTGGAATTCTATGAATGACACGGTCACATTAATTTGATTTTGAATTTATAATGCCTCCCTTCTAGTTATCCTAGGAACATTGAGCTGCGCTAGTTTCACTTATAGCTTTTAGTTGAAGTGGCCGTTAATGCCTTGGTATTAATGTATTAACTATTAAATTAATAAAATTTTAACAAACATTTTTTTGTTTTCCTGTTTTTAATATTCTGTCGACCCGCCCCTGAACGGAATTTCTTTATTGCTTGCTTAAGTGCTTGAAAAGGTACTGCTTAATCAATACGTTAACTGGTATGGTTACACCAAATGACTGTTAGATTCAGTGGCGTAACTATAGGGTGGCAGGACTGGCAAAATGCCACAGGCCCCCGGCCTGAGAGGCTGCGAGCTCAAAAGTAAAAATATATAAATTTGGGGCCCCATGTAATGGATTTGCAAAGGGCCTCAGATGGTATAGTTACGCCACTGGTTAGATTGATGCAGGTGTAACAAATTTGTAACGAGTGTGACTGGGAAGTGGCCCGAGATCCCGCACAATATTACAATTCAAATAGTAGCGAAACGGTGTCACACGCAGTGAGCAACTGATGCAGCAAAAAAGAACTTTATATAAAATAGTGTGATTATTAATAAAATAAGTAATCATTTATTAAAAGTACTTATACGTTTATATGTGTTGCAATGTGATATATTATTCTAAGGCGTTTTAGAGTTTTCCTCAACATTTGAAACAATATTATAAAAGTTATGGGAAACATGAGCGTGGCCGTCATTTGGAATCAACTTTATGTACAATTTGTACGTTAAATTATTTCTCTAAAATAGATAGATTTCATAGATTTACTGTAATCTATGAAATCTTAACTACTTAAATCTTTGTTATATTTGGCTACCATTATAATTAATCGCTCTATTAAACGCAAAATAAAACTCGCCTCTGCCCTCAACGTTCGAGTGCGCAAAGTAAGAGTTTTCGGAGACCGCTGGCCGCGCCTCCTGACTTCCGGAAGATCCCCAATGTTGTTCTACGTAAGTGCATTTGCTTCGCTATTGTATAGAGTGGTAATACTGACCTATAAGTATCTCCTGCGAACTTTTTTAAGGGTTTTGATTGCATAAATCACGATATATATTGTGGGCTAGGTAAATTAGCGCTAACCCTACAAAAATCATAAATTTGAATAATAGACGGCAACAACTTCAAATTAACGGTGTCAATGTACAGGGTTTAAAAGTAAAAACTGAGGGTTCCACAAGGCTCAATCTTGGGTCCTTTCCTGTATTTTGTGCATACGTTATCCAACATTTGTGACACATTTATAAAAAATTAATCACAAATGGTGTTATTCGCCAACTATAATGAAAAAAATAAAAAACCCGAGTGCAACTACAAAATAAGATCACTTTTAAAACGTGTGATGAATTTGGGCGGATGTAGATAGGTACGTAACCCAATATTTCGTGGAGGATAGCAGTTTGTCGGCAAATTCATCGTAATAATTGTTTTGTGATGACAGAGCTCGAAAAATCTTAGGTACCTACTCATGAATAGAACAATTTTAAATTGAACAATTTTTCACGTGGGTTTCACAGAAGTAATGGACATGAAATGCATTATAGATCTAAATCTGTTTAACTAATATTACGGCCTACTTAGCTGTGTGTTCAGCTGAAACAATTTGTTACAAAGTTGACATGCGATGCTCGAACGGTAATATCCAAGCAGGACAAGCAGCTTTGAATAACTTACCGGTAATTTTAAAGAAAATCAATGCAATGGCTCCTATTTATTGGGTACCAAGCTTGTTTAATGCTTTTTTTTATTGCAAGCAGTTGTCTCACAAAACCATTTTTCGCCTTTTTATTATTTTTCTGTTATCATCATCAGCTGCCTAGCCTTTTCCCAACTATGTTGGGGTCGGCTTCCAGTCTAACCGGATGCAGCTGAGTACCAGTATATTACATGGAGCGACTGCCTATCTGACCTCCACAACCCAGTAATTGGGCAATATGATACCCCTTGGTAAGACTGGCTTTCAGATTTTCGGGCGTCTGATGATCCGTAACGACTGTCAAAGATGCACAAATGACAGCCGGGACCAACGGCTGGGTGGGCTAGTCATATCTGCTATCGCAGTCCACTAGTGGACAGGGTTAAACCCACGCTTTGCTACAACATCCTGTCCACCGCCGTTTGCGTAACTCCTACCACAATCCGCATTAGAGTCAGCGGGATTGTCTGAAAGGGTTACCGTTACCACGGCACATAAAGGGCTAAGGAAGGAACATGGATAGGTTTTAGTCAGTAAGAGTCTGAGAATCACACAGGGCGGGTTATTTGATGACTTACCACCCTAAAAAAAGCCGCATTGGAGTACCTCGCTTCAAGAGTGTGCTAAAATTTTTAAAACCAGCTTTTTTACCAAATACCTACATGTTTGTGAAAAATGGCTTTTTTTTTTTTTTTTTTTAAGGCTGGGAAATCATCCAATGACTGCTCCCGCTCTGGGTGGAGCGGAAGGGAGTGTCAGACTCTTACTGACTAAAACCCATCCATGTTCCTTCCGTAGCCCTTTATGTACCGGGGTAGCGGTAACCCTTTCGGACAATCCCGCTTACCCGGCAGGCTTAGCCCTGAGGGGCCCCTTCATATGCTGACATCTCTTTGAGGCGCGCGTGGAACATATACGCGCCGTACGGCACGGGTCTGGTGCTGATCGGACGGTGAGTCACCCATTACTCACCGTCCGCAGGCCCGCGCCTACGGTGGCCGGGAGTCGTCACGTGGCTCCCGACGCCCGGAGCGTCTCCCGCGGCGGCTGGGACGGGAGGACCTTTCTCTCTCCCATCCCGCCACCTCCTTTGCGAGCATAACTTTTTCGCAGAAGGAGGTGACTGCCTCCCACTCCCTCTCGCCCCGGACCATGGCTTGCACCAGGGCCGGGCGCGAGAGGTCGCCGCCGCCGATCGCCTCTACGAGGACACGGCGGTGCTCCGCCCAAGCGGGGCAGGTTTGCACCGTGTTCTCTACCGTGTCCTCTGGGCGATCCTCGCAGTGGTGACACCCGGGCGTTTCCTCCCGCCTGATGATGTGCAGGAACCTCCCGAAACATCCATGTCCGGTGAGGACCTGCGTCAGGCGGAAGGTGAGGGCGCCGTGACGCCTCTCTAGCCACTCCTCAAAGAGGGGCCTTACCGCCACTATCGTGGCGTGCCCTGCGCTGGGTTGCGACAGTCGCTGATTCCAGGCCGCCATGAGATCGCGCCGGAGGTCCGTCCGCTCCGCCGCAATTTGCTGCGGAAACGGAGTTTCCCCCCGGCTTAGTACCTCCGCGCGCCACTCGTACAGGCGCGCGAGGACCATCGCCTCCAGATCCCACGGCGGCAGTCCGGCAAGGAGGCTCGCCGCCTCGCCCGAGATCGTGCGGTACCCCCGGATAAGCCGTATGGCTACCACCTTTTGGGGCGCGTTCAGATAATGGGCGGCTCGCCGCCGCAGTGAACGCGCCCACACCGGGTTCCCGTAAAGGGCCATGGACCGCACGACTCCCGCGTAAAGCCTCCGGCAGGAGGCGTTTGGCCCCCTCAAATTGGGCAAGAGCCGCTTGAGGGCGGCCCCAGTCCGTTCCAGCTTGGGGGCCAAACGTCGGAAATGCTCCACGAAATTCCATCGGCTGTCGAGGACCAGACCCAGGTATTTCATCGTGGTCTCGACGCCGATGTGAACCCCTCCTACCGTAAGTTGGGATCCCGATGGTGGCCTATTCCGAGGCCCATGAAAGGACATGGCCTCGGATTTGTGCAATGCCACCTCGAGACCCAACTGCCGGATCCTCTCAACGACTATCGCAACCCCGCGTGTCATCGCGTCGGCCGCCGCCTGATGCGACCTTCCCTGCGCCAGAACCAGCGTGTCGTCAGCGTAACAAATTACGCTGACGCCGTCAGGGAGGTCGGCCCGCAGCACCCAGTCGTAGCCGATGTCCCACAGGTGCGGCCCCAGAACCGATCCCTGTGGGACACCGCACGACATCTCTCGCCGGTTCCATTCCCCATCGCGACCGGGGTAGATGACGGCTCTGTCCGTCAGGTACGCCCCGACTATTCGACGGAGGTAGGTCGGCACCCGGTGATACCGGAGTGCTTCCCCAATGCAACTCCAGGGCAGGGTGTTGAAAGCGTTGGCGATGTCGAGTGACACCGCCACGACGACCCTACCCTGGGACACCGCGTCCCCCGTCGTGAGGGCTCTAACGCGCATGATGGCGTCCACCGTCGAGCGCCCCTTGCGGAAGCCAAACTGGCAGTCCGCAAGGTCCGGCCCCGTCCTTCCAAGGTGCCCGACGAGGCGGCCCGCAATAATTCTCTCGAAGAGTTTGCCGACCTCGTCGAGCAGCACTATGGGCCGGAATGCGGACGGAGAGTCCGCAGGGCGCCCTGGCTTCTGTATAAGGACCAGCTTCCCCGTCTTCCAACGGAGCGGAAACTGGCCTCTTTCCATGCATGCGCTAAAGAGCGCCTCCAGTCGGGGCCCGAGAGCCCCTGAGGCCAGGACCCAGGCTTTACCAGGCAAGCCGTCGGGTCCTGGGGCGGTATTCTTGGCCTTGAGCCTTCCCACCGCCGCTCTCAGATCTACCTCGGTCACTTCGGGGATGTCGTCGTCGTCCTCGTGGTCCGCTTCGGGCGGAGCCATAGGCGGGGGAGTATGCTCCCCCCGTGAGGGGAACAGAGCGCTCACCACCTCCTCCACCAGCTGGGGGCGGAGACTCTGCGTCAGAGGGGGGGCCCAGGTGCGGAGCTTGTTCCGCACCATTTTATATGGGCGCCCCCATGGATCTCTATCCAGAGTCCCCACCATCTCCTCGCGGGCCGAGTCCTTGGCCCGCTGGACAGCTTCTTGGAGGGCGGTCTTCGCCGCTCTGTACCCCTCGTACAGCTCCGCCTCCGTGGCTGCCGCATCCGGAGGGCGGATGCGGAGCCTGCGGTGCCTGGTGTACAGGTGGCGCACCTCGACGCACGCCTTGCGCAGTGTTTCCACCTCTTGCGACCACCAGTACACCTGACGTCGGGCGCATCCTGGCCGGACTCGGGGCATTGCCACGTCGCAAATCTCGGACATGGCCTCCCGGAACCACTCTGCCTCGTCGTTGATGTCGGCAGGCCTGACCGGTGATGAAACCCAGGCCTGCACGATCGAGGCTTCCAGGAGGAGCTCCCGGTCCAGCTGCTTCAGCGCCCACCGCGGACCACTCGGGGCCTGTCGGACCGGCGCGCTTGAGGTCTGGGTGGAGACGTCGAACCGGATATACCGGTGATCGGAGTAGGTCTCCACCTCCTCTACTACGCGCCAGTCAAAGACGTACTGTGACAGAGCGGGGCTGGCGAAGGAGATGTCCACAACGGACTCACCCCGCATCCGCACGCACGTGGGAACAGAACCCCGATTGAGGACGGCTAGGCCTGCTTCCAGAGCCCAGTCCTCCACCATCCTACCCCGCACATCCGTGTAGCGGGAACCCCAGGCCAGACTTTTGGCGTTGAAGTCCCCGAGCACTAGCACGGGGAAGGGATGGCTTCTGGAGACGACGACACTCAACTCTGTGAGAGAGTTGTGGTACTCGGCGAGAGTTCGGTTCGGAGAGTAGTACACTCCTACTACCACAATCTCTCCGAACCGTGCTGCGACGCACCCCTGTCCCTTCGAGACACCCTCGAGGGACGGGGTGCCGGCGGCGGCCGACGAAGTTATGGCCACCGAGCCGCTCAGGTCCTCCACCCAGTTATCCCTGGGCGGGACAAAGTACGGCTCAGCGACCACGGCGATATTAATCGACCACTGCGCCATGCTCTGGAGCAAGAGGTCCTGAGCACAGGCGCAGTGGTTGATGTTCGCCTGGAGGAGGCGGAGTGGGGCCATCACTCCTCCATATTAACCCCCCCCTGGGTCCCCTGCGAGGGGCCCTCGGCAGTGGCGGCAACGGCGGCGGCGGCGGCAACAGTAGTGGCAGCGGCGGCGACGGCGGCGACGGCGGCGACGGTGGGGGTGGCGGCGGAGGGCCTGCCTCTTCTTCTGGTCCCGGCAGGCGGGGCGCAGGACTTGCTCCCCGCCCGGTGATCGGCCGGCTTGCCAGCAGCCGCACATGCGGCGCAGTGCGGCGCGGCGTTGCAGGAGCCGGCCTTGTGACCGGGCTGACCGCAGCGGAAGCACAGAGTGCTGCGGTCCACCTCCGAGGTGCACTGGACGCCAACGTGGTGTCCCACGTGGCAACGGAAGCACCTCAGAGGTCGGGGTTCCAGGAGTTTTACCTGCGCTGAAACCCAGCCCACCAAGAGTCTTCGGCCCTCCACTATTTTACTGGCCGCCGTCACGGGGCAGCTTACCGTCAGGGTTCGCATGCCCGTGAAGTCAGGGCGTATGGTGCCTGCCTTTACTTGTTCGGCCAGACACCCGCCCGTCCTGACGACGGCGGCCACCACCTCTCCCTCCGTTACGGAGTCATCCAGGCCCATGATGCGCATGTCTGCGCATTTCACGGGCCTGGAGACCCGAGCCTCCTCCGCGTTAAGGGACGCCCTTAGCTTGTCAGCTAGGGCGTCAGCGGTGGGGCCACTCGACGCACCGGGAATCTCCAGCATGCGAGCGCCTGTTGCCGTCACCCTATGCCGGAGGCCCCCGGTTATCCCCAGCTCCTGGAGGTCCACCGCCTCTCGTGCCTTGGTGAGCACGTCGCGGTACGTGACGCCCTTCTTGACCGCGTCCGGCTGCAGCGTGATTACCACAGCCGACGTCTTTGGGGCGCGCATCCTAGCCGCGACGGCTCGCTCCTTGCGGCGCCGCCTTTTCGCTCTTTTTCTGGCCGCCTTGGCCGCCTTCTTTTCTCCCCGACCACCTGCCACTCGGCATCGGTCGCGGGAGGCTCCGGGCGCCGTGGCGAGGGCTCTGGGACCCTGTCCACCTGCGCCGGTGGGGACTTCTTGCCCTTAGTGGCTTTGCGGGCCGGCGCCGAAGCTTTGCCGGACGGTGCCGGTTTTGCTGGCGCCAGGGCTGTACCCGACGGCCCGGGTTTCGGGGCGGGAGTTGCCGCAGCGGCCGCGTACGAGGCCACCCTCGGGCCCGGGGCCGCCTTTCCCGACGCCAGGGAGGGACGCAGGACGATTCCCTCCACTATGGAGAACCGCTCCTGGAACCGCGCCTGGAAGGCGGCGAGTTCCTGGCGTACCAGGTCCAGGACCCGGTTCTCCCCCGGCTCGGGCCGGCCTGGCCCCTGCTGCCGCTGTTGTTGTTGCTGCGGTGGCGGCGGTGACGGGCGGCTCACCTCCCGGGGGGCCTTGTGGCTGGTGTTGGTCTTCAGGCCAGCCAGGTCCGCGCGGAGCCTTCCATTCTCCTCCTGGAGATCTTTCAAGGCGGCCGACAGGCGTGCCACCTCCGCCCGCAAATCGGCCATCTCACTGGCCGGAGGCCCGGCGCACCCGGCCTCCTTGGCCGCCGCCATGATGGAGGCCGTAGCCGAGACTATGGCCTTGCTCCTAGAAGCCCGCACCCGCTTCAAGGACACATCTCTTATAGCGGCCTCCACAACCGCCGCGAACTCGTTTCTGCGGTCCGCCTTGGGACCGCCAGCCGCACCCGCCTCGTCACTAGAGGGCCCCAAGGCGACCTCTGGACCGGTCTCCACGTCCCTTGGGGGCCCTTCTTCCAATTCAGTGGCCTCCCGGGCGGTGAGCCCCCTCCCCACGCCTCGCTCTCTGACCCCCCCCCGCTTGCTGGTGGGGATCTTACGAGCTGAGGCCAGCTCCCCTTCAGAGGATGACCCCTGGCCGTCCTCTGACCTTGGCCGCTTGGCAAAGAACCTACGGTTCTTCGCTGCAGCGGCTAACTCCCTGGCGCGGCGGGAGCTCTCTGAGCATCCCGTGCTCGCGCCGCCAGACGCGGGATCGGATTCCGATCCCGCATCACTCCTCCTTTCGTCGTTTGGGGTTTTTTTAAAAGAATTATCCATAGTTGTTCCCACGAGTGTAAAACAATCTGTACTTGCTCAAAACAAAGGTCCGCACTAGCGACTGAACCAAGCTACCCATCAGTCAAGCTTACAACCCCTCTCACGGTGCGCCGCCGCTTAGGGGTTTGGGGAATTTTTTATAGAGGTTATCTTCCTCGCGGTCCGGGCGGTTAAGCCAAGACCCTCGACCCCCTTCAACAGTCAGAGACATGACCGTAACTGTCTCCGGGGCTACGAGATTATAGCGGTGACAGGAGGGTTACCCCTCCTGCCTGCCCGGCGGCAGGGTAAGTGCACACCGGGCCCGCTCTGACTCCACCACAGTTGCCGCTCTGCTACTCAGAGCGGCAGGTGTGGAGCGATCCTCCTGGCAGAACATTAGCATGCGGACAGCGAGAACCCACTGGGAAATAGCCCAAATGGGAAGTCGCTGCCCGCACCCCAGGATGCACCGGCCCAAAGACTGGCCTTCCCCCCGGACGTGTCCAGAAAGGAACTCCAGTCCCCGGGCACACGTGGAGGTTTTCTGCCGGGCATCCCGTGAAAAATGGCTTGCGGATTACTTTAATCTTTATAGTTTTTTTATGGATAGCTTCTTGGTCCTTCTTGCACAAATCGTATAAACGCAGCACGCACATAATCGATGTAAAGCCATGACTTATAATGACACTTACAAGCAAAGAGGTACCGCACCTATTGTATGTAGGAAAAACGACCGCTTTGCTGTAGTGGCCGCAAGCAGCGCTTGCTGAGCATGGGGTCTTGGGTCCCGTGCAAGCGAAGTATTATGGAGTTTTTTATAGGAAGTAATTTTACAATAGCAGCCCGGAATGGTTTTGTAACTGTAGGCTAGTTTACTGTAGATCCTACACAGAATATAGGTAGGTGTTATGATTATGTTTCGTCTCATTGGGGTGTCGTGCACTTATTATATTGGGTATATGTTTTTTTATCTGCCTGTTTGATATTTTTATAAAATACCGTCCTTATAAATTGAACCCAAGTATTCGTTTAAAATTAGGCTGGCTAAAGTAGATTCATCTTTCATGGGGTACCTACTGTTTAAAATGTTACAATAAAATACCTCCCAACATTCTTGAACTTAATGAAACAAAATTTAAATCCTGTATAAAACGCACACTATGCAGCCAAGCATATTATAAATTGGGAGATTACATCGCTGATAAAAACGCTTGGGTCAATGCTATTCCTGCTCCACAAGGGCGTATCACCTAATTCATTAGACTTCTTAAAAAACTGTTGGAGCTGCGGAAGGTCAACAATAATAAAAACTATATTTGCATTGTATAAATTCAATTTCTTAATATTGTATAATTGCTTAGCACATATGTGAGTACTATGTACCTAATATAAAGTGACCATTTACTGGGTACGTCTTTCATTGACTTGAATGTGCTTTGGCGGCTGAGAGTATGTCATGCTCACTTTAATGTCTCGCTGATGGTGGCGTGTGTGTTGGATCATTTAGCTCCCTTCAAAATGGTTGAGCTGAATGGTGCTAATCCATGCGTCATGTTCGTGAACGGGCGCTGTCGGTAGAGACAGGTCATCTCTTAGCGGCCATGGCTTGTTTTAATTTAATTTTTGAACTTTTTTTTTACATTATTTTATATCGGATGGTTTCACCGTTCTGCATCGTTCTCACATGTATAATAATAATAATATGATCTATGTAACCAATATTTTGTAGCCATATTTTGTTTAAAAGAGTGTCCATGGAGTTTCTTGCCCGTTCTTCTCCATAGCCGGTACCTACTGCTTTAGAATGGGCAACTAGCTTCATCTCTCTGACTGACCGACACTTTGACAATTCAAAAGTGCCTGTAATTGGTTTATTTGAAATAAATAGTTTGAGTTTGAATTACTTAAGCCGGTTGGTAGACGGTAGTATGATTTTGATTACTTAGGTACAGTAATTCTTCGCAAACGAAATCATGTTTCAATATCCCTATCGAATACCGTCTCTGATTGAATATCTACTTTTTATTTACTACTTTTAAACTTCCTTACAAACGAAATGAAATTCTTTTTCGCGAGAAATCTTCGGCTATCTGACCTGGGACAGTAATGGAATTTTCCTTTATTATTTGATTTACCTGCTCCTTCAATTTTATGTCGGTGCAATAGTGTTATCCTCTGTACTGAACCTATACCTTTTTATATTACAGGCGTTCAAAAGAATTATATAAGTCCTGTAATATGTATAGGACTTACATAATTCTTAGGACTTACAATATAATAGGTACCTTTATGAAATAGAAATAATAATTTAAGTAGATATGTAGGTACGCTTATTATAATAATAATAATATCCTTGGACATTTCACACAACGCCATTTCGTCCCAAGCTAAGCAACCTAATGCTTGTGTTATGGTAACGAGATGGCTGATAAACTACTTATATACATTTTTTTTTGTAAATACATACATATTATAGATAGAAAAACACCCAGACTCGTAACAAATACTTGCAGGTCGTACAAATATTTGTTCCGTGCGGGAATCGAACCCGCGACATGCTGCGCAGCAGTCAATCGCTCAACCGCTGCGCCAACCGTGTCGTGTCGTGTCGTTATTACCTACTTAATGACAGTAAACTTGTTATAGGTACTCCTATAAGTATGTAGGTATTAGAATTTTCTAGTTTTCAGTCCCACCCAATCTTAATTGCATCTGTTGAAACTTGTTGGCATTTACGAGATCATTACCTAAAGTTGTGAATTTACAAAGTTCTATTTCAAATTATGTGTAGAAATAGACAACAAAATAATAATTTTGCCGCATTCGAATAGTTTCTGAACATGCGATTGTAGTTTATGGAAAAGCCAATTCAAATATTGCTATAATTATGAGCCATTTCGTTTCCACAGAAACTAATAAAGCCATGTATCCCTGTATTACAAGAAGGCTTTTAATTTTATATACGGTTGGTTTCATAATTAGTGAAGTTAAATTATTATATTTAGGTACACTAAAGTAGTTTGTCGGTTGGGTGGTTGGCCACACAAAGCGGCAGTTAAATTCACTAGTAGTGATGAAAAGAAATCCTCCTAAACTTAAGACCTCCGACAGAGACCTTATACGAGCACATAAACAGGATTGCTTTCAAATTGACTCTGAAAACGGCTAACATAAATAGTACCCTTCTCTGCTGTTACAAATTTTTCTGGAGCAAATCGGTGTGAGCGCGACGCGAAACTGACAGCTCGTTCATTTTTAACTCTCGCCCCTGCTTCACGTCGGAGACGACAATTTGGATAAATGGTACATCCGCCGCCGACCGACTAAATTATTCAGGCTCCTCCTAGTTTCGCTTCTTCTCATGACAAGGAGAGGATTGCACAATAAAGTGGAATATTTAGAGAGTAATCACGTACGCAACATAGGAACTTAGAGTGGCTCCGTCCCTATTTGACGCCTGTTCTACAATGGCATTTCTATTCGCCTCATAAGGTCTCGACACCATGAATATTGCCGACATAAAAATGTATGTATAAGCAGCGAGGTCGCATATAAATAAGATGTGCCAAATTGTATGGTTTTCATGTTTTGTTTGACAAACGTTTTGCTTTTAATTTTCTTGAAGCGGCAATCAATTTAAGACAACGTCCACTTTGCATTTGAATGGAGCAAGGTTCCTTCAAAGAATTGTTGCCTAAATAAGTTCAATGGCATTTCATTAAAAGGCAGACGTTGAAAAACAAGGCATCCAAATGAATAATGCTAACTAATGACGAATGTTTGCAGTTGTTGAAATGTTCGCGAATGCCACACAGGCCGTTCGGCAAAAAATAAACTGCAATGTAATTGCGGCCCGGAATGAAGTTATAAGCCTCTCCCCACTTCGGACAGAAAAATATATTTCATGAGAGAAAATATTAAAAACTTCGGCCTCATATATCATTGTTGTTAATTGAATGGATGTGTATTCACGCACGTTGTCCCAGAAGGGTGCAGATAAACCAACCATGGAAGGTACTTTCATCTTTTACTAGCTTTTTGCCGCGGCGTCGCCCGCGTGAATGAAGGAAAGTATCCCACGGTAACATACCTACTACCGGGATTAAAAGTACCCTAGTTGTTAATCCAGATAAATAATGTAATTCTACAATACTTTGGTTTAATAAAACTATAGGTTTATGCACGCTAGTAAAGCTCCCAGTCCGCATGATTTTTTCCGACTTTTGCAACAATCATTAAGTATATTAATTAATTTGTGTAAATTGGCTGAAATACATGATAACATGTATTTCAGCCAATTTACACAAAACAGTAACGACTTATACATCAATTCTTCTTCCTTCTTCAGAAATCCCTCCGTACATTTGGGAAACTCGCGTGAAAATCGATTCGGTAGTTTTTGAGTTTATGTTGTTCAGATAGACAGACAGACGCGGTGGAGGGACTTTGTTTTATAATATGTAAGTAACCTAGATTTCGCTGTGGTCAGTCTGAAACATTTTCGACTATAAATTCCACGAGGGTTAAATTACTTTTAGGAGTAGGAGCCCTACATATATTATATTTGACGACACGGTTGGCGCAGTGGATGAGCGATTGACTGCTGCAACATGTCGTGGGTTCGATTCCCGCACGGATCAAATATTTGTACGACCTGCAAGTAATTGTTCCGGGTCTGGGTCTTTTTCTATCTTATGTATGTATTTACAAAAAAAAAATGTAAAAGTACAAGTAGTTTATCAGCCATCTCGTTACCATAACACAAGCATTAGGATACTTAGCTTGGGACTATATGGCGTTGTGTGAAATGTCCAAGGATATTATTATACTGAGGACTTTGATCCACAGCATTATCTAACTGCCTGCTATAGGCAGCGGCGTGGCGTGTCGATTTCTGAAAAGTATTTGAAGTAAGGTTTAGAGCTCATAAGACCGCTGTATTGGGAAAAAACTGCCAATGTCTGTCCTGAAGAAGACTCCAATAACCTTACTAGGTTGTCATTACCTACATACTAAAAATGTATAACAGATGTTCCAAATAACTCCTTAAGGTCAAAACTCTAATCCCAACATTCTAATCGTCCCAACATTCTAAAACACTGGGCTATTGTCGAAACTAAATGATTTCCGATCGCCCTCCGCACCGATGCCCAAAATGTAGATACCGCTTAATAATCAGCTTACGTCATAAGCCAAAATGAACGCAAAGATTAAGCCTTAATAGGATGATAACTATCTAAATTAAAGTTAAATCCAATAACCCCATTCATCAGGTAGCAGTTAAGTAATTCAGCCCCAGTTGGGGTGAGTTACAAGTTTTGTTAGAACAGTTTCCTTTCCTTCTCGTTTATCTTTCTTAAACACTGGAATTGGCCCGGGATTCGGGGGATAATTACGTTGCCTATTTAGTTGGTAAATAACGTACTACCACCTTATTTTTCTTTTTGCTTTTTTCTGTTCATCTGTTTGTATGGTGGACTTGCTTTGTTTCGGGGATAGAGATGATAGCTTATTTGGCTTGTAAGTTAATACAAGCCAAAGGAAGACGCCAAGCTGAAGGAAGACGTTGATTACGAACGTTGAACGTGCCATTATATTGTTTCCGTTGAGTTTCTATACAGACTAAAATCTTGTAGCTCCTTGAAATTCTGTCCTCGTGACTGTTCAGGTAAGTTCTGTAAATTCGATAACGTTTCAGTTCGCTGTTACGGCTGTGTTCCGTAATTTTTCTAAGCCATTAATTTTACGACTTGGTTTTATTTTGGGTGGCGAAGTATTTGTGTCGAGGTTTGAAGTGTTTACAGGACTTTGGTGAAAATTGGCAAGCATCAAAAATTGACGTTCGGAAACATCTCTGGGTAATAAGTAATCCTTGGGATTTGTGATAGATAATATGGTGGACTCATGTAGTCAGTTATCACCTTATTTTCGCTGAAATATAGCAATGATTATTTAGGCAGTGATATTTTTCAGAAAAATCTAATATCTTGTTTTCAAGGACTAAAGGAGATTGTTCTACGCCCATACATTGTTCGCCCTGGAGCCAACGGCATAAAAAAAATCATTTTCTATTTGTAAACTGCCCTTATTAGCCCATAAGAACAAAGTTTCTTGACGGACACTTTAGAGAAAAGATTTATTTAAAGAAAAGGAACCGATTTTGAGGTTATTTTTAATAAAAGAAAACGTAAGTAATTCCTTCTAAAATCGCTATTTCTGGTTTCTACAAAGCATTAAACTTCAAATACAGTAAAATATTACCGTACATACAGTTGTATTATGCCTGTTATGTACAGTTATTATTTATTGGTTGAAGTTTACTTTAAGCGAAGTCCGTTATCCGTTGTCAAAATGCTAAGGTGTCGTTTAAGCAGATCACAGAATCAGTTATTCGAAGCCAGGTCACGTTGAAAGCAATCCAAATTGTAGTCCGTTAAACAGAAACAAAATCAAAAACGCCAAAAGAAATCGCCAAATAAAATACGTAGTCACAACAACACAACACAGCCACAGGTTCGTCTCGGTGAGACGCTCCGACTGACGTAGTGACGTAGAGATGCTCTCTGGGAGATCAATCATTGTATATCGATTATCAATGACCACCTATTTAATCTGTGGTTTTAATTTAGTAGACCAAAATGACAGATCAATATGTCAAAAGTAAATTAATTTGTTCCGTTTCAAACATAAACACGTTGTTGCTACGATTCTACTTCGATTAAATTAATGCTAAAATAAAATATTTTGTTCCCAACGAACAATGTGTAACGTTTTAGTTTGCGTCATTTAAAAATAGAGTTTAAGTACTTAAAAAGTAAAAATATGGCTATTGAAGTCGTGAAATGGTTATGAGAATAATTCACTAGAGTTGCGTCGTAAATGACATTTCAATCGTTAAATGAGAGATTTTCTGACAAGTGAAAAAACATAGTTCAATAGATGGCGTGGGTAAAAAATACGTCTTTGTTTTACTGGCTACTGATAACAAAAACAAGATCCGTAAATAAGAAAGCTTATTTTTGATGTCAAAAACCTGAGACAGTGACGTATTTTTTACCAACGCCTCTTTTGAACTAATATTTTCTCACTTGTGAGAAAATCCCTCATTCGACTAGTAAGTAGATTTTGTGAGTTTGTTTTGTTCATTATATTTTCAGCATAATCGTGCTAGGCCATATTCATCATAAGATCCATTAAAATGTTCAAATGTTCAAAAAAATATGCATGAAAAACTTTTATGTTGCACATTTTCAATGTTTTGGAAGTGATAAATATCGAACATCCATTATTTATCACTAGATATTATGGACATCGTCGTCGATATCGATATTTATGTAATATGAGCGAGAGCGACACTGTCAAATCTTTTGTGACATTCACATTGACAATTCCTTGAAAGATGGCGAGTTCAGTTGGTAATAAAATCAATGAGATCACTTTTAAAAACCTATTAAGAATTAAACAGTGTCCGCTTGAATTTATTATTGTTAAAAAGCATATTAAAATATAATTAAAATTAACGTACACGTCAAATGTTTGTTGGTTATAGGGCGGTCTAGAACAATCTCCTTTAAGACGAAGTTGTTGTGACCCAGATAAAAACTGAAAACAAAGAACAATTCTTTATCAATCGGTATTATAATATCATGAAGGGTAAAATCCTCCAGTAACCATGTATTTTATACTTATTCAACATTGACAAAACGATTAGGAACGACACGTGTATAATCTAGGCGCCATGTTTAACTGAAGCACACAACACAAGAGCCGAATACGCAACAACCAAGGAAATATAGCGCCATCGATATTCTGATTAGTGCGAGTAAGCTCTAATTGGCCCAGTTTGTGTGAGCACAGATCGCGCCACTAAAATAGAGATTTGCGCGGGATTAATCCCTGTTGATACCACGGAATCCCACCGAAATGTATACCTTTACATAAATGGGTCAATGGCGCTGGCTCCGCTGTTGTCTGCCTTAGGGACCGTGCACATGCCAACGTTTTAATGCAACAGCGAACGAACTGTTGCATGCAAACTGCTACTAAGGACATAATGAATTTTAGGTAAGGCTTGCTATTGCATTCGACAGAATAGTGTTCGTAAAACTAAGTGTGATTTCATGGTACTATTTTTTAACTGCAAAAGCGTTGTCATGCCTATACTTTCATGTTTCATTCTTGTTGTAGCTACGTCAACATGGTAGGATATTTTTTATGTTCCAAGCGAAGCTTAGTGCCCAATTAGGTTAACAATTTCCTTTTCAAACCAAGGCTTATTGTAACATTTGTAACGATCGCCTCTTTTCAGTACCTATTTCTTATTCTCGTAGTAACTAAGCACCGCCTAATTCCAGCCTTACAGCAATCAGTACATTTAACTATTTCAATTTCCAGTTACAAAGATTAGGTGGCGCACGTACCAGGTCTTGGTCTTGTCGCACAGAAGTCAGCAGTTGGGTGCGGGAAATCCAGCGATGCGCCAGTATAACTCGGCTAAGTAATATTGTTTTAGTTACTAAGTAGTGCGGAGCGAGACCTCTGGCAGACAGTTTTGGCAGCTGTTCTGCACATGATGTATGTTAATGTCACGTAAGAGATTATTTCTTGGCACTGAAACATGGTGCCTGCGCATACAATTGTTTGCTCTCCTGTTTTGCATTCGACGAATTCTTGTATTATACTCGTACGTCGGCTAGTGCGGAATAAGTGACTATAACGGTTGTATTGTCCTTTTGTATGAGAATAGAATTGAAATAGATGGGAGAAATATACAGATGAGGCTTATTTTATATAGAGAATAGAGTAGCAACTGCAAATATAAGTACTACGAGTACTACCTAAAATCAACATATCTATTTAAAGAAACAGGATAACAAACCTAAATCGTAGTTTACACAACTGCCAATACTAGAACTTCAAAAATGAAACAGCAACTTAAAGGTAAAACATACCAGTAGCCTGTAGTTTATCATCCTCGCAACTTGTTCGACTAACGTGAGCCGAGGGTACCTAATGGTTAACTTAAATGATGCTTGTAAACGATAGACAGGCTTCAAACTAACTCGCAACTGGAACAAGCGCGGGGAAATAGTGTTTATGTAACAGAATATCGTAAGTTATGTTATATAGAATGTAACAATTTCTATTTATTTATATATTGGTTATAAACTAAAAACTAAAAGACAAAGAATTTAAGTAGCAAGCTGACAATGGCTGTGGCCAGACTTACCCGAATTTCTACCTGTCTTTTATTCAGACTTCGGATCTTAAACAATGTTATCTGAGTCATACAACCACAGAACCAAACATTCCTAGATCTTCAGTTTCGAACTGTATTTTGTAATCCAAACTTGCCTTAAAGCAACAGAGCCAAGTATTGTTAGCCAACTATACTCGTAAACTAAACTCTAAGCCATCGGAGGTAGTATTTCGTACAAGAATTACTACAGCAATCCATTTGAGGTAGTTTTTGCAGCAGAGAGGCAGGAGCGAGTCGATACACAGTATCTCTACAAATTCGTCTAAGTGCAACACTTTCAGAAAGAAAACAATTGTACGAAGTTACCGTCTTCCAGCGATTGAATTCACTAACTTTAAAGTGTGTTATTTCTTTCAGGCGTAACTTTGTTGTTGAACGGAACTGACAGTTGCGTAGTATTGACTTCTCGATACTTGTTATTTGTTATAAACACTTACAACAAGACATAACTGAATAAAACGAAATGGGACAAATGTCACAACTTGTTACCGTTTTTATTACTCTTTGTTAGATACCAGACACGTATTTCGTTTCTTTTTTGTTGATCATACGCAAAGGTTCCATTTGCCTGAAATAATAAAATCGGCCTAAACAGATTGTTACTATTCTGACACTATCAAATATTCTCGAAGATAATTCAGCCAGGGTACAGCGATCATTTGGCCTACAAAGGCGCCAAAGAAAAGTTGTTGTTTTATGCAAGAAAGACACTAGACCTTACGTCCAGCCTTTCCTCAACTAGAATGGGATACAATCCCTCTGAAAATACGATGAAAATAAATAAACGATTTTATGGTTATTGTTATAACAAAAGAGTTTCGCCACAAAGCTTTTCCTTACATTACCTATTAGACAAAGAGGTTATTTATTTTCGCCACAATGATTTGGTGCGGGGGAATCAAAAGTTTCCTTCATTTTCCCGAACTTTCTTCGGGTAGTGAACGAGCAGGTCGTCATAAACCAAATAACACAATGGTTTTATTGACCGCATTAAGTAAATGGATGAGGAGCTGACGTGCGGAGCCATTTGACTAAGTTTAGACAAGCAAGCCTTTTAGTCTGGGAATGTAATTGAAAAAAAAAACATTTTTCGTGAACTCTGTTATAAGTTTTGAATTTTCTATTTGTTCTATAGACTACTTCACCAACAAATTACTAAAGTTTCACAGTCAAAAAGCTTAAGGAAATACGAATTTATTTCCAAAATGAAAATGATCAAAGTTCAAATAAAGGCAAGGTGAGGCTTCTCGGCCGTATTTATTCAATAATATTAAAATTCACTGCGATTATATTTGGCCACATTCAATTTCGACTTTGCCACTGCGACCATCGTAACGACTAACTTTTGCGAGGTCCTTTTTACCATAAATTAAGCAGCTCCAAAAATCAATCAAATCTCGTCTCGCCCGTGGTGGAAGCTACTATCTTGAAGTACTACATAAATGGTAGCTGTTGATGGTACCTTTAGACAACTTACTTTGTTTTTTTTCTTGTTTATTACCACATAAATGGTAGCTGTTGATGGTACCTTTAGACAACTTACTTTGTTTTTTTTCTTGTTTATTACCCTAGGATACATATTTTAAATTTGAAAACGATGAGAATAAAGATCGATACCTAGTCGGTCTCGTCACGCATTTCGTGTTGAATTTTGTTGTTAATAGTAGAAAGTAGATGTTAAAAAAACCTAGCTTAGTTACAGGCAAATAAAAGAGTTCTTTTTCAAACATTACTTATAAAAAAAAAAAACACTAGCACACTTAAACACTAACACACAAAGCGCTGTTCGACTTGTTAAAGCCAGGAGCGTGCGGCGGCCAAGCGGCTGAGCGGGACCGTGCGCCCCAGCCGACGCGTCACAGGCCCTGCGTCCATGAAATTGAATTAGCAACTCATTAGTAACGCCAATAAAACCGGCCGACTGCTCGCCACCCCTGCCGGACTTACCCCTAGCCTTACGATAAACGCATACATCGAACGTACACACGCTTTGACAAGAGGTGAGCGCATTTACGGTCACTGATGGGTTTAAATGGAAGGCTGGTAGTGACTTGTTTATTGAGATTTTAATGGCAACATTAAAAATATTAGACCCGACAAACTTACTCGCAAAGAAACATTAAAATTGCACATAAACGGGCGCCTTCAAAAAAGTGAACTAGTCCGTGACTTTGTCACTTGTCCGGAAAAACTCTCAGCGAAGAATCTTTTTATATGAATAATTGGCCTTTGATATTTTATAAGAAAGAAGAATGTGTAATGCCTTGCCGTGTTAGGGCTCAACAAAACCAGGAGTAAGTTCGTAACAGTTTTAATAATGAAAGTTACTAAGATTCCTTTTAAGGTTTTACGATGTAATATAATGAAAGAGTATTTGATCACAAAAAACGTCAAGGGCCTAAACCAAACTGCAAAATATCTTTTATATACCTAAGTAGAATACATACCATTCTCTCGAGTTCCAGTAAGTACATTTGAATGTACAATTATACACTTTTGTGTACTATGTTTCACGAAAATAAATATATTATATTAATAGTAAATTACTACAAACGTTTTATACAAACTAGGCTTTGATGAGCGCAAACGTAGCATATAATCCTGGCTTCTTATACAGGCACACCCGGGGTAAAGCAGATATTAGGAAAAATTAGAATAAGGTGAGGGATTACTATGTACCTTTATGTGTAAGAAATAATTCAGAGCGCTGGAGCGCGATTCCCCACGGCCGGCGGCGGCACAGGGCAAACTCCTGCGAATTATAGGCACTTAGTTTAAACGATAGCCCGTCGGGACTCTAACTGTTTCGTTACACTCACTAATCTTAACGTATCGCCTATTTTAAAATTATCTTTAATACCTGTAAGCCTACCGAGTACGATTCACGTTATTGTACTTATCAATAATATCGACTTTATAATTACGTTTTCATTGTGATGTAATATTCATCAAGGAGAAGTTTTAATAGTGTGAGCATTTAAGTATTCACAGTATCTACGCTTTAGTTTTAAAATAAGTACCTACTCGTATTTTTAACCGACTTCAAAAAGGAGGAGGTTCTCAATTCGGATGTTTGTATTTTTTTTTTTTTATGTTTGTTCGCGCATAACTCCGTTGCTTGCCAACCGATTTGAAAAATTCTTTTTTTGTTGGAAAGGGTATACTTCCCAAATGGTCCCATAAAAATTTTATCGAAATCGGATAAGCGGTTTTTGTAAAATCAACAAAAATCTAAAAAAAATCCTACTTAATATATGTGGACGATGTTCTAAATAACTTCCTGTCACTGTAATTTATATACCAGGTAGTGGTATTAAAATTGGGGGATTGTGTCGGTACCACAACTAAAAAGTGAAAAATAAAAACTTTTTTACAAAAAATAAAACCGACTTCCAAAACAAACACTACAAAGTGAAAAATAATTTTGATTTCGGAAGTCGGTGGCAAAAAATGAAAATACAAAACCGAAGACACCGACTTCCGAAATCAAAATTATTTTTCACTTTGTAGTGTTTGTTTTGGAAGTCGGTTTTATTTTTTGTAAAAAAGTTTTTTATGGTCTTGGTGTTGCTGAAAAGGTGATAATCACTCAGTGGCATAAGATGTACTTATGCTACTGTGTGATTATCACCTTTTCAAAGATGCAGATCTATATATATGCAGTTATGTCAAGGCTCAACATTTTCGAAATCTCCCGAAAACATAGAACTCGTACTCGTACAAACATAGAATTAATTCCCTCTATTTTTATAGCACACACACGATAATCAAATTTCTGTAACGTAAGCAGGCTAATCAAGGAATTCCGTGTCAAAAGAGAGAACTGAGTCAAACGTTAATTATCTTAATGTATCTTGTTAGGGTCGGATCGTGTTCTGCCTGTGAATAAATTACGGCAACATTACCAACAGAGACGATCGCTCCAGTACCTGTAACGAACTTAGACATTAAATTATGCGAGTTAATGTGTAAAATCGTGTCTCAAATCATTTTCATAAGTTACTTTATGCCCCAGATCTACGAAAATAGGTTTATAAAATGTTCGTCTTCACAATGCTTGCCTTATGTAATTAATATACACGTACGTAATGATTAACTAAAACAATGTTATCGTACAAACAAAATCAGTCGAAAACTTTTACATTTTCATGTTACACATTAGGTGGTACGGAGGCCAGCACATCAAGTTACCACAATCTGTCAAATTTCTTTGATAGTATTTCAACTTTATTGCAAAGGCATAAGGTTCATTTTTGATTGAGAAAATTTGACAGTTAGGGATAGCTTGATGTGCTGGAGTCTGCGCATTGCCCTCCGTGATTTTCAAATATAAGGTTCTACATGGCTGGCCATGTATAGCTAGACGAACTAAATGAATCAATCAATAGATTAATTAAGTTAACTGATAATATAGTAAGAATCTCCTGTGCAGAGATTGCTGACGCTGAGTACACCAAAAGTCAATTAAAGGCACCTAGTTGTGAGGCCATGTTCCCTCTTATATCATTATGTAGAACGGGTCTGAACTTTGACCTAAAGGTGAAGATAAGAAACGTTAATGTGAAACAAAGAGCAATTACTTTTTTCAAAGAGAATGTAAAAAAATGTTCCATTTGAAATAGGCATGTAGGTATGAACACAGACACAGATTAAAAAGAGCAGTCTTATCCAGTGGAATAATGCCTAGTTCCCATTAGAGCTTGTGTCGCGACTGCGTCCCAACTTAATGTTGCGTGTAAAGTTATGTCCCACTCCCGCTACTGCATGCGCTAACTTCGCGGTCGCTCTATGACCTCCTACAGAAATTCATGACACGTTGCATTAATTCGGCTAGCGCACACGACTGTTAAAAAACCCACAAGAGAAAATTACGAAAATATCTAGGTGAAAAACTGAGCCAAAAGTTACGACCAAGTCGTAATGAGGTTACACGTTTATTTTCATACCTTGAGCGAAAAAACATTTGGAAACAACAAAATAATGGCTAAGACCACATTACTGTTTTTCTTTCCTTCCTTTTTGAGGTTCAAGAGCAACCCTTCAACTTAGACGTTAATTGCTTCGTGAGAATACTTACACCTGCAGAGCCTTTATGGAGAGAGTGTAATAAACAAAATAAGTAAACAGGAATTAAAACATTAGATGTTTTACGACAGAACGTGCTCCCCTTTTATGTTTCTTGTAATAATAATAACTAGCTGACGGTTATTATCTAGCGTTAATTACTGCCTGCTCTAATTAATATTATACCCACCCATTGCAAGCCTATCAACTACTGGCTACATCTTACAAACGCACTGAGGTTATTCAATTATATTGCTGTCTGTACAATAAACAACACCTGTGAATAATAAATATGCAGATATCTCAACTCGCTCTATATTGCAGCATAAATATGATGTACGCGTTTAATTTGTCTAAGTAGCTATCAGAAAAGAAACTCAGTTCAAAAGTAAATGAAAATTCGTATCAAATCTAAAAAGATTAGTAGCCCATGGGCGTTCTTTTTAGATTAAAACTGAGGCCATGTTTACTAAGCTACTTATTTTTAATTGAACTTTGCGTTGTTAAATTTTGTAAAGTGAAACTGATCGACATTTTCATTGTTATCAGAAAAATAAATAAAACTATAGAGACTTGAGTTTCAATAAAAAGGATTATGTTTTAATTAAAGGGTCAAAATGTTTGGTTATAAAACAGCAGTTGTTACTATCACGAAATAATACTGGCAGTTCTATTCTCAAAACACGGGACCATGAAATAAAGGAATGCAAATTGGACAGCCATAAAATAAAATATGTATTTAAAGCATCGGGCCGTAGAATTCAGAAATGGAAGCGACAATAAAATTAAAATCAAAAATTCACGCGTTCACTCATATTACCCGGTCTACATTTTGTAATGTGGCCTACGGGGCGTATAAAGTGAAAATTTTAAAGCAGATATGACAATATTTTAAAAAGAATAGCTTTATTTTTAAAATGAGCACCGTCATAAATCCCACCCCGCTGCAATAACGCACGCTCGTGTACATGTGCCCTGAATATAAAACGTATATCGTATTAAAATGTTCGGGTTACCTATTGACAAATATACTTACCACTTACAACGTTTTAGCTTGATGAAAAAAAAAGCGTATCACTCCACTTTCTCTCTGAAAATATAAATTCCATCGAAAACTTGTGTGTTATATGGAAGTTAAATAATAAAATCGGAATCTACCCGCGGAATTTCAGAATTTATTGTTTCTCATGTTTGCTGGAACCTTCGCAGATACATCAAGAAAATGAACCGGAGAACCTAAAAATAATTTCTTGTAAGCTAAGACGGTCATTACTTATTTAAGAAATTATTTAAGAAAATAATTCCACGAACCTTTAGGTTCGTTAATTATTTACTATATTAATAATGTAATTTAATAATATTCGTGAATAAATTGGTCAACATTGAAAAAATAAAACCTTTCATCATTTCTAAGCGCATGATCTTCGGGTAAAAAATTAACAAACAAAATAAGCAGTGTTATTATTAACATTAAATAACAAAATTACCGAGAAAATCTATATAGAATTTACGTAGCAATCAGCAAGCCTGCAATTGAAGTACCTTCATGATAAGTTAACGTTCACACTATGCGACATTTTCGTTTCAGTAGATGTGCTAGTATTTAAATTCTTTTGTGATTACAATGAGTGCGTCGTACAATTCTGTTAAGTTCAGAATAAAAATGTGACAGTTACACGTGTGAAAACATTACCGGGACCGTACCACTAGAGTTTCACACGGACACGGAATTCCGTCGTAAAAAGTACGGATTTGTATTAAGACAGATTTATGTTCTAATTAGTCGCTCGGCGAACGTAGCGGAGCTGCGTAAAACAAATGTATGCGACCGCGTCTTTGTTTGTACAAATTGTTTCATATGATTTAAAAGCGACAGGGAACTGCGGCGTCTGTACGAGGATTGATGGCGCGGCTCGCGATGCGATATTGGAACAGTTTATTACGCAAATGTTGTATTGCAGCCAGTTTGCCTGATTACTGAACCACGGTAACAGGACTAGCTATGTTGTAGGACTAGGTTGTTCCATTATTTTAAGAAGTAATTGTAATAGTGTTGTGTTGTAATGGCTAACTGTATATATGTGAATGACGTTTGCAAGGTTTTGTTTTATTAATAAAAAAATAAACATGATAACAATGCTTTTGTTTCATTTTCATGAACTGAACTGTTCTTAATTGTATGTATTAATTTTTTTTCTTCGACAGTTACACATGGCGTCTATATCTCTTTTACAACTTTTTATCACATTTATGCTGAAAGCGATTTCTTTAGAAATAAAAAACACTTTTGTTCGTATTTGTATATCTGTTCTTTTTTTCTTGAATATTTATATATGTGTAAATAAATAAACACTATAATAGTGAAAACAATCTTATGTTTTTTGGTAAAATAGTAAAATGTAATTGAATTAAGTCGGCTCCTATTATCTACCTGTATCCCGCAACACAATGTGTGCACACAGTGGGGTCAACAGCACAAAACACAACAAATACTATACAACCATTATCAATTCACAGTCTGTGGGTTATGACAAAAGGTTCGTCCATGTCGCCGCTTTTACTCTCTGCACCCGAAGCGTCACAACAAAAGCCCTTGCCGTGCTAACTTGAAAAACTTTACCGAACTCCGTCACAGGGCAACCAAACAAAAAGGCTCCATTTAGGGTATATCTTGTAGAACAAACAATAGTTTAGTTCAAATAAACATTAAGTTTCTTACTGTTTTTTTTATGGATCGAAATATAAGATTTTCCAGTCGTTTGTTGATAATGCCTAATTTTGCCTGAAGCTATGAATTTACATTTAATCTAGCTGTAAATTGATTTAGTTCATGACTGACAAGATTATCGCAAGGCCTTATCACGACAAGACTATCGCAAGCACATTTGCAGTAAAGCGATCCGAAAAGACGTTTGACTTGTGAGTCTAGCGGATTCGTAGCGTGTGCGTAGCAGGCTCGCTGCGTCAGCGTAGCAAAATCGTAGCGTGTGCGTAGCAAGCTATCCGCGTGTACGGAACAAGAGGAATTGACGCGCGTGTTCAAAATAAATTAGAAGATACGAGTGTACAATATTGTGCACCATAATCTTCATCACCCACTGTCTTCTTCAGAGTCCCTATTAAGTTTATGTTGTTTTGTGTTTCCTTTTCCAGCCATGTCCGATCGGTTTCCAGACACCCATACGTATACCTAATCTTCTGTATTTTATAGATATATTCTGTGTAAATAAAAGGAAATCGTGATTGACTGACTGATTGAATTAAAAACGCACAGTACAAACCACTGAATGGATTGGACTGAAATTTGGCATACGGATAGCAATTTTGACGTGGGGATCCGCTATTCAGCGCGAACGGAGTCGTGGATAGAAGTTAGATACACATATTTAATTACTTTGTCTGATTCATCAACGCAGACCTGAAACTACTGGGACTGGGACCATGATATTTTGCACACAGCTTCCTTTTATAATTAGAGGAGCACCAGGAAAGGGTTTTTGGAAATTCGACCTTTAGGGCGTGAAAAGGGGGTATTTCGTTTATACGACACATCTTATTCCTTAAGTTTATAGATTTGAATTTTAATCTCCACGAATACATGATATATCTAAGTAAATTATAAGTATAGTTTGTCATTTTTAAGTTTGTATAATTTTTTTTCACGATGTCCAATTAACTCGAAACTCAATATTTATACTCTAAAAAAAGAGTAACGCGTTTCAAGAATTTCCGGAAATCAACCCCTAACGGGGTGAAAAGGGGTTGTATATTTTACAGGGGTGAATTTTACTGCGAGGCCTGAATAACCCAATTCTTAAAAAAAAAGTTTTTTATTAAAATACATAATAAGGGATCACGCGGACGAAGCCGCGGGCGGCAACTAGTAATTACAATAAAAATGTTATGTATTACTATTACGTACATTTCTGTGCAGTCACAAATCTACTACGGTATTACCGGGTTGCTGGTAACAAAGGGAAATTAAATTAGAACTTGGTGCTTTAATGTTTTTGTTTATTAGGTCTATTGTAACTGTGGAGTTTAGTTTCTATTTTATCGTTATTCGTACAAAATAAATCTTCTATACATGTCAGAAAAATATAAATTACTTAGCTTAAGAAGATATGTTTCAAAGTAAAAGCTGCAAATATTTCTACAAACTTGACTTATATAGAATGGTTGTGGGTAAGTTTTGAAATAGATTTATAAAACTAGTAAAAGGCAGTAAGGGTCAGCCGCTGGATAAAGATTATTACAGCACTTGTGAGAGACAAATCCACTAGATTTGTATATTTTGGATTTGTCCAAAATATACAAATCTAGTGGATTTGTCTGTCTTTTGTTTGTTTAACTTTGGTTAAATATGTATTAGGGATCTATTACAAACATATTATGTACAAGCTCAACACCTTTTATGGTGTGTGGTTCTCCGATAAAAACGCGTATTCATTTAATTTTGTTTTAACTTCTTCACGAGCTACGTCTATAAAAGAACGTCATGATACAAACTTTACAGCTTCTTTTATAGTGATCAAGCGCTACATTAAACTTATTTAAAGCGAAAGCGCTCAAAGTGTACTCAATATTTTCAATCGAAGTGTCTTTGATGTTATTGTCATAGAGCAGGCTACATCCCAAACGCGGTGGAACAAATGTTCGGCTCTGGTACACCGACAGGAACCTGTTTTGAAGTTAAATTACCAAAGTTTGACAAGCGGCCCGGCTCACTAAACTACGCTAGCAATAATTCTGCATAGCGTGGTCGAAAGACAATCACCCTCGAGGTACTTATATACTTTTAGTGCAGCTCGAAATGCATTTTGATATAAAAAGATTTTATTACTAATATTTTTTATCGTTACTTCCAGACATGGAATTAAAAGTTTGGATAAATTTTATTTCAAAAGTTTAACGTGACCAGGGAGTCGGCGGCTGCTGGAAACACAGGTGCTCTCCGCGACCGACCGCGGCGTCTAATGAAATACGTCTCCCAAGACACCCTACCACGTTTCCTCTCAAATTGATACCGCAGATTATCTCATTCCGGTGATTTCGTCGTGGCTTTATACTTTTCATTAAATTGAACAGACGTTCTCCACAAATCGCCTTAAGAGTTACGTTCGTCGTGGGTTTTCATGCTCGGTGCGCGCACCTCGCGCCATTAGAACGGTGTTGCGAATGTGTTAGCAGCGGGCCCGTCAACGGGCCGACCCACATGATATTAATTCCGAGCCGAGCTCTGGGCCACCGACAGGCTTATAAGATTAGAATAATTTTCTCATTCCGAGGACTCCCCGCGAGCGCAACCAGCAGTTTAATTAAAACTAACAGTTGTCTCACACAGTCTTATCCGGCAATTTGCGAGGTATTACAGGCCGAACTTCGTCCACAAATTATCTTGACTCCATTTAACAAAGCGGTTATGTTAATACAATCTCGCCGGATTTAGAAGAATGTTTTTGTTATAAGAGGCGTGCACCGAATTACGGCATTAAGGTAAAATATGATATTTAATTTGAGGTTCTTAATAATACAGCAACAGCTCCGTGTTGCGGTACACAACGTGTTGGAGATGTGATCATTAAACCCGGACCCAAATGAGCTTTTTATAGGCGTCATAACACTTACAGACGTTGGAACCAACTATTGAATTAGTAATATCGTTTAATACGCTCCCTTTACTGTTGTACTGATGGCGTCTCTAAACTTGACGCTACCATCAAATATTAAATGTCTAATATAAAATTATCAAGTAAAGCGTGACAGTCTCGCGAACTAGATCACTTAAGTTCTTTCCGTAGCGCTGCGAGCGTAACGTCTGTGTGATAAAATGATATCGCTTCAGCATTGGAATATTACAATAACATATTTATAGGCACGTAAGTGTATATGGCTTCGTTGGTATAAAATAAACTGCCTCCATATGTCCGAATAAAATCCGGTTGTCTTCATGCATATAAAATTTTGTCGCTCCCGTCGTGAATTATTATGTGACGCAAATGTTAGGGAATGAATCTGGAGGAAGCTGACGCGGAGTCAGTTAGCTCCCTCGTATCGGCTGCTACCCTTTATCTTCACTATGAAATAAAGGAAAAAGCACCACTCTCTCGCTGTAATATCTTATGCGTATGAGTGCTTATGAAATATGAATTCTATCTCGCAAAACATATTATTTCGTTATTACTGAATATATTGCTACACGTTTCAGAGTTATATGGGATAATACGCTTTTCTTTATAAGCAAAAATAAATATCGTTGAGCGCATCGTGTACGCCATTGTGACTGTGGGCCCGCTGTTAAAATGTAAATTTCTCTGATACCGATAGGAAGAGCTGACGGGGACTTATTTCATTTTATAATAAACTGACATACGAGGTAACATCAAGCGATCTATTTATCAATGTGGGAGTTAAGGTGAAATAGAAAACAATATTACGTTTTAAAAATATATGAGCCAAGCTAGTTCCATTTGAAATGAAAATATGATACTTTATGTTATGATCATATTTTGTTCAAATAATAATTATAAGTCATTTGCGATAATAACATGTTTAATAGAGGCTGGTGACCGCAGTTTTATGTTTCCCGCTTCTGACATAATCCTGATTGCGTTTTCCCTCACTAAAATGAACTACTGAACAATGTCAATTTTGAAAGTTCATTAATTAATTACGAGGCTATAAAGACGGGGCCAATAAAAGGGCACACAAAACAGTCTTGTGTGTAAAGATTTAGCTTTGGGGTGCTCCGGCTCGGTTTGCTGGTAACCGGCCCGTGACGGCGACGGCGAGACGCCGGCGACCGCGTCGCACAGTGCGCGTGCAACGTGTTCGGGTGCAGGACAAAAAATGAACGTAGTATTTTGTTGAGGTTTACAACCGTTTAAATTAAAGTCCTTGTTAGTAGCTGGCGAAAATATTACCTACTTAGTGCACTTCTTTTATTTAAATAGACAATTGACTCATTTTGTTTATAATATAACTATGTACTATAACTAGAGTTAAGTGTTATGTTATAATACGTATTTGTTTTAGTACTAAATAGCACTATTATTTATTTAAACTTTTTACACACAATAATGGTACAAAGACAGACTTAATGCCTTAGGCTTTCTACCAGTTAACCAACGGTGGAGAAGATAATAAATGGTATAGATAGCATGATCTTAATTAAACCTCTAACATTATACTAAATGAAAACTAAATCCCATAAAATCACAAAAAAATAAAAACCAACAAAATAAACAGTCAATGTTGTTACTACAGAAAAAACCGAATATGTCTCACAGTGCTGATCCCCAGCAATCTGTCCTGAACAATAAGTCTCTCTCGAACAAAAGCTGGCTATTTGAACAAGTCGGAAAGTTTTGTAAGTTTAGCTCTTTCTCCGCGGGGTCTTGGCAACGTCCTGCCGCTCACAATGGGACGAATAATCGTTAGGGCCAGTCATAAGAAAAGACATTACAAAAACAACGACGCACTTTAACCCGTATTACTCAACATTTTGTCAGTGCCAACTACTTAATTTCAACACGTTTTATTTTTGCAGGCAGCGTAGTTTTTAAAGAAATTTTTTTTTTACACCTGCTAAATGAATATTAATTACTTAAGTGTCTCTTTGTAAAGCGACACACTACAGTAATAAAAAAAATGCCAGCCATTTTTTTCATGCAAGTTTCGCGCGTTATCTAAACGTTCTGAATAATCATGTTTATGATAAAAACATTAAAGCTTGACACTGAAGTATATTCTCCTTGAAAAATTGAATATTTTTGCCATACTGACAGTCACATATTTTAAGAAATCCCTAATGTATCTACGTCTTAGTGTAATTGAAACTATTTAAGAAATTGCTTCAGCCACTAGATGAAAATGCGCATTCATTAAGAGTAAGAAATTGGTTTTAATTATATTTCTTATCATGAGTTGTAACATACTAACGAGTAGACAACCATATAGTCACCGGCGTTTTTCTTCAACAGATTTACTTCGGAATATTTTCTATATACCTACGTAAAGAAAACCCGTAATCTTCCCGATCGATAAGAACACATCAAATACAATTGTAATACCTCAATTTACCTCTGTTTCCAAGACACAAGTATGGCATCTATTGAATACGGCTCGGATAAAAGGCTCTAGAGAGTGATGCTAAGGCGACATAACGAAGGAACGCGATCCGGCGCGCGCCGTCACTTCCGGCGTCCGTCACGTGGGAACGACTTCCGGCCAGGCGCCAGAACTCGCCTCCACTTACAATCACTTAGCTCTCGAACAACACCCGATCTTCTGCAAACATACTGAAACTTACTCGCATAAAATATTCATTTATTACTCCCATGTTTTTTATTATTAAAATGAATATAAAGCAAAGTATTAGGTATTAAATTATTACTGCTGTCAGACACATAGTTATTTGATAAACATCTCGCTAATGGCTTTCACCAAATTAATATTGCTACGTTTTTCAGATAATCGGCTCAATGAACGATTCTCGTTCAATATTCATCGAATAACAATTCCAAAACTGATTAAATCCATACAAATTCAAAACCTAAAAACATAAATCTGCGTCCATTTGAAGATTTCAGTTATTTTCATACATCGGTTTAATTTCCGTTTCGGCATTGTTTTCAGAGGGAAATTCGATTGGAACAAGAGACGACGGCGTTGATATGAACCCGTGTAATTTCCTCTCATATTCAATTTAATTCTTTGAGGGATGCATGTCAGGCGACCCTTACTTTAGGAGAATGAACTCGTTATATCGGATCGTAAAAAGGAGAATTTATTTACGAAAATTGTTTTCCGAACTGAAACATGTATTAACTTAGCGAAAATACGAACATTTACGAAGCGTTTTACGGGATTTGTTTAGATACGCTCTTTATTCTATATGTTTTTAAATAAGAACATTATAGGCTGGAGGTTCATGATGTTATTTGCGATGATACAGGCACTTTTATTGTGTGTTTTATGAGTGATTCGAATATAAGACATTTTTAGTTTTCAGCCAGGATCATCACTCAGTCAGCTTGCTTGGTTCAATGCAATCACACACTACCGACTAGTACCCAACATTCCTACAAGAAATAAACTTTCGTAAAGATACAACACCATATATACAAAGCAAGCGGCTTATAACGAGCAATTAGGCTTACGCGTGCGTATTAATTGTATCAAATATTTATATAGAACAAGTGTAGGGCTTTGTAAGTGATGTCTATATCGGTGCGTGCCGCCTCACGGGCCCGCGGCACGCCACATCGCCTGTCCCGCTATCGACTTACACCCTGTTAAATCTGGCCCAATATTAGTACAGCCTATTCATTACCGTCGCGTTTTATTTTATTGTTTCTTCTTGTAACGACGCCTTTTCATTTTCGTGTACCCCTTAAAATTTGTTCAATGAAAATTTATAGCCAATTATATACACGTATGAATTTAATTTTGTGCTAGTGTTTTTGCTTGTTAGTCATGTTTTGGGTTTAATGTTTGAATTTATTATGTTAGGGACTTATTTGTTTAGTTAATTAATTGTTAATTTTATCTTGTACGTTCGTTGAGTTCTCCTCTCGTTAGACTGAAACATTGCAACGTAGCGCTAACAATGAAGTACGTCATTGCTTAAACAAGGGTCAGCATTTTTTGTTAATTTTATTACAGTAGAAATGCATTCGCTGAATAATCAACAATCAATAATTCCCTAAACCCTAGCCAGTTTGAAAACAACCCCGACAATTCAGCCAATCCGACAATATCCCTTAATTTGTAGCACGTCGTATACTTTTTTCCAATTAGTCGCAAGTCGCAGTCTTACGGAGGTATGGTAAGGATAAAAGTTAAGCCGAGCGTCGAGACACGGAGCACAAGGCCCGATGCCGGAAACCTGTCAATAGTGAGACGCAGTGAAAGAAAATCTAATTTGGATTTGAAGGATTACACCCAGACTTGTTTCGGCCTAGTAGTTGCCCCGAGCCTCGCCGTCTTCGCTTCAAATTGAATAAGAAACGCGAAGGCTTCGTCGACACGGCCATTTGATTTCAGAAAATCCCGCACTCCTATTCTCCGGTAAATTATTTTGTTTCAAGTACGTTTCCAGTTTTAATGGCTCCAAAGATTTAGTAGATGACAAAGTTGAGGTGTAGGTTCTAAATAAATGAGACAATAGTGTATTTCGTGTTTAGGAAGATTTAGAGAATTTATTTTTGATAAAATCGTTTGTTGTAGACATAAAACAATATTTTTTATTTTTTTATTTTGAGGTTCATGTTCATGAATTTTAATAGCATTACTGTGTGGCGTCAGAGCAATTAACGTTAGCGACTGCCGTGAAATTGTCATGAAAAAAAAAAATTCAAACGCCTACGTTCGATTAAATTGTCAGGTTTCCATACACAAAGGCTCATTGAACGTTCTAACACATTGGTGCGCCACACGATCAGTAATTAACGAGATGACGAGGTGGAATCAAAATACATGAGTCACAGTTATTGTCCCTGTGACCCTGGGCTGAAAGATGACCACCAAAACACGACGCTACTGTCAGTGGAACAAAATTAAATTAAAAAAATAAATCCTTGGCTTGTGACATGGGCTTCCATGCTTACAAAGCAGCATTTGTAGCTTGTAGCGTATATATTTGATCAGTTTTGAGAATATTATGCATTTTTTATAAACAAGTACCAATTCAATTAACAAAAATTAAATTTATAAATATTTAACATTTATATATTGCATAATATCACCTGTAATCCCCGAGGGGTTAGGCAGAGGCACACTATATACCAATAGCACACCCTTATTTAGCCAGGTATGGTTAAGTCCCATTATTACATGGGACATGGGGGCGAGCCTATTGCCCTACTCTTCTTCATGTTTTCGTGTGGTTAGTGACTGACCTAGTGTCAGAGTTTTTATGCTGCCCATGGGCCTCTGACTAAGCTTCAAATGCCGTTGAGAAATATGCTGGTTTCCTCACGTTGTTTTTCTTCACCGATTTTTAAGCAATTGATAATTATACCCTTATAAAACAATATGCCTTGGGTTCGAACTCGAGACCTACGGCTTGGCAGTCCGACGGTCACACCACTAGATTGCCCTATTTATAATTATTAACTTACCAAAATCATGTCAGTAAAGATTATCTAAGTTACCTACCCAGATTTATTATTAGCATTTAAAAGTTTTGCAGTTAAATGTAGCTCGAAGATGAGTAAGAGTCGCATAGCGTCCAAGTCTGAACGCAGTTAGCTTCATATTTCATATTGGCAGTAGAACAAGCTCTTTTATTTCTGTCTGCTCGCTGACATGTGGCTTTTCCAATCGTTCAAAAGTTTTATTAAAATTTATTTTTGTACGTTTTAGTATGCAAATATTTCTGCATTTAACTAAAAGCGTGACTAAGATCCGGTAGACGACCCTGAATTGTTCATCTGCAATTTTAATTAAGTCCTTTTTAAGAGGCTCTTATGTTTTACAAGGCTTGTTGACTTAAGAAAGCTCGGTAATACAATTTTGCTTTCTCGATACAAAACCTTTACACGACCTTTCGTCTAATACTCATAAAAATGCAAGTAAGCATGTAAACCCATTTAGGAAAACAATACAAGAGAAAAATTACCAACGAAAAAAACAGGAAAGGAAAATACGCGATATGAAAATATTCCAATGAAATAATTCATCGGCGGAATAGACATGTTTGTGTGTAGGTGGAAGGGAAAAGTCGCGTTTCATCACCTAACAATTCTTTGTGGAAGCATATTGTGAGCAAGATGACGAGGGGAGCCAAGATTGAATTAAGTTATCGACGAGAACCGTCCGACGCACGTTATTTATTAGAGAAAGAAAACGTAACTAGCGCTGTTATCTGCTAACTATTAATTTCGGCAATAATTAAAGCTGACCAACTCATTTATATCTGCCTCGTTGGGTCCGCGGTAGAATCCGATTTCTTTTGTTACTTGGAATGAAAGTTTTGTATAAAGAATTTTGAAGTTAACTTTTTCGCTTAATTTTAGTCCATTGTCCGTTTCTTTTTAAATTAGTATCTACCCTTTACTGTATTTACCGTTTTACGTGACCTGAAAAGAAATCTTGTATGATTTTCTCAGCAGATCTCGCAAACCATGAGAGATGGTTGAGCAGTAAAACGTGACTTTCTTGTCACAGACGATAGGCTAATAACCTAAAGGATTGGGTCGTGTTTGCTTTGACTGACGTTGGCTGCAGAGCAGCGCGGTTCATAATGAAGTAAGCATTAAGCGCCTGACTTTATATCACATTTTTTGAGCATGTCGGGGCCCAACCACTACCTCAGTACTATATTAGTATTGCTTCACATTAGGAAAGAGATGGCTACACAGGACGTATAGCTTCGTCTTATTCGTACCCTGAAGTTATATTGAAATAATACTAGGTGGTGGCTCAATAAGTCCAGTTTTGATTTATGAGATAATTTAATTATTTCTTCACAAATTTTTAGTTTAAAGTGCTTGAGGATTTTCTTAATAAAAATGCCTGCTTGTTCATAAATCTGTTCAATAATCTAGTTTGTTAGATAATTCAGTGTGACAAATTTATCCAGTGTATAGGTATATTGCTATCCTCATTATTGAATATCCTCTGTGCTTTCTTAAAAAAATATAAAAATAAAATTCTATCTGTCTTAAGTTGGTTTACCTACATATCCAAGTCACTTGAAATTTTCACATTGACAAAAAAAACATGGTATAATAAATAAATACGTCTTCAAATCCAGTCCCAATTATCCCTAATGGAAAGTTAATGGGATTGGTAATTTGCAAAATGCCGTCCTGTGTAAATATCATATACACGACATTTTTATATTATTTTTATCGCTCGGCACAATTTGCCACCCTAAGGATCAGGTAGGTAGGTAGACAATCGATCATATTCGAGCCTCATTAGCCCTACTGATAAAATATCCGAAGGCCGGTTACATAATCTAAACCTGAATCTAGATAAGGACAAATTTTGGAATATTCAAACTTTGGTCTCATATAATTTCTTTTTAACTTCTACTGATAATGAATTTAGACAGATTTCTCCACATTATTAATGTCTGGCTTTTTATCTCTTTTTTATTGTAGTTGTTTTGAAATTGAAGTGACTAATACAGTAAGTTTACTCAAGCTGAAAACACTGTTATTTCTACCTACTGTCCATAATACGGGCATTTCTTACATCACAGTGGCAATATGTAGGCACACGTGCAAATAAATCCACATTAGTGACTCAAAGCAAATACTGAAACAAAAGAGGAAACAAAATTAGGAACAGTAGCAGTCATTGACGCTGCACCATTTAACATCTTATCCCGTGTAATACATTTGGTGCACATGTTCGCTTTCCGGGCCCGTCGACTACGGAGATAGATAACTTCCCGATGATTTAGTTTTATTGTTATCCGCCATCGGAATGTCTCTTCGAACCAAGCCCCGCCATGCGTGGCTCCACAATTATTACCAACCAACTTCCAGCTTTACTTTATCCCAAGCTTCGTGGCTCAGCTCGAATCAAAGGTTTTCCTTAAAATACGATTGGAGAAATAAATTCGTTTCGTTTATTTGTAATGTATACCGACGTAGATGTCGATAGATGGTGTATGATAACACCGCAAGATTCGCTATCTTGTTTTCTTTATTTCTTTTATTTTAGTTTACCTAGGCAGTTCACACAAAGCTCATTCGCAATGAAAGAAAATAAAGAAAAACACGGAAACTCGTTTCCGTATCAGCATTCCAGTTTGCGGCGACGGGGCAGGTCGGCGGAGGATCAACGGTTCGTCTTTGTCACGTCCGACAATTTTTACAACATAGGACCGGCTAGCGTTTCGGAAAGATTTTATTGGCCCGTTCGGTCACGTCTCGCCCAAAGATCGTCCCCGGATGGAGTGGCGGCCGTTTCGCGCGATATGGGTTAACAGCCTCGATTCATCGACGGAGAAGATCGTTTTATGATTTCGGCGGAACATTTTTTATTACGGTCCCGTCACATCTACCCGTTTTCGTATGAAAAAATTTAAACAGTGTTATTGTGAAAGGCTACTTTTTAATGGAGCACAGACTCTTTGCAGCAGCAAGCTTCAATATTATTAACACAGATATTGCAGCAGAGATAAAAGGATCGCGGACAAAAATAGCACAGTCGCTCACGAAACGACTGCAATGTACAAAGCATCTAATTTAAAGGTTCTCTTCGTCTGTTTAACCCGCTGAGACGGCGACTAGCAGTCGGGTTTATACTACCCTTAATAATAGGGGTGGCGTCTATGAAATTACTATTCAAAGGAGTTGGCCAGCGCGGAGGGCACATTACAATGCAAGGTAAACCGCTTGTACTCACGTGAAGGTTGTGCCATGACCCTTTTATCATCCCTCGTCACGGATGAGTGCCAGGGACATCGTTACAAGTTTATCAAACGTCACCTTTACGACTAAATAGATTTCATACAGCAATGACCCCAATTTGGGACGCTTTGCATATTATGTAGATATTCTAAGTTGACGAAGGGTTTAGAAGTCTGATATTAAAACAACAATATCACCTTCTCGTGAATAATCTCGATGCATATCGCAGCGAATGGAGGGTGCATGACAATAAAACTAAATCACTGAAGGTTCTGTGTATTGTGCCCGTGCGGCGCCGGCGGAAAGCGTATGTGGGGGACGACTTGTTTCTCCCCGGATATAAAATAAACTATATTATGGTACCTATAGCCAGGTCATTGGTAAGCAGAACTCGCGTTGAACAATTCAATCACAAACTTTTCGCATCTATTGTGATTCGCGAGTGCATGACAAACAACGCTAGGATACCTAGAGAAACGTGTTTTTCCGGAAGCGGACAAAGCTGTAAAAAGGACATAAAGTTTAAAAGGAATAAAATGTACTCTACAATAAATAAGTTTATTTTATAATGCTTATTTCACCAAAACACCTGTCTCTCTATTTGTCTTGATTGATTTACCAGTTTTGAAAATCGTTTAAATTTTTCGTACACCGAGAGTGAGACACAAATTGGTCTCTTTGCTGCTACTTTTTCCTTTTTCGTAAATTTTTGGATGTTAATTATGCTTAAGATGTGGATTAGTGAGTGATCACCCCGTTCAGCCCTATTCATGTTCGTTATGTGATATTTTCTGTAAACAATATCCTAAGTAAAAAAAGCAATAAGATTCGTGTACGAGCATGATTGAGTTAACTTATTGTCTATATTCAATACGCACACGTAAAAGACTAAGAACACGGCCACGCGTGTAACAACTAAACATAATAAAAATCTGTCCTTACAGAACTAGAAAAATTGTTAGAGTTTCCGCCGTTTGTGACCGGAATATCGAAACAATCAATGGAGTTTGTCGCGGGCCGGACTAAATTGAATCGTCGGAGGGACGGCGCCGGAAACCGGACGCGCTCCTCGAAGCCTCTCTATCTTAAACATTAACCGACTGCCGACCATTTCGAAACGCGTTGTTTTTGCCAAATATAGTTTCTGGTTGTATAATGATACTTCTGTCCGGAAATTAAAAATTTAATGGATTGTGAAATATCTTTGAAGGGGTCTGAAGTGTTAAAAAAAAGGTTTTAATTTTTATGTAACTTTTAAAAACATTTTTATTATGTTAGCGCGGATTAGGACCCTAAACTATCGTTTACAATCCCCGAGGGCGTCAATACGAACATATCATTCCATCCCCCGAGATTCCTGAGCGGCCAATCGGCACAAAGGAAGTTACGTGCCATAAATCATGCAAGTAATTCTGTTACAGAATGTGGCAGAAAAATAACAACAACTATAATAATATTACTTAATGTTATCTCGCTTGAGTTGGAATAGTTGGTAACTTTGGCAACAGGTGAAGTTTGCAAGATAAGGTAGTTGACTTCGCACTGACTTCTCTTTACTTCCGACACGGTAAGACTTAAGATACTCTCTGTTCAAACGTTTATAGATTCAGCTAGAAATCTAAAGGAATATAAAGTGAAATACCTTACTGGTACTTCTTGGAAGTAGGAAAGCTAACTGAAGCTAGTAGGAAACCTGAATGTGTTTCTTCATGGTGCAGCTGAATTTTGAATTTTCTGACATAAATCAATGTAATGTGGATTTAATCAGTATCAGATATTAAAAATTTCGATATCTTGTCCTTAAGAATAATAATAATAATTTCGTTCAAAGCGTCTATCCGGCCTCTGCGGTGAAGGCATCTGCTTCTGCCGCGCTAGTGTCGCGCTGCTAACGTCTTAATGTGAAAGCACCCTGAGGCCTGAAATGTTTATTTAAGTATCAGGCTCGTATTATCACTAATCGGTGAGAGTTAGAAAAATAAAATAAAATAATAATAGGTACATTGACAGGAAAATATGGTGTGAACGAGTTAGTGATATTTATATCAGAATTAAAGTTTTCTGAGCAAAATAAAATCCCAGATCTCTCCAAAGCACCAACAAAAACCAGGGACATTGCTTGAAGGATGCCACTTTTGTGCTTGTTGAGGAATGTAGAAGGATGAAAGCAGCCGGTGCGAACTCTCTATGAAAAGTTTCCCAACATCCACAAAAAATGCTGACAAGCTCAAAGCGCCTACCTGTGTCGTATATGCGAGGAGAACGAAGCTCACAAACAAGCATTACAAAATTCGGCTAATTGGCAAAATGCTGCCAAAACCTGGACCATTCCAGACGGTAATGATCAAGTGGCAGAAGCAAAACTCGGCATCAAACAGCTTCTATCAGTACCAGTATTTAGTCTCGAATACTGAAGTGGTTTCTCTGTTCTGTGGTCATGTTTCGAAGCGGAATTATGACACCACAGAGCGTCTAGTGGTGCAGAGCTGCTTAGAAGGCATATCCACGCGGAAGGTCACCAATGAAGTGGACAGTCATCTAACAGAACGAGATAGAGAGAGATCGTGAGGCGAACAGGGGTACGTCTGCGATTGCACACAATTTTTTGTGATCACGACCGCTCCGTCAAGAGCGAAACGTAACAGAAGAAGGCCTAAATAAATAATCCCTGAAAATGAAGACCTCCGTGTATTTTATGTAGACCAGTGCCTTTGAAAAAGATAAAAATTGTGAAAAAAAAAATGGTAGGATGAAACCCATTGGAAAAAGAAGAGGTTATCTGAGGTCGGGAAGTTTTCACCAAATTACGTGAATTTTTTTTTTGTAAAAGTTCATAATAAAAAACCAAAATCTTGGTTATTTGACATTTTTATATACATTTTGAGGTTATGTGAAAAAAGTGTACTTACAAAAGTTGTAGAACTTTTTATTATCAACAACTTTGCCATTTTACTTTTTTCCATAGGAATTGTAGTTTTGCCGGCAATCGAGATAAACCTTACACTTAAAAACGCACCCCCATCCAGTTCCCGACCTCAGATCGCCCGTAAATTATTTTCCCCTAAATTTTTGCTATATTCTTTTCCTTTTCCACTGGGCTTCATCCTACTACCTATATTTTTTTTGGTTTATAAAATTATCGACGTTGGTCTAAACAGCACACGCATTATATCGCTGTTTACACGACAGTTCAGATTAATATAACCACATTACATTCACAACGATATCTAAATGCGAATAGAAATGGTCGGTAAGTTTCCCCTGGGTGTAGTTTCCTGTGTCCTCCGTGAACCAGGTAAGGCGGCCCATTAAATTTGGTTGAGCGTGTAAATGCTGTTATGATAACACCACTGTGTAATTAGGTTTTCATAAAGTGGTGCTTAATATTTTTGGATATGGGTGTGGATTGGCGATATGCTGTTTATTGTATTATCCGGGATGCAGGCCTAAAATAACCTTGTCTATTCTGCAGGATAGACCAGTGATGGCCCAGTGGTATCGAACTCGACTAACGAGTTATAGGTCTATACTTTGTATTTAATTAAATTACCACTGCTTTCAAAACGGTGACGGAAAATATCGTGAGGAAACCGGCAGAACAAAAAGTTCGAAGACATGTGACGTCATGGATTACGGCCCTTTCCTCTCACAAAGAGGAAACCTATGTCCCAGCAGTGGGAACATCATAGGCTGATTACGATACGTACGCCGCCGTGGGAGACGCCCCGGGCGTCGGGAGCCACGTAACGACTCCCGGCGACCGTAGGCGCGGCCCTGCAGACGGTGAGTAATGGGTGACTCACCGTATCCCGATCAGGACCAGGCCCGTGCCGGACGGTGCGTATATGTTCCACGCGCGCCTCAAAGAGATGTCAGCATATGAAGGGGCCCCCCCTTAGGGCCAAGCCTAAAGTAAGCGGGATTGTCCGAAAGGATTACCGCTACCCCGGTACACAAAGGGCTAAGGAAGGAACATGGATGGGTTTTAGTCAGTAAGAGTCTGACACTCCCTTCCGCTCCACCCAGAGCGGGAGAAGTCATTGGATGACATCCCAGCCTTAAAAAAAATGGGCTGATTACGATTATAATGTATCCTTGTTAAATTTAGAGGAATATAATTTGATAATGCTTTTGCCTATTGTTTTTTGTTTTGGCTGGCAGAACTTCACCCATACTAATAGCTCAATCAAATTAAAGTCATGTTTCTCCATTTAGGTCATCAGACGTGCAGAAAAAGCACTAACATAAATTAAGCCTTATGTATTACCAAATGTACATTAATGTTAAATAGTTAAACAACTGTTCACCTGCGTGATTCGACCAAAATCAGTATTATTATAATTAACAAACCTCGAGAGATACAAAATACCAGTTAGTTTAAGCGATAATACAATTAAGCTATTGAAATAAAGCATTTAATGAGCTCACAGCTCCATTCATTACTATTGTCCAATAATTTATTGTCCAAAATCTGCATCATACAGTAACTTGGACAATTAACATATTAAAGTTCTTAAGTTCATTACTTTTTGGTGTTAAGATAAACTTAGAATCATTAATTGACAGTGACGAAGGTGTACCAAGAAGAGCCAATAAAGCTTTGTTTTTACGCGTCGAAAAAGATTCAGAAGCCAAAAGTCTGGGTAAGGATTTCTTATAGGGGTTTTTCCTCAACCTTCGACGGTACATACCTGTAACACGTTATTAAAAGCTTCAGGCTTTATTGCCAGTTCACAGATAGAATACAGAAGCAATTACATTTAATTTTGACTGGTATTCCGAAGGTTTCTTTTGTGGGTCTTTAATATATGCATACCTACCGCTTTCTAATTTAAGACTGTACTATAACACAGTTACGAGCGACATCCAGGATTACGACGCGGCGAACCCTTAATGACGCAGCACCCGAAAATAAAGTCATTTTATTGCACACGCATGACATTACGTCGGTTACCGTAATTTATTTGTCAATTTCATATTCATTGCATTTTTCGCGCGTATTGCGAAAAGTGGCTATCTGTGTGCACTGATGAGAAAATGGCGGTCGAGTAACTTCCGAATTTCTTTTCATATTATTGTTTTGTTATTTTTTTAGAAACATTGGTATGATGAACGATATCAATTAATAATTAGTATTCTATGACAAATATGAACAATTTCCTTATACATTTAATTGATTGCCATGACTGTAAAAAGACTCATAAATATTTATCTAAAAAACCATCACACCTTGCAATTCTTTATAATTAATTAACGAAAATATATCTGTCCATTGTGGCCTAATAAAATGCCAAGTAATTAGTGGTGTTCCATGATTTAATTGTCGCGTCTCGGCGCGGCCGGCTACATAAGTCGCTCTGCACGGATTTATGGGCTCAATTATACGCGGTCTGCCCGGCGCACACCTGGAACCATTCGCGTCTTTTGCACTTAACCGGATTATGCTCGACTGGCATACATTATATCTTCGAGCTATCTCTTTCATGGAACACGAAAAGGAACTGTTTTTTGAAATAAGTTTTTTTGAACTATTTCTTTGGTGTTACTTGTTTTTTTGTTTGTGTTGAGTTTTAGTGCGTGGCGCTGTCTGAATATTCGGAATTCTTGGGATGCCTCTGTATACCGTGTTTTTTTTCTAGCGTGTGACCTACACTTAATAAAGCCTAATGTTCAACGAAGGACGTCTCACTCAAAGTATCATGTCTCTTTAAAGCAACAGAATACTTTAAAGGCGTTAGTGCCACAAAGCGTTCTATCACATTCACTACAAAATATTTTTGTAAACTATACACGGTGTAATTTTCTGTGATATTTTTGGACATTTAAAATTTTCTGAAACAATCGTCTTCGATATAGACGTGCCAAGCAATCTTTACGAGTATATTTGCTGGTGAATCGGGACTATCCTGGACAGCGGTCAGGTGTGACCTACTTAGAATAGCATTAGATCAATTTGACATGCCTTTACAACTTGATTTAATTGTCGTCTCCGTGGGAAGTGGAGGCAATAAGTCGTGATTTGCTCACTCCCCGGGGATTTATTACTTCAATTACCTATAGATGGTATTCGCAGGTGTGGCCATAACTATTTGGAATGTCCTATGTATGTAATAGTGCGGCATCTGTAGCACATTAGTAGGTAGATGGTTGCTAGGTGTGCGGATAACGATGTTTAACTAGATGGAATGCATAATTTTAGTTGATTGTATCGTGATATCTACATGTTCTGTTTACTAGCTGTGACGTCAGGGAATCGGTTGCTTTGGATAGAGTGATCTTGTGAAATGTTTCAGTAGACATGAAATATTTATTGTTGTAGCTATTTGGTTTTAAGTGGTTTCGTTAATGATTAACCCCCAATAATTCTGTATATGTATACAGGTCATTGTACTCAGCATTATAAACAACTTTTACTATAGAAACAAAATTAGCTTTTTTTTTATAAAAAAAAATCATGTTCTATTCATTTTTGGTCACGTGACTCGTCGAAATGTAGGGAATAGCTGATAAAAAATCAGCTGTCACGATTTCGGAGTTGGTCCCATAGTAAAAGTTGTTCAGTTTGATGGTGAGTACTATGTACCTACCTAATATAAAGCGACCATTTACTGGGTACGTCTTTCATTGACCTGAATGTGCTTTGGCGGCTGAGAGTATGTCATGCTCACTTTAATGTCTCGCTGATGGTGGCGTGTGTGTTGGGTCATTTAGCTCCCTTCAAAATGGTTGAGCTGAATGGTGCTAATCCATGCGTCATGTTCGTGAACAGGCGCTGTCAGTAGAGACTGGTCATCTCTTAGCGGCCATGGCTTGTTTTAATTTAATTTTTGAACTTTTTTTTTACATATTTTATATCGGATGACCGTTCTGCATCGTTCTCACATGTATAATAATAATATGAATTACGTAACCAATATTTTGTAACCATATTTTGTTTAAAAGAGTGTTCATGGAGTTTCTTGCCCGTTCTTCTCCAAGGTACCAACTGCTTTGGAATGAGCAACTAGCTTCATCTTTCTGACTGACCGACCCCCATGACAATTCAAAAGTGCCTGTAATTGGTTTATTTGAAATAAATACTTTGAGTTTGAGTTTGAGTTTGGTCTGTAGCATATCCTTTCGGATACACTCTTATATATACTCAAAGCAGAATACATTTTCGTTGTGATTCATCACGGTTATATGAGGAAAATAGCCGAATTATTTCAATGAAAGGAAGAAGGCGAACTATACGAACATATAACTTCTTTGTGATGCCTTGAACGTTCATAGTGGTCGTTCGGTGCCAAGACATAATCTGTTATGGTGACATTATCTGGATCCCCTGCCAACAGAGGATCCGGCCAAAAAGTTAAAACATTCTGCTTTCAAGAGTGCCTTCATCTCCGCTACATCATGTTCCCTATATGCAGGCACTTTGCATAGATTTTTGTAAAAGAAGTGTTATATGTAGTATTCCGAGAATGTCAGATTTGTTGTTCTTTTTTATATTAAAAATCCAGTGCCTATTTCAAAAATGCGATACCTAATGATTTGTGTCGAATAAAAGACTATTGTTACACAAATTATATGTAATTAGATAAACATTTCAGGTGTTACAATAATTTTTCTACCAATCGTTCGCTGTACGTAAGGTACATAGATGTTTATGAAAGCATATTATTCACGAAGGCGGTTTATAACGTAATATTATTTCCCTGGAGTGACATTACGGGCTGGCTAATGAAGATGTGTCGGTGAGGTGGCCGGGGTCGCAGTGGCGATGCTGGCTAACTTTGTCCTAATAGAAAATTAACATTTTACAACATTGGTAAGCTCATTTGCCAAAGGTTTTGTCTGCCCCGCTGTATAATGAAATGGAATTGTTTCTGAATATTTAATAGTACCTAATCTTACAAAAAGGAAAATGGTATACGGACAGAGGAAAAGCATATTTTATTCATAATTTCTTTCTTAACGCTATAAAGACTCTGAATTTTTTGCTGTGTGTAAAATTATGCCTGAAATCTACGGGAGATTTCACTGACTTAGCAAAAAATGTACACTGTGAGGAAACTAAACTAATGCAGTTTCATTTCTAGGACAGGCAATTTGAAAATATCTCGGCGAGCATTTAGGAAAATAAAATGTTAATTTTGTATTTCTGGACTGTAATATACTTTTTAAAAAGATATTGAAACTTAAACTACATCTTTTGGCCGAAATATGTTCATGACAAACATTTTTACTTACCTATACAGTCTTTTAATAACAGTAAAATTATTTGTTTTTGTCAAACCTAAATTATCATGGTCCAGAGCAGAACTATTGTACTAATTGTATTCTATTCAATGTTTTATCTATGGCAATAAAACCGAAAATTATTAAATATCAAAATACCATATACCTTTGACCAATGTCAAGTTCACATCATTATAAAACTTTTTTTACGGCCTCATTTGATAGCATAAAATTGTATATCTTTTTTAATATAACTATTAAAGTCTGACACGTTTTCGTAGGTCTGAGATGAAAAGAAGATGCCTGAATGTGGTGCGTATGGTGCATGATTGCACAAGGACACAAAATGAAGAAAAAATAAATAAATAAATAATGATAAATTATCGCAATATTCTATTGAGTCGGATTAACAGATTGACAAAATGTTTGTGGATTTGACTGTACTTCAGTTGTTGTGGAATACGGTGGTAGGCGGGCCGGTCCGCCCAGCAGCCGTGCCAGCGCGCGTGATCCTGACAGTTTTGACTTACTGAACAAGTCCCGGACGCCGGACGCTGCCGGACGAGTACATCGACACACTGTTGACCTCAACTGATCCTGTATTTAGAATTTTACGGAAAATGTTAAATATTTTATGCTCTGCATGAAAGTCTGGTTATGTTTCTTTCCGGTTTGACGGAAAATAAGTATCTGTCATATGATTAAAAGTCACAGATAACGCTATGATTATAAGGTACTTCATTTTCGTAAATATTAGTTTAATAAGGATTGTCGTATTCATTTGTCTCATGTAACATGTAACCAACTAATATCACCATTTAATGAAGCCCCTTAAAATAATAAAAACTCCTGAAGCGAAACTTTAAACATATGACAATATAAATCATCGCGCTAACTCGGCGTACTAGACTAAAAATTGTTCCCATTTATTCATAAGAGAATATGAGAACCATATATATTTCTAGCTCTGTAATAACTTGTCGTGCGAATTACCTTTGTGATTTTTTTTATTAAACACGCACTCGACTGGCGCCCTATAAATCTGTTGTTGGCTCTCCCACTTTACTGCTGTATGTACCTATCAATTGGCGGGAAATATTTAGGGGTTTCTCTTTTTATGTTGTCTTTTATTGGGAGCTACGATTCCTGGAAAAGCGTTTCGGGAAAATCACGCGTCGAGATTTTTGGTGTTCCGACTTAGTGGGTATTACGGCGTTTATGTTTTTCATGGAAGCAGAAATTGCTTGCTGCTAATAATGTCGTGGCCTTCGGATATGTGAGGTATGTTTTTGGAATTGACGCCATTGATTTAGGTAGTTTAAAGTATGAGTATTAAAATAGAAGTCCAAAAAGTTTTTTTTTTCCCTCAGAACCCGGTGTTTGCACAGAACTTTGAGATGGTTGATAATGAAAAAAAAAAATGTTTAATTTACTTTTGCACAGGGCTAAAAGACATCATATTTCTTAATAATTCCCAAAGTTTTTGTTAATCTGTTTGTCCAAACCAAAATAAAGACATATAGGTGGTATTTTATTTTCGCCCCTCCATTGCTCTATCCAGCCGGGCGAGTGAAAAGGTTAATTTAAAAAGTTAATTTCTTCGTCTGGCTGCCTTCTTCAATTCGTGTGATGTCCCATAAAGTTAAAAGCAGCTCCACCACCGTTCGGTGTAGAATATTAATGTCGTTTTTGTAAGAAGTAGTGGCTTGCCCTTGAGGGGCATTGTTGTCATCTTTCTGCTGTCTCGTCTTGGACAGGCTCCATTAGTTACAAATACTCAGGATATAAATATTCGCAAACGGGCACGACACTGGCTAGATAAAAACACCCATCTGTTTAATGGGATTAGAAAAATTGCACTTACTGGCAACACTGATGAAAGTGCAGATTACACCGGGATCCGTAGTAAGGACTTCGCAGATTACTAATGTACGTTGTGGTATAATCGGCTTTCAGGATTTTTAACGCGATGTAACGACATCGATGCTGAATCTTGTCCGAGCGTGCAAGCGTCACTCCTCACTCGCACTATACTTCTGTTTTTTTTCTTAGATTTTGATATAGACAACTGTAAAACAATAGAAACTGTAGCACTCTTGTCTACTTATTTCTAAGCAAAATTAATTTATGCAAATCGTAAACAGGACGATGAAATTGGAGGAGAGCGTCCAGGAATAAATTGGTTTCTTTCTGAGTTTGGTAATCAAATTGTAGAACCTTACATAAGGATTGGTACACAACAATGAAAGCAGCCGGATTTCACAAGATCTGACGAAACAAGGAACATCATTCTATTGCAGTCGGTTATTGACGTACATTCACTGTCCAGCTGCTAAAAATAACTTTGTTAATTGTTAAATGAAGCAAAGCCCGTCATTTGATGTTCTCAAACTGCAGTCTCTATTCTAATTTCAGACCTCAGTCTGGAAAATCCTCTGGCTAAAAGCGATCCATTAGCTATTACTAGATTTTCATTAGACTAGATTATCCGACTCAGCCGTTCCAGACTACTTTTCACGCTAACTGACCCTTTCTTTGTATACGACATCACAATTCAATTAAACATTTCCTAGCCAGCTTGATTGTGGGATCCATTTTATTTGTTCCTCCTATGAATTATTCAACCAACCCATTTCTTTTGCCATCCTGTTTTTGCCAACTATTCGTATTTCTATAACAGTAACTGTTAACGGTTCGTTCTCATTAACCGTTATAGTTATCTTTGCGGTGTAATTAATTTGTGATAGAATTATGTGATAAGGATATTAATAATCCTGTTATACGTTATACGCAGTACTCAGATATACAGTAAAGGTTGTAAGTCATTTTAGTGATTAGCTATACAAACTAATGGAAGTTGACTTTAGGCTGATACTCAAGTAAAGCAGTTCCGTGGTTGTGTTGACTTGCCAGTGATTCAGCGGCTAAGCCACTGTCTTAATGACCGATTTCAAACTCGAGACTCGCCGTGTTTGTTCACGTCAATGCGACAAATATGGCTGGTGGTTAAACCTTCGAAGAGTAATATCATCGTGAAGTTACTCGCTAATATATAACTAGCTTTATAACTTCAAAGCACCTATTACAAGGTACACGTAGCTTCGACGTAATAAATCGAGAGACGACTAAAATCTACATCTCTATGGCGCTTACATTTTGTTTGCACATCACCGGCGGATATCGACTCATGGTTTATTTTGCGAATCCGTGTAGAATACATGAGTTTTCGAACGTTTGTTGATTTATTATTCACGAAACAACAGAAACATCGTTTTTTAGATCCGTTTCTGTCTCCGCAAACACGCGTTCACATTCAATTAACACTTTTTCGTAGCGGATGGTTCCAGGCCACCGGAAATTAAAAAACTGTCTAGTATAATGCAGCTATATAGAGAGTATGTGCCTACTTCATATTCAATGGGAATCATATATCATACGATACAAAAATGAATTTGTAATTGAACGTCGTTACTCGACCAGAGTGAGACACCGCGGATGCTCAACTATTAAAGAACGACATAATTTTCCTCCTGCGTGAGTCTAACTAAATAACAGTGAACAGGTGCTCCTGAAGAACAAACAACTACAACAATAGAGCCCCTAGAGATCACCAGTTGAATATAGAATTAATTTTACCTTTCATAAACTCGTGGAGGGTCGCAGTAACAAACAGAATGTTCATACAATAATTACGTGGCCGCAATAAAAGGCTCGCAAACTAGGGTTTGTCCTGTTAGGCTTGTTATCATTACATATAAATAAGGAGGTAGTTAATGTGGTCCACTGAGTATCCAATCCCGGTTACATTGTTGCCCTGGAGATTAGATAGGCGCGATGATTGCCAAAGTTTGATTGAGCCCCGTCCGAACCCTTTCGCGAATCTCCTTGATTATGGGATAGGTAATTGGCGTCTACGGATTGGGTACACAGTTCACGGATCGAGTATAATGGGAGATAACGGTTGCTTTGTTGCTATTTCTGTGTTGTGGTGTGAGCAGGATTTTAATGCTTTAAGGTGTTGTAAGTATCTATTGATTTCTGGTTTTCAGTTTACGACTATCCCTTTACAGTGGAAATCGGATTTGAAATACTTCGTCGTGGGTTCGGACAGTGGGATGAGAATCAGTTTATATGTATTGCATAATTTATTTCTAATTTCAAAATCGATAGAAAGATGGAAGCAAATTATACTTACGTTGAAGCATGTACCTACACTGTGTAGAGAAATCATACAACACAAAAATGAAAATCCAGCAAAGGTACTTGAATAAAGAAGCCATTGTGTTCGATTATTTATAGTGTAAATCAATATTATTTGCATTTCTCACATGCAGATCGGGGCGGTCTACACGCACCATTAAGCCCAAGTGCGGGACGGCGACATCCGCGCTGTGGGACCTAGGTGCAGTGAGTACCTACCGGCCTTATTTGTTCTCCACTAGAGATGCTGTGGCCGTGTCCCACCGATGTTTATTGGTTATTGCTTTCCTTATTCAAGTATTTCTGTTCATTTTATTTTTCTATTGAGATGCAAATTCTACGTTTTTGTTCGAGACTGTTTTTATCCTACATTATCTTCCTTTAAAATCTTTGCTATTGATATGGCAAAACTGTAGCATTATGTTAGCTAGTTTCTAAGCTGCCTTTTGGGTTGACCTTCGCAGCCCTAAGGGTAGCGGTCATCTGCCCACGCGACCAACCTTTAACCGCTTTTTATGACACCCAAGGGTGAAAGAGACAACAGTCCTTTCGCTTAGATAATGCGTTTACTTTCTTCATTTTTTAAAGATCAGACACCATCAGATTTACCTTAAACAGACAGCTTTTCATAATATCTTTATTTCCATGATCCCATCTATCTAAGTATATTAGATGGTGTTTGTGTAACTAAACAAATAAAAGAATTCGATATGAAAGCCATGTTTTGTTACACGTCATAATCTTGTGTTTGCCAGCATCGAGTTCCGGCGGTGAGAGATCGAAATTGCTTTGTTTTGCTCCTTTTTACATATGTATACTGCTTACACAGCACTGTTTGCACCTTTGAAAGGTTTTCCTTTTACCTGATTAATCCATTTATTGGTATTCATAATCAGTTTCTTTATTTTATAATTATTTGTTCACATAATATTTATATAACTATAAATACTTAAAATATTAATAATAATTATGTACAAGTATATAAAACGGGAAAACATCGCTGTCAACAAAGTTCCCAAAAGGCTGGCAGCATTGCCACGTTGTATGGCAATGCTGATTCTTTGGCCAAAAAATAGGCCAGCCCGCGCGTCACGTGCAGAGTCGACCAACCGTTTGGCAATGTCTCGAAAAACATAGTGGGCACTCGTTTCAACCCTAAACGGCTCGAATATATAACTCCCAATCAGATTGGAGTATTAGCGCCGTTTGAGATTTTGTGCACCTGTAGCAGCTGCCGCAGCACAACCCGCCGGACAAGGAAGATGGGATGATGGCGCAAGGGTGTCGACACACGTTGCTTCCCAAACCAACGAAGCAGGCCGTTGGTTTGGGATGATCTTCCAAGGCATTAGTGTAATTCCACCTGGTCTCTCCCCATCGTCGCGTGCGAAGCCCTTGGGTTATTTTGTTTAATCTATTAAAATCCTTAAACCTGACTTGGTTTCCGTACGTCGTTTTCGAGTGATCACTATTAATCAGCGCTGTGCTGTGGGTCCCCCGTAGCATCATGATGAACTTCTTGCACAGTCACGACGTGCACCTGCTATTACTACGTACATAACTAGTTCTGTGTTCATTAGTATAGATCTGTTTTGTTTTTTTTTTCTATTCGCGTTATCTAATCTTGGCTTTTGTATGCACGTGTTTCTATGACAAATAAACCTAGTAATTTATCTTTCTTTTCTTTCAAAACAGGTCATTTTTCGTAAATTAAAAGTAAAGAAGAAATGAAAATAAAAAAGTTAATATTGTCATCAAATGGATAACGTTTCCAAACTGTCTTTGAAACAAAAACAACAAAACAAAAGAAAACTTTTCTACACCTAATCTTTTTCAAATTGATTTGGGAGTTACAGAAAACCGCTGCATTTTACGGTCAAATTATTACAGTTTAACAAAGTAGCTTCAGTGCTTATTGGCTGTTGGTTTTATTGGTAGATAATCCTGTTCAACAGTTACATTATTATTTATACGAGGCGACTTCGAATGTTCAGTTTACTTTGTAAAGACTTATACCAAACAATATTGTTCGAACACTGCATCCACCTAAGTTATATCATGTTTATTTTCTTCTGGTTTCCTTGGAAGGAAAGATAAAAGAGCTAAGAACTTTATTAAATACTAGCTTCTGCCCGCGACTTCGTCCGCGGAAAATACAATATACTTCGCGATATACTGTAACTGTTTAGGCAGTGCATGCAAATAATTCTGTTTTCGGAGGTATTTTTTTCCGACTTGCTAGACGAAAATTGTGATAGCTCGGCTAATATATATGATATAAATATAATTTATAGCCTATAGCACTCAGGAATAATGTAGCTTTCTATCAGTGAAAAATTTTTTGAAATTGGATCATTAGTTCCGGAGATTACCCCCTACATACAAACTTACAAATTTTACCGCTTTATAATATTAGTATAGATATTTTTTAAAATAAGTAAAAAAAAAACATTTCCTTCGCCACCACACAGATTCTATTTGCTACGATTAATTTTTATGAGGTAATTTTCTGTTGCTAAATAAAGCCTACATTTCTGATCCAGTTATTAACCGCATAGTTCCCTTCATTGGGATTCCCATTTGATTTCGATCACTTGTTTATCGAAAACAGATAGCAGCGTTGCAGAGTCCGTTGTGGTCTTGCCAATTGCAGTTAAGTTCGACTAATAGCCAAATATTAGCTCAGTTGTTAGATATTAAGTGATATGATGCATATCTACATGGGCTCGAACTGTCGTACTTAGTTGTCGTTCTATTGACATAGACTCCATATTATTGCGCTAAATTCATAGGTATTCTGGATTGGAGCTAAGTTTGCAAAATGATACTTATCACAAGTAATTTATTTATTTATTATTATAACATAAAACGGTCAAGGCCAATTACATTAGTTACACTTTATAAGCCACCAGTTGGTAGAATAACTGTAATAGGTTATATATCGCATGTTTTTCTGGTAAGTTGTGAGCATGAATGTAGATGGCTATACAAGTAGAGGTAGACCAAAGAGACGATGGATGGATTGTGTGAAGGATGATATGGCTAGGAAGGGAGTGACTACCGAGATGACGACTAATAGAGAAGTATGGAAGAAAAAGACATGTTGCGCCGACCCCAAATAAATTGGGATAAGGGCAGGAGAATGATGATGATATTTTTCTGGGAGAGTCTGGGTGAACGACCAATTGGTCGTATACCCAGACTCTCCACCCAGATAATATCTGGGTATTCAGAAATCTCGCGAATATGTGCTACTTTAATATTATCGAAACATGAAGCTAATGTTTGAGACTCTTCCCACGTCCTATAGAGTAGCGGATTAGCGACCGGTAGTCGCGCTCCGCCTGAAGCGTGAATCACTCCATACGAACTTAACGCATGTGATTAGTTGTGCGCTTGGCAGTAACTGTATAGAGCGTAAGCAAGGACTAGCACACAGTTTTGGTTTAATTCAATTAGTTCAATGGAATATTGGTTTGAACTCCACTCTGATGTTAGGAACGCCCAATTAGCCACACGACTAGTATCCATTCATTATGCGTACTAAAATCCACTAGCATCTAACATTATACACAAAAGCCACGACATGTAGCCCGTAGCTGGGACTAATCCGGCGAAATTCGCAGTAATATGCCTGGAAAGCATAGTGAGTCAATTTCTGGTATGAATTTGCATTCGTGACTGGACTCAGTCCAAGCTGCCTGCGGCGATGACAGCTACATCACTCATCCTATCTCCGTACTTAGTCTAGTCGGCGACACAGACGCATCTACCTCACACACATGTAGACCACGAGCGCCACCTGAGGTCACAGAATATAGTTATCTGTGCAGCCGTGCCCGAGTAATCAGTTACTTACGTATACGTGCCATATTATTGCGGTCTGATTACACACCAAACATGAATTGATAGAGCTGAGTTATTGTCATTGTTATAGATGACGTCATGAATAACGCAGTGCCCATTAGTTTCAAGTAAATTGTTGCAATTTTAATGAGTAAAAGCGTATACCTACTCATTATTTTTCCAGCATATCAAGAAACACTAATAGCGAGAGCAAATCAAGTCAGAAGCATTTGAAATAAAAATTCGAAAGAGCGGCGGAATTTATTAAAATGGATATAAACTTACCTACAGAAGATCCGTTGCTGGAGCAAGTTCTAATCTAGTCGAGACAAAGCAAGCGTAGCGGGGGGTTACGATACACGAGCCAAACGCAAAGCTTTATTTAGTTTAAGGCGCCATTACACGGCTCATATAAACTGTCAAAGTTCGAGGACGCCGAGGGTCGTCGGAGCCACCGCTTTCCTATCCTCCTTTCAACTTTACGCAACCGATCGAGATTTTTACCCGTTTTATTTTACTACTCGCTCTTACGCGCGATCAATTTAATGGTAGCTTCTTCAGATGCTTCCATTTTAAAATTGTTATTGTTTATGAACGTAATCTCTACGCTTATACGATTTGTATATTGAAATGTGTGTTGATCTTATAAAACTTTCCCATAGAAACTGCTTTGTAGTATTTCCGCTACAGGGTATAAGTAGATCATCTCATTTTCGTAATATCTGACCACCTCTCATGTTTAACTGTTGACGATAAAATACCTAAATAAATCACTTTTTCTCGAGATATAAAGAAATACTTCGTTACGTGCAATCAACATAGGTAATAGAACATCCACAGAGATATATCTAACAATACAACGTCGGAAGATGTAATATTTCGAGCTGCTAAATAAAATGTCACCCGCTAAAAAATGGCGCTGGCGAAAAGAAAGATTAGTTATTGCGGGCACATACCGGTGTGTTGCAATTACTGCGTCTGTCGTACAGACGCCGCGCCGCGCCCTGTCGCGACTACCCTCATGTTTGTCTCACCTCACGACACCTGACACACAATTTAAGTAATTTGTTTTACTCATACATTCCCTTATTGTAAAATATGCCCCAATCCGGGTGACACTCTCGTTATATTTATCAAAATAAGTCGTATCGTATTCGTATCCCCTTTCAACAATGAATTTATTCGGTGTATTTGAGTAAGTACCCGTGCAAACGGCTTCTTCTCCCTTGATTTTTCTTTCGTTGTTTGTTGTTTCTTTCAATCCCCTAATCAAGTTTACAGCTTGTCTATGTATTCGGCTGCCTCCAGCTCCGTTGATCTGAAACAACAAATCTAAAGGAGGTGTTTGAGAAGTGAAATATAACAGAAATTCGATACACAACACGACCTTTTCGAGTTACACAGGTAGGTACAATATATACGTGAATAGATTATAGAGGGATTTTGACCAGCGATACGAGAAATTTAATATATAAAACGTACCGTTGAGAATGGGTAAAAATAAAGGTAGAAACAATTTCTTGGTAACAAAATTGTACTATATAATTTTACCTATCACTGTTATCAAAGTGGGTAAAATAAATATTTGGTTTTGTCATGGATTTTCCGGCTTTTTTCGAAGACTGACGTATTTATTCAAATGTTTGACGTATTATTTCCCAAGAAATAAGACAGGAACCTACGCACTTACATCCAGTTCTGTACTCCTTTTGTCTTTGCTCTGCTCAGATAAAATGAGCTTAGATAAATAAGTACCAGTATTTACTAACGAGCGTAGGGTCTACATTATTACATGTCTGGGACTTAATTACTCAATATTTCTGCTGCGTAATTAAAATAGGTACACTAAAACTTCTTCATTAAGTTCATGAAATATGAAAGTAGAATACTACTGTGGGCATACTTACAATAATCATCAGGGTAATTGCCGAGATGCTAAACATTATCAGATGTTTTCAGTCCAACTGGATCCTTCTGTCGGTTTCTTTCTCAAAGTTGTCTGCCGAGCTGGATAACTTGCTCTAGCTAGACATATTTCTTAACAACTTCAAGAAGCGACTGTGGAATGTGGATTTTACACGGCATGACATGCGAATTGTAAGTACACGACTTTTGTCTTGTCCAAATTCATGCCGACGCCAAATCGCCCAAAGGATCCATTTAGGCAGAATCAGTCTAGCAGCTGACTCGTATAAAGCTACAGCAAAAAGACAGCCCTGATCATGAAAAGCACCTTTTTGCACGAGTTCGAATCCAGCGATGATATTTTCTTTGTTTGTGAAATTATGTTCTTATCATGCAGGGGAAATTCTGCCTTCTTTCTTTAAAGAAGACAGGATTTACACTGAAAGAAAGAAGACAGGACTAACCTGGTGTCAGAGTTTTTATGCTGCCCATGGGCCTCTGACTTAGCTTCACATGTTGTTGAGAAATATCTCTCAGACATGCTGGTTTCCTCACCGATTTTTAAGCGAGTGATAATTAAACAATACGCACATGAATCCGTAAAGTCAGAGGTGCTTGGGGTCGAACTCGAGACCTATGATTTGGCAATCCAACGGTCAACCTGTCGCTGTTTTTAAAAAAATCCTGTGTAACGCTTAAATGAATTACGATCGACTTGCCCTCGCTTCTCACGGTTTTTACGACATGACATATTACTTTGTTATTTGTAAGATACATATTAATTTATTATATACACAAACCTTCCGAAATAAATTCTCGAAATGATGGTAAAAACTGTATCAAAATACGTTGCGTAGTTTTGAAAAACAGGCAGACACAAAATGCGGAATGCATTAATCCAGATCTTACTGGAATGAAAATCTTATTTTGAAGAATTGTTAAAATAATTGTGGACGGAACAAGTAGACCCACGCCTCGAGCAGGTGCCCTGAAACTTCTGTTGTAATAAAGTATTACGTTTGAAGATTGGATAGCGCACTGAAATATGATGCCGGATGTCGCCTATAACTTCATTGTAATAGAAAAATTATGAGTTTGGTGAGTAAATAATGTAACTACACCCTGATGTTTCGATGTTGTCAAAAGAGACAGTATTGTATATTTAATTTATTTTTTATTTATATGTCATTGTATAGGTGCTGTACTGGCGGACCTCCACACCTAAACGGCGGGTGTCGCTGACAACCAGCGCTGCTCTGTCTCGCATAGGGTCGCAGCATTATGCTGAGCGACGGTCGTCTTGCGTGGGTGTGACGCATATTTTCCCCCAACCTGTTCTTTTTTGCGTCATGGTTACTTGGTCTTTCCAAACCTTCATTCAATGACTCAATTCCTAACACTTCCTAAAGTCGAACATCAGAGATATCACAAGCAAGCTTGCTGCCAAACTACCAACAATTAATACTGCCTGAAGTCTGGAGCCTCTTCTCTGTGTAAAGCAATAGATTGCGAGTAACACCTCCTTCAGCTTTACACAGGTAGTTAACCTTTGGCTGAAAACAATCAACTCTGCCGTTTAAGGGCTGCGACGTCGCCTAAATAGTTTGTCACTGCTACACTACAGGGGTGAATAACAATAAGACCCCTTTGTTCCGGCATTCAATCTGGTCGAGACATAATCAAGACGTTGCGAGGGACTCCTTGTACATATAACTTTAGCTCAGTATTGCAACTCGCTAACTTTTTCTATTTACGGTCTTCTTCAATACTAGAAGCAGGTTAATTCTTAGTAGAGCTTTTAAACAATTTTATGAAAGTCGCACTGAAGATTATAAAGTCGCAATGTGAAGTTAGCATTTTATTTTCTGGTTCAGCATTCTTTGCTACAGCAATTACGAGCTGTTGTAAATGCAGATCTTGGGTTGTAATAGCTTTAAACTATTCGTAGATTAACAAAGAATAAAGAGTAGAATATTGTTCTGTTCCTACCCAACAATATAAAACGCTATTCAATTTTCCTCAATGTCAAAATAGCAAGTCAGTATAAAAATCAATTACGTATTATCCAGATTACCTTACGGAGAGACGGTTGTGTGCGAACACAGCCTCCTCTCCAGCTACAGACGTATAACAAATCGCTCCATATTTATTAAAAACGATAACATCAGAATAAAGAGCATAAAATATGAGGAGCAGGTATAAACCACAGCTGGAATAATAGCACTGGCAATAATTAACAGTCGTCGAGTGAAAGCCGCAAGCATCAATTTTGAAATGATTGGCATCGGCCGAGAGTGATCCAAATGGGTGGCTTAAACACTCATTTGATATTCACATTTGGTCCGAAACGGGAACGTTGCGACGCAAATTGCTACTAATTTGTCCACATTCAACCCGTCGCGTCCTAGAGACGCGCTCGGTATAATTTACCTTCACTTTTACTGTATACATCCCTTGTTTATTTAGTTTTCCGTAACTCATTAGGGAAATCAAAACAAATTGATTGATTACGCAATTTTCCCGATCCGCTTGTAATTAGGCTAATCAAGTAGACGTTTATTGTATGATACATCACTCAATCAGCACACGTATTCACTTACTAAAATCAATTCATATGTATTTGTTTATTGGAAATATGAATTGAGTTAATTAATCCATACATCGGCGTACGGAACGTAGTTATTTAATCAAGAACTTTTAATTGGAAGAAAACTGAAAAGCGAGAATCTATTTTGTAGCTTTGTGTTTCTCTTCATGCAGGAAGCAGTGAAAAAATAGCAAGTTGACGCGAAATAATGAACTAGTTCAGTAGTTCATTATTTCGCGTCAGAAGAAAAATATCGGAACAAACTCGAGGAATGGACAAGTAAGAAGTCTTGAAGTTAGCATCAGTGAATTGCTGCAAAGGTACTTTTCATTGAATTATTGCACTATAATGTATTGCCATATACTCTTTTATGAGTATAGTACGTATATATAGTATGAGTATTTGCTTGGAACTTAAGAGTACTCATGAAAAGTTAACGAATTAAATTAACAAAACTTGCTTCAGTCTATAATCAAACCTTTCCAGACCGCACCTGCAGCGACTGGGAGGCAGGTTGGCAGCCAACTCCTGAGTGTGACCCACTTGCACCCTAGCCCAGGACAGTTGGCTCTGACTCCGCATAAATTGTGTATATCTCTGCCCTGGTGTCATCGAGATGTTTAACATTGTGTGTTATTGTCAATAGAGCTATTGAATTTACTGCTGTGTTGTTTAGTTATGGAGGTATATTCCTTTGCCAAAAGATGGAGTACGTAGAAACAGAAAGACAAAGTGGACATCATTCGAATATTTATTAAACAGATGAAATTAGCTTCGAGAAAAGCACGATGGTAAAATATTATTCAAGCTCTCATTCCCTTTTATTTTGTAATTGTTATTTCGTTAGTCGTTTACTGTTAGATATTGTCTAAATTATCTCGTGGCAATCGTTAAGTATTTTCACGCAACGTCCCTAAACTTGTTAATTAAAACTCATTAAAAGCTTAATTTCAACATTGTTGGTAATTAAGAAGATTCACGATCTGCGAACCCTATTATCTTAACGGAGCACTTTTACGAATTATTAAGATAGAAAGCAACAATATTAAAATCGCTTTTTCGGAGTACTTTCTTCCCATACCTATTCTTTAATTAGTTGCGAGTCTAGACATTTGTAAAATTGTGATTTTATTTCTTTCTTTAAGACCCTTGAGATCATTTCGATAGCTGTAAAGGTCGAACAACTTTTAAATATTTTGTGGCTTTTAATAAACTTATTCAGAAAATCCAAAATGTGTACAATTTTCCAGAACACCACTATCCCTAAAACTGTAAAACAGAGCACTTTTATCGTAACTTTTCAGTAATACTTACTTGAAAACAACGCTCTTATGCTTAATGTGTGCAGGAAATTAAAGTTTGCATTAGTGTGAAATACAGGTACCGACACACATAAACAATCTTTAAAATTATAAGGATATTAGCTGCTGCCCGCGGCTCCGCCCGCGATAGAGTTGAAAATTTTTCATACAAACTTCCACCCGCTATTTTGTGCCTTTACGGGGAGAGTTTCCTAAAGTCCTTTCTTACTCTATTCTACTTCTGACTCACTCTAACGTCTCCTACTCATGATATTCCTCTGTGATAAATTTCATCTTCCTAGGTCCAGAAGTGTTTGAGATTTCGTGGTTAATCAGTGACTAAGTGAATATATGAATGAGTGACCTTTCGCTTTTAGATAAAATATTTTGTTCTGAAACAAAGGAAATTATGAACAGTTTTATTCTTCTACATATATCTTTATCAAGGGTCGCTTACATAAAATTATCTCCTTAGAAAAGTTCGGTTTAAGATGCGTCTGACAAGTGAGAACCCATGAAATTATTAATTGGCTTTGAAAAGTTAATATCAGAAGTCAAAGAACTTAATGCTGTAAAGTTTATTGAGTTTCTGCGTTTATTAAGAGCCATTTTCCTTAACACAAGGGGTGAGTGGTACGTACATAAGTGTATTGCCAGTCTGTAGGTACCGCAGAAGCTCAGTAACATAAAATTGTCTGGCTAATTAAAATTTTGGCTGGAAAAGAGCAAAATAAAGGCAAAAATTAATTGAAAACCAAGTTTATTTTATTATTCCACAAAACAGCACAGAAACTATAAATATTTCGCAGAAACGAAACATAAACCGGTGTCTCCAATTCTTGTATTGTTTGAATTTCTCTTAACGAAGGCACTTTACCTATACCTGAACCGCAGTAGCTCCGTAACATATTATCTCCGTGGAAAATTAAAGTTTTGGATCTGACTGAAATGCGGGAAGCCACTTAGTGTTTAATTAAACGTCGCGACGTCGACGTCTGAACGTCTAACGGTCCCGCGGAGGGCGGCGTGCGTCGGCGTCGTCGCCTTAAGGAAACACTGCGACCCTTGGAACTCCCAATATCCGCTGCCACGACCACTGATGGGGACTTATTCAGATTCGTAACGTTATTTTATCGTAACTCTATCGTGAATCATGACAGGTGCATGTATCTTCTATGTTCTTTGTTAGAAGGTTATGGTTTCTGCACATAGTCATTTAGGCGGACCATTGTGCGTGCATGAATCTTACAAAGGTTTGATTTCATAAGGTATAGGTGTTTTGTCAAGTCAAGTTATTTACAAACATGAAGATAATTACAGGTTAAAGTTTCAAAACAGGATGACAGTCTTGAAACTGTAATCAGTAATTATCATATTTCTAAGAACAATCCTATTATGAGATTCAACGTGGCAATATTCAGTAGCAGCTCGGATTCTTTAAAAAGAAAATCTCTCGGCAGCTCGCTATCCTATTTCTGGAAACAGACTTGCCACATTCACACAATCTGAACACTGAATGGAATAGCTTCTATTCTTGACGGTACGGTACAATAAAATAAACAATCTCGCATCGACATGAAAGCTAAGCCCAAGTTCTCTATTGGAATAGTCCCTTGCCTCCCCCGTAGGTTCGCTCCTAATTACGTACATGTCACGGACACACCCGTGATTGATTGTAACTCTAATATCTTAGACAATGGATGACATGTGTGACATTGTGCTTGCGATATTTTGCCTCTTGTCTCCCATTATTAGGGAGCTCAGCAACAATACACCTAATAATAACTATTCTAGTCAGATTCCCTTTGTTTTCTGTTTCAGAAAACAAAGGGAATCTGACTAGAATTGGTTTTGTACAAAAATACCAAGTTGTGCGTAATTCTTTTTTTAGGTTTTATTATCTTTACTATCTGTGGTGAAGTTCTATACTTAAATATAACAATAAAAGTAAATGGAATAATATTTTTGTACCATAAATACTACGTTCATAACTGATATGAGCTTTATACCAGTTAGTCGGGGAGTTTTCGGCAACCATGTAAGTCTATTAAAAGTGACCTTTTAGTGTCCATTTTCTGAGACTAAAAGGTCAGGGTTAATATACGTACAGTTAATATAAAATGTCTAACAAAATTATAGTGTGTATATTTCAGTACCACGGAGTTCGATGATTGTGTTGTTCGTGGTCGTTACTGTCACGTCATTGTATAAAAAGTCGGGCGGTGTCGTGGGACAACCTGTAGAAACGAAGTTCCATTCACTGTATACATATATGTATTAATACAAAGCCATTTAGTCCGGTCTCAAGTTAAAACCGTGAATAGTTTTTGTTTTAGTATTAGGTAAATAACATGGCGGCCAACGCTCTTTTCGTTACGTCAGATTTTCTGTCAGTTTACTCCAACCATCGCATCGTTCTGAAAACAAAATAATAATTACGTTATCTCTTGAAGGACTTCCACGCGATACTCATTTAATATAGCTAACCAGCCCATCCTGATGTAAATTTGAGTAAGACAGATGTGACCAGTAAATTTGTCATAATGTTCTTTTTTGTATAACATGTGGAGGTACTTACGCATATGATCTTGACCACGCACAATAGTCCACCGGATGGATGCCAAAATCCCTAACATGGCGCTTAGAAGATATTGATTTATCCATAGCATAGTTCATTATTAATGCAGGTTACCATGAAACTCACCAGTAAATCAACAAACACTGCCTGGGTAACAGAGCATTAAGGTATACTAACACAGTATCCATAAAAGGCGTGAACATAGATGTATTGAAGCAGAACCGGCGCCACTGCCGAGCGAAATAGAAAGATAATGTCATTTCAAATTATTACGTCCCATTTTCTGTTGCCAACTTTAATGGGCTACAGAACTAAAATAATGTGGAATCTATTTCAGAGCAAATTGTGTTCCTAATACCACAGACTAGAAATTACTCATGTGTTTCATTTATTCCGGGTGATATGGGTAGGTCTGTCCTATTCATTACAATTCAGCCTCAATACTGCTTCGTTTGGTCTAGTGGTCACAAGCCTTACTGCTGAGTTTGAGGTCGTAGGTTCGATTCCCGAGTCAAGCAGTGTCATTGGGTTTTTCATCATTCTTTCAAAAGAGGATGTACCTACTATAGATAGGTAACCTCTGCCTAAGCCTTCCGTGTATACAGGCATAATATTATCTGATGTTAATAAAATTTAGTATCAAGCGTTACTTGATTTCTATGTGTGTAATTTCACGAAATCAAGAAATAGGCAGCTGCATACTTTTCAGATCAGTTATTGTAATTCTAAAAATACAAGCTATATTAACGGTAGTCAGAATACTATAAATATAGCCTGTATTGTAATAACCATAATCTTATCAATCCCAAAAGTCCTTTAAAAAATAAAAACCGTTTTTCAAATCTATCGTTCACATTACATTCAGAATAGTCTACCTATCTTGTAGTAAAGTTAGAGTAAACTCTGAATTATAAATAGTTTAACAGATCAGAAACTTATTGCAAACAAACAACTTAGCAGCCTATTACTTTAATTAGAGTTTTGCAACTTGAGAGAGAAAGCAATCAGTAGACGTTACTGTTAAGTAAAGTTTTAACTTGAACTTCAGCTCGGACTTGCACTGAAACTTTCATAGTTATACATATACAATCTACGTTTGTAATTGTTGCAATAGGTCCCTAATGTTATAACGTTAAAATAAACGAAACAGTTAATTGCATAATGAAAGTTACACTGAAAACTTACAGTTACTGTCAAAATCCCGTTTTATTAGTAACATTATTTTTGTTTCGCATGACCCAATCTCAGCTGAATTTATTTACGATTGACTCTGTTTTCAAATCACTATATATCTACTTTGTTTAGATAGTACCAAATAGGACGAATTCCTAGCTTTTAAATTTTCTTTACTGTACTAGTTCTTTTAGCTAGGCGTTAATTGCGTATTCCAAACAATTTAGCAATTGTTTTAATCTTCTATCGTCAGCATTCGCTTCGCCGACGCGAGAATGATTATCACTGTACGGGTTTTCATGAAACAAAAAGAAATATTGTCATTTATCTGTTTTCGGCAATACTATCTGATAAGTGACCTATTGAACTACAAAATTAATAATATCCTTGGACTTTTCACACAACGCCATATTGTCCCAAGCTAAGCAACCTAATGCTTGTGTTATGGTAACGAGATGGCTGATAAACTACTTATATACTTTTTTTTTTTTTTGTAAATACATACATATTATAGATAGAAAAACACCCAGACCCGTAACAAATACTTGCAGGTCGTACAAATATTTGTTCCGTGCGGGAATCGAACCCGCGACATGCTACGCAGCAGTCAATCGCTCAACCGCTGCGCCAACCGTGTCGTCAAAAATTGTCTGACAGCCATGTTTAAAAGTAGAACTGTCAATAATAAGTGATTGTTTTCCTTTTTGGCAACTGAGCCGATGTTGACTATAGCACCGGTAACTATCACTCATCTAAAAGTAAGTTAGTATTAATTCAAATACGCTTCCAAAATGTATCACATAGTCGTCATCAAATTTAAGCGGGATTGTCCGAAAGGGTTACCGCTAACCCGGAACATAAAGGGCTATGGAAGGAACATGGATGGGTTTTAGTCAGTAAGAGTCTGACACTCCCTTTCGCTCCACCCAGAGCGGGAGGAGTCATTTGATGACTTTCCAAACTAAAAAAAGCCGACATCATATTAATGGATAAATTATTAAATCAGTTACGATTGCCGAACTGTTCATATTTATAATTATATTAATCTCGTGAGTGTACCCTACCAACACTCTAAAAACAAAACAAACAAAAAAATACATATTGAGAACTCATTATTTATTTCACACTAGCTGCTGCCGCGGTTCACCCGCTGCAAGGCTCATATTGGTCGTAGCGTAATGTTACATAGCCTATAGCCTTCCTCGATAAATGGACTATCTAACACAAAAAGAGTTTTTCAATTCGAACCAGTAGTTCCAGAGATTAGCGCGTTCAAACAAACAAACTCTTCAGCTTTATAATTTTAGTATAGATTTGCTAAATATCTTTAATACCCATCTCCTTTGTCTTTCTCCCCACTCTTCACTCAATCATAGTAAACGCACGCACGGATCAAATTACTCATTATACGAAATTCAATATATCGCCGGAATGCAATCTTCACAATTTAATTCATCTTGTTAAGGGCAAGCCACAACTGAGAACAGATTAATTAAGGCGAACGGCGTTCATTAATCGTTCGCTAAAGGGTTCGAACTCAAGGGTTAATCATTACAGCTTTTCAGCACGAGTTGATCCGCTCAGGTTTGTGGACCCCGAGGGAAGACATATATCCTACATCTGTAAACCCTGAGGGATTAATAGTCGTGAAGACATCCGTATTATTGGCGTTTGTAATAGTACGATTATTTTAAGAAGATACCTCACTAAAGGAAGTTTAAAACTCTATCCATCACAATGACTACCAGAGCCCCAAGTTGATTGAAGTATTTATGTGAATTCATTGAGTAGGTAATCGTTTCAGCTGCATACTATATCTGTCACGTGCCATACGAATGACCTGCAGTCTGCACTCCCGACAAATAGAACTGTCGGTCAAATAGCGTCGGTAAACCTTTCACCCAACATATCGGGCTAAACGCGTTCGCTGTTAAAATTTATCTGAGTGCCGGATTTGAAAGGTAGATTAAATTTTTGGCCGTCGATGCCAGCCGGTTTACAGCTGGGAATTGTAACCCATAGTCACATAACTACTGCATACGTGCGATAGTTTTAAGTGCGTAATAGAATAAAAGTAAAAATGCCACTCAATTCAATAGCGTATTGCGCACATGTGGCACGTTGGGGATGAAAGTTATTTACGAAATTTACAATTGACTTTTCATTTAAATATTATTATACGCTATTCAGGCGCGAGGGTGGATGGGAGCTGCAGGTAATGAAAACTATCTCTTGAGATAAACAAAACTATATATTTCAATCACACAACACGTAGTACGACAGGCCTTTGAGGCACATTATTACTCAGAACACAGGAAATCAGAACACAATACACAAAACCCGGAGCCCGAGCACATTTAAACAGCAACTACTTACTTGCTAGACATAATTAAAACTACTAAAAACTTTGTACAACATAATAACTAGTAAAATATAAGAACTGAAGAACACTTAAGAACACATTTTAGAACAAATTTGAGAACATATTTAAGAACTGATTCGACTAATAACTTGGCCCTTATTAAATACAATTTTCATAGGGCGCAAGTAGTGTGTGGGGTAATTTTTACCCTCCGCCCTGCCGCCTATTATCATCCATAATTCTATCTAGGATGCGGCGGGCGGAGCTTATGCTTCCCGACAAGTTTCGACCTGTCGAAACCTGCAGGGAACACGCTCTTTTCCTGCTTACAGACAATAATTTCGGCGTCTGCCATTGGTTTATTGATACAAACCCTATGATTGGTCTTAATTGACTTTCATAATAACAAATAATCTCTAATGCTTTTACCAATCATCTTATATACTAAAGTTATACATGAGCGTAATATCGCTTGTTTATATGTTTGAGGTTGCTGTGCTCCTCAACAATCCCACCCCCCGTAAGAGGGTTCAACCGATTACAGTCCCGTCTGTAGGTAGCACAACAACCTTTACAACGGGCCGACGCAGGACCCCATGATTCGTTCTTACATCTATCACTCTTATTATAGAGTCTGCCCCTGGGTACACCTTTTCGATCACCCCTTTGGTCCACTGATTGCGGGGTTTACACTGATCTACTATTAGCACTATGTTACCCACTTTCACATTTGGCACATCACTTATCCACTTTTGTCTTTGTTGGAGCGTCGGCAGGTACTCGCGCAGCCATCGCCTCCAAAAGAGGTCGGCCAGCGCGTTCACTTTCCGCCACATGCGGCGGGAGTCCACGTCGACTGCATGCCCGCGCGTGCACGGGGCGTCTCCTGCGGCAGTGCCCAGCAGGAGGTGGTTCGGAGTCAGCACTACCGGTTGCTCGACGTCGCTGCTCACGTAGGTGAGCGGCCGGCTGTTGATGACTAGCTCGGCCTCAGCGAGGAGGGTGTAAAGTACCTCCTCGCGAGGCGCCCGCTCTCGTAGTGTGGCTCGGAGGGCGTTTTTCACTGAGCGCACCAGACGCTCCCAGCACCCACCCATGTGTGGGGATGCGGGAGGGTTAAAGTGCCAAGCGATACCACGGCCCGTGGCTTCGCTCTGCACCTTATCTTGATTCATGGCACGCAGGGCTGCGCGCAGTTCGGCGTGCGCGCCGACGAAGTTGGTGCCTCGGTCGGAATACATGTCCGACGGTCGCCCGCGGCGCGCAATGAGGCGCCGCAGGGCCAGAATGGCTGAGTCTGCACTCAGCGATGCCGCCAGCTCTAAGTGGACGGCGCGGGTGGTGAGGCACGTGAACAACACGCCCCACCTCTTCTCCCTGCGCCGACCGATGGCGACCTCCATGGGGCCGAAGTAGTCGACCCCACAGTGGACGAACGCTCGTCTCGTCACCTCCAGCCGCGCGGCCGGGAGGTCGCCCATCTTTGGCGCCACCGGCTTCGCCTTTTCCACGCGGCTCTGTTGGCAGCTGGCGGTGACGGCCTTGACTGTTGACCGCAGGTTGGTCACCCAGTATTTCTCTCTAATCCTGTTAACTACAAGCTCTTGGTTAGCGTGTAAAGCCGCCGTATGATAATGGTAAATAAGACGGCGTGTGAGCGCGTGCTTCCCATCCAAAATTATGGGATGGCGCTCCCCAAACCTCAACTCATCGCAGGCGCCCAGCCTGCCGCGTACCCTTAGGAGCCCATCTGAAAACAGCATGGGGTCCAACGACTTCAGCTTGTTATTGCTGGGTAGCGGGCGGGCCTCCCGCAGAGCTGCGATGTCAGGCTCGTAGCTCTCTGCCTGCATTACGCGCAGCAGGCGTACCTCCGCCTCCTGCAGATCTGCCCCGGTCACCGCTGATGACTGGCGGCGCTTGCGGCAGCGATCTGAAAATATAACCAAGCGCGCCACAACGCGGACAGCGCGTGTCCAGGTGGGCAGTCTCTCCGGCTGCAGCAGTGGTTCCGGCGGCGTGGTCGTCACGTGCACTCGTTGCACCATCTCCAGCTGCGCCTCAGCCACCTCGTCGAGGTCGGCGCTCGCCGGCCACTGCTCCTGAGGGCAGCGAAGAAACGAGGGGCCCAATAGCCACTCGTCACCATTATTGGGCCAGTCCATGCGAGTGGCCTTGTCGGCAGGGTTCATCGCCGAGGGAACCCAGTGCCAGTCTGTCCTCTTTGACCGTCTATCGATCTCGGCCAGGCGGTGGGACACGAACCGTTGGAATTCTAACGCGTCTGAGTTAATCCACTTTAAAACTGTTTTGCTGTCTGTCCACAGATGCCTACTGCTGATAGCTACGCCTAGCTCTGATTCCACCGTGTCGGCCAATCTGCACGCCAACACGGCCGCTTGTAGTTCGAGACGCGGAATTGATACCAATTTCTGGGGCGCTACCCTAGCTTTCCCTATCACTATTGCGACGTCTCTGCTACCTGTCGGGTTCGTACCCGCTAAATAGGCCACCGCGGCGTAGGCGGACTCGCTCGCGTCACCAAACACGTGTAATTCTAAGCCCTCGGGTACCAGACCGTACCACCGAGGGATAGACAAATCGGTCAAATATTTCAACTTTTGTAACCATTCAAACCATATTTTGGCCTCGGCAGGCCTCAGCTGTTCGTCCCATTGAATCCCCGTATGCCATACTCTTTTCATGAGGATGCGTGATTGTATTATGCACGGGTATAGAAAACCTAGTGGGTCGAAAATGGACATGATGAATCTAAGAAATTCCCTTTTGGTTGGAACTACTTGACCTTCTGTAATCGCCCTGGGAAGCCGCTTAAAGGATAAGTCGAAAGCTAGCTTGTCGGTGCTCGGCGACCAAATCATGCCTAACGTACGCTCTGTAGCGTTTTCACATTTTTCCAAAGACACCCGATCAGGCATTTCTAATTGTAGCCTGTCGCGCAGCTCTGGAGAGTTGGTGACCCACCCCCTGATATTGAACCCGCCCTCGGCGTGGATGTGGGTCACTTCCTCTATCAACCTACCGGCCTGCGCGACAGACCACGTACTATCCAGGTAGTCGTCCATGTAGTGTTTATCATTTATGGCCGCTACTGCCTCGGGGTATGTCTGCTGATACTTAGCCGCGTTCTTATTCAATATAAAAATGGCTGAGGTAGGGGACGACACGGCACCGAAAATCATAGAGTTCATCACATAAACGTCAGGCTCTTTGTTTCCGGCCGCGTTCCATAAAAACAACTGCGCCCCTCTATCTTGTTCTCTTATTTTTACCCGTAGGAACATGTCGGCTATGTCCCCGGTGTACGCGACGGGTCCTAATCTAAATTTAAATAGTACACCTAGCAGCGAGTTCAGAAGGTCAGGTCCCGCTAGCAAATTGTCGTTTAGTGACGTTCCGTTATAGGTTGCTGCGGCGTCGAAAACCAACCTTAGCTTGCCCGGCTTATTTGGATTCTTTACCCCGAAATGGGGTAGGTACCACACCGGCTCATATTGGATCGCGCCCTCAACTGGACTAGCGTATCCCTCCACTATCAGTCTATCAATCTGGGCCGCATAGGCGGCAGCGTGCACCGGGTCTTTACTCAACCGACGCTCAACACCAGCCAGTCGCTGGCGCGCCTGGGTGTAGTTATTAGGTAGCTGCGGGTTGTCTCGACGCCACAACAAACCTACTTCCCAAGTGCCGCTCTTTGTTTGATGACTAGTGGCCTCTAAGGTGGCTTTAGCCCTCTCGATATCCTGGTGCGTCCGAGGCACCTCTGATATACCTATCGCTTCTAACTCCAGCTGATTCTTAACTAAATTATGTAAATCTACGTTTGATTCTGTTACACAATTTACACTTTGTTCATTATTGTGACAACTACCCACGGGTCCGTGCACCACCCACCCTAAACTGGTCAAAGAGGCAACCGGCTTACCTGATCTCCCTCGACGAGTCTCCTGGCCGACAAGCAACTCCCAGTTGTCCTGTCCCAGCAACAGCAGCGGTTTGGCACCTCTCATCTCCTCGCATCCCAAGTGGCGAAGGTGGGCGTGCTCCGCCATCACTGTGGCGGGCACTGTCTGCGCGGGCAAGTCCAGTCGCTTTATCGTACGACACTTTATACTATGTACTTGTCCGCTCGGACCGCGCACTGTCACACTAATCACGCGCGAGTTATCGTCCGTTATCACTTGACCGCGCGCACTACGTAACACTAACGGCACTAATTGTCCTTTGGCACCTTCGGTTAACGACTCATCTATCAGTGACACGGTGGCCCCGTCATCCAATAGGGCATAGCACTGTTTATCCTGGCCGCTCACTGATACGTTAACCGGAACAACTTTCAACAACGCCTTCCCGGTGTAATCATTGACGTTAGTTATACTCTCGGTCTTCCTGTCCGCATGTAATAACGTATGGTGCGGGTAATCACACGTAGCGCACCTACTAGCCCGACAGAAGTTCTTGTTATGTTTCTTTGCCATACACTTGAAGCACAACTTATGTTTTTTAATGTGTTCCCATCGCTCATTTACGCTTAACCCAGTGAACTTTTCACATTTACTTAGCTTATGTACCTGCTCACACATAGTACATGTATCTATTGTAGGTTGGTTATTATCTGTGGTTACATGCACACGTTGTATATTTTTAATCTGTTTGTAGGGCTGCGCATTGCCTCGGGGCTTATTGTTGTTATTAGCTACTATTGCAGGTGGGTCCATGTTCATTTGAACGTAGTATGACGTAGCTCGGGCTAGATGGCTTAAGAATTCTGCGAGTAATTCCAGGCTTGGCGACACTCGCACATCTATGCCCTGGCTGGCCTCCATGCCCATCGCGAAGTCCCCATATTGAGCGCGTTGCACAGGTGTGAGTTTAGTTAAGAGTTCACTTACCAGTTGTGGGTTATTCAGGTATCCATTAGCGCGTACACTTTTCAGGAGCGATACACAGTTGCGCACTGTCGTCGAGAACTTCCTAAGTTCACGCCCACTTTCAGTCACTTTGGGTAACGCACGCACTTTCCTTAGGGCACATTCTAGCACTAAATTGGGATGACCGAACTCGTCTTGTAGTGTTTTCATTATTTCCGACGGGTTGGTGCAAGTACGCAGCAGGTCTTCTACCGCTAGCTTGGCGTCCCCTTGTAACGAAGTCTTCAGGCGGGCTAGGTTTTCATGCGCTTTGAAGTTGTACAGTGTCGTCGTATCGTAGTACATATTCTTGTACGACAGCCATTCCGCTGGGTCCCCGCTGAAATACGGCAGCTCATAAGCCTGCCTTGGTACCGGTCGCGGTCGCGCTAGGTGTGTTATAGCGTCCGCCAGCTGGTCTATTTTTCTATCTCGTGACCTGCTTCTGTCTGTTTCGTTGGCGAACGTATTATCCCACTCAGGTGGGTCTCTAGGCGGCGGTCTCGTGGTACCGGTCATCGCTGCGGCGGGCGTCGCTTGGTGCGCGGGCGTCGCTTGGTACGCGGGAGTCGCTTGGTACGCGGGCGTCGCTTGGTACGCGGGCGTCGCTTGGTACGCGGGCTCGCGGAAATGTACGGACGCGGGCGCATACTGTTGCTGCACGGGGGTACGATCGAGCGGCGGCACAAACACTGGTATGTCGCGGGAAATCCCGGGCTCGGGCTCCGGTTGTGGTTCAATAGTACTTACTGCGGGTGCGGGTATTCTTGACGCGGTGACGGGTGTCGTATCTGTAACCCATTCTTCCACACGGCGCGTCGTCCCTTCCTCATCTGAGTCTGAGTCTCCTTCTACAGCGGCGTCTATCTCTGCGAGGTCAGCTTCAAGCTTCTTCTTTACCAGGTTTTCCTTCAGACGCACCAACTCTCGTTCTGCCTCGTACTCAACCCTCCGTCGAAGGTAGTCGGCGCTTCTCTGGCCGCTCTTCGAGGAGACGTGGCTTAACCGGGACCCTGCCCTCTGTAGTCTTTCCGACCTCGCTGGCGTGACGGTTTCACGATGGTCGATTATTCGACCGGGTCCAGCCAGCGGGATCACAGGGGCGGGAACCGACGACTTTGAAGGTGCTATCGATGGTGACCCGGGTGCCATTTCAGACGGCACCCCTGAATCGGCTTCCAATCCTCGACGCTGTATGTTTGCTTCCAGCTGTCGTAGCCTGCTACGTGTTGTGATAGTGCTTCTCTCACTCATTTTACCTACAGCTCAATCCGGCTAGCGAAGGACCAAAAATTATACGCTATTCAGGCGCGAGGGTGGATGGGAGCTGCAGGTAATGAAAACTATCTCTTGAGATAAACAAAACTATATATTTCAATCACACAACACGTAGTACGACAGGCCTTTGAGGCACATTATTACTCAGAACACAGGAAATCAGAACACAATACACAAAACCCGGAGCCCGAGCACATTTAAACAGCAACTACTTACTTGCTAGACATAATTAAAACTACTAAAAACTTTGTACAACATAATAACTAGTAAAATATAAGAACTGAAGAACACTTAAGAACACATTTTAGAACAAATTTGAGAACATATTTAAGAACTGATTCGACTAATAACTTGGCCCTTATTAAATACAATTTTCATAGGGCGCAAGTAGTGTGTGGGGTAATTTTTACCCTCCGCCCTGCCGCCTATTATCATCCATAATTCTATCTAGGATGCGGCGGGCGGAGCTTATGCTTCCCGACAAGTTTCGACCTGTCGAAACCTGCAGGGAACACGCTCTTTTCCTGCTTACAGACAATAATTTCGGCGTCTGCCATTGGTTTATTGATACAAACCCTATGATTGGTCTTAATTGACTTTCATAATAACAAATAATCTCTAATGCTTTTACCAATCATCTTATATACTAAAGTTATACATGAGCGTAATATCGCTTGTTTATATGTTTGAGGTTGCTGTGCTCCTCAACAATTATTGACAAAAATAAAACTTCGTGTTAGAGGTCTGCTTTAGTTTGTGCAATGTTGAAAATCATGTGAATATGTATCTAAGGAAAGAGAAGTGACCAACAGTAACAACAGTTCGTCCAAATGACTGGAGAAGTTTTCCACTTCTTTTAGAAATGGTCGCCATGACTTGATGCAGCTGACCTCCCTGTAGAGATAACAACGCAGCCTCGTAGGCTAGGTACAGTGAAGAGCTATTAAATTTTAGTCGGACGGGGTGGGTGAACCGCAGTCGGCGGTTTGACGTATTATCGTCGCGCCACACCACTTAGTGCCTGCGCCCGGCGCCCGGCCCGGCACGCGAGATCCAGCCGCGCCCGCGTCGCCCCGCGCTCGCGCTGCACACCCAAACTGAATAATATATCTAACTCATCACGTACTCAACTCTAACCTTTCAACTTTAACTTTTACTACGTATTTGTATCGTCATTCCCGAAAGGGTCGTCCGCTATTTCATAGTCGGGCAAAATATCTAAACCGCAAAAAGTTCTCGCCGCAATATATTACCATTCCTGAGCGAAGAAGATAAACTAAGTCCTTACTATCCCGAAACGACGTCGAAAATATTCATAGATGTAACTTTTTTGCGTAAACAAAAAACGTTGAAGTACAGAGGTCGGTGCGGTCCGCACTTATATTCAGGGATTGCATGGGAAACAATGTAAAGGTGTAGATATATAAAGCTCCTGATACAGGCTCGGAATCTGGAGGATCCAGCGGACGCGCGTGCTGCTACAATATTCATGAGCGCGGCGGCTATCGGGCGGCACAGCCCGCGAACACTATCTCACATTCGGACCCGTTCCATCAATATAACGAGTCGCTGACCTGAATTGTTTAGTGACCACCTTTATACATATTTTGTCGTCTAAAGTAAAAAATACGATTATTGCCAGCAAAACCTATTTCTACTTACATATGAGCGAATAATTCACACTATATAGGTTACATCTTCAATTTATTCCAGGCTCTCTGTTACTTAATCCGGAGATGCAACTTCTCTCGAGTTTTATTAAGCTATCAATGCAGACAATAAGGCGGATTTGATGTATCTGTAGGCACACAGTCGTATACGAAGTGCACCGTGTCCATGTCATATACCTAAGTTTATTTTAAAGTTGCAAACAAATTGAATTCTCACGGCCAACAGGAGATGCGAGAATAAGTAATTTTATCAGATATTACGAAACGAGTAAACTTGTAAGTTTATCGGTATTTCGTTACGTTCGTCGTGGTAAGTGCCACTAAACCGACTTGCATCATGTTTTTAGTGAACAGTTTTACTCTCACGTAATATCGCTGTTTTCATTGCAGATGCGAAGTTGGTTGTTGGCTGTAAAACTTTGTCGACGAACACTGACAACAATGACAGTGGGATAGAATAGCTCTATTAACTTTACTCGAAGCTATTTGCTGCATATACGTGATACCTAATCTGCGCCCAACTTGTTAGGTGTTCCGGGGTTAGGTGAGGTGTAAGGCAGAAGTTAGATTTGGTTTTCCCTATGCATTCTAAAGGTCCTATTTAATTGGCTAATTACAGAGCACAAGTTCCCGACTCAAATGTGAAATTGAGAAAAAGAATGACCTTTTCTCAATTTCTTATTTTAATCGGGACTTATCTGGTGTACCTAAAAACTACCCTCAGGAAAACCTGCCATTAATTTTCCCTCATAATAAAACAGTGTGAACCTGCCTTTGAATTTATAAAGTTTTCATTAAAGGTTTTTTCGGAGAAAATTACTTCAGGCAACTAATATAGCGGAAAATATTAAAATTGAAACGAAGTTCATGAAATCTTTTCTCTTGCAACGAAATATTTTGACAAATGGTTTTATGCTCTAACTTTCGCCATAATACTAACCTAAGTAATATTAATACAACTTCATCATACAAAATAAAAAGGACAATGGCTACTGTTTACTGCGTATAATTACTGAAATGGTCAAATCAGCCTTATTTGACTCTAAATAGGTTAAAAGACTGTAAAGAAAACCATAGGCATGTCAGAAAATTAATACAACAATGTAATCGTTTTATATTCACTTCTAACACGCGATCACAGTCGTGTATACTAGGTATAAATAAAATAATACTTAATTGCCGTCAACAATTGTATTAATCGCCATTCGGGAATGTTAGAAATGTATAATTTATCTGCGTAATTTACGAATACACATGGTCACCATACTGGACCAACAAAGTCTTCTAAAAGTGCTATTGATATATTATCTTGCACCTAACTTATGTCTTAGTGACTAAAGCATATCTTTTGCTAATAAAGGAACAGGTTTCTGGACATGTCCGGACTGCAGCAACCTCTTAACTAATTCGCATGTAAAACTAAGTGCATATAAGCGACCTCTGAAAGCGCCAACCCACAAATTTGAAAGTTGGCCAAGTTGTATCGACAGGGGGTGTTTGTGGTCGCGGCCCGCTCCGCTCGTCGCTCCGCCGGTCTACACCAGCTTTACAACAGTGTACGTTAATTACTACTAGCATTAAAACGATATGGCTCTTATAGCTGCAAGATTTTATACTTCACTATTAACGCTGAGCCGGTTGCGTTATTAATTTTCTCGTATAGTATCGTATTTGTTTCCATGGTGGTGCTACTTAGGTCTTATTATGTATTTATTAAGAAAACTGAAGTTTTTTCCACAGAGTATCTTTTTCTGAAGGGGTCGTCAAAAGTGGCAGAGGATCTAAGGGAATCACTCATGTGACTAGCTGCAAGTACCTGTAGCCTTTTTTTTTGGGAGGGAAATCATCAAATGACTCCTCCCGCTCTGGGTGGAGTGGCTTTTGGTCAGTAAAAGTCTGACACTCCTTGTGTCAGACTTTTACTGACCAAAAGCCATCCATGTGCTTTCCTTAGCCTTTTATGTTGTTTCTGTAGTCCAATAACATGTTGGGATCTTTGAATATAGAGTCTGAAATTATTACTGAAATTGTTTTCTGACCTCGTGGCTTTGACACACGCACCTATGTTTAAACAATTACTGTAAACATCCGCCATCTAAGCTGGTGCAATCAAAACATTGACAATCTCCAAAAAGATTGGCACAATCCAAACTTCTTGCAAAAAAGCCAAGATTATTCTGCAATAACAAGCGTTCCTAATTTAGGTTTGTACATTAACATCGCTGCAAAGAGGAAAAAAGGTGAACATAGAATGTGTTGCAACCTGAGCAAAATTTAGTTGTTGGCGTCTGCGCTCAAGCAAGCGAAGCGGCTCCGAACAGGGCCTGGGTAATTGAACTAATAAATCTAGCTGTGTAACTGCGCGCTCCCGACTCGCTCAGGATCAAGGCGAAACCATTAAACCTACGCTCAGAATTCGCCTTGACTCGACTTGTATTCAGTCACACGATACATACGCAAAGTTTCACTTCACGTTTTTTAATAGAACTCTACCTTCTCACGATAATGCAAATTTCAACACTCGCAGCTATAAATTTTTGCAACAAAAAAAAAACATTGTAAAAAGAGAGATTATCACTGAACGTAAAGTCGCAGCAGGAAATAACACCTTATCAATTGAATACGATTTTAGTGTTCGGCTGCACTAGTTTCGATGCTACATGTTGTTCAGTTCGATTGTTTTCATGAGCAGGTCGTTCCGTGGACAGTGGATAAGTTTTGTTCTCGTTTTCGTATTAAAGCTGGGAGTTGCTTCAAATTCACAGGTACCTGAACAGTTCTATTTTTAACCGACATTAAAAAATAGAGTTTTATTTTTGTTTCCTCAGAACTCTGATTTAGAAAATTCTTTTTTCATTTGAAAGGAAATACTTTCAGATCGGTCCTATACAAATTATGTCAAGTTCTAATTAATGATTTTTGAGTTACTTTTGATAATGCGGATTTTTCCTACGTAGTCTATGTGGATAGTGTTATAATAACTGTCTGTTACTGTTATTTACATAGTGGCTACCTACCGCAACTAAAAATGAGAAAATTAAAACCTTTTTGCAAAAAAATAAAGACTTCCAAATAACACCGCAAAGTGAAAAAAATCATTTAAATTTCAGAGGCCGATTTTTCACTCTGTAGTGTTTTTTTTTTGGTAAAAAATGTTTGTTGTAAGTAAGTGTTACCTCGACTTTAACAATAATACAGCTATTTAATTCAGATCCCAAACGATAATGTGCCGCATTTTGATAGTAATTTCGGCAACTTCCTAAGAGACTTGGGATCAAGGGTGTACAAATTTAAGAAAACAGATCTAAGTCAAAATGCGGTACGATCCAGTTCACACTCACCGACGACGATCAAGAATTATCGGAGAAATCAGGTTGGTGTAAAAAGGTACTATACCTATTCTTTCAGTACAAAAAAAAACTATTTGCAATGATAACTTTTCATTGTATTAAGTAGATATTATGCACGTAGATAGGAATTTTTACTTTGTAATCACTATTAATTTCATTATTGTTAATATTGGCATTGGTTAAGCCGTTTTTTTGTGACATAATTATCAACAGATTTTTTGTTTTCAGTCAGAGGCATTTTGGGCATTACCCTTTTTTTTTATTTAGCTTTTAGCTTCAAAATCAAAAGTCATTTATTCTAGGCTGAAAATCAGCACTTTTTGAAGGTCAAAGTTACATAGGACAGTCCCCCAAAAACGCCCACCCTTCACAACTTCCTAGTGCTTTAGCTGAGAAGACGAAGTGGCGCAATGAACTCCCCAGCAGCACAGCTGTCTGTTTAGTTGGAAGAACTTGAAACTACTTACCTATATGCGCACAGCCAAAGTGTGGGACTCTCTGCCAGCGTCTGAGTTCCCTTCCATACAACCCGTCTTCCTTCAAAACAAGAGTGAACAGGCCAGGCATCTCCTGGGCATGTTCGCTCAATCACTGTCCTCATCCATGCTTTCCATCTGGCGTGATCGAGGTCAAAATCAGGCCCAATCCTGAATAAAAAACCATTTCTACATTTGGAAATTTCAGATAACTTTCAACACGCAAAAATCTATTCTTGAAGATGTCCTCATGATGAAGCTGGTGTCATATTATGAAGACAAATATAAGTTATCGCATTTGGAGCCGACTACAACGGAAAGCATTACAATTGAGGACACCTATCCAAAAACTACTCGTTTAAATCATTCATATAAATATAATGTTATCAACAAGGAGGAAGTTCTCAGCACTCATCCTATACCAGCACAGCAAGTGCAGGCTGACTTGAATCGAAGAATGCAGAGAGACATGAAAAAGGTATTGAACGTTTAACATTTTTGAACTGAGCGCTTTTATAATTTCTAACAATGGCGATATTATCGTGGACGTAACCACGTCCATAAAATATATAAATATCGTGGACGGAAATTGAAAAGCGTCTTCATATATTTGTCCATACACTTTACTTGTGTTATCGTTATGCCATAGACGAGGAGGTCAACGATAATATCGCCACGTTAAACATTAAAAAATCGCACAGAGTACCTACGTAAATCTATGACGATTATTGACACCGGAATATCAGTTTTATTAAGTCATAAATAAGATATCTAATGCGAATATACAAACTACATTACGTACATAACATCACGCCTTATTTCTCCAAAGGGTAGGGCAAAGATGTACCTATAGTACACTCAAATTTTCGCCAGTTATGTATAAGTTCCAGGTGTCAAGCATATTGCCATCAACCGGGCACAAATCCCAAATCCAGACTCCGGGCCGGTACAGAAAAATCCGATAACTTTTTGCCCGACCTGGGAATTAAACCTCATGCTTAGTAGTGGCGCTTATGATCACTAGACCGTCGTTGCAATAATTTACAAACTGTAACTTTATTTTTTCTTTGCAGATAGATGAATACCAAGTACCTGAAGTAGTTATTTTTAAATGACTTTATTACAATTCTACAAACAACTGAAAACTAATTAGTGGTCGCGGTGGTGTAGACTTTCCAAAAAATAAATTAAATAAAGATGGTTTTTGGTCGCAAATAAGAAACCCGCTGAAATGTGTAATGTGTGTTGAATTAAAGAAAGAATGAAAGAAAAATTAAAATAAATAATTTTAATTAATATTTGAAAAATAATAAAAAAGTAAACTTGTTAATTGGAGTCATGAGTGTTCATCTAGATAAATATCCGAAGATCCGAAGCACGAACTCATTTCCAGTCGAATTTCAGCTTATTTTTGCAAATTTTTCCCGGAGATTGGTCCTCATTGGCACTTGTTCAACGGCGTGGAGCGAAAGGTACTCCGGGGAACCACTCCGTCTGCACTAAATGTCATCTATCAGCGGCGTATGCCGGATTTTAGTAAAGACACCGTGTCCAACGCAACTCCCGGGACTGAACGTTACGGATGATAACTATTAAAATTGAACAGCGCTTCAATTTGAACGTCAGACATTTTAGGGAGTAGGGCTCAATGTGTTTATGCTGAATTAATGTTCAGCAGATTGTATACTTTTATGTTCAAAAAGTGGCATACTTAATATTTATTTATCACTAGCTTGCCCAACAGACGTTGTCCTGCCTTAACTATGATACCTACCGTACCTACCTACCCTACCAACCCACCTAACTTTTCTTACCTTTTAAACCTTCCCTGGACTACGACAAACATTTCATCACCAAAATCAGTTAAATCGGCCCAGCCGATTCAATTGATTTTTATTTATATAGATTTTCATTTCCTGAAAAGCTCCAAGTCCCTGAAGAAAGATATCTACAGAATGACTAGACACACATTTGTATGCTTAACTTAAAATCACTTCTAACATCTCGTAATTATATAATGTACAGAATCCTATTTACATTATTTCTGAAACATATGAAAACCTCACGTACCAAATGTTTGTTTTAAACTTTTAATCGTAATGGCGGCAAAGTGTAATTTTCTGAAGCCTTACAAAAATTAACAACATGTGACAGTTTTAATTAAATCCGGTCGCTTGTTGGCAACATCGTCACGCAAAACATTACATCTACAACTTTGTCCACAAATTATGTTTACACCATTCAAATAGACGTTCCTTGCGTAAATACTTTTGTAACTTAGTCCATTAAAGAAACTCTACACAAGTAATTACCATAACACAAAGTGGTTTGTTTAATGTTCCCCTTGATGACGAACTGGATGCAAAATATGTATCAGTACATGACGTCGCAATAAAACACAAACTTAATTGTGTATCCTGCTCATCATTAAGTCTGTTTATGTTGAGTTTTTGTCAGTAATAACCTTTATTTTAGCCATGTTATAAACTCTGCGTGAGTGCCATAAACCTTAGCAGTCGCGTGTTTGACCGAGAGGCCATCGTAAAATGCATCATAAACTTGCGCACATAAATTTAGAAAATCGAAGTGACTCGGAAAATGAATAGAAATTGTGTGCCGGATACAAGGCATGCATAAAATGGGAATACGGAATAATCTAAATAAAATATACAAGAACAAAATCTTCCAAGTTCATAAAATAATAATTTGAAAAATAAACATGTCTTTTCTTCTTCGAAGAAAAAGAAAAGTCTCATAATAATCATCCAGTACAGCTTTGGCAGTGTGCCGGCATTGCAATAAAGTTAAATCTCCGTGGGCAACAGGCCCGACGCGGAAAATAAGGCGAGGAACTTGTTATGACGCTGCTCCGCCTGAACAATACCCGAAACATGCTGATCATATGGGAAATAATAAGACCCCACCAATAATAAACGTCGTTCATTGAAACAAAATATTATAGATACTACCTGTGTATCTATAATATTTTGTTCCCTTGTTTTTATAAATTACGATTACATTTTTTTTTGTATGATATAAAAGCTCACAGATTTAACCCTTTCAAAAGAAAAATGGACATAAACGGCATATCGGCTCCCCTCCTGGTACCAGTCGCGTACACTTTGTTCCAATCGCATTTCCCTTTGGAACGATCTCACGGCGGAAATTAATCCATCCGGCAAATGAATAGACTGCACTTGTGCGTGAGGGTGCGACCTATGTATGACTGATGTTTTATAACTTTAAACTGGAAATAACGTTTGAATGGACCAACACCTTTTTATAACAGGATTTCCCAATTCGTTCTACCCCTTTCAAGATACCGCTGGGAAATTGTTCTTAGCTTCAGAAATGTCATCAGTAACAAAAGTTTGTCTTTTATTATGGGCAATAATCATATGTTTTATTCCCATTATTACATGATAATCAAATTTTGACTGTTTCAATGCGACACGCAAGTTCGCATGATGCGTATTATACTTTACAGTAACAATACGTCAACCTGCCCAATTTTATGTCCCTTTTTAGTTAGTATATGAAAACTGAAAGTCTACAAAATTCTTATGCAGACTAAAAAAGAAAGACGGTATAATATTTTATTTGGAACACGCACAGGAACACAGTAAATCAGTAAAAAAAAACAGCATTAAGAGTGGAAAAACAGGATTCCATGCCTGTTACGTGGAAATTTTAAAATTAAATTCCTTGCTTACCAGGGGTTGATATGATACGCAATGTGCCTACTCGGCTTTGTCTGATGTTATCGTTGTCGTAACTCTATCGATTACAGCCATTGTCAGCCGACTCGATTCTTTCAATGATCACTTTATGAAATCAGTCAATTCAAATGTAATAATCGAATTGCTTTTTAATTTTCGAATTTGTCTGGCTTCCTTCGACTGCTTGGCTAAATAGATTTGGCAAAATGGTTGAAATGCAAGTGTGGAGTAAGGGGAACTTGCGATATTTGTCCGCTGCATTAGTGGAATTAGCAATCTCATATCCGTGGAGCTAATATTTCTAGAGTTCGCACAGCGGCCGAGAATTAATCAGTTTGCGCTGGCCACTAGCCGCACGAACAATTTCTCTTTGCTAATACACTTTTTTATTTTACCATAAGTTTATAAGCTATACTTTTTATAACTTAAGTACTCTGCCGTAAAATAATATTTTAACGTCAGGAATAACTTTTCTTCAAGTCCTTTCGGACTTTCGGAGATCAAATACCTACCTACTTAAGTTAAATATTAATTATTTGGAATTATATATGAAAGTGTATATATAATGAATATAGGCCACGGGTAACGAAGACTCATTGGATTACACGGGTGTCAGTTGATTCGAGACGCGTAATTAGGTCACCTTGAAACGTGGATTTGCTTCCATATTTTATTTTTACTCCGAGAAAATTTTACTGTCCCCAACTTTTGCGCAGAGTGAGATTAAAAATCGTATTATATTTACATCTTACATTTACTGTTCCAGGAAATACCCTCTTATTTTAAGTAGACTCTGAAAATAATAATAATATAATAATACCTACTCATTTATTTCAAATAACAAGGTTCATATGGGTTAGTAAATAATAAAAAAGGAAAGAAATAAATGTAATAAGAATGATGAATGAATTATTGTTATGATTAAAATGAAATGTATTCGTAACTTGTGCTAATAAGAAAAAATACAAAAATAACTTTAAATTACCTGTGAACGATGCAACCTAATGAAAACCATAAAAAATATCAATCAATGCAGCCACGTTAAGTACATGCACATTATGATCCATAGTTCATTTAAAATTGGCATTTATATCCGGTTTTCTAAGGACTACAAAAGCATAACAGATTTATTGAGCATAAAACTCATTTCCTACACGCAAAGTTTATAAAACAAAAGGTGGTAACAGCAAGAAGGGACGTGAAAACTTCGTAACTGTTTTATGTCGTTCATATCAATTATTGACGTGTAGTAGGAAACATGTGTGCCGTAGCGTCGAGTGGAAAACGTTAACTAGGTAGCCAGTACATAACCACAGCGTAGCATCGTCATTCAATGTATTTTTCCGTGTAAACTTTTGCTGTACGATGCAACTAGAGGTGCTAACAACATTGCAACGGGCAATAGCTTAACTTTTTTTGAATAGTGAATACCTGCGAACGTGTCTTCTGCTATAAAAAAACGATATAGAATTCCATTTAAATTTGAATGTTATTCTGTTTTCAAACGCAGCCAATCAGAATCGTTGCTATGTTTTCAGCGCATACAAGATGTAAAGTGAACAGAAGGGAACGCGTTATTGAGATTAGGTATGTTATTGCGTCCTAGTTTTATCTTTAACGACGCAATTAGAACCGAACGTGCTGAAACGCAATACGGGGTGATACGCAATAATATACGCAATTAAATATCACTGAGAAGGCTTGTTCGCGCCTGATCAAAATGAAAATAGGGAAGACGGGCAGGGAATACTGGAGGTACTAATGAGAAACAAAATGATTATTTGGCATCGGTAGACTAGAAGTTTGTGTACACGGTGTAGGTATTTTGGCGTAGTGATCTTTAACAGATATTTTTTTATTAAAAAGTTTAATCCGGGTCACGGACTTTTGGACAATTGTACAGACACGATATTTAATTTTAGCATTTTCGAATACCCGTTCTTTGAAAAAATTTTTGCGTTTTTTTAGGAACCGGTCGACTTACACATGAGTTTTGTTTTGAAAAAACCATGTAATAAAAGCAGTGAAATTAAATGTTTATTTTTGTAAGATCTTTTAAGACACTTTTACAGGTAATTATTTTGGTTTATATTTATACGGTGTTAACTAGTTGGTCCCAGCACTTCTTAGCTGACTGATCTATGAGAAGAAATGCCGAAACAACGCTTTAAAGTATACAAACTTAGAGGTCCTCCTCTGTGTTTGTATACAGGGTGAAATTGAAGTCATGGGCAATATTTAAAAGGGTCATTGTACTCATCGTTATGAACAACGCTGAAATAGCGAAAAAAAAACTAGCACCCCTTAAAATATTGTCCATGAATTCACTTTCACCCTGCATAGGGATTCGGGGTGAATAGGGATGCAGGAGTGAATTGAGACGAAACTTTAGAATGGATTTGATCGTTCAAATAATAAATTCTGTTGCCAACAAGGACACTATACACCTAGTTTTACCTTACATTCACATTCGGTTGTCTCTTTAAACGTCACCAAGAAAGGCGTGACTTAGGTTACGTAAATAAATAAAAATGTCAATAATATTACAGTATCTTACTTTTTGGAGGATTCCGTATATTCTAAGTAGTTTTAAGACTAAATCATAATTTTGATATGTCTCTATTTAACCATGAGCAAGTAACTAATACGACACAACACGACAAAATAATATATTTTTAGATACAATTTAATGATTTACATTATACTTCGGCTTCGTTCTCGATATAAATTTTACAATGCAGCTCTTCTGACGCCAGTCGGCAACCATCGCATATTTTAGAGCTGAAAGCAAAAACTAAACGCCCAACTCTATCTGTTCCCTCTATGTACGTCATCTGTCATTCTTTACGTTTGCGCGGCAACCAGTACGTTGTGATTCCCAAAGAATATTATTTAAAGTGTTTATAACTAGTTTAAGCATGTTTAAAGTTAACATTAAGTAGCATACTGAAACAAAATCAAAGAAAAGAATAGAATCTTCAAAAAATCTGAAGAAAAAACTACAAAGATTCATCGTTGTCGTCCATTTTCTTTTTCTTCACCAGGAAATACAACGTTTAATATAGAAAAACGGGTTTGTCATGGCTTCAAAACTATAGTTATCGTATATCGCGGGTAATGTACGAGATGCATTGACGCGAAAAAATTATTCGGGGCGATTACGAGATAACCGCACGAATTATTTCATTTGCCTAATGGTGTAGTCCGAGAGGCTACACTTAGGTATATTATGGTACCCAAGTGCGATACATTATCGGGGTCAATTTCTATCTTCTTGCAGAGCGAAAAACTGATGAAAAAACAAGAAGCACTATAATTATGAATGTTTCGAAGTACCGGCCTATTAGACGAATACCGATTATCACGAGGACACCATGACTGTAATTTAAACTGACGCTCTACTTGAGCCTGACCCCGCATCTGAGCTAGATACTGATTCACTCAACCTATTAATATTCTATTCCCGTAAGTGCTGCAAGCACATATGATTCACAAAAAACCAGAATATGGACAAGTGTTAAACAACGACTTACCCCCATACCTATTTGTATACCAATTTGGAACAACATACTTCCAAGGAAAAAATATCTATGGAAAATGTACCAACCTGTTATCTACTAAAAGCAACCAAGCTTCTTCCAATTATTATTGCTTCACTGAATGAAACAATCATTTATCAGGGTTAGTGTGTCATCTTAGGGGTTAATCAGACCCAGTTAAGAATGGTACTTACTGGTTTAGGGGAGACATCAATGTGAATCTACTACAGCAGTTTTGATAGACTCAAACGGAATCCCCCAGCTCAGTGACACTGGAAAGTTATTTTCCATGTCTTCGACAAAACATTCTTCAGATATTGTCTAATAAGTAGAAAGGAATGATTACTGTTATGGTAACCATCCATTTAAAAACGATAAAAGTCTTTTAGGCTGTTCAAAAAACAGGTCAATCTATAAAAATGCCAACTATTTGCCACAACCCATCAGGGAAACTCTTGTGATCCACCTCTTACAACCACTAGAGGAAAAAATCTGAACTGCACAGATCACAGAACTGCAGTAAAGTGGAGAATTTATGGGATTAAAAAAAAATAAAAAAAAATGGCCTTAGTCATTGATAAATATCCAGCCCACAGGAAGATTTTTATAGTTTCAATATGAAAACTATTTGAATTTAATGCAGTTCCATTTCTCTAACATTATGAGTGGTATTTACACGATTATTTAAGATCACAAATCAGTACAATACCTTAAGGACCTCTTGGATATTGATTCAGATTACAAAACATGTTTGAAAATGTTAATGAAAACATTGCTATTTTTTAATTATCTGTCTTGGAGTTATTATAAATTAAGAAAAAAGTATAATTAGACCATCAGAGTCCTTCCAATTCTTAGTACTTATTTGTTTTTGATACAAAACAATGACAATAACATTACTCATTGGCAAAAAATTATCTATTGAAAATCCATTGAAAATTATCTGTGAAAACAGTTGTAGTATAAGAAAGCTTGTTCAGGTTGGACATAGACATTGATTGCAGCATGCTTGCCAAGTATGTGCAAATGGTTTTATAGAAAATACTATTAGAACATCATAAATATCATGGCTTAGTTATGATTTAATGTTTGTAAATACAGTTTTGCAAACACATGCCAATAATAATTCTTAAACTAGATGTGAGTTTTAAACTTAAGTGGTGAACTGTAGGTGCACCTACCATGGGTACCTATTACTTAATCCTTTGGTAAAATAAGATGTGTTGTTATGTTGTTAATTAAAAGGAAAGACAATTATGATAAAAAAGTTCATTCACCCAGATATTAAACCTACAGTGCTAGGCTGATAATATCAATAGTTTGTTTTTTCAAAAATGTAGCATACTCTAAATATTATTTCTAAATATTTATTGATGAGTCAAGAATTGGGGGGGGACCGTTTATAATGGTATCCAGGACAGTTCATGGGTTCTGGAAAGAGATTGAAAATTTATGTCACATAATTATATATGAGTACATAAACATGCCATAACTTAGCCTTCAAAATGTTATTTAAAAATAAATACACATAATTTTTCCGCAACTCCACTTCAGTGCGCGTATTCTGTGTACGGCCATCGTTTACATACAATTAATAATAAAATTGCCATATTACATTATTTTATTAACTGAATGAAGGGCAATAATTACCCAAATTTTAATAACTTAACCAGAAGCATTTGGCAATGGTGTGAAGATAGACAAACTTTTCTATTTGCTTCTTACAACAAGGATAAACAAGGAGATGAAAAATCACAAGTTAATCCTGATACAGATTAGGAACTGACTACCTATACATTCCAATGCATTGTGATTCAGTTTAGCCAGGTGGTTATTGATCGGTTTTCCTCAAGAATTAATGAAAAATGTGAATTATACATTTACTAGAAACGACCCCAGATGCATCACATAAAAATAGATGCTTTGGCTGTTTTTTCAGACAAACTAATTTGTACTCCTTTTTTCGACATTTAGTACAATGTTAAGATGCTTACAAAAAGTTAAGAAAAATAAAGTTACAGGCATTATGATAATACCACACTAGCAGTCATAAGCCTAAGAGAATCATCTCCTACATATCCAATTCTCCACCTTACTCTAACCTTTCATATGCCAGAATTACAGAAGCAATTAAAAAGCATCTTTCGCGTGGACCCGCGTTTCTGGCAGTCAATAGGTTAACAGTTGGGATATTATCAATAAGGCATGGCAAAAATGAGCTATCCCTCATCAGTAATAGAGGTTATATTAAGTTCAATATCAAATACCTATCTTGAAACAATACAATCATAAATAATATCAACTATAAAAATGGTGGGCTGTTTGTCACAAACATAGTACAGATCCAATTATACCAACTATACTACCATGTATTTTTTTTAACCATGCAATCAGGCAACTTGGGGGGCCTTGTATCGGTCTTTAAACTCACACAAGTCAAGTCTTGCTGTACCTAATAATGGGGTCAAAATAGGGTGAGTGATGACAAAGAGGCTTCCTAAAGGTTTCAGTAAATCCAACTGGAGCCAAGATGTTAGACTTCTTCAGACTATCATAATCATCTGCCTAACCTTTGCCCAACTATGTTGGGGTCAGCTTCGGACTATAAAGTCCTTAAATTATTTAGTTTTTAAAAATGATGAAAAGTCCAAATTATTAGTAGGTAAGGTCATTAGCAATAACTACAGCCCAAAGAATACAGACTTATGAGACCAATCTCATGTAAATACCTTGCATCACAGTAAATTCAGGCAGGTCTGCACATTTTTATTACTGAGGCTATTAAAACGACTGTTTCAGTTGTTGTCAACCGAATCTCTTTTTACCCTTTTTTGGTAAGTAAGTCCAAAAAATTTCCCAGCTGGTACATGAAATGATTGCATTAAATATGCTCAGATCATTACGGGAAATAATCTACTGATAGTAGATGGATAAAAAGGGTTGTATCGTTTTCCAGCATAGATATTATTATTTTTACTAGACAAGTAGACATGTCTAATCATCAACTGCTAATACTAAGATAGTGTCAAAGGCAAGCTGGAAAAATAGTTCTTAAACTTTAATTGTGAATTAGCGCATGCTGTGCATAATGCTGAACTAAACACTTGGTTATTATAAATGATACCAATAATTTTATTTTTATGTCTTAAGTATTAAAACTAAGATTGAAAGAAACTCGAATATAGAAGCAAAGATTTTATTTTTTGTTTCTCTATTATTGTTATAATAAAAACTTATAATTTAAAAGTAGAACTAACTCCAATTTTAAGTCGAATGAGACTGTGCATATAATAATGCCATTTTACTTATGTCATCACAAAAATTACAGATTTTAATTTTGTATTGAAAAAATAACTAATCATAAATTAATCTTTCGAATCTCAATTTTCCTAAAAACTCTTAACATCTGCATTGTAAAATTTATGTCGAGAACGAAGCCGAAGTATAATAAGTGATCAAACGAACTTACCTGTTGTGAAGTTCGATCATTATTATACGAAGGGCTTCGTTCGAAGATATAGGGACCCTCCCTACCCTACCCAGAAAAATTAAGATTCTCATTTACTCTACAAGAATGACAGATGACGTACATAGAGGGAACAGATAGAGTTGGGCGTTTAGTTTTTGCTTTCAGCTCTAAAATATGCGATGGTTGCCGACTGGCGTCAGAAGAGCTGCATTGTAAAATTTATATCTTCGAACGAAGCCCTTCGTATAATAATGATCGAACTTCACAACAGGTAAGTTCGTTTGATCACTTATTATTTACAACCACATACCTCCTGAAATAACTCTTGCGGTAGCTCCAAACGCATAATATTATTATAACAGAGCGGGATTAGATAAAGATTATCTCAATATAAGCACACTAATGAGCCGCTATAAAACAGCTAAGTACTGATTTCGCACCGTCGACGTTGGTAATGCTGAATAATCCCTAATGAAAACACAGCTTAACAGAGTTATTGATTCATGGCGCAAACGAAGCTCGGCGCGATCCGATATTCAGATGTGATACACATCGCAGGCTAAATCATGAACTCATTTGTTCCCATTCAGTTAACGAACAATACAAAATGATGTCCTGTCGTGTCGTTCGTCCGATGGATTCAGCCAGCTTACTGGGATTTCACTCAATCTATTGTTCCAGCTCGCGATCCAACTAAATCTAGCTAAACTCAAGCTATTTTGACAACGCGATGGATTGTTATTTTAGAAGTTTGTTATACTTATTTCCTGACTGTAGAGTGGATTCCGACGACTGTATGTTTCAGTATAAGGAAACCTGCTGAGACGCAAGATAAACGTGGAAGTCGGTAAAATACTTTTGAGATATAATGTAAACCAAAATCCTTCATAAATATAACACACCTCACCACACCTCTGCCTAACCCTTTAGGGATCATAGACGTGAGGGTTTATTATGTCTTTTTTTTTTTTATGCTGGGAAATCATCCAATGACTGCTCCCGCTCTGGGTGGAGCGGAAGGGAGTGTCAGACTCTTACTGACTAAAACCCATCCATGTTCCTTCCGTAGCCCTTTATGTTCCGGGGTAGCGGTAACCCTTTCGGACAATCCCGCTTACCCGGCAGGCTTGGCCCTGAGGGGCCCCTTCATATGCTGACATCTCTTTGAGGCGCGCGTGGAACATATACGCGCCGTACGGCACGGGTCTGGTGCTGATCGGACGGTGAGTCACCCATTACTCACCGTCCGCAGGCCCGCGCCTACGGTGGCCGGGAGTCGTCACGTGGCTAGGGTTTATTATGTCTTAAAATCACATTTAACCATTCGTTATTGAAAATCTCACGGAGGGTATCTGGGTTGCTGAAGTGCTTTGCGTTGTATGTGACTACCACCGGGCTGTTTAGGAGCACATGAGCTACTCACTGTCTCCTCAGCCTCCATGCAGGTCCTGCATAGCGTCTGTGACTCCAAAGACAATCAATCAATCTGCCTAGCCTTTTCTCAACTATGTTGGGGTTGGCTTCCAGTCTAACCGGATGCAGTTGTATACCAGCGTTTTACTACAATGACAAAAAGTCATGAAATTAGTCGTGGCCAGAATGTCATAAAACTATGAACTAAATTTGAGTTTAACCGTTGAGATAATTCATTGAAAATCGAAATCAACGAAATTGCTATAACCCGGGAAAAGCTAGCCCGAAAGAAGAAAGAAAAGATTCAAGACCATGTCTATCTTAGATCTCCTATTTATTGTTTACCTATCTTTCAAATTCATTTATGATCGTAGTCACGATAAGTATTCATATAGAGTAATGCATAGAACCACCTTATAATTTTATCAGTTAAGGGAATTAATGATCCACTCTATACTAATAGCAACAAAATGCAATCACGATTTTCGCCAAATAACCAGACTTTCTTTAATAAAAAGGAAGCAATTCATTAATTACTTCGAAAGAACTCGCCAATCACTTGACAAACGGCAGCTTTAATCGGTGACTGGAGCCAGCCAATCGGATTCAAATCGTCATTCTCTCAAAATCTTTAATTCCTGTAAAGTCCGGCTATAATCCCCCAAGTTCCCAATTATTTCTGTTGAGGACTGTAATTAAGCAGTATAAAGTGCTTGGCTGCCGTAATCCAACCACTTTTGTGATATTTAAACGAGTTTCATTACGGTTTCGTTATAAAAGCGTGCTATTACGAGCAGTGTAGTGGAAACATCACGCTCAAGTTTCAATGACCGTAATTGTCGAGTCCGGAAATAAGTATGAACTGTGCGACGTTTGTTCGATTTTAAAGACTTATGGTCACTGTGACTAGTTAAATGCGTTGTGTATCGTGTATTTTTCCTATTGAAATTGTGAACAAATGTACAATAAAAACTATGTGGTTCTGATTGAAATCGGTTTAACTGCTAGTCGTTAAACCTCTGCGTTTGAAACATGTTTTATTAACAAACTGTGGAACAGCCTGTGGTTTATTTATTTTTCAGTGAATGGGATGAATCATAACTTATCTCATATAAGTTAAAAGCTAAAAGGTCGACAAGGCTATAAGATCATGAAAGGTTACCCTGCAAAAGGCTAAGTTATTAATATTGATACTTTTTGCATCAATATGAACATAGCCTATCGCAGTTTATAACCAGACACTTAAGCCTTTGATAAACCGGCGAGAGATGTCGTGCGGTGTCCCACAGGGATTGGTTCTGGGGCCGCTCCTGTGGGATATCGGTTACGACTGGGTGCTGCGGGCCGACCTCCCTGACGGCGTCAGCGTGGTTTGCTTCGCTAACGACACGCTGATCCTGGCGCAGGGGAGGTCGCATCAGGCGGCGGCCGACGCGATGACACGTGGGGTTGCGACAGTCGTTGAGAGGATCCGGCAGTTGGGTCTCGAGGTGGCATTGCACAAATCCGAGGCCATGTCCTTTCATGGGCCTCGGAATAGGCCACCATCGGGATCCCAACTTACCTACTGTAGGAGGGGTTCACATCGGCGTCGAGACCACGATGAAATACCTGGGTCTGGTCCTCGATAGCCAATGGAATTTCGTGGAGCATTTCCGACGTTTGGCCCCCAAGCTGTAACGGACTGGGGCCGCCTTCAAGCGGCTCTTTCCCAATTTGAGGGGGCCAGCCGGAGGCTTTACGGAGTGGCGGAATGGGAGAAAGAAAGGTCCTCCCGTCCCAGCCGCCGCGGGAGACGCCCCGGGCGTCGGGAGCCACGTGACGACTCCCGGCCACCATAGGCGCGGGCCTGCAGACGGTGAGTAATGGGTGAGTCACCGCCCGATCAGGACCAGGCCCGTGCCGGACGGCGCGTATATGTTCCACGCGCGCCTCAAAGAGATGTCAGTATATGAAGGGGCCCCTTAGGGCCAAGCCTGCCGGGTAAGCGGGATTGTCCGAAAGGGTTACCGCTATCCCGGAAAATAAAGTGCTAAGGAAGGAACATAGATGGGTTTCAGTCAGTAAGAATCTGACACTCCCTTCTGCTCCACCCAGAGCGGGAGAAGTCATTGGATGATTTCCCAACCTTAAAAAAAAAGCCTTTGCTAAGACTTGCCGCAACACGCTATTCGAATTATAGGTAATAAACAGGGGCCAGTATCCACAACTCCACGTCAATGCGCGTATTTTGAGTACGGATGGGAAAATAGATTATTCGATCCACCTCAGCTCCTCATGCTGAGCAGTAGTTACTCAGTGGTATCGGCACCGACTTACAGGTCACGGGTTCTAATTCAGGCAGGCGCATTACTTTGTAAATTTATTTCATCACTGCCGCTCACAAAACGGTGAAGGATATCATCGAGAGGAAACCGATGTTACTGGTCTAGATGATGTGTGTCTCACTCCATCGCGATCGGGACCAGTTGAAACACCGTATGGCCCATTGAAGTTCCTCCAAGGTGTTCACACTGCGTGTGTAAGACTAATCATTGTCTGATGGCGTTTGAACTACATCTTACCATTAGAATTATATACCTATTCAACTATATTCTCTCACACATATATCATTATTTCATTTCGATGAGTTATCATCGAGAAAGTACGCACATAAATAAAAGGTACATTAAGTGCATCTTGTGGTGCGGTTCGTGTGCGGTCTCATTCCGGCATTAGCTCCGACAATAAACATAAATATTTTTGCGTCGTTATGGCTGGGCCGCTGGCGAGTAATTAAATTCCATTGAATCGCACAAATCTTCGCCCTACGTCCGCGTCCAACTTCCCTGCTCACCAAAAATACATATGCAGCCAAGTTAAAAAGGTTATTTGTTATCATGTACACCCGTGGTCTACCAACAAAAAGCTTTAACTGATAGTTAAAATTCCATCTATTAGAACCATGGTGAAATAAACCAGTAAAATGTCACAAAATAAAAACAAACACGGTCCACATTTATCTAGCTGCAAACATAAAAAATGCAAAGTTATTTTTACCTTTTTCAGGCACTCGGTAGGAGTACCTGAAAATAATAATACTTATAAAATTTAATCACTCTCAACAAGCATCTTGCCTCCCCACACGTTTCTTTATAAAAGTTGCCGTCCCTGGCTCGTTAGCGGGGTCTTCCTTATTATTTCCTCCACGACTGTAATCTGGCCTTTCAGCTACTTCAAACGACTTGTTCTTTTTCTTATGTGTAATTGAAATATATTGCCGTAATATCCGCCGGACTGGAGTACCAGCACTCGAGCGCACCAGCTCGAGTTTTCATTACTTGGGGAAGTGATTTTTTTTCCTGAGACAGAATAATAATTCATTTTGAACCCTTAGCCATGAGACGACACTCAGAAAGTTTGTGTCTACGAAAACTTGGGCTCTCATTTCGATTACCTGCAACGTGGACATTTGAAAAATAGATCCTATTTATTTTATATGGGTATTTAAGAGCGTGGAAAATGCAGTAATATTTTATAAAGAGATTGTGTAAATATTGTATTTTTGTGGGAGAGTAAGTAAATGCCTGCGCTGTAGGCACGGAGCGTATCGCCGATGCCCACTTGCAGGCCGCATCTTCCGCTTTAACCATTTTCCCACACTTAAGAGGTGATTTATAGCGGGAAACACTCCCAGATACACACAAACATTCGGCTCGCAGCCTCTGCTAGTCAAAGTATTGGCTTCTTTACGAGCAACCCTATATTTTATTGCGGGTCGATACGTTAAGTTTTCAGCTCTATTACAAATACGAGTATAAAAGTAACAGAGCGGTATATGACGTCGTAGAGTACATACGGGTGAAGACCAACTGGACCTTGAGGGTGGAGAAGTTGGAGGCGCGCCATAGCACTAATTTCAAGTCGTTCGTGGTGCGCGTTCCAACTCACCATTTGGTAACCTTCCTCAAGGAAGAGTTTTGGCCGAAAGGTGTGCTGTATCGGCGTTTCCGCGGCCGGCTACGCGACACCTCGCAGCGTAACTCGACGCCGTCACAACGAGTGCAGTAGTTTTTAAGTTTATTTTTAAAATTATGTATTAGTTTATAGATATTATTTTTATACATGTACTCTATTTTATGGGCCTACGATGCCTGAAATAAAGGATAAATAAATTAAAAAAAAAATATTCGTATATTTTGCGAGGAGAAATAGCATTAGCGTGTTAAATTGGTTCCAACGAACGGAATCACAAATGTCGTGTGTTCGTGAGTCAAAGTTGGTCGGTATCTAGTAATTACAGTAAAAAGGGTGGTTTTAAATGTGGCTGCAGGTTTGACGCAGACTCGGAGCCACGCAGACGTATAACATAGCGTAACATAGCGTAACATAATGGTAGGGTAAAACATACTGTTATTGGCAGTTATCCACGGGCGAGTGCACGTCACGTGACTGACACCCCTACTCCGCATAAAGGTATTCATTACCATATATAAAAGTTGCCTAACTGCTGAAGTATGCAAACATCCATGTTATGAGGTAAACGCAGTCTTTTGTTCCACGTTGTTTTACTAAACGCTGTATTTACTAGGATAATAATCCGAGATTTCTCATTATATCTACAAATAGTATCCGTAATTGCCTCACAACATTGCTGAATTCAGTAGGTCATGTAAAGGTATAGAGCTGCTTAGTAGGTCATGCCTAAAGTGACAATTAACGGCCGCCACCGGCGTCTTTAGGGACGGCGTAGATGTACACCTAAATACCATATATACAAACAGTTATTCAGACATCTAATAGGCAATGCTTTGTGATTTGGGCTCTACGTATTATCTTAAATCAAAATCTCGATTGTAACTCTATAAAGCAGTAAAATCGCTATGAGTATGAAAAGGCTGAATAATTTACAAACTTATACGATGACTCACGATTTACTCGACTCAATAGTGTTGTTGACGTATCTTAGCTAATCTTGGCGAAGTCGAATATCACCCAATATCACCAATATGCAATATACATGGTCCGAAAGAGATGTGTCAAGTCAGCAGGGGACCGCCCGCCCGTCGTCCCGCCCTCGACATTGTACAGTCACGAGCAGAAATACCTTACACACGACATTGGAGGGCTGTGGGAAAAGTCCCAAAAATAGAGGAACTCGTGGCTAAGTAATAACAACCGTACGGATCGACCGATCAGGTTAAGCTACGCTTGCCGGGGTTGGTCCGTGGATGGGCGACCATATTTACATACTTCGGAAATACGCTAAGCCGATGGTCTCGGCTCTCAATCGTAGATCTTTGATAGTCTTTGATAGTCGTTACGAGTCATCAGAAGCCCGAAAGTCTGACAGTCAGGCTTACAAAATTGTATCGTATTACCCAGTAACTGGGTTAAGGAGGTCAGACAGGCGGTCGCTCCATGTTATATTATTCAGCTGCATCTGCTTAGACTGGAAGCCGATCCTAACATAGTTGAGAAAAGGCTAGGCAGATTGATTAATGGGAATGGCAAAAGTCCCATTTCGTAATAGTGTGATTACTACAATGCTATGTACGTAACACTATTTAAATATTTAGCAATACTTTACGAGAAAATTACTTTTGAATATTGCGTAACTGTGAAGTTTTGTTTGAATTACGTATGCTTGTCACTGTACCTCACTGAAGGCCCTCTGAAATTAAGTGTCGTGATATAAAACATCAACTTTAAGTACGGGTTACCCTTACATTTCCCTTTTAAAAGTTAAACAGCGGCTAATTAGGGTGACTACATGGAGATTTTTGGGGTAGGCGAAGTTAAATTGTTAAAAACTCTTTGTTTTAATAAAAAGAATAAAGTAAGAGTTGATAATTTAGCTTTGTAGCTGTAGGTGGATTCTTAAACACTTTGTTTAGTAGCCAGTATTCGTGATGTGAACTAAAATAGGTACCTAAACAAACTTCTTGACTTAGTTGGAAGTTCAAAACCTTGAATAATTACTTTAACGTCACCTTTCGATGTCGACACTTAAGCATTTTCCAAAATAGTTTTTAAGTCGTTATGTAAAAAAAAAGATCACACCTGACACGACATGCACACACGCGTTTACAGTAATACATACTTTGATGAAATTGGTCCAGCAGTTAAGTAGACTGAAAATTGCTCAAGTCGCTGAAATCAGCTGTTTAGGTGGCTGTATATAAACGAAGTTTTTACAACTTTTTACCCGTAGTGGGAAAGGGTTGATGGATGAGGTCGTCGCTGACAGGTCCAGCCGTCCAGGGCCGTGACACGCATCCTTAATCTTACTATCCGAAGATCCTGCGATACCCGACATTCTGTCGGTTGACGTTTGAGACGAAACACGAAAACATCTCTCGGTCAGCTTCCCCATTTCAGTCCGGTCCAATTTTACGAAATGTTTGTTTTGTGATTTAATTTAAATGCAAAGTCTCAGATTGGTCTTATCTATACAAATAAATAACATTGAAGTGTCTGTTCGTAATGACAAAATAACAGCTTTTTACTAAATGCGGAGGAAAGCGTATATGGCAACCCGTTTAAAAAAAAAACTATTTTTTAAATTCTTGTCTGTCTGTCTGTTTGTTCCGGCTACTCTCCCAAACGACTGGACCGACTTTAATTAGACTTTCACTGACCGACAGCTGATGTAATAAGGATTAACTATGCCCGCTTTTATTTTAGAAAAAATAAGAAATAGGGAACACGCGGGCGAAGCCGCGGGCATCACTTAGTTTTATTTTAAATGTGTTATTACGAGTAACCACTTTATGCGTATTGTTAGGTTTCTTGAAATGAAAGCAAAGGAAATAATTACCTTTTTTTCTGTTACCTAGGAAAGACGGAAGTAGACTAGCGAGTCTAGATATTTCCTTTTTTTATCTAAAAAACACATTATGAAAATGTACCTACTAGATAGTGTACTTTTCATTTAATTAAGATAAATTAGGTATATTTTGTTCATTATAACTTTCTATTCTAGGTATAACAGCAGTACTGTGATAACTAACCGTTATTATAGTACTGGAGTTAGTTTAGCTTAATTATTATTTTGAGTTCATTCGTTTTTTACATTTAACAATATATGGGTATATTGTTAAATGTAAGTTTATCAATCAATCCATCTTTATTGCAAGCCATAATGTTCACACATAGGTGGTTAGTATTAATATACAAATAGAAACAATTATGGTCCGGTATAGCAACTTGTTCAATAAGTAAGAGAGAGAGGAAGAGCGCTTTATATTTTTTTACTAGCTCTTCTAAACTGATAAAAGTTCTCTGTGATCAGTTGGATAGCCGACCGCCAAATCAATTCTTATACTTTTTTATATCATCGTAATAGCGTTGTACTCATAATTACTAAAAAAGGTTTCATATACACCAAAAAGGTTAAGGTTCAGTACCTAGTACTTAGAACTAGAATGATAACCATATCTGAATGAATACCTACACACGTAGACGTTTATTACATTGGTAAACGGAAACGAAATACCGGGGATTCTGAGACAATTCATGGTCTGCGTAAAGGTATTTAATTAGATCTATAAATCAAGGTACCACAAACGGAGATTGCCCACTTACCAGCAGTCTACGAATACATATCTACAGAGCGAGTCGGTAACGTACAGCGGCTGCTAAATCTCATTATTGTTCCCCAACTATCTACACAGAGTATTATAGGTATACTAAACTTAGAAAGAGTTTTTTAACAAAAAAGAAACTTATCGCTTGTAAAATAAGTCTTCATTACACGAAACAAAATAAAGCTACTCAAAAGACAAGCCGACGCCAACTTTTATTGTCTTCGCAACTTGGAAAGTAAATTACCCGAACAAATTCGCTCAGCGCTAAATCTGGGGCTTATCAGAGGGCTTGGCCGAGATCCTTAAATTGAGAAAGAGCTATCTCGATGAGGGCGAGTGGCCTCGAGGCGTCGACACCTTGCTGCCGTTGCTCAGATTAAAAAAGTTTAATTAGTAGCCCTTACATATCCATTAGAAATGAAAGCGCCCAACTTCCCAGCGAAATAAATATCTGTTTGTACATTTTAACATCTTTCTTCGAACATCAGTTCTGCTCGATGATTCAGTTTCACTCAGCCCTTTCTCACTTTATCAAAAGTGAACCAATTAAAAATCGTAGTGATTTGAATAATTGTCGGCATATTGTAATAGAGGCCTATCGTTAACGACAAGTCGGGCTAATAGGCTTAAAGAACTCGATCCTCTGCTAATCCAAGATGACGTATTAATTTACATTTCATTATTTTAGCCCTTGCTAACGATCGGGCCAACCCGGGACGGCTGTGGACCGAATGTTGCCTTGTTTAGTAGTGCCTGCTGGAACTTATCCGATTATTCTGACTAAACTATCTGTTACTAGTACGTTAGCTGGTAATATTATGGATTTGCCTTCTTAGTATAATTATCATACATCATCAAAGCAAGCAATTTCTTATTCGTGGAAGAACATTACGTTAGAGCAACTTAGTAAGTACTTACGCCTATTGATGGCGGCGGTTCAAAGTACCTAATCGAACGTTAAGCGTAAGTAGTTTGTAACGTTAGCTCTGCAAGCTGGCTTTGAGCTCATGCAACAATATTTTACTGAACCGTATAATAATGTCGAGTTTTCAAAAAGCCAACATTTTCGTGTCGCGGCTTTTAACTTAGTTTCAGAGAAAACAATTTCACAAACTGTGTCCTATGTTTGGCAGACTACGGCACTTGTTTTATCATGAACTTTCTTACACAAACTTTTCTTCGTGGTTCTGCAAAACGCCTTGAAACTGAAATAGTGATAGGAAAATTTGGAAAATATGATTAACAGAGATTATCTTATCCGGGTTGTGGAGGTCAGATAGGCAGTCGCTCCATGTAAAATACTGGGATTTAGCTGCATCCGGTTGGACTGGAAGCCGACCCCAACATAGTTGGGAAAAGGCTAGTCAGGCAGATCTAAAATCACACGTAAGTAGTGCAATGTAAGCCGTACGTTGCAGTTAATATAAAATCAAGTAAACACAGGGAGTATGTATTAGTATGTGATGTCGTGACACGGCCGAGCTGCGCGTTGACGGGCGCCCCCGGATTATTAACAGTTATTAGGCTCCGCGGTATAAGTCCGGATTAAATCTGTGTCAATTTGCATTTTATTATGATGACACGGCCTTCGAGTCGTAACTCCTAAGACGGCTTTGTAAAGGTTTATTCTGATATTGTGACGGTACTTTCGAACAAAATTTTCTGAGTGCATTCTACAGTGCTATAAATTAAGTTGGCGGTCTTAACACAAAAAATAAAGCAACATTCAACGAGTCGCAGGAAAGCGGTAATTTATGCGGTTCGTTGGGTACTGAGAGAAATAAGAAAACAATGTGTTTGTATTACACATGTTGTCGATACTGAAACCGTAGCTTACTACCTACACAAGCCTAATGTGAGTTTTTTAAGTTTAAAGTATTAGACGTAAGTCTGGTTAACTATTGTGATTCGTGCACCCAGCTTTTGGGCTATGCCACAGTCGGGTTAAAAGAAAGACTTTTTCAGATTAGGTACTACATGAAACATTTATAAAAACTATAACTACAGCACTCAAAGACATCATTCAAAATGCTATCGACGGAACTGGTTCAAGCAAGACAGAGAAAGTTCAAGTAAAGCAAAGGAAATCTTTAAGTCGAAGTTCGAGACCCATTCAGTAGAAGTAAATGTGAAAATAGACGTATTACAGAAAGCTATAAGAATAATTAATAAAGTGTTATTGGGTCAAAGTGAAATTCAAATCATTTGTTTCAAATAGGCACAAGAAAGGCACTTTTGAACGTCAAAATGAACGAGAAATAGAATTGATTCCATGTAGTCGCCCCTTCCAAAAGGTAGTTTCGTATGGAGAAGAATGGAAAAGAAACTCCACCGTTACTCTTTTAAAATGTTTTGTTTGTTGTGTTTTTGGGTTTTTTCACTTGAGATTTCTCAGTAGCAGCCCGGATTTATGATCGGTACCTAGATAGCAATAGGCTCGCCCCCGATTACATGGTTCTTAAACATAACAGACGAAAAGTGGGTGTTCTAACTGTTCCATATAGATGCATCTCTGCCTAATGCCGTCGCGGAATACCGGCGTGATGTTATGCAATAAGAGTAATAATTCCCTACAGTTAGCCGAAGCTTATGGTCCGGATTATAGCGGAATGATTGATATTATTAACGGATTAAGAGCACAAGAGCAAGTTATAGGAAACTAGTCGAATGTCGATTACCGAGAACCCACGAGTTCTGTTCAGAGATATTATGAATATAATAATATTATTGTTTATTTATGAATCAACATTTACAAATGAAATATCAGTAACATAATAACAGTCTGTTTGAACACATGTATCTAAGTACCTAATATCATTTTCTATGTAAATAAAAGGAGAATTTACGTACATGACAACAATTTCAGCGAAATTACTGAAATAACTAACCAAACTTAACCAGTTAGTAGATAATAGTAACCGTATCATGTCCGCTAAACATAAAGGCAGTAAATAAGGAAAGTTCCTGATTACCTAGTACAGTGGTACAAATTAACTATAAACACTGGTTTCCTCGTAAAGCTAGTTACAACTTTCACACGCTGCCGATGCTTGAAAATTTAGGAAATGAACTGTTTTTCTCGTGACTAATAAATTGTTCTAGTTCTTGATTTTAGTTCATAGTCTTATAGCGCAGATCAATTTCTCAGATGTTTCTATGTCCTGTTTGGTACCATTATAGGTCAATTAAAAAAATAAAACAACAGACTTTCCAAAATACCCCCCTCTTTTTTGAGGGTGGGAAATGATCAAATGAGTCCTCCCATTTTGGGCGGAGCAGAAGGAAGTGTCAGACTCTTACTGACTAAAACCCATCCATGTTCCTTCGCCCCTTATGTTCCGGGGTAGCGGTAACCCTTTCGGACAATCCCGTTTACAAAAGACCGCTTTAAAGTACCTACACTATAATTTCGTAAGTCGGTGTAAATTATTTTTCAGTTTAGTGTTTTTTTAAGTAGATTATTTATATTTTGTAATGTTTTTTTTTGCATTTTAGTTATGATACCTTAAATAAATAAGAATACCACTACCTACCTGATAAGGCTGCTAAGTAAATAAAAATGACAGTAATGTTATTACAAAATCATCCACATAGGTAAAGTAGGAAAAAAAAAAGTAGTATTACAGCTTTCTCCTCCACTCATCCGAACTTGTTTATATGGGAATCTGTAAGTATTTTTTTTACATTAATTTTCCAAATAGTTTCATAAAATGACGTAGTTCTGAGATAACAAACATATAAAACAACCGAATTAATAACCTCTACCTTTTTGGATTTCAGTTAAAGAGGTTAAATTGAAGTATGCCACTATGACTGAATTGGAACCATCTCCTAGACTTCGCTGAAGATACTATGAAACTCTTAGTACTTAGAATACGTCAACGTGGTATACTTCGGAGGATATGGCTCAGAAAGATTATCCTTCCAAAGGGTCCTTTTCACAGAAAGCAGAGGTAGGGGAGGAAGTCTATTTGCCTCGTGAACCATTCAAGAGAAGCAATAAATAAGAAAATCCTATTAGACAAAGTGGAGAAATGTTAATAGTTGACTGATTAAACTACAGGTGACAAATATTATTAACTACAGAACAAAATAAAATGGCGAAAACTAAAAAGCAGCACCACTTCCTCTTCCCATTTTCTCTTTGGTCTCTTGCCAAATTCTGTTATAATAATTAAATTTAAACAAAAACCATAAATCAAAACGATAACTTTTTCCAACTTTTTTTTAATTCGCTACACAGCTCAAGCAGTAGGCGTTGCGTTTAGTTTGCATACTGCATCAAACCAGTACGCACAGAAAGGGAATTAATTATACTACATTAAAATGAAAACTTTGAAATGAGTTCGACATGCCTTGCCTTGTTTTAATTTAATAGTTCAAGCTGTTGTCGGGGTTATTTACATAGTTTTTACACGTATTGCAGATTTTAAATTGCTTTTCGTGGGACCTGTAGGAAAAATACGCGAATGGTAAAAAATAAGTAGGTATACTTATAGGTTTATTTTCTACCATTCGTGTATTTTTTGCCATAACAACACTAACTATTATAGACCTTGACTCTTTACTGATTGCTAACCGCCTTTTATGGTCACGCATCGAATAAGCTGGTAGCTTGGAATTATAACTAAGTCTAACTAAAAAAGTCTATTACATTGACTGCCTCGTTGGTCTAGTGGTCGCGAGCGCTACTGATGAGCATGAGGCCTTGGGTTCGATTCTCAGGTCGGGCAAAGTGTTATTGGGTTTTTCCATTCGGAATTTCTTTGTAGTAGCCCGGAGTCTGGAATTGTGCTCGATTGATGGTCATTGATTGCCTCCTATTACTAAGAGTTTCATAACAGACTTAAACATAACTAGTGAAATGTGAGTGTAGCTACCATGGGTACACATTTACCTAACCCTTCAGTTAAACAAGCCACTATATTGTTTTGTATGATCTTCTTCTTAGCGTGTCGATAGCAATCTAAATGGACACGGCCCAGAATTCGGCTACGTGTTTGGCGACATCACTAGCGTCCATCAGTTCCTGTAACGTGCATAAGGTAGGACACGATATTAGATGTCCCATCGTTTGTGAAACAGCACCACATTTACACTCTAAAGCGGAGTTGTCTATGAATCACTTGAGCAGGTTTATATGATGTTATGCAAGTATATAACACTTTAGTTACCTCAGCATCTAGATACTTACTATACGGACTATTAAAGATAACGATCGGTCGGTTGATTAACGATATAAATAAATTAATCACTGACACAAAATTATTAATTCTAGCCTTGTATTAATCAAACTGTCAATATTGACGTTTGACGTAAAGGTACACACGTTCCCTTTGATAAATTAAAGTCAGTCAGTTGTCATAATTGACTGTTTACTCAAGTATGGTTCGTGTAATGTATTAGGTAACTTTCCGATATCCACAGATTTGTACCTACATATGTTCGACTAAGTCGCGGCACACTGGCGCCAATTGTCCCATCAATACAATTATTTATAGGCCGTGGCAGCTATGTGAGACTCCGACCTAGATATATGTTTCAATGCCCAGTAAAATACAGCGAGATCGATAGTAATTAATCTTATCAACAATTGGACACTGCTTCAAAAACCACCGGACATCAGTATCCGCGCGACAATTTATAATTAATTGACCATTTCAATTATTAGAGTATATTAGTGGGCTGATTTAAGGTCAGCAATTAATATCAAAATGAGTTCAGTGGAGGTTCAGCAGGTCCCGCTGCGGAAATCTATTAATTTGGCCGTAAACCGCGGCCATTACAGGCGAGTCGCCAATTATTCCAGTCTCCCTCAGTAATTAAATTCTATGATGTTCGCCAATCTAAGACAGGCGCCGTTTACGATACCCAAATTACGGTTTCATTGCCCGTAAAAAGATATAAGAATGGCTTATTATTGAGAATTCCAGTTATAATCGCGCATAATTTTTTCGGGGTGTCATAATTAGGAAACTACATTTAAGTTTTGACATTATGCGTAGATATTAATTAAAATTAATTTTATCTTTAAAGTTGTCTCGTTTGCAATTTAAATGGTATTATGAAGTATTGAACACACTTGGTGCCGCCGCTGTAAGCCTTTCTGTCATCACTGTCCCGCCTGTTGACACGCATTAAAAGGGGCACAGATGCGCCGAAACTGATTTATTAAATTGAATGGAGAATATTCAACGAATTCTTTGTTATTCGTCTGCCAAGCGTTTTCTCAACTATGTTGGGGACAGCTTTTAGTCTACCCTTCTACATGGACTGCTTAACTATTCTCCACAACCTAGTTGCTGGGTAATCTGGCAACCCTTTGGTACGACTGGTTTTTTGTCCTTGTTCCTAGAATTATTACAGCTTATTGGCAGTCAGTGTCCGCTGTCCAAACAAGTGTACCTACACCACTTTACTTGCACTTATGCATTCAGCTTTTATTGATTCAGTCAACGGTTTGATTGTTGACTCTTTGATCGAGTTCTTTTAATATTTACATTGTCCGGGATTTTTGAGGGTCCCTCTAAATGTCAGCCTGCTTGAATAGGTACTTCATGGGTAGACAGAAATAAAAGATTGACAGAAAATAGAAGAAGTCGAACCTTTTTCTTCCTTTAGCGTACCGAACGTGCACTTGTTAAGCGTTAATTAGGCTAATTGCATTACGATCTTTCAAATAGTCTGGAAATGTATTAACCTGATTTAAGAGCATTGAACCTGATACTTGTTTAATTATTCCATCCAAAGGTCCAAAGGTTGGTTGGTTTTGGAACAACTTTTATTTCCTTGTTAGTTGGTATATTCAGTTTACGTATATGTATCGAAGTATGGCGAAGGCAAAGCTAAATTGAAGTTGACCTTATCCAGCTGGAGCAGGACTAGTAGAGAATTGGAGCTGCCAAGTTACCAACATCAAGTAGGTACTTAGACATTTATTATACACTGACACAATTTGTGTCTTTGGGAAAGGAAAGGTAAGGTGTCGAAGGCCTCCTCAAAAGGCCTAAAACTAAAATAGTGGAAACTGTTGCTGGAAAACCTTGAACTAAAAATAAATCTGAATTTCATAAGGATAAATCAAAACTTTCAACCACAGTATAGGTATATAAATACAATAAGAAATTAGAAGATTAAAAACACATGTTTAGATCTAAAATAATTTATTTTCTTGTTTCTTTTATAAAACAATTGCTTACAATCTAACTTAATTATATATTTTACAATAAACATATTTCATAGCATTTCTTCTACATTTGTAATTATTTACAATATGTTTATACATCAACATTTGAGTAAAACTAAAAAAGTAATGAATAAATAAAAATGCAAAGATCTCTGATGCCACATTGTATGATTTGAACTGCAGTAACTACATCCAACATGTGTGATAGATATTTTATACAAGGCAGCATTCGAGTTAGAATACAAGAATATAATTATTTTAGTAGGTACGTATTATCTGGCTAACTAATCGACATCCTTTTATTCACCGCTCAAACAAAACCCAATTTTCATTGGTTAGCACAACAATAAATAACAAGTCAGAGGACAAACTAAGCATGGCTCAGTACAGCCGTCACATAAATGAATAAATCGTACGTCTTCATTATCTTAAACACTAGTTTTTTCTCGAATACAATCACTATCTACTCTCTGCAGATCATTATAATATTATAATAATACTGGTGTCTATTAATTCAGTGGAACGTTATTGCTTTATTTTACGAATGAATCACTTAACAACTATCTTCATTAATTTCTCTTTACACAGTACACAAAAATATTATCTACTCAATAATTTTTAATAAGTTTTTTTCATTATAATGTAAGCATGCTTCACAAGGCACTATTCTAGCGAGATTATTATAAACTCAACCAAAAACACGACCAACTATTAAATTCGGTTTCAAAGTCCGAAGTCGGGCCTAAAATTACATTTTATGGCAACAAATCAATAACAACTTTTGAAACATAAACCGCATAACTACAATGTGGAACAGTTCTTCAACACGCAACAGTGAGCCGCTACTTCAACACAACTCGTACAAACAAATGATAAAACTACGAATTACGCATCAACGCTTGATGCTATACAAAAAAGCATGTCATCATTATAATATATAATATCTTACATCTAAGTTGGCGTTTGTATTGCTCTTTATTTTAAAAACTCCCAGAGTTAGGGAACACGACCTCCTATAAATAAGTTTAGGTACTTCACTTGTCAACCGTGGTACGGGCGTTCGCATCGACTGCACCAAACTTAAACGTTATTTATGAATTTAGTTAACACAAGGAACTGTCACATGTTTCACTGTTGTTAAATAAACTGGCGTGTAAAGTTTGTAAATATCGTGTTTGAAAGTTGGTGTAATCTATTTTTGTGTATATGGTATTAATCTAAGACTTTACACCATCTAGTACTTTTGTTTGCAAATAATTTTATCACAACGTAATAAGTCATGCGCCAGCACAATGATCCAATGAGAACTGATATCACAGCATTTTATATAGGTGGCATCACACCCTTATAATCTGACATTTACGACATATTTACAGTTAATTTTCATAGCGAAGGCGAACAGTACAACTACTCGTTCATTGAAGCGCTAAATATTTTCGACGAGACCATTGTCCTCACTATATTATACTCAGTCGCTTTCGTTTATATTTTATTTAATTCTCGATTACTTATTACTAATATAAACTATACGATACTTTATCTGACAAACAAACTAAAAGTTGTGGGCGAAAGTTGAACAGAAGTCAGTCATCCATCACTGCGCAGTCTTCGGAACGGACAACACATCTATTTTAACAGATCATCCCCTCACTACATTACCGTTCTCCTTTTAGTTCGGCTCCCTCACTACAGAATCTCGTCTGTTATCTCATGCTGAATGAATTTTACTTACTTTACTGACAGGTCTAATTTATGTGAGAAATATTTTGTACACTTTAAAATCTGTCACAGACTAGAAAATTTTAATGGACATTTTATAATTTTAGTATATTCTATCTTTTGATTTAATATTGTAGGCTCGTGAATGAGTACCTATAGATTAGTATACATAAAAAAACATCATTTTTATTCAGATAGTTCACATTTGCGAGAACGTTACCGTAGTAAGGGCATGAGGGTTGCAAAATATCGGCTAGTTTACGTTAGCGTGGCTCGGTGTGTGTAATCGTTTATTAATCACTAGCGAGCTGTGCCCTATCACCGCAGCGAAGCCACGATCTCGTTGGACATACTGTTTTGCTGGCTCGATGCATTCAGGCTTTTGGAGCACTGCTGAAATATACAATATCTATCAATAAATTTTCCTGGAAAGGGAACGTCTTGAGTGATAAATTGGATACAAATCATTGCCAATAAGGAAATTGTAGATGCTGAACTGGGAAGAAACTTGAAATTGGAATATTGCAATCCGTTACTGAGTTCTTTACCGTTGCAGAGACAGATTTTGTAATTTACTTTGTTTTAAAAATACACTGTAGAAGTCAGGAAAAGTAAGACACCACAATGACGCCTTTATTTTATACACAGATTTTTCCAAATACAAGCTTCTTATTGAAACTCTTGCGAAAGTTAAGCTACTTTTTGTGATTACATCACCCTCAAAACATGACTAGACACGCAGTTCGTCTTCCATACGCGATAAGAAACTTTTCCGCACTATAGATACGGATCTAGACCTTTGCTTTAACGCCTACTTTGCAGTACAAGATCAAAGTCAAGTTACGCATTCAAATGTCTACAAAGGTACCAGTGGCGAAAACAATTCCACTGCTATTTAAAAACGTCCTATTTTAACTTTCTTCTTCTTCTTCGTGTGGTTAGTGACTAACCTGGTGTCAGAGTTTGAATGCTGCCCATGGGCCTCTGACTTAGCATCACATACTGTTGTCGTACTGTTGAATTACAACAACAATCGAAAATGTTCTAAAACAACCCGGCGCCAAAACGTCATAATCGGGAACTATAAATTCATATGATACGATTCCGTCATGACGTCACTCTAGGTCAAGTGGCACCGCTTACTAAGGACAAGAGCAAGCCGCTGTACGGGTTAAGATAGAGACAGACATAGAAAACACCGTAAGCAAGAACGAGATGGAAGAATAGTACATATTATTATATTTTATTAGTTTTCACCTTTTATATGGTATTGTATTCGAGCCTTACAATAATTGTAGATAATATAATTGACTTTATTTCTGTAAAACATTAAAATTTTGTTTGTGTATTGATGGCGTCTTTTTGGTTCTGCTTTTTGACGACAGGTGGTGTTAAGAACAGTAAAGATAAGACTTTTATTTTTAAGCCCGGCTTCGCTTCGGCTTCTCACCCACAAAGTCCTATTAAACCTATTACATATTTTGTATAGAGCCGGCACGAATGTAAGAAATAACCACCATAATGTTATTAACTATTCATTCCAAGAGTTGTTAAGTTAAAACTAGTAAATTGGCCGTAATAAAGCACTACAGTTTTGGAAATAAAACACGTACTATTTGATTGGTGATTTGATAACAGCTGTTAGCAGCAACTGGATTGTGAACTGTGATTAAATATTTCCAACAGTAAAGTAACACAGAAAAATGACGAAGAAACTTTAGGTGTCTTTCATGTACTTACGTGAACTATATTGAATGGAAAGGAAAGTCACTTTAAAAATTTAGTTGACAGGTACTTAATTTTTAAAGTGAGGAAGTTCTAGTTGGGTATATCTGATTACCGAGTTTCTATACGTTCGTCGACTAAGGTCGTATTTTACCAATGTTACTGAACGCGATCAGAACAATTAAGAACTGTCAATGTTATTTTTTTCTATGAAACATAGACACTATAGACAGGTCTTGAACGCGATTAGATGTGCTAATCGCATTCAGTTCTTTTGGTGAAATTGGCACTCAATAGTCATAACTGTACCTACGTCGATTTAAGTTTTAGGTACCTACAGCTCTTTCAAAAGTCTTTTTGGCCGACATACAAGAGTCTGTTAATTAAAGTAAGCAAAATTCGATTAATGATCGGTTAGATTCATTATTGACCATAGGTATGATATCAATTCAATTATGAAAAACCTTGAAATGAATAACCAAACACCCGTCAAAACTACTAAAGTTACTTTTGATTGATTTTTGAAAAGCAATTTTACAAATCGTCGCGACCTATCATTTCTAATTGTTTGTACAAAATATTCGAGTAAAATGATAGGATGCGAATGAGGTAAATGCAGAGTTTATAGTCAGTCACGTAAGGCCTGCAGTGCAACTAGCCATACAAAGCTGTGTGCTGAACCCTGTAAGAGCCTGAAAACAAGATTAACGAGGTTGGGATGCGAGCGTTCGATATAACATGGACATGTTCCATTAGTCTGGATATGTTAAAAATGGCAGGAAGACCGTTTGGTGTACGAGTACCTTAACAGAATGACCAATGATCCGTTTAGAAATACCGACTAAATCTTTCCAAGTAGTGCGATCTTTTTGAATGGATATTTTATGGACGAATCGCATTCGATATTCAAAACTTCAATAGAATTCTAATACTATTATGCAGACTAATAGGCATTTGTTTCACTATAATGTACCGGTGAAGGTTAACAGCTGTTGATCGTCTTACCATTTGCCGTGACTCCCAAGCCTTCATGGCGCTCTTGTACTTCTCGAACTCGTGGCACCAGTCTGAATACACTTGTTTGTATTCTTGCGACTTACTTGGTTGCGTACATCTGTAAAAATATCCATATTATACAATGTACCCTTGATACTTACGACCTACTACTACGAAATGAGTCCTATTTTATAGCCGTAACTTTAGGAGTTCGTGATTTTGTTTTTCTTAAGTAGGCATATCCAAAAATATGGCAGATTAATGCTGGTTTCTTCTCTCTGTAAGAAGAGGTTCTTTATTGGGAATCACAGGCCACTGAGAAAAAAAAATTATAGCATTTTTTTATGACTTTATTTCCCGATGGCCGCGATTATCCCATATGTGTAGACAAACTTTGATTAGGTACCTATGAATATCGATGTCCACATTATAAGACGCTATCAAAGTGGGTCCGAAGTAACATTCGTACCGCCCTCGATCTGATTCTGTCACCGACAGTAACACCAGGCCACGCTCTGATGTCTGCAGAACTCGCTCCCAACTAGAGAAACACGAAACCATATTGTACATTAATGACAATAAAAACCCAACACTAAGATTAAATTAATAAAGAGGTGGAGACAACTTACTTATAACTAATTTTGTACCGTCCCTTCTCTCTTGAATGATGATACCAGATCACGTGCTGGTCTTTCAACGCTTCTGGCGTCTTCCCATACGCAGCTAAATGGACACTCTGCCCATATCCTGCTCGCACGGTTTTAAGAGGCGCACTGGCCTCGCATATTGATGGCGTGGAGTTGGTGGCGTCGTGGAGTAACCCTGGGCTATATGGACGGCAGGCTCCCACTTCTTTGTCCCAACCGCAGTAGGGATCCAGGACACATCGAACACAGCTGTCGTAGCTGTTAAAAAAATAATAATATTAAAAAAACTTAATATTCTTAAATCGGTGATGGAAAACATCGTGAGGAAACCGACATGCCTGAGAGATATTTCTGAACAGCTGTCAGCTGTGTGAAGCTAAGTCAGCCCATGGGCAGTATAAAACTCTGATACCAGGTTAGTTATTGACCACACAAAGAAGAACTTAATATTTTAAAATATTTTCTTCTTAGTTTTTCCGGGATAGGTACTTTTATGTTGTGGCGGTGACAAAAAACATTTGAGATACACAAAAACCATTTAGTACTTTAGTTGAAAGATCGTTCATCAAGTGAAAAGAGTTCATTGATTTTATTAGGTTTAAAGAAACTTTAGTCTCAATCTCTTTTTTCACTTAAATCAGAGCTTTAGTAGAACATAGGTATACAAAATTACACAAAGTTCGTCATCACACAGTTACAAACTAAATACCTAGGTACTCATTCAATGCCAAATACCCATTTATTTCTCCCAAAGTGATCGATCCGCAATTATTATATACCTACTAATTAAGTAAGTTGCGTTTTGTATTCAATGGATGAGTGTACCTTTCTTATACTACTTACAGAGAATTCTATTATAAAGTTGTGTTCCATCAAAAGTAAGCATTTTTAACCTTTTTAGTTCTAGTATCAAGTTAGCTATCAAGCTAGCTCGCCGTGTGCTTAATAACAACTAGCTACCTGACTCCACGTAGCAGAATTGTCTTGTTATTTCGAATCGGTAGGTACAAAACGTAGCCTTGGGGCACGATGTACAACACCCACTAATAACAGAATATCGCCGGTTAAAAACCAGATAACCGTATCTACAAAAACGTATTTTGGGGAAACGATACAATTGCGAGATGGTGAAATATAGTCGTCTATTCTTACCTTTTATTTACAACGCATATAAAGTAAATAGATAAATTCATTGTTTTGTTGAAAACCATTTTCTTTGGAACGGTTGGCATACGTTATTTAGGTAAATCATCTGGTTTTAAACCGGAAATATTTTAATCATGAAGTGTCTAGCTATCACGTCCAATCGGCGCTTTTCAAATAGCACAAATAAAGCGTATGAATACTGTAAGGCACATATTATTATATCGTACGCAAACCTACTTTAACTGTAAATCGCTGCTCGAATGGGTACGCATGCATCAGCAGATGTCGCATGCGATTACAAAAAGGCGAACTAAAGAATGCAATCAGCGCAAGAGTAGCCCCGCCCACCTTGCTCCATAACGACACCGAACACACTTCTGATAAGATTTATGTACGTAATTACCGATGTCCACTACCTTGTACGCAGCTGTCCGGGCTGTTTATCTGTCGGAAGCAACAGCATGCAAAGTGTACACGTCAAGAGAACACGTTTATCGTGTACCAACATTTATTTTTGCTACTAAGGACCAGAAATATAATTTAAATGATCGTGGACCGAATTATGCAAGTGGCCCGTATACAGGATGGTTATCAGTACGAGGCTATAACGCGAGCAAACAACGCGCCCGCACACGCAGGGGCATAAATTGCCCGCAGAACTCGCGTAGTACGAAGCGCGCTTATCTTTTATGATAAGAAGATTGATAACTCACCGGTGTGCACAAGCTCTTAATGGCAGCTGTCGAATGCGATTATCGGTGGCCAGGTACAACGCATGCAACCGGCGTGAAATCGCAAGCGCTCGCACGGGTTCGTCTCCGGCCGCGCGCCACACGTCCGCCACGCGTGAGCCACCAACCCCGCCCCCCTCCCATTGCACTATTTTGTACACCTCGCCTGCGCCTGCGTCACAAATCAGTTATAAGCAAATGCCGGTAGTTGCATTCTGTGAACGAAAATAGCATCATAATGTCAGCCGGGAGACACCTGCGTTAGATATCAAAGACACAAATGTTCATAACAAGCTTGAACTAAAGATAAAGTATCCCACTGAGATTTAAATGAACCTATATCTAATATAACCTAATATAATATATAGATATCAAAAACTAATTGTATTATTAAATCATACTTTAAGTTGAATTTGCTCTCAATAAATCAAACCGATAGGTAAAAGAAGTGATTGAGTTAATGAACTCTCTAAAATGACGGCGTCGCCCATCTTCATTAGATTATTTAGAATTGAAATTCAGTCATATTTCAAGATTTGTTTGAAGACTTACTGGTGCCAGCATAGAAGACTGTGTAAGTGATGTCGTCCCCCAGCATGTCGACGAACTGTCTGTCGACCACGATGGTGGTTAGGACCAGGTCCCTTTTGTAAAAGGCAGGAGCATCGCCCTCATGACGAACGGCTGCATCCATCAATGGGTGCGACCTATGAACGAACAACAAATCTTCAAGCCTGTTTTCCTGTTAATCATTGACAGATACCGGTAGTAGTATATCGCTAGCTAATGGTGACAAATGTTTAGCTTAGAAAGTTGTTAAGCTTCTGATTGCGAACGGGTTACGCGTCATTTATTCGGCTTAATGCAAAACCATGTAACGGAGATATGGTTGCGAACACTAGACAGATGGGAAGACCGACGAAATACATAAATAACTTTACTCATATCAACACTAGGATTTCCTGTTCATTAGCGCACGACCTAGGCAATTAATTCATTAACTACGGTCATAGCCCCATCCTAGAATAGGCGCAGACGCGGTTAGTACTTACCACGTCTCGAATGTTAGGCTTTTTTCTCTCACTTATTGAGCGAAACCATAAAACACAGTGCTAACAATTACGTGCAATTTGAGGGTGCGATTAACTTTTCGATCACACAGGGCTGGTTCTTCTCTCGTGTGTCGGCAGGAATGACCTCATGAGAGATTAAATTAGATTGTGCTAGTCTGCAAGTTGGTAGCGAACTGCCAGACGCACCCTAATTGATTTAACTATCACCACTCTTGGAGTCAATTTTAACGCACCCCAATGCACAGTCCCTGAGGTCCATATTCAGTAGTTTTGTCAATTACCAAATATCCAAAAGCTATTTAAGTTCCCCAAATTAGAATAGAGTAGGAATCTCGTGGTGTGCCATCAATTAGTGTGTGACCCAATTAAAGGATACGCGTCGAACTACGCCCTCTAACCTTGCTCAGATTAGTCTCCTGAGAGCAAGATTAAACTTCAACATTACCAATATCTTGAAAGTGTGCACAAGACTTTAATACATCTAGTTACTCTTGCAGACTTGTAAATTACTGCTATTTATTTTTAGTATAGTTTGCGAAGGTATGAGACTGAATGCACAGGTAGACTAAGTATCCCATAAATCTCTATAACAGAAATAAATGAGGTGGTTGCATAGGTTAATTTATACACTTAATTTTAGTGCTAAAATAGGAATACTCTCGATTAAAATTAACATAACATACCTGATGAAGTTGAGGACATTGTCGGGGAGTGCCTCGGTGTTGTTAACGCATGTGCCTGGCCTGGGGACGGGCACACGTGCTCTAAGCACCGGCAACCATGCTGAACTTGATGACGCCTGATTAAAACACGTGCGTATTAAGGTCTATTTCCGTTATTATGAAAGTCTCACCATCGCCAACCATTATAACATATTTCTTTTTTTTAACAAATAATCCTTGCTTCATTTGAGTGATAAAGGTTCGTAGTGACATCGACGCGTCTGTAATTACCATGAATGCGAAGAAATGATTCACACGCACTTGACCAGTATATTTTAAATAATACGAGACAGCATTATCTTAACAAAAATCTTTAAAAAGTCTTTCAAAGGAGCGCATATGAAAAGTTAAGAGCAAAATAATTATTCATAACTAGCGCTCTCTGAAGCTTAATTCGAGTGCGCAAAGCTGGCAAGAAATTACAGCTGTTACTCATTTTAATCACCCATATTATTATACAACGTTAAACTGCAGGTTTCTACGAAACATCTTATTTATATCTTCGCAGATCATTCAATTAAACGAGACAGCGATATGGCCATCCTTGTACGACACTTGATATGTGGCACATGGCATGTCCATGGGACGTGGGATAGTAGATAGGTACGAGCTTGCCATGGGACTTTCCTAGCACACAGATCGGTCTGAATTTAACAGAACAATAAGACAGTTTAGATAGCATACCTGTTCCTTGAATCTCCCAGCGAATGCCTCCTGTATGTCGTCCATTGAATAGGTGCAAATAGCAGAGCCAACCAGTCCGTCGCTGGCCCCCGTCGTGAATGCCGCGTAGAACCTCGTCGTGTCGCCCGGCATTTGATACACGCTCTCTGGATCACCCATTTTAGTATAAGTTTTAAAATAAAAGTCACCATTAGTCCAGTATACATCCCACATGCATTCAGACTTTATAAATCCGAAAAGTGCTTAACTTGCAGCAAAACTAAAGAACCACTGAGGTGTAGCGAAGTAGGTATTCGCCAGTCTTTCAGAGAATTTAATGTTAGTACTTAAATGTGACTACAAACTTGCGTCCTAAATAAAATCCGACTTTACAACGTTGCAATGAAATGAAAGCCTGGAATGATGAATTCTATAAAGGCTGAGTTACAAAACGACTATTAAAAAGCGTACAATTAAAAGATTCATAAAGTTACACAATATGAGGTCATACTTACGAATTTCATCAAAATAGAAGGGGAATTCTCCCGGTATACTACAATTGAGCCTCGCTTTCAAATATGTGGCCCAGTTTTGGCTTAATATATGTTTTCCACCGGTATCGTGTTTACAGACTCTCGCCACTCTCGAGTAGACCGCTTTCCCGCAGTTCATAAACTCCACAGCAGTTTCTCGAAAGAAGAAAAGCACGTACTCCCCAACGTCGAAAGAGCCCACGAAATTAGTTTCTGCGACAAAATAAAAACATTGTAGACTTTCGAAACATATTATTTTATTTATACAAACAACGACTCAATTTTATCGTTTTTAGATCGTCCATTTCATTAGCAAATGTGTGTACTGTGTAAAATCCTGCAAACGTTCCCGAATTTCTTTCTTTTACATTTCCAATAACTAATAAAAATGTAGGCTTTTATTTCGGGTCGTTTAGCTGACAGGTCAGACATTGTACAAGGTTCTTCTTTATTTCCTTTTATGTTCCTACGATAAAGAGTAAGCACCTATAGGTTTTAGTAGTCTCGTAAAAGAAAGTACGGAATAAGGGACAAAGACCCAATATCCCGATTAATATAATGAACGTCCCGAGATTTACTTATTCAATAAAGCTGAAGTTTTGCACAGGTATTCTGAATTACATCCGCAGTTACAAATCCTAGAATTTTGTTTAGTTATTTATTGAATTAGCTTATTTAAAAGTATTTAAGAAACTAAAATATGGCGTCGAATAAATTCTCCGCATCGCTGTCATCTAGTAATCTATCCAAGAGACTGGCAGCATTGCCATGTTGTATGGTAAGCTTAGCCTCTTGCCAAGGTTAAAGCCAAGCGGGATTGTCTGAAAGGGTTACTGCTACCCCGGAACACAAAGGGCTAAGGAAGGAACATGGATGGGTTTTTATTTATTTATTTATTTATTTTCGGAAGGCTTACAGACTAATAACAAGCTAATCACAATTATGTATAACTATGTTGCTAATTACAAGCCCTCACAAATAAAATACACGCAAAGATATATAATATATTTAACAAGTGATATGATATCTAAGAAACATTGAGTATAGTTCCCTGGTGGGCAACCATGAGGTTCCAAAGCCATTAATTTTATGATGTAAAAGAGAGACAAAGCTATACAGAGCGTATAGCACTATCTCTCTCTCACGCCAGCACTATGAATCTTGACACATCATGGTTACCCACCTGTAAGTTGTTTAATGTAAGTTGATTGCCACAAACAAACAATTAGCTAATAATAACAGCTCATGTAGGTGCATCCTGTACAAAAAATGGTTCAGCTAATACTTTCCTTAGCGCGCTTACCTTGGTGCAGAAAAGATCAATGTCTTGTTCACAACAAATATCATTGAAACTACGACTGGCCCTAAGACAGAAAGCATTTCGTCTATAATTTGTGCTTGCATGAGGTACATGAAGAAGTGGTCGCAGTCGCAGTCCCGTCTGATTTGTGCGTAACATTAACTTTGATACAAGTTCAGAACAGTCAATTGAACCATTTGCAATATTACACAAGTAACTTAAATCACTAATGTAACGCCTGCGCTCGAGTGGCAGAAAATGATACCTTCTACATCGGTGATTGTAATCCAATGACACTTGCTTCGCTTTAAAATCAAGATACCTAAGAAATTTTTTCTGAACTCCCTCAATACGAGACATATAAATCCCGTATTGAGGGTTCCAAACTTGTGATGCATACTCAAGGTGGCTGCGTACGAAAGAACAATATAAAACTTTGATAGGTTTTATTGAACGGAAATTCGCCGATGTCCTTATTATGAAACCAAGTGCCTTTAACGCTTTTTTTACTATACAATCAATATGCTGATCGAAAAGCAACTTACTGTCTTGTATAACCCCAAGATCCCTTATAGTGTCAACTTTGCCTATACAAAAGTTTTAGTCAGTAAGAGTCTGACACTCCCTTCCGCTCTACCCAGAGCGGGATAAGTCATTGGAGGATTTCCCAGCCTTATAAAAAAAAAACAAAAAAAGCCTCTTGCCAAGGTTAAAGCTAGCCTTTGGGGCACGGGAAGGGTCGACCAACCATTTGAAGATCTCGTTGAATAAATCAAAGGTTAGGAATTATCGTAAATTTTCACAATATATTTATATATCGATGGTTATGTTCTCAATTAAACGATGTTTCATTAGCGCAATAGTTCTTACTTCGGGGATAAATATTTTATTCGCTTATAGTTGAATAGATAGCTAGCTCGTCTATATACCTAGATCTCTTGATCATCTACTACAAAATTTAAATTATTATCGAACTGAAAATGGGAAAGTGGTTAAGTAAACAATTACATTCAGTTGAACATTCTTGTTATTATTTATGGCGTAAGTATTAATCATTCTTATTGGCTGGAAAAGTTAGAATATAATTTAGATTTGCTGACTGCGGTTATCATTTCGCTAATAGCTCCAGTAGACAATGGACAACTATTTTGAATATTTGATTTACATTGACAGTTTAATAATAACCCGACCATAAAGCATTGGACATCGAATTCTAGCATCATTCTATATTAAAATGAGGTTGGTATGTTGTGCATTAAAGCTAGAAAAATAAAAGAAACTTACTGTCAAGCCACTTCGAATCGTACTTCAACGTTCTTTTGAAGTTATACTTCTTTTGACCCGTTCGGAAATCATACAAATCGTTGCGGAATATGACAGGATCCGCTTTCGTGAACTCTGCGTTGGTTCCCGCGTAAAGTGTGGGAAGGCTGCCTGGGTTGCCATCCGTCACCCAGACGGCAGTGCTGTTGTCTGCCGGGTCGTAAGGACACTTCGCCACCCCTAGCCCTACGCCCGGCACGTACTCATGTCGGGGCAAATGTGTGAGGTTCAGCTAAATGATAATAAATAAGGAATTAGTTGTATTCAGAACCGAAAGTAGTCAGTTATATTCATATGTTAATTTTGCGTTCCATACGTAATGTAAAAAACACCTTGCAATGGCTTAAAGCTAAGATGCAGTTACGGATTCTGTACAGGCACAACGAGTTTTATTTTTAATAAAATGTGAAATTATGTAAAATTATGAAGCAACATTTTTATTAAGCTATTAATAATTATGAAAATAAATTATAACATATTTCAGCTATTCTTTTTCTATGTATTCAAAACACAACACTGAAACGAGGAAATCTAGTATGTTTCCACAAATTCAGTTCCTTATAACCCCAAAATCTTGGTAGACTAAGCCTTTTACGTTATATGGATCAAGTCTTAATGACGGATTAAACGTGGTAACTTAGACTTCTCCGTAACAGTAAAGATAAATGAGCATGAGAATAGATAGATCTATCTTACATTTCGGAGTAACTAGTTGGGACTAGTAACTACTAACTACCCGACTGATCGAACTACTTAATGATGATCGAAGCTATTAACCGTTTTACGGGTTATCGTTAAGAGAATGTTACTGATAGTCTTTAGATTTAAATACAAAATTACAGACGGATTCTTTCTTAATAACTGCTAGAACTTTTAATTACTGAAGTAATTAGGATTACCTCCTCAAGACTTTATAAAGTGGGGACGAGAATCTGGTCTCTTTGAATCCACTTAATTGTTTATAAGATTCTTAAAATAAAACTGAAGACTAAAAACAAAGTACATATTTGTTTATCAGCATAAAAACACAGCAGCAAATAGAAGCATATTTATCGAAAATAATATATTATTTAATACTTATTACGAAACTATATTATTATAAAAGGCCAGTAAATTGCCTGAATTTTGTATATATTCAATTTACAGTTACATTATATAAAACGGTTATTTACTTACATAGACCACCCAATCCTTCGGACTGTGAGCATTAGTCCCGCACACATACAGCCTCTCCCCGTCTCCTAAAGGCTGCAGCACACGGATGTGGTTCCTACACTCAAAGGGCTCCGACTTGCCCTTGCTGACACACCTGGCCACGTTGCTAGCCTCCAACAGCAACGCGTCCCTCTGCGAAACATACACGTGTCTAAGATAAATTGTGACAGACTCATGCTTCACATAATTCGTGTGAATTCGAGAACATGTGTCTGCTAATTCAGTAATCGTGTTCAGTTAGCACATGTTGTGGTGTGTGTCTAAGACATGTGTTCATGACATTATTGTGGATTTTAAAATGATGTTTGGTGTGAATTCATTTTGGGATTAAACGTGTTAATTGCAATATTAAACTAAGAACTTTAGCAATAAACATACAATTTGAACGCTGTAATAAAATGAAAACTTAATGTAAATGTCTCGACAGAAACGATAACAATGTAAGCTAGCATTCTCTTTCCTTTAGCAAAGATTCAGTAGTTGACGTGGAGTACAGAAATAATCCAGTTCCACATATTAAGCACATTTCGAATATCCGCCTGCTCTGATTCAACGCCCTGGAAATAGTCTAGAACCACGTCTTTTTATAGACAAGGCATAACGCTTCATTTTTATTTACACGTAGATACCTGATACTCGTTCACGTAACAAAGTAGCGAATAAAACGCACACATCCTCTTTTACAACAGGACACAAGGGTTCAAACGTCAAAAGACTATGATACTTACGTGTGAAAATGAAGAAAAAGCTTATATGAAAGCAAGATGCATTAAAAATCCAGTGTAGTGCCGTAGAGTGTACTTTAGTATTCAGCAACCATAAGCAAGTGAACCACTTACTTTTACTTTATAAAAAACTTTAGAACTTAATTTTAGGGTGACATTTTGTGAGTGTTTGTGTTACTGTGTAAGTCTGAATTGTCGTCAAATTAAGACTTAACCTAAGGGGTGTTGATTTGCTAAAAATGTTTTATTTATACGGAGGGTTTTTAAATCTAGAGAAATATTATTAATAGGTTGAAGCAACGTTTATCCCGTGGGCTGCCGAAACGCAGATCTACGCGAGACACAATCGCTTTTTAATTGTGTCAGTAAATAAAAAATATGAAAGGTAAAGGTAAAAAATGTACCTACAAAGTAATAAATGTTTTATTAAACTTACCTCGCAATGTGATTGACTAACATCAGTCATATTTAATCTGAATACACGATCCCTGTAACAAAGATGGCCACTTAAATGAAATTGTTTATGGTAATAACCGTAATGCAGTAGCAGAAGCACGAGATAATAATAGTTTCTTAGCTGCATTACGTATTCAAATAACAAAAGTAAGACAATCCACGTTGGAATTGAATGAGCTCGAGCCCTAGTGGGCGGGCAGCATATGCACAGACAACCTCCGTTTTTTCTCTTCTATTTGCGTCCACTATCTGCTCAACGAACCGTATAAATTATGCAGAATTGTTAGCCGTTTAACATTAATGCTTTGTTAGTAAAATGGACATCTAGTTTTAGTACCATTTTAATAATTCAAGCCTTCCTGTATGTACAGAGCAATTAATTTATTAACCCTTTGATTAAGGTTTATTACAAATGTTAGTTGTAACTTGTGGTGTTTCTTACATACGTCTTAATTTATAGCAACTAGTATTTGTGGCTTCTTAACAAATAAATGGAACTTCTCATTGTATTTATTAAAGTTAGTGTGAGAATTTGAAATTGTATCGTACCTACTTGAGAGGCAAGATTTATAGATGTTCTTGTATTAGTACGTGAAGCGGTTACGAGTTTAGTTACGTCCAACATTACGTGTTAACGTCGGACATAAAATAATGTAACAACATTTTCTCAATCAGATCAATGTAAAAGTATGATCTATAAAATGAAAGATTGGCGAATAAAATACACCCCTCGTCAAATTGCTAAGTAGCACAAAAATACTTATTAAAGAAAATGCTTGGTTTTTAATTCATTATAAGTACGCTTTGAAAGTGACACATACGCTCTTACATTCTCGAGTCGTTAAAGCAAATTAATATTTTTTCTTCAGGTATATTTTAAGGTGGACATTAACCTATTAAATTATTACTAAAATTTTCACTGTTTGCTGTAAATTGCATTTTATATAAAACTTAACTAGGTACCAACACTGAGTATAAAGTTAACAAAATTTTTAACATTATGATATTTAAAATATTTGAATGCTAAATTCCGTGAAGTTAGCATTCAAATAAATTAAAAACCATAATGTTAAAAACTACACTCTACTTGATGAGGTAGGCAAAAAGTTCACGCGTACTTATGGAAAGGAAATATGCATTGGACGGGGGAATCACATAAAAAAAATATCATAAATGTGCATTACTTTACTCGAGGCCACATTTGGATGAAGTAAAAAGCATTCCCGCGGGAAATGAGAAAGAATTACGAACTTTCGGACACGTGACGGATAACTGTCAAAACATATAGTCAAACAAACAGTCATTCACGAAAAGAGCATCTACAGAGCGTTTCATGGCAACGGAGTCTTAACGTGAATTAGTAAACAGTTGAAAATCGTTTATTGATGCAGCGCCTCCAAGTTAAGTTACTGGATTAAACTTTCAAAAGTTCAGAAACAAGGCACGTCTACAAAAGAAGATTTCTTAATTATCACAACAACTTGCATTATATTAAAATAAGAAACTTTTAGACATGAAAGCCCGTTTGCAGCACCAATCAATTAATGCGTTTAGCGCTAAACATAATTATTATAAACATCACTCTCATCTTTGTGTGTGGTCATTCAATCTTCAAACGGGTGACAGAATCAGATTGATATTTTAAATTCGTTTAACACTAAACGAATATTATTACTAGAGTATTTAGATTTCAGGGCCTTGTGGCTAAATAACAGCCACACGGGTCGGTGGATCAGATTAAGCTTCGCTTGCTGCGGTTGGTCCGTATTTGGGTGACCATTTTTTTATACCAAGAGCCCTCCGTTTATGGTAAAGAATGATAAGACCTTTGTCCCGGCTGTCATTTGTGGATGTTTAACCATGTTACAGGTCGTCAGAAGCCCGAAAATCTGACCACCAGTCTTAACGAAGGAGTATCGTGTTACTCAGCAGTACCTAACTGGATTGTGGAGGTCATATAGCCAGTCGTTCCATGTAAAATGCTGGTATTCAGCTACATCCAGTTAGACTGGATGCTTGGAGATTAGACTGGAAGTAACCCTGAAATAATATATGTAATTGGAAAAAGGCTCGGCAGTCAGCAGGCAAAAGGAGAATGCCCATTCTTCTAAGGACCGCCGCTCGTGTCAAACAATTTTTATAAAATAGCATAAATTGGATATGAATGAGGGGTGATATTGTACTTTCAAAGGGGAAAAAAATAACAATTTATTTTGTGGGGATTTTGCGGTTCTTTAATTTTTGCTTCAGGTTTGAGGTTAGATTTGTAACAAACCTTCCACCAAAAGAATCATACCTGTACAACAACATGATTTGATTTCATTTATGACTGGCTCGTTGGCCAAGTGGTCGCAGTGCGAACGGATCTAAATATGTCATAGGTAAATAAAGCATTAACAAAATGAGTGCTACAGTTTTCTAATCACACACAAACGTCACAGTATAAATAAACGTAGTGGCAAGAAAAATGACCGAACAAGAACAAATAAAAGTTGACAGAAATTGGTGGATAATAAGGTTTCATGTCTCAAGCCCATTTCCCTTGCCATCATTACAGTGACGAGTGGTTGTGGGCAACAGCACTAATCAGGCACAATGGTAACCTCGTATTTATATTGTGCTTTCTGATAATATTTTCAGCGTATTTTAGGAATAATTAGTAGTGAAACAACATAATATGCGAAGTATTTTTGGTAACTGCGTGTAATTATAATACAGGCATTGTTTGTTTCGTATTAATTGGTCTAAAAGTAGCATGATTTTAGATTAAAATCTTTTAATTCTCGTTGATAAGATTTCTGTTTGATTCTAGCTCCCGTTATGTACTATGTATATAATCGGCTTTATTTCTTCTCCAGAGTTAGTATAAATGGAAGCAGACAAGGTCACATCACTTTCAATGCATTTTCTTTATTTTATTTGTCTTACTCATGACTTGACAAAACTTCGAGATTTCTTTATAGTTAATAAATGTAAGTTTAATATAAATGTATTAAACATTCACAACCTTCCGACATAAATTCAGTAAATGAAGTTAAAAACCACATAAAAACTCGTTGTATATTTTGGAAGAACAACGCGGTCACGCAGGCCTGCAGACAAACGAACTTTATTTTAAAATGTTGTGCGTAAATAATAACTCATACCCGATTTATAAATGCAAAATATAATATCGTAATCTAACTAAACTATGGCATAGAAAAATTTCTACGCATCGCTGCCGACTGGTAATGTACCCAAGAGACTGGCGGCATTGTGTGGCAATGTTTAACCTTAGACTGCGGTAAAAGCCAGCCCTTGTGGACTGTGGTACGAGAAGTCTCAACCAGCCGTTAGGAGATCTCGTTGAACAAACCATGAGCATTCGGACCCCACGGCCTGAGGGTTTCAACCTCAAATGCCTCGAAAATATAATAACCGATATGGTTATTACACTTTCGCCACTTGAGGTTTTCTGCAACCACAGCAGTAGCGCCAGCAAAGCACGTCAAGCCAGGAAGATGAGATGGCGCAAGAGTATCGACACACATTGCGTCTCATACCAGAGGCCTAACTGCTTTCTACGGACATAAAGACATGCCGTTCTGCCGCTTGTCATCGTCACGTACGCCAGCACATAAAGCTACACCAATCTGTCAAGTTTAATAGATTTTCAACTTTATTAGAAAAGGATAAGGTTCATGTTCAATTGGAAATATTTGACGTTTGGGATAGCTCGATGTGCTGAGCTAATAAAGCTGGAACGCCGATGTTGAAAAGAGCACTTCGGACGATGTCATTAATGTTGGCGTGCAGCGCTAAGCGAGCCACACCTTGGCAGCAAGACAGGCCCTGGTGTCCAAGGCTACTGGCAATTTCTCCATAGTGACTGTGATAGAGGGGAACCACAGGGAGCTCCTAGTGGCGAGGAAGCAGCGAGACGGAAAGCAGTACATCGTGAAATTTATTTTATTTTTTAAAATAAAGCAAAACTTCACGCCCAGTGCTCGTAGCTTACATTTCTCATTTATGTATATTACGTCCACGTTCAGAAGTTATGTTATAAAATTGCATTGTAGTGTAGCATAGTACTTACATAGCACCAACGTAAAGTGTATTTCTCTCCTCATTCAAATACAAAGTGCGGTAGAAGAGACTGCCGCATGAGAATTCTCTTATATGATCTGAAACAAAGAAAAGCATATTAAGTACACTGCAGTATTTCTCCTGATAAGCTACTTATGTAGCACTAGAATTGTTCCAAAGATTTTATTTGTGTTCGAAGATGATTACACCGTATTTTTTGCGCTATGTCTTAAAACTCTTCATGTTTAATCTAGCTTAAAAAACTTAAATAATTTCGTAAATTCTTTTAAAATTATAAAAGTCATTCAAACGTAATTTGTTAGTCTTTCTTTTTCATAAATCATAATTTACGAACAACGACAGAAATCCATAAAACTTTTAAAGCCGATTCATGTCTGGTTTATGCAATGGATTTTTAAGTATTCTATCATTTGCATAAGAATTGGCTATCGAAGTATAATAACAGTATTTCATACAGACAAAATGTGAAGTATAAATAATATGTATGATAGTATAAAATGTTTATAAATTGTATTTATTACAAACCACCATCTAATATGAGACAATTAAAACGACACAAAATCTTAAGTGGCACTTATAAATATATAAAAGCACCCAAGTGTAACGTGGTATTATTATGAACTTATAAAATCAGCACCGTTGCCTGTTAACATATCATAAATTCTAAATGACAGGAAGCTATGCGTAGAAATAGACGATTTATTTTTAATGCGTCGATTAAACAAGTATTTTGATAATTACAACAAATTGGTACAACAACCCACAGTCAGAGATCTCAGTAAAAAACTGACATACTTTTTATACTTTCTGCATTCTAGTTTCAAATCAAGACTTATGTTGAAAATTTTAAATTGAATATCCGTAACAACAACACAATGTATTCCATATGCAATTTCAGAAGGTAATTATGAGTGAGCGTAAGAAGGCCGTGATTATTGGCAGGTGGTCGTATGGCGGCGGCGCGCACGCAAGCTCACGTGACAGCGCACCCGCTCCATCGTCACGTTCACAACGACCTCTACTTAACTATAATTAAACATTAAGGTACATAGGTGTATATAGAATACTGTCTGTAATACATACAGCCAAGAAACATAGCTGTTTAGCCAATTGACACATTACATACACTTTTTTTGCCGCATGACGTAGGTACAACTGTCAAAATCTTGAAAATATGGATAATTTAAGTTTGTTCTTAGTACATTACTTTGATTATCAATCAATTTCCTTGACTTTACTTGAATATGTTTAATTAGAGCACTTTAACATACATATAAGTCGAAGCTTTTGGCCAAGTCTTCAAAAGATTTGATAAAGCTACAGACCAAGCATCAAATTAAGCACTGGTCAGCATTTATGTAAAACTAAGCCAAAGGCTTTACCTTCTCTACGTACTGGTTCAACAGTGGTTGTGTTTAAAGAATATAAAATCACTGCCCCGGCTTATCTTATATGTTGTGTTTCGATATCGTACAAAGAGATGTCTTATATTGAGACGGACAAAATGGGCAGATACCCACCATTTTATCAAGCCATTGGCAATTTTATTTATCTTTCGCTGACAGTGGTCATTGATATTGCACTATTCAGTAATGGAAGTTTATCAGCTGATAAGACTCGTTATCAGGTTATCGAACTGCGCATTCCGATCAACTTTATCCTTGTTTAAATATTAAGCTTGAGGCGATTAACACACGGCACCGCTCGACCGCGTGGTAGGAGCAGTTTGCCGTAGAAACAAGCACCGCTCGACTGCGCAGTCGGGCGGTGTACGTGTGTTAGGCATCAACGGATTTCTTAAAGACCAGTGCGACATGAGATCCTCTTCACCGCCTACCGCGGCGGATCGCGGTGCCTTGTGTAAATCGCCTTATAATTGATTATTTCTTAATAGGTTCTGCGTACATTCAATAAATATACAGCGAGTTAGGTTAAACGAGGGACATTGTTTCAGGGGGAAAATCAAAAATCAGCTGTTCAGTATATTTATAATAATATCCTTGGACATATCACATAATTCTTGTGTTATGGTAACGAGATGGCTGATAAACTACTTATATACATTTTTTTTTTGTAAATACATACATATCATAGATAGGGAGACCCCATTATGTTCGCATAATTCGTCAAAATGTATGGAACATCTGTTTTTTTTAATATTTCAGAGTTCGTTCCATAGTCAAAGTTGTTCATTTGTACTATTCCATTAAGTCATTGACTGCCACGCAGCAGACACAATAGAAAAACTATTGTTTGTCGGACACACGGTGACCGCGTTGGCGTTCAACGTGTTAAGTGTATCACAAGCGAGAAAGAATAAATAGAATACAGGAATCGCAAATGCGTACCTATCTTAATTTCACACTCCATTTGCAGGGTCGATGGTCGTCGAATCAAAGTTAAGTAAGTGAGGACGGCTATTTCCTCTATCAAAAGGCTTAGTCCGATCCTCCCTCAATTACTTATTCGTGCTGCTAGTTGATTATAAAGGAGGCGTATGCCGCCTGCCTAAAGAATTGGTCAAATTCGAACGGGCAAATTACGGACGCGGCTCCGGACACGGAAACGGATAGCGTGCGGACAAGAGTCGTTGAAACCAATGCGGACAGCTTACAGAAGTGTCTACTACGCACTGAGCGTAGACAAAGCGTAGATGCTACGTCGCTATGTCGTGTAAGCGTGATTCTATCGAAACTACGGTGTCAGTATGCGACAATGGGGCAGCGTTTTCGCTGCGTATATCTACGTTCGATGAACGCCTACACTGCAGCACTGGACTAAGGTACGATTTGAATGTACCATAGAGCCAAGTGGTTATTTATAAATTCTATCGTGAACAAATGAAGGCTAATTACCACATTGTGATGATTTGTTCAGTGAATCACGTGATAAGCATGGATATGTTGACACCACCGGACACCGCGCCAATTACAGCACTAATGAATTCATTGTTTGCTCGTCTAATGAACCGTATGCCCTGCCATTGCAGTATGAACTTCACAACACATGATCTTCTTATAATTAAGTTTTATCGGGAACTGTGTGTGCCGAGCTTAACGCCCTTAACCTTCAAAGAGTTTCCTTATACACCATCGGGTGTACAAGGGATTTATCTTATAAACGTATTTTTCCTGGAAGAGAAACCAATTTTCTTTAGCTATTATAATAGCAACTTGAACCTTAAGTAAATGTTATCAGAATATTATTCAAAAAGTAGTTAATCGTAAACATCTGTAGAGGAGACGTTGATGGAAAAATATAAAACTTTAATCTAAGTACCTACCTACTATATCATCATCTGTCTAGCCTTTTCCCAACTATGTTGGGGTCGGCTTCCAGCCTTAACCGGATGCAACTGAATACCAGTATTTTACATGGAGCGACTGCCTATCTGACCTCCACAACCCAGTAACTGGGCAATACGATACCTACCTACTATTTATTAATTGACAAACTATCAACACTTGATCCTAACCGAAAGTATCCATAACAAGTGACGTAATAACGTTAATAAATTAATTTACAGCATATAGGCAATACGGGTATGTGCGGTTAAAATGTAAATCCATAATAATGAGGTGAGGTATCGCACGACGCAGCAATGACGACCGCATTATGCTGATACCATCGCAGCGGAGGGTTAAATACCGCAACAAGTAAACGGGCGGACGACTGTTTGCTGAAACGTGCCGGCACTGGTTAACTCGTGTTCCTACTGAAATTCGTGCTATTGTTTTTACGTTGAAATGTTATTTCAATAATTGACGGTGTCGTTGGAGTTGAATGTGCCGAGTCAGATTAATACTTCGATCATGACTTTCTGCTGTCATGTACGTATTATGGTCTGTCCTTCAAAAACTAGTATTGAACATGATCACTACTGCTGGTGAGAGCAGATGTGGGCCAGTGGTAACGGCTTCGACTTACGAGTTGTAGGGCATGGGTTCGATCCCAGACAGGCGCTTTAGGTACTTCATTAAATAATTCGTGAGGATGATGCTGGTTAGCATGTCCTAGAACTAAATAATCGAAAAAAGGAGACATCTACCAACCCGCGCTGGGCCCGTATGGTATTTTACAGCCCACTCCCTCTTGAAGAGAGGCCCGTGACTCAGCAGTGGGAACATTATAGGCTGATTATGTTACCACATTTGGTTGATAAAAAGACTGATTATCGTACTACGATACCGTAATTTATCTGACTTAGTTCCCAATGTCATAGATCAAAGTAGTGTCCAAAAACAGACAGCGACAAACATCAAGAGAAAACACTTATTACCTAGGTGTCTTAAAGTGTCAATTTGTCCAATGACATTAATTTGGGTACCAATACACCCAAATGAATACAGCTCCCATATTACTGACTAGCTTCTGCCCGCGACTTCGTACGCGGACCCTGTTGTTTATGCCAGCGACAACGGGGTCGCCATTTTTGTTATTTTGTTATCATTTTTCCCATTTAAATCTTTTATCGCACTGAGTTTGTTATGGTGTAGCTAGCCTCTCAGAGTTCCACAACAGGTGTTCCAGATCTTCAATTTTTATACGTCAACAGAGAGTGCTCATCAGGCTGAACAACTTTTGCTAAGACGTCATTTCTATATGTGTTATAGTGTAGCTGGGCTCTTGGAGTTCCACATCAGGTGTTCCAGATCTTCAAATTTATTCTCTCAGCAGAAAATGCTCATCACGTGGAACAATTTTTGCTACGTTATCTTTTTTGTATCTCTTATAGTTTAGCTGGTCTGTTGCGGTTCTGCATCAGGTGTTCATGTTTCCAAGATAAATGATAGCCTATATGTTGCCCAGACTTAAAACCTATACAACAAAAAAAATCATTCCAATCCGTCCAGTAGTTCCGAAGATTAGCGTGTACAAACAAACAGGCAAACAGACAAATTTTTGTTTTTGGATTCGTGCTCTACTACTGTTTCTAAACCCCCCTCAATTATTTTTGTTTTAATATATTCAATGTACAGACACAGTTTTTTTACTGTTTTATTAGATGTATAGATATCCTCTAGTCGACCTAACTCAACTCCCACGCAAAAAGTGATAAACTGTTCTATTTTCAGCCACCCTCCAGGGATAAGTCATACAGGTATATTTACAAATAAGGTCTCTAAAAGCACAACTAAGCATTTACAAAGTTGATGCAGAGTTTCTATATACTTAGGCTGTTATTATAGAGAGCGTAAGATAGAAACTTACATTCAAAGAGCGGTAACTGTGCCAGATTAAAATAATATTCCTTTTATTATAAAAGTTCGTTAGCTAAACAATCTACTTGCAACTATTAATTTTACGGACATAAATGACCCCCAAATAATGTATTTATTTACGAATAATACATAATACTTCAATATGTGGTTGATGGCAATAGGCTTGCTACATTACATAGGAGGGACTTAAACATAACTGGCAATATGACAGTGTACTACAGTAACACCACTGCCTAACCCTACGGGGAGTACATGCGTTATGTAACATTATTCTTATTAAGTTGTTAACAACTTAACATGACTCCGTAAATTGGCATAAACAACTAAAACGTTTTAAAATAAGAAAAGGAATTGTTTGCGAGCTAAATATGTTGTTGCAGACCGCAGCAGCTGTGGTACAGAATGTTTCCTTTTTTATTCCGACGCAACTGTAACTGGTGTGCACCGGCCTTACATTCACGTCAGTGTATTAATATCCTTGCATGTATTCGAAAATGAGAGAATTAGCGCTTTAAGCGCATTATGCATGCGTGCTGGCATTAAACTAGATAGCTTTTGTCCGCAGCTCCACTACCCGTTGTTTGGCTATATTTTAAGTATCTACAATAATGCTCTTCTATTTTTAAAATTTGTTGCCGGATATTTAAAAGAAAAATATTGGAACGATAAGTTTTAAAACAATATTCTATAAAGTTTCGGAAGCACTAAAGCGTATAACAATATAATATCTCTTTTTGAGAAGCCGGTGCCTTGTAACCATGTTGTAGACAATTTACGATACCAGATAAGTAAAGCTTGGAGTTTCAAAACAACTAACAAAGAAGAATTCAGAGCAAATATCAGAGAATCTAGTTGGAAGATTGGAAGAGTCATGATGACGCTACCTCCCTCCACAAACTACCGTAAAGAAGTGTGTCATTATGAATTTAAAAACATTTTGCTCTTAAAAAAGTCTTGGTATTTATACGTATGTACACAGCAGAAATTTACATAGGTAATAAAACAGTCCCATAACTCCCGGTTAACGTCCCAGTACACGAAACCCGAAAGTAAATCAGACACCAGCAGTTCAAATAAAGTCTACGTATTTACAAAGAGCTCACACGAATGTCGGCGACTTGCAGAGAGAGTTGTCTGTGTACTTAAAAAGAACAATTCTCTAGTAAACGTTTTACTAAGCGTCTGGTACAGTGTCCCCTATCATTGTTTAAAGTTTTAACCTCGATGGTAATGCGCTCGGGCGCAGAACGCACGTAGGTTATGTTCGGAGCAGTGCGGTTCTCACTTCTTTACTTAATCCGCTGCTTGTGATTTCAATGGTTAGGGATCTGTGTTGCATTCTTTTTGCGTGTTTCAGTTGCGCGTTTGTCCGGTCGGAGATGCGGTTCGAGATAACGGCAGTCTTCGTAAATCTGCGCTGTCCGAGTCGCCGCTGTGTAGCCGTGTTTGGCTCTCTACTCCACATTGATATCTAAAAGAAAATACTCTAGAGAAACCGCACTGACGTGTTTTGCTAAAATACTGTGATTTATTTTCGTCTTACAATTTAAGTTAGATTTTTCAGAAAAGTGTGTAACTTAAAGTGCCTTTAAAACTTTCCTATATATTATTACTTTTGGAAAATAACGTTTGATCTCAAACAGTCATGCTGCTTTGATCTGTAGGTAGATATAAAACTTTGTATGTGTATCTCCGAAACTAGAAGCTACAATCCTCAAAGGATTGGTATGAAAATTGGCACATTTATAGCTACGGTCTAAATCTCAGTTACATTTAGAGTCGGGTAAAATCCTAAGGGTATGTTGATGGCACGTATGGTTCTAAGTAGCTCCGGCCCAAAAATAAATTGCACGTAATATCTAGAACTGTACAACGTTAAAAGTAGTATGGGAAATATTTCCAAATTACTGCGGTACATACTTAAACAAACAAACTTAAACAAAGTAAAAAAATCCAGGACTGAAGTAATCAGCATTCGAATTAATTTCAACAAAAACAATGTAATGAGAAAACATTACTGCGCATTCGATTCAATGTTTCAATTGAGTATTTTACATAAAGGGGAGAGGCAAAAAATACAGATATATGGCGCCAGAAGTGTCGAGCGGACGCCCGGGGCGCTCATTAAGGCCGAGAGAGGCGCCCGCGCCCTAGCCGGGTTGTTTTTACACGGATTTCGTTGTTACAATTACCACGGTAAGGTGACGGAGCTTCACTTAATTCAGTTACAAATGTTTATGTCTCAGATACATTATGCTGCGCAACAAAGGCTTGTTGTTTTAGGCGTACTAAGAAAGCAGTAACCCATTCTATAGGTTTAGTTCTGCCGCCACATTACAACTTAGCCTCTTATGTTGCAGGTGACTGGCAGTAATCATAAACTATCAGATGAGCTGGGACTATTTGGGAACTTGTTACATAAAAGATTTCATTCTGTTTATAGTGCCAGAAATTATTCATATATAACTTAGGCAATATCTTCATTTTATTACTCTGTTATCGCTTACATCTCTGCAGAATTTAGTAATATTTGTACCTAAAGGCTGAAAAAGTTTATTCAAATTAACATGAATGTGTAAGCTTTCCCTTAAGTCCCAAAGTAATAATTGGGTCACAAATGGAATTCACACCCAAACGAAATCGGAATACCACGCACGACCAGTTTCTTTACCCGGAGAGCAGCTAACAATAGGCGTGGAAAGTTTAGGGACAACAAAAAGTTAGAATACACAGAGTAGGTATTTATTTAACTCATTCCACATTACAAACATACCACGTATCTTGCCATTCCCACTACATACATGTAGTAGGTACGCCCTCTACTAACTAGCTAGCTAGATAATGGCATAGAAAAATCTAATTAAGGTTAGCACGGTATGTCGGGTGCCCCACAACTAGGATCGTAACCGCAAGTCACCACAACTAGCGACGTGCACTTTATCTATTAAGAAGATGTCTGTGCCTTTCAACTAATAGAATTTTTAATCAAGTTGGTTGCGGCGCCGCCTCGGCACAAGTACGCCAGATTAATGTAATTCGACGACGCTATCACAAAGGCAAATTGTAATCCTCCCTCTTTTCATTGTATATTCCCGTAACGTGGCGCTCACACAATGTGTCGTATTTTTACTTTATTCGACAGGACCATGCATTATGTAGATACACATGCCACTGCAGCGTTATTTTAATATTGTGAAAGGCACAAGTGTTTTGCTAACAAACGTTGAATTGCAACAAAGGTATGATTTGCATAACGTCATCTCCAATGCGGCCTTTGACTCGGTGTCGGATGGATGTCGCCGGCGCGAGCGGCCCGAGCGGCCTGAGCGAGCTGCAAGCGCAGTGTTCAGAACGCCCCTTAAATCGGCCGATTGCGGCACAGTCGTTAGGAAGGCCAAAGTGTCGGGACAATTAAGTTGAAGCGGCGATTGTGAACGGTGCCAAAGCGGATGTAGGTCAGTGAGTGCGGAGTGGACCCGCACCACTAAGGTGACAGCGGATTCAACTACGCCGTGTCATGACCTCGACAATCCTGGCCGCTTTGGCAACGCACCTCGCGCCCCAAATACTAAACTTTTGTTACTGTTACATTCACATCCAAATTTCTACATATTATGCAATGAAACGACCCTTGAACTTGCAGTTAATAGTCTTTGCAATATAATACAACACAGCACCCTCTCCATTTGAGTTGATCTACATTATTTTCGACATAAAATCTTATCTATGAACTTCTTAAAGATGCATTCTACGGAAGAAGCGGGCGTCTATCTAAACAAGAAGGGGAGATAAGGCGGTTTAGTGCACTCTTATATACAGCGTGGCCCCTGATGCAAGGTTTTCAAGACTTTAAGTCTGTCGTTATGTCGAAGCCCTCCATCCGAGCTCTTTCACGGGATGGCGTTATGTGCAACATATTGTATATCCGGCTCTAATCCGATAAGAAAGATATACATATAATATAGTAAGCAAAAACTATCTGTCTTACCTCTTGAAGAAAATATTTTCCTGATAACTTCATCTTCGCAATTAGAATGTTTGTCTGGCTTGTCATCGTCACAGTAGGTACTGAATAAGTCAGATTGCATGACAGATCGGAAAAATAATATTTAGTTTAAATCGAAACGTTGCATATATCATCCAGTCGTCTTATTGGAATGAAATAACAAAGTTATCAGGATTAAAGATTGTGCCCCATGAATAGAAAATTAGCAATTGAGTTTCCCCTTATCACATGGAGATTTAATTTCGTAACCGGCGATATGTGAGTCAGAGCACCTGCCTAATCTCTTGGGATCAGAAGCGATTACGTTGTGTAACTAAATAAATTACTTAATTAATTCAATCTCGTATAACACTTACGCCCTGTGGTCTCTATTAATTCAAACACAGCATTATCTATGTAACACCCAGTTTGTGCCTCCAAGCTCGTGTAGCAGCACCAAGTAACTCTTTGCAGCTTCTGCCACGAATTCTAACATGTTTACTACAGAGCATACATTATAACTGAACTAGTTCGCCGTGTGATACCACTAAAAGCTTCGTATATTCACCTATGTGACCCTTTTCGAGCAAAATTGTACTCTAGAACGGAACTACAAAGAATGTATAAACACGAAAGCAAACAAAATTTTTCTCGCTATTTAGAATGCCTCTTTTGGATAGTGCAAAATATGAGTGCGGCCGCCGTGAAATGAGCTTTGGGCTCCTGTCAGCGCGCGTCGCCGGCTGCCGTCTGAATTTTGTACAACGCAATTTTCGTCAACTCAGGAAATCATCGAATTAATCCACTAAAGATAATGAGAATGGAGGTGAGTGTTATTGCCTCATTAATGGCGTTGATTGGCGTAAATAACATACACATTCATATTACTGACAGTTTATTTAATTAATTGATAGCCGATTTGCTCATACGTTATTTCAACGTTCCCGGAAAAATCAGTTAAAATTACAGCGTGACGGACGTGAGATATTTTGGGATTATTCACAGCAATATCATTTTTGGCACGTGAAAAATAACACTGAAAATATCGTACAATTCATTCATTATTTTATTTCGCGAGTGTCGTGTCAACATTTTTATTCCCAGCAAAATGCAATTTAAAACAAAGACTTTTTTTAAACTGTTGTAAAAAGGCTTAAAAGTATTTGACTACAGCAAAGGCCTGAACACAAAGCTGAAAATGAAAAATATCAAAATAAAACGCAATTTACTTTGTAAAATATTTTTAACACAAAAAACGATATTATTTTCTAGTTTTTACTAACTAGTTTTTCCAATTTTCTAAGAATTTACTGCGCGGAACTCGACAGAGATATGACACAAAAAGGTTACATGAAAAACTGTTTGTCAACTCATACACACAGTTGAATAATGGATTGATTAACACTAGCATAGAAGCGGAAATAGTATCTTGAAAAACAACAATACATAAGTACTTTTTTTTTAAAGAAATTTGCTTAAAAATAAAGCGCGCACTAAGGCTCCATGACCCAAACGGCTCAAAACGATCCAAATGCGAGACAACCATTCGCTTGCCAACAAATCTTCAGGCTTGCGTGCGAACTCTGTACCTTAAGATTTGTAGACACACTTTTAGACATTTTTAGTCGTTTAGGCATAATAAAAAACGAAACCTTAACCCACGGTGTGTGTGATTTTTTTCCACTCCCAGGCAACAGTTTACTGCGACTCCAAACGTAAATACCAAAATTATCAAAACGTCCAAGTGTAGTTCGGAGGGGAATTAAATATGGCATGTGCGGATGCGGGCGACGACACGTGGTTAGCGAAGCGTGTCACTGATAGCTCCAGTCCCTTGTGCCCGCGGCCGCGTCACACTCGCGATGCTTACGTGCAAACAAATACTAAGGACACACGGGGAACGGGACTGAATCAGGAAGAATTACAAAGCTGCGGATCTTGGTTATATTAGGCCGCCATATTTGTAGAATTGTCATAGTTAGAAAATTATTATTAAAATGAATATTTCAAGTTTACCTTCCAACTTATACTATACTTAAATTAAATGACTATCCAACTAACTATAGATAAATAAATACAAAAACAGAAAGGACACTTAGGCGTCGAAGTACTCATTCGCATCGCTGTAGACTGGAAACGAGCCCAGAAGACTGGCAGCATTGCCACGTTGAATAGCAATACTAATTCGTTGACCAAGTTTACTTTCCACCTCTATCATCAGATATGATACCATAAAACAATAATTAAACTCACTCGATTCGCAATGTGAAACATCAATCAGAAGATTCGACAATTATAGAGATGTTAGAAAAGTGTGATTTGAAGGTGATCGCCATTAAATAAGCCTTCTCATGACAATAAATATTTACGTAAAAATAAATGGTACATCAAAATCACGCTGTCTCATAATTATACCATTCGTTAATGATCCTCACTAAGTCCCCCGTCTAGTTGTGTTTCCCTGGGGGAAGGGTGATGACTCTGAGATTAAAGGTCGATAAGAATTCATTAAGGCCAGAGAACTTCTTTTAATTTATTTGCTTTTTGTTGCCACACAGGACTGCCTCATTGGTGGTGGACTCCAGTCTTCAGTGATAGCTTCTGATGCAAAGTTTGGGTTTGATTAGTAGTATAAGTTATCAGTAGGCTGGACTCTGAATTTGTGTCGAGATTGAGCCAACAGACGAGCTATTGCGAAATAAGTTAATACAACTAACCTTTATCTGCTTTTTCGCGAAACATTAGCGTGATATTATGTGTATTTTCTTGTTTATTCATTTAAAATAAACATGTTACACGAGACGCAAAAATAAATACGTTTAGTACATTTCACTTGTCTACAATATCTTTTTCATTTCCGACGTATGTCTAAATAACAGGAGTGTTGAGGCAAAGCGGGAACAATGAGCCGCCAAGCGGATGCGTAGCACGCGTCCCACACATACCAACGTATATTATGTATGTTTCTATGTAATTTAATTCAGCTCATTCAAAAGCGCACACGTACTATATGCAGCCTACAATCGGCGACTGCTACGTGCGTAGCAGAAGGTCTACGCTTTTCGTAGCGCTCGTTGACTTTAGGTAGGCGTAATTTCTATTCTTCATATTTATTTCTATTATTATTTAATGGTTTTCTCGCTAGTGGAGCCTACCGCAAGAAATGTTTCTAAAGAAAATACGTCTTCCGTTAAATACGATGATAAGAGCCTCACTGAGTAGGAAATCCTTGTTTTTTTTTTCGTGATTTTCTGAGAGTTATTTAACCGATGCTGCAGCCTAAATCATTGTTTGAATTTTTTTAAGAAGAATTCGTTTATTACCTCTTTGGTCTCTTGGTCGCAAGAGCTACCGATTATACCGATAATATAATATTCGATTCGCAAATCGGGCTATGCGGTTGGGTTTTTCTATTAGAACTTTCTCAGTAGCAGCCCGACGTCTGGATTTGTGCCCGGATGATGCTCCCTATTACATGCGCCTTAAACATCGGGCAAAATGTGGGTGTATCTGTAAAGGGTTTACAGCTGCTTAGTCTTTCGGGGAAACAAGCCGTGATGCTATGCTATGTTAGTTTATAAGTTTTTTATTAGAAGGATGTTCTACAGTACAATGTGGCTTTTACTTAACTTAGTCCAGCATATTAAACATGTCATTTTTGTCACGATTTCCCACTAATTGCAACTCTAGGTAACGCGTTAAAGATCATAACTACGATCATTAAAACTTTTACTTGGCGTTCTTGGAACCTAATCTCAAGGATCGCTATTAACTGAATCTTCTCCACTTTGCTGATACGTCTACAAACTACCCTTCGTCTTATCAATAATTTTCACAGGCGCTGAGCATTTAGGAGAACGGTTGGCCAATTTCATATCTCAGTACGTAACGCAAATATACGTATACCCACAATAAAATTCAAGTAACACAGTCTGATACACGCAGGGCTACACAAATTACTTCAATAAGCACGCATGATGGAGGACGAGGTTCCCACGAAATGGCGAAATTCCATCCGCCGTGGATGCGCCACTGAATACAAATTCACATGTACTCCAATTATAGGAAAACGATTTGGTACGAATATTCTTGGCAGACTTGCAAATTTCGTCTCGAATCAGCAAAATATACTTATTTTGTTGGGAGTTAGAATGGTCCCGTCATGAGTTCGTGACTTTCCTTTTCTGGATGAGCCAAACTGGGCTCCCGAGGGACCGAGATGGTAGATCTGTTACGTCGCCACTGACGAAAATTGATTGATATTACAGACCACTTTTGCGGTGACTTTAGTGAACTGTCAACTATTATTATCCTCTATGGACTTAACTTACACTAAAGCGATTAATAACTAAGCGATTATATACTTTAATAAGTTTTTATATACCTTCCTACGTCAGGATTGTCAATAGGTACAAGGACAGAGCATAATCATAATAACGCAATCAGCCGTTCCCACTGCTGTGACCATGCCACCTCTGAGCGAGTCGCCGTGATCCACCACCCAGGCGCAGTGCGGGTTGATAGATGTCCCACGCTTCGAATTTATGGTTCTAGGACATAAGTGTTTCCTCAAAACAATTTCCTTCACCGTTTTGAAAGCAGCAATGAAATCAAATACATAAATAAAGTGCTTGCCTGGGTTCGAACTGACGAACTAGAACTCGTAAGACGGATCCGAAACTGGACCACCATTACTCCTAAAAAACCATCTTGTGTAGGTACGACATACCATTTTAATCAAGTATATTATGCTTCTTTTTAAAACCATTTTTAATTAAAATTAAATCATAATTCTCCAAGTTATTCGTGATATTAACAAATTACATTATTTCTTGCAGTAGGTCATACAAGTTAGTTACAATGTATGTCACGTACGCAGGACACGTACGATGGACGGACACAAAACGACTCGTAATATTAATTAAAATGTCACAACTTTTGAACCCATAATACAATTAGATACTTTAGCATAAAGTTAACATAATACGTTCTAATTGAAAGCGCGGCGGATTTCAAATTTCCACCTTTATGTAAGAAATGAATTTAATATTTCATTTACATGAGCACTTTGTTGAATAATTTCGAGTTTAACTTGAACGCTCGTAGGTACCTTTATTTCAATTTTATCCAGAAAGAACAAGGGTTTGGTAAGTGAAACATCAAGGTCAGGATTTCAGACTCCCACGCCTGCCTACGAGCATACTGTTAATCTTAGAATAAGTTGTCTGTACACTGCGCGGAGTTTGAACAAGTTTAGTCACGGAAATTAATTTTAAGTAGAATAAAGACGATCGTATTGTATAGCTATTTCGGGACGAAGTTTATGTTCGTGACATTGTATTTCATTTTCATAACACCCGTTGATTGGTTAAGGAAGAATAATTGTTATAAGAACTACATATTATCATAACGGTAAATACAGAGTATCTATAAAGTTATACCTAAACACAATTCTAAATAACCTCAAAGTTAGTGAACCGAATGTATTATATAGTTTATTACACTTCGCCCATATCTCAACCGATATGTATCTGTTCATTTAATAAAATAGTAACGAAGTCAAAACTGTCTGGATTTAATCTGGATAAAGACATAGGATTCTTTTAATACCAGTAGTAAGTTCCCCTGGGATATTTTCCGACAATCACGTCGGCTACGGACAAAAGATAGAACTTATTTAAAGAACTTACAGTAACTATATGTATAAAAAAAACTAAAGCATGCCATATAAATACCTACTTAAAAAAAAAATTAACGCCTGAACAAATGAACTTGACAAATCCCAAATAAATATAGTCCCAGAACATATATTTGAATAAAAAACAAAACAAACTAGCTTCACAACCTACATAACGAAAGCTGTTTGTGCGTCCTATTACCAGCTGCACAAAAGGCGAGCCGGTTCAAAGTTCAAAACGGAGTACAAGAACGTTGAAGGTGCCGACTATGGGCTGAAAAGGGCAATAAGAGAGGGCGAAAAGCTCTCGGAGGCGTCTCGGGTCGACGTGGGCCCGCCGACGTCCCGGCCACGAAGCCCCTTACTAATTAGCCCTGCAGTTAGCTTGCCGCTAATGAAAACCTAACATTCAATGCGATTTTTTAAGAAAGAAATAACAGATCATTAAAATGAAATTGAACGTAAAAGTGAATACCTAAAGTTATTAGGCACTATTCATAATGAGGGGATATCAAATAACAACGTTGAAGAAATAAACACCCACATGTCATTTAAATAATTTTTATAAGAGTGAAATAGCAGATGATAAGGCTGAAATTACATTGAAAGTCAAAGTCAAAGTCAAATCATTTATTTCAAATAGGCACAAGTAAGGCACTTTTGAACGTCATTTGAAAGTGAATACATAAGTACTTATTGGAAACTTGATAATGAGTACTACAGTACTACAGTTTAATTTTGAACTTTTATTTCCATATAATTTCGAACAGACGTTTGAAAGGAATGGTGATAAGGAAGGCAGTTTGACCTTTTAACACCTTGGAACTAATCCAAGAGGTTACTTAAATACCTTAAGCGAAAAATATTGTTTAGTTGACAAAAAAGTAATTGGAGTTCCTCGGTAATTTCAACAAGATTACGAGCTCTTTACTCTATCAAGAAAATAAAAAAGCATTTTAACAATACCTATATTGCTTTTTCCTCAATTTCTTTTAGATTTTTAGAAAATGTTTCAATTAAAGGTTTTCATTTTATTTGTGCTTGATGATAAAAGGCAATCATGAAATATAGACCTAGAAGTTGTGCCTGTGAAACAAAATATATCTTTACAATTATACTCAAGGAGAATTGCTAAACTTAAATGGTACTGGGCAGGGCATGCTCGCAGTACTGATGTACAAGGTTTTGGAGTGCGTACCAGAAGACGTAGAGTTGGAAGGCCTCCCACAATGTGGACCGATATTCTTGTAGAGGCCGCAGAAATCCACGGAGTGCAGGGAGGCCTATGTCCAACAGTGTCTCGGCTGAAATGATGAAGGCCAACTCTCGCTTTTTGGTTAATTTATCTAAGTATGTTACGTACATATCGACATATATAAATAACTTAATCTGTATTCAAGCAATTTTGATAATGTAGGTTACAATGGTATAACCGATATATCCTTTCTAACAGAGTATCTAGAACATGGCTTTCACCTTAAGGCGAGACACAATCCAGCGATACCACGCGAGGAAAACATTAATTAAAACTGTTAATAGGATAGAAATAAGCGTAGCCTTGATGCTCTTAATTTTTTTTTCACGATTTGTTCATTCGGTGTACTGAAGTAGAATAAACTAAATTAGATTTAGTTATCTTCTATAAACATCAGTGAAATGGGTCAAATATATGCGAGAGAAGATATAATGTAGAAATACATATTTGAAAAGATCCTTTACCTACTTTAAAATATTTGGTGAAAAATCAAATGTTGAAATGAAGAATATCTACCCGTTAGTTGAACCTCCTACATTTCGGAAAATTCTTCACTTTAAGATGAACGGGAAGCCGGGAAGTGAGCAAAGCGTGGCTTGCGGAGGAAGCCGTGAGGCGGGTCTCGCCTCGTACTCGCTTGCATTGCGGACTCGCGGCACGTACCAAATCCGACACTTGGCACAGTTCACATTCCCGCCGCGCTTTCCCCATAATACAAGTTTTAAGTTTTAATTACGCCTCTTCCAACTTACATCCCGACATAACGCTGTATTTATAAAAACCCTAATGATCAACCGCTCTCGCAGAAATGTTGACGACATTGTAATGTAAATTAGTTCAGATTTTTCTCACTCCCCATCTTGTTTCTTCTTTATTATTATTAGTCCCCATCTCAGCAACGTTTCTTTACTTTCGACAGATTTTATTTTCAATTTCTCTCGATCGGGACACTTACAATAGCTAAAATGTTAATAATTTCGATCGGCTCATTGTACGGCAAATGAATTATGGATCAGGAGATTTAAATAAGATTTATATTACTTACAATAACAAATAATGTAGCTAATGCAAAGACAACCTTCGAAGTTAAACAGAATCGGAGCCTACCAGCAACAAGAACAAAACTGACAAATAAATAAAACAGCGAGGTCCAACTCAGGCAATTTCTACAGCGATAAAACGCGAAAGGAGCGGTATTTAAATTGAATACGCCGTAAATAAATGCTAAATGAGACAAAGGACTGGGAGAGAATTTGCAATCTAAACAAGAATAAAAGGAGTAAAGTAATGTATCTTTAATGAAAGTAAGGAAGGGCCGTCAACGGTACGCGGTGATTACGACCGCGGACAATGTCCCACACCTCGGGCGTTTGCTTAAGCTGGTGTCACAATTAGCTTTATGTGCTTTTCACATTGACAAACACACAGCAGAATGCATTCTTGAAACTTGTGTTATGACTGTTGCTTAATCGAGGCCACTTAGCAAATAACACTTAAAAATAATTTAGCTTGCATTTTTTATTTAAAAATATGTTTAAATAACTCGTACTTCTCTTATTTCAACAAAAATAAAATATACGCTTTCAAATTAATGATCACCAAACAAATTATATTAATTTTGTAAATGAGGTAACATGAATACCATTCAAACATAAACGTATTAGACTTGATTTGGTAGTTATTATGTAAATGAGATGGTCACGGTATGTGACCACGGTGTGTGTGATGTGTAGCTGGATGTTCTCGTAAATTCTCGTTTATTATTCGCGGTAATCCTATACCTTACCTAGTCAGACGTCCAGGGGATAGTGTTTCGGGGAAATCAGAAAGCTTTGAAAAAATAATCCTGTTTTTACACGAAATACTACTCTAACGTTGCTTCTTGAAATTAATACTGCTGATCTTGGTGACGTGGTTAATTGATGTGTGTTTGTTTTAGCACTTTTTTTTTAAATATTAGTCACCTCTACGCTAATCTTGGAGACAGTTAGACGGATGTATGGGTTACGACAGGTCCTATGGATTAATGTAAAGCAAAATAATCAAGTGATTTTTGGTTTTGAGGTTGGAAAACCTATCTATTGATTAATGGATATTATATTTGTCATCACGTAAATCCATATTACAATTAATTATTAGATATCTGTGCACTTTAGATATTTTTGAAAATGTAAATAGATTTCATGAATAAGTTAGTGCTTATGAAATGAAAATATCTCAAGAATCTTCACCTTATATTTTACACACCGACACTAATGTTTGAAATCTGAAAAGTATAACTTAATTTGAAAATGGTTACCTTTGTGTCAAATACGTTCAAGCGCGGGTTCTAGCGGTAGACCAGTTTTTAAACTTATGTCCTAAACATTAAGGTTCTAAAGTGATCAACCAAAGTGTCCGCGATGGTACATTGACTTAAAGCAAATAGGTTTTTGTTATTTATCTGTCTTGCTTATATGCGGACTAGTTAACTGCAATATTCATCAGCGTGTAAATTGTTTTAAAACTTTTATCACCACCATAAGTAGGAACTATTAGTAGGTACGATTTTCATTAATATCTGGGAAACCTTTAATGTTAACATACGTCTACAAAGTCGGCAACTTTATTAAAATGTAGTAGGAAAATATTTTTACTAATGCCGTAAAACACAAGTTTTATGCTGTACCCAGTGTGTTCATGTCTTAAAGCTTTTGTAGGCGCTGTAAACCTACTAGAACTTTCTACAATAAACAAAATACCTAATTCTGTAAGCCATAGGAAAACTTGTTTAGTTGAAGTGAAGCTGGAAGCAAATAAACGGACTGGCCGCATTGATTTATTATACACGTACAAAAGCAAAGAAGAAAATATTTCTTGAAAGCCACCAGCGCTCTCAAGCGACGTGTGTTTTGTTTCTAAGCCGGTTAGCTAATTAACATTACAATTGAAAACAATAATGTAACCCACAGGTGCCTTTACTATTCACTTGTAAATACTGCACATAAATCAATCTGGAACTTTTATTCATATTCCTTTTACTCACGCAGCTTGAATAGATGTAGCAGAGCCCTGTATTGAATACGCCTTGCAGTAAATATTGTTACAGATATACCTAATGGGCTTGGTGGGAATTAACTGGTCTGTAAACATTTAGGAAGAGCGTGCATTAGACAAGCTTTTATTTAGTTTCACCTGACCTGGTGTCTGTTTATAACCAAATCTTGCAAGTGAAATTTTACCTATTCCCCGGTTTCCGATTGAGCTGAAATTTTGCTTGCATATGTAAATCGGGTGACAATGCAATAATAATAGGCACTGATTTAAAGAGTCATTTGTAAATAGTGGTAAGTTATAAATGGCACGTTTAATAACTAGTTCAGCAGTTAAAACTAAGCAGTAAAGTAAACAAAACTGAGTAATAAAAAATAAATAATAGTAATAAAAATATTAAATGGATCAGTGAATATATTTGAGCAGCAAAATAATTAAACGAGCGGTTATTTGTGGGCAGTAATAAATCTGAATTTGTCGGCAAGAAATCTCATTCCAAGCAATTCTATAAACAATGAGCATAATATGACATGGAGCTGATCTGATGATGAAGGTAAATTTTAATACCAAGCGACAAAAAAAATAGAGGGTCTAACTCACTTTTGTTTGAAAACTTGAGACTGTGATAAGTAGATTCACAAAGACTTATTATATTATGGTATAAAGTTTCGAGGTTTAGAAATTTGTAACTATGACTTAGCAGACGCATTTACTGTTCAAGAACAAGAAGCTCTGGAGGCATTTTATTGAATGGAACGTGCAGTGCTCTTTGCGACTGACTCGAGCAATGGGCAGTCTACGTTAAGTAAGAGTCCATGGTCATCCTAAGTTTCTAACCGTTAAGGACTTAAATTGAAAAGAAGGACACTTCAGCAATGGCAAACAGGAAACTTTATAATTGTCAATACTGGAAATAACTGGAGATTTACCAATGCCGACATGCTCGGTTGTCGAGATATTATGGAAGTAGCGTCTCTTCGTGTCACTACACATACGACTACAGCGTTTACGCAGCAAACCAAAAAGAAGGGACAAAACCAAAATGTGGTATTTTGGCTCTGTCCCTTCTGCCATCGCATTCGTAATTTTTATGTAATTCTAAAAGACTAATCAACACTAGTTTTTAAATTAAATCTTTTTTTTTATTAATAGCGGGTGACGACTTATTGAACTGGAGTAGGAATAAATAGAGAAGAAAACGTCGCGAAAACAATAACTTAATAGATACAAAGGATGCTTACCATGTTCCAGGAGCCTCATACATATGTTTCAGCTTATCCAAACACCAACTTATAGCCCCTATCTATAAATTATCAGTTCACCAGTTTTGTCAACATTCAGACTCCAATCAAGTAAACAATATATCGGGCGACAAAGCCACATGTGGGCGCATTATCATTAAAATGCATGCTACAGTATAACTATTACATGTGCCACGGTATGAAGCCACTCCAATGATTTATTACACCCACTAGATACGCAGGCCCGTACTTATTACCTACAGGATCGTTTTTTACCTTTTAAATAAATCACCTGACAGTTATCAGGAACTGACGTTTTGATCGACATTAAATTAAATCTTATTGATGTCCGTATCTATTTGTTTAAATACATTTCTTTCCCATGCTATCTCGCTCATGTCTGGAGTAATAATAAAAATAAATATCAATCAAGTGAACGGAACTTTAACGAGAGGGGAATTATTTCGGTTGTAAGAATATTTGTTATGGTCACCGGTTATGAATAATCATAGCCGGAACGACAAAAAAGAAAAGTTGAGACAAGAACTAAACACAAAGAAAAATACTTGACGGATCTTTGCAAGAAAATGCACCAATTGTGACTTTAGAATTGTACAAAAAATCTGTACCCGCAAGCAGCTAGCTCTTAATTCCAAAAGTACCGTTAAATAAAAGTTTCTCACAATTTCCGAGTAGTCTATCTGGACAGTGGGCGGTCAGTTTCGCATCGGGCGCAGTCCCGCTAGCACGAATGGCGCAACTTGTCCAGAATCATTCGTGAAACTTTTGACAAGTTCCCAAACAACAGTGACTGTTAATGCCAGTTATGATTTTAGTAAATATTGCTATGGAAATCGAATCAATATCTAATGTAGACATTCTTTATGTATGTTTTAATATGAGTAGATTTTTTAAATAAAACAAAATTAGGTCTGAAAAACGTGACTGAAGGACGCAACCTTCAGTCACGTTTTTCAGACCTAATTTATACGTAGTCTGCATCATAATTACTGTACTTTCGGAACTGTCACATCTGTGAAGACTGTGGCCGAACAAGCAAACAGTAGTCGTGAGTTGTGTAGTAATCCTTGCCAATATTATTTCAACACACAGAATGGGAACCGTAAAACGCAGTGGGAGTTTAGAAGGCTTTCAGTGGAGCTGACCGGTTAGCAAAGTTTAAGTAGGAACCACTACCACCGCGCTCACTACTGGGGCTCGGTTCATGTTTTGATCCTTACAAATAAATAAACAACTCTCGTATCACTGCAAATACCAAAAGCGAAATGTTAAATATGTTTTGCTCGATGTTGGTAGGAACTGTTACTAGTCCAACTGAATGTACGGCTTTATTAAAAAATGTGGTACTATTTTGCGCTTGGCAACGAATAAAATAGATGGATCTGTTTCATCATAAATATTTAAGTTAATACTCTCACTTTTCCTAAGAAAATATTTGCAAATTGAAAGCGAAGTAATAAATGGATCCCTTGCATATCAATGAGAGTTCAAGGCACATCTAGCTTTGATTGATTCCGTCGCATTGGAATTATTTCGAGCCTGTTTCCGATTCGCCAAAGGATCACTCTGGCTGTTAGCGTTTACTGTTTCTGTGGGAGCATTTGCTCTTATTGTTTTGTTAATGAAATCCATTGCTATCCGATTCACAAAGGATCTAATCGTAAGGGCCGTTAGTACAAAACACGAGAGCGTATTTTGGATAAATAAAGTATTTTTATAATGCAGAGGATTCCAAAATTTATTGTAAGCTTTAAAAGGATTTCGAAGGTTAATACCGTATAAAATAAATTGCCACCATATAAGACGAAACTCGGTTGAGCTGGTTCAATAGAGCAACATAGTCGTATTTTGATTCGAAAGTTTTGCAGTTGAGAAGCGAAAATGTCTGGAAAGAAATTTAGTGTAAAAGCTTTAATGAACTAATGTATTCTTAATGAAGAGGCGGCGTCGCGTCGGAATTGTGGGCCCGCGAGCCCGTTTAATGCCATGAAATATACATAACTCTCGGGTACATTTCAATTAGCACTTGAAGTGAGCACAGGCGCCACCCGCCGCCATGCCGTCAGTGCCGTCCCCAACGATTTCAACGATCACAATATCGTCGTCATCTAAATTTAGAAGAACTGTCACTCTTCTAAAATTGGCGCCGACGTGACCTGGATGACAAGTTTAACGTCAATTTATATTGATGAAGCTTAAGTTCAGATTAAAAGTTCGCGGACGAGAATTTTGCCGTCTTGTTACATTAAAATTCCAAGGTAAGATGAGCGATTTTCCTCTCGATGTTACCTTTTAGGCTGTGTAAAAATTGCAAATATTTTAGTGTCAAAGTTTAAGTGTATGTCCCATCTGTATGGAGGGCGAGACCCGTCGGGTTCCTCTCACACCGAATCGTAAACTATGGATGGCCAATTTATGGTTTCGATGCTGTAACCCATTCCGGTCCAGGCAGATTTACGATAGCGGTTCCTCACGAATACGAGCATCTACGCGGTCACATCTAATAAACAAGTCACGAGTTTTACTTGCCTGTACAAAGTATGTATAGGTAAATGTCATAATTTATAGCTGCGATACGATTTGAGACAACGGTAAAGGTCTGTAATTTATCAAACTTGACAGCTGAATGTTAGAATATCAAAATATACAATGTCGCAGGTCCCTTAATAATAAAATATGGATTTAAACTAGCTATTACAAAACAGCGATGTTTGTTTCTAGCTGTGCCGTGACCCGAGGCGCATAGGTAAATTCCAAATGACAATGGGTTGGTGATCGCTGTATGGTACTTACCTAGTCTTATTAGGTAGGCAGTTTTTATCGAGTCTGCTGATAACAACAGATACTTAGATTGTTATCAGAAAACTGATAGCAAAATCAAAGATGTATGGAGGTATGACCTAACCGTTAAGTGAAGATCGAGGAATCATAGCGAGGGTCCTTAGTCAGCAGAAGACTTTCACGAGTTGTGATGATCTATTTTCGTTGAGAGTAATCTATCTTCGAGCACCGGAGCTGTCGTAAAATGTGACTGGGTACAGGACAAATGCGACTTAGGTAACCGGTAACTGAAACCCTACGATTAACCGCAAGCTTGGTTTACCAAGGAAATTTTGCACCTTCATCGGGTAAGTACACCATTTCTACTTAACACACAAATAACATATTCAACTCGCTGCGGTAATAAATAAAAAATATAGCGACACCTTTACTTGAAATATTACCAACACCACGCTTTAACCATTTGCTTATTGAAATACCTCAAAATGTACCTCCCACCCAACCGTATATTAATGTTAGAATTATACGCTACATATAAATTCTTAATACAATCAAAGCGTAGCCCATTATGGTAATTCTTAAATAAGTCATTATCCCGTTGAGTATTGCAATTAGAAAACATAATGATAGCTATAAGCGATCATAGTGTATAACAAATCACGCCTACGCCACCAAACTAATTGCTCTATAATGTTATTTCATTGGGTACAAACAAAATTCAATCGCAGTCACGTACTTGTGTAGGCAGTGCATCTTACTGACTCAATAAGCGATATAATATCATACCAATATCCTTTACATTTATAACATCATGTCTGCTTTTCAAAAGGATAAGGTTACAATAGGATAGGTTCATTCACATTTCGCCAGTAATGTTTAAGTACTAGGGAGCGTGCCTATCGCCATCAACCGGCCAAAAACTAGACTACAGTCTGTTACTGAGAAATTCCTTATGGAAAAACCCAATATCAATGTGCTCGACCTGGGAATCGAACCCAGTACCTCATGCTCAGTACCTGATACTTGAATATTCGTGGCATAATTATAGTTTCGAAGTAAAGAGCCTTGACACGGCGAAATAATGCTTTATTTATACTAAGTACCCAGTTAAACGGTGTCCGTCGGCTTAATGAGGCTGAAATATTGATGCTTAAATCATCTAATTGAAAAACGAGTTTATTTTTATTTTAATTGTTTTTAAGTCTACAACAAATTACAGTAGATGTAATATTATAGGGGTATTACGGTTTTGATTTTCATTTTGAAGTTTGGCTAGGGAGAATCCATCAACTATATCTATATAATTTTATACCGCCCGTGCGGAAAGTATGAATGGTTGGTTAATAACGTAGCTCAAATTACAGTCACCAGCAGTGCTATTCTGTTAGAACATCACCGTGAAATCAAAGTGAGTTTAAAGTGAGCTCTGAGTCAAGAGTGAAGAATCCCTAGCATTCGGTGGAATGACAGTTCACTTCACGCTCACTCCACCTAAGTTTTCACTTGAAGAGAATTTCACAGAATAAACCGACGGCACTTGTGTCGATGACAGTAAATATATCTTTGGAAAATCAGGGGTGACATGGTTATCACTGTTTTTCCACATTTACACAATCCTGACGCTTAGCAGACGAACTGGTGAACTCTACTGGCAATACGCTTAACCACTTAACCAGCTATTAATTTTAACCACTGACGAATAAATTGATAAATGGGGTTAAATTCTTATCTGAAGTTTAATCAAAAACATTGAACAGAGCCAGCTACTTGTTTATCGCTCAATTTATAAAAACCAATTGAGGAAAATGGGATATTGTGGTTTTCGCTGGCGATTGGCTAGCTAGCGGTACGGCTCCTACTGTTCCGTATGTTTTATAAAACGCTTGAAGTTATGCTTCTCACGTTATTAAAAAGCTGAAACTATTTCATTATGGATGAAAATTGTAGAACCTAATAAACGAAAATAGGCACTAAAGTTTCAAATATTTTGAGACATGTCTTCAGTCAAAACTTCAGTATTTTGGTACTTATAAAAATGTTGTCCATTCTCTCGAAAAAGTTAAACAACTTTTTCAAATTAGTAATATAAGTATTCAAACTCTATTCGAAAACCAAGTCTATAACCAAGTCTCCACCGTATAACGTAATCATACATCCTGATCCCCGAACTATTCGGCGCTGACAAATATTCACAAAGCCACAGTGGATAGATTAGGTTTTGTTGTTCGACCGCCATCAGAAACTCTGAGGATACCGCCAGTTTGCCCGCCACAACCACCCACCACCTACTCATGCTGGAAACCAATTTCCCACGTCATTGTTCTAAAATTGCGTCCTGCACTATTCTACGTTCCGACGGCCAATCGATTCGCGCATTGACAAACATCGAAAAATAAAATTGATATTGGAAAGGAATTGTTATCTAAAATATTGAAAAGTCAACCAATTTCTTATAAAAACTATCGATATATATTTTTTCTATAATAAATTGTGAATTTTACCTTTTTTTATTTTTTATTCATACAAATGATAGCTCGACAGAAAGTTTAAGAATGTTTAATGTTATACACACTGTTTGGAAGAAATAAAACTGAATATAAACGATCAACAAAAATGTTAACTGCATTCTAAATATAAATGACGTGGATTTTTCTTATTCTAAAATGGACGACCCAAAATAATCATAACATATCAAAGTTTATAATGAGAACTGAAACCCTTGGAGTTATTTCTGTCGTTTTACTTTTCTGACATTACTAATAAAGTTCTAAAAACATTAAGCATACCGTGAGCTTTGCTAATTTCCACGTCTAATTTAGGGAGTATATTTTTCTGTTATATCTTTCAGGTCACCCATGTAATTATGGGATTTAATCTTTTGTATGTCGTATTTACAGACACAATTTAAAAGCTATTGTGTCTCGCATAGATCTGCGTTCCGACAATCAAGTTTCACATCTGTCTACAAAAAGACAAATCTTGTGACCGATTTTTCAGTCGCTTCCTATAATCCAACTGAGCTGAGTTTTTTAGGAACCGTGTAGTTCTGATGACAATGCAATATTATGGTATCATATAACTTATAACAAAACGCGCATTTAGGTTAGCATCTTTTTTTTATTTAAAAGCCTACGCTGTCCCACTGCTGATCACAAGCTTCGCCGGTAGGTAGATATCATATGATAAAAATATTCATGACCTAATTGTTACGGCGTACCACATAAGAACCAACGTTATCCAAATAAACCAAATACGTTTACTGTTGTAGGTGGTTGAGCAGTATCTGTGCGACAGTGCAGCGAGGCATCGCCCGGCCCGAGGCAGTCGCGATGCCTTTGTTCGTCAGCACGAATGAAAATCAATTTTACAGATCAACTACACTGGAGCCGAGTTCGACAGGCTGACAGCCACTAGTCCGGCCTATGAATACAAGTTACCGGATCACTGTCTGACGGCCGGACTCAAAATATAACTCGTTGTATATTTCTGGCATAGTTAGAAATAACTCAGACAAGGTTTTGGGATTGGAATCCTTTTTTTAGAAAATATGCATAAACAATTACAAATAATGTCCAAATTCATAATTTCATACAACATGTATGAATTCGGACATTATTTGTTATCAATAAATTATATCTACTTATTTATTGGTGTATTAAATATTTTGAATCGTGGTTTTGACTGATATGATAGTACCTGAATAAATCATATCGCGTACTATTGATAAGGGACGCTGCCGCAATGAATACCCCTCACAGATCTGCTCACCCCGCGTGTGAAAACGAGCGTGAAGATACAGATACACAGTTGATATAAGACAGCACGGGGCGTAGCCACCCGCCTTATACGTAAATTAATTTTGTGCTGTGATCAGCGGAGCGTGAGCCTCACGATAATCATTCCGATCTCGGCCTCGGCTCCTCATATTTGCCGAATAATGCCACTATTAATCATTAGCCACGTTATGGCTTATACAAATAATAACCGAATTAGTATCCATATCAACTGATTCAGCGCTACCCCAGTATATTCTACCTACATCGTTATAACGCAACTTTTATCCTCCCCATTTATCTTAGCGAAGCGTAATAGACCTTGAAAGTTACATATCTACTTTTTGATAGTACATTAACATCTCCCTTACGTAGTTCCACGAAGGGAAAATGTTAGTAGGCAGTTTGAAAGTGGCCTTCGCGGGAAATTTACTAAACCGTCAATTACAAATAGAGCGGCGCAATACTCGAACAGCTCGATAGAGATTTACGATTGCAATCAAACGTCAAATGGCATCATTTTTCAACATCAATATCATAGGGCGATACAGTTCGTGACACATTAATTTGGCAACGGGTGCGGAGCGAGCAAAGCTCCCGCCGCTGGTGATCGCTTTTTCATAACACGCTCACGAGTCATTCTCACAAGCTCACTCGCGATATGCACTTAATAAATTACAAAACGGTTTTCAGTCAATTTTCATTTCATACGCTTGCGATAAACCCATTAGGACATCTGAGTGTCAAACGTGCGAATTGGTAACGATATAAAACATAATAAAATACGCCGAACAGCACTGATTTATTACCGTTCGTTTTGATCGCTTTTTGTGATAAAACAAATGTGTCTTCATAAATTGACTGAGACGAGAGAAACAGCCACATATACGCCGAGAAAAATGTAAGTACTGCGAAAGGAAGTTCAGTTTAAACCGGTTATGATTAACGATTTGGCTTATTCATTTGTCTTTGTTTGTTTTATCAAAAACAATCGAAAATAAGCTTGTGTTCCGGCGTCGGTCGGCGACGGAAGCACGGGCAACGCGCAACTCAGTGATTAACGAGCGAACCTCGCCGACTTGAAAATGAACCCTATTACTTAACTAACTTATCGTCCATCCAAGAAAAGTAAGCTCTCTAATTGCTGACCTTTACCCGGCCAGAGAGAATTTTGCGCCTAATTATGAACAACAGTTATATCGCTAGGGAAATGGATGCGGTACGTCAAACATTTTGTCTGCGCACTCATTTGGGCAGGTAGACGCCCTTGGATGCTTTCTATTTAATTTTCGGGTAAAGAGCTGTAAACCAGGTTCAGAGAGCAATTTAGAAAGTTCACAATTAGAGCTTATTAAGTACTGTACACACTTATGGTTATGACATTTACGTAAGGTAGTTGGTAAGGGATTCAACTATACATGTAACAGTAAATACGAGGGAACTTTAATGTTAGCAAATTACGTCGGTACTTTCATAATGAATTTTTACGGATAATTATGATAATAAAACAGATATTATTCGTGTATAAATGACCCACTTTGTATAATAATTAAGTTCGCAGATATTCGCGTAGACACATGGGCGGCCTAGCAGGGGCCGACACAGATGATATCGGTCAATGCTTGCACGTGATTCATTACACCTGCATGAGCGTAGCCACTTCATAAAATAACTTTCAATGTATTTATTTGAGTATGAAAGCGCCGAGCTTCGGGAACACAATACCTTTATTGCGCAAGATAAATCTTTGTTACAATCGGATTTGTTTAATATGAATATCGAATGAACAGCGCGGGATGAGTCAGCGCCCGGTGAAACAGCAGTATTACTGCACTCAGCAGTCTGGAGTTCCAACAAGCGATTACACACCACAATTTTGCTGTCAGCCACAATACAAAAGTTTCATTGTGAAACTTAATTGAGTGGGTCAAAGCAAAAATACATACGTAGGTGTGTCAAGAAGACAAAAGCAGTTACCTTGTTTGGAACTGAACAATGAAGCGAAGATCCTGGCTAAACATTTTTGTATTATCAGATTGTTCACATGTACATATGTACACTTTCTTTTATTTTCATTCAACTGTGTGTTGTATACTTATTTGATTGTTTTTTATTTACCGAATTTATTTTAAAAGAAAACTTTTACTAAAAGTCTTTCGTAAAGTATGGAACATTTAGGTGAATGCCGCCGTATTGTTAAGTAGGCTTTTAAATTCCAGACCAGTTAAGGGAGTTCCAGATGAATACACAATTCAATATACAGTTTCTGTTCCTTTTATGTGGAGCAAAAAAGGCAAAAATATTTTTCCTGGTTCGGACAATGTAATAAAAAGTGAGGTGCGGTTCAAATAAAAGCAAATGTTATTTCGCGATGCACAGGTCGAGTGGATCGCGGGCCGGCCGATGCACCGCTCTTGGCTCCTTACCAAAATGTATCAAAGCTAGATTTATGTCGGGCTGCGACGAAGGCTGCGATGGTATCGGCGGGCCGCTGCGACCACGCTGCGCTCCCGCGGCGTGCCCGCTATAACTACGTGCCACGCCGCTACTTCGCTGCGCGGCAAACGGCTCTTACACAATACTCACTGAATATTCCTGAAACCTGATGGTTTAAGAATATTTTTGCGCTAGTTTTTGTGGAGTCGTAATATTTGATATCATGCTTTATTGTTCCAACAGCTTCTCTGTTCTACTTTCAAAGGCTCACTGTTTATCGTGTATCAACTTTAACGTAAGTGCCTACCTACATCGTTCTCCATTATATTTCTTCAACGGCTTTGAGGGCAGCGGCCTCTCATTAAACCAACCTTCAATTAACCGTTACACTGAGGATAATAAAATATTCCTTACTGCATTCAACTCCCTTTAATAATCTTAAAAATCTTTACATCTCTCTTTGGATTAATAAACTTCTTAACTGCTTATAAAAAACTTCATAAAAGCGGGTAATATAACTGCCGCTATCTGGTTTTATTGGCTCAGTAATCAAGGCTTGACGTTCCAAACAGCGTTAATAATCCATTTCTAACAACATAAAACGTGAACTGTAGTAAGGGGCACGTTAAAAATATATCAAAGTATAATATTAATACAGAATAACGTATTGTTACTATTATGTCGGAGCGTGCAATCATAAATTTCAAATATGAACGTCTTCACGCTCCTATGATCGAGAAAATAAATGGATGCACAATTTTTCGTGTTTCGTTGGGGCGTTAAATTATGCGTTTATCATTTAGGGATGTTTACAGTGCGGGGCGGCCGCGGGATCAAATTGAAACGACTGGAGCCGTGCCAGACGCCAGCCCGACACTACACGCGCGCCTTCGGATCTAGCGTACGTAGGAATCTAGTATAGGCTGAATGTGACGCATGTTTTTCAGTTTAATTGATTATTTCCAGAGTTTCCCAGAATTATTGCGTCGTTGGCCTAGTGGTCGTTAGGTTGGATAAAGCAGCCCGCAGTCTGTATTTGAACCTCGGATCGATGTTCGGACTTATATACATACTATTGAATTATTAAGGTACACCTCAGTTTAATCATTTCGCGCGACATGATATGTTTCCAAGAATTGTAAATAAAATGTGTGAAAGATTTTCTGATAATATCATGATTCAAGACATAAAAATTAGTATAAAAAATAGTCGTATGAACCTTCAACAAGGCGTGAGAACAAGTTAACAAACGAACAGCATCAAAGATAACTAGCGGGTGCAGGCACGTGATAAAGCTATTATTAACCATAAAACGAGCCAGGCAATTGATGCCAATTATATAAGTATTCTGTTCGGGATTCCAGACAATTCATCCTCAATAGACATGTGACCCAAACACAATATTATACTTAATGGCGCCGCTAAGTACCTTTATATGAACCGCATATCACTCTTCATTGATGGAATGTCAGGACAATTGTATTCATTTCTTTTTTATACGAATAAAAGGGGAACCAAACCAAACTTTAATTAGCAAAAGTAGAATGACTGAAATCTCAGTTTCTAACTGGAGTTCTTGAACAGAATCCTACGTATAACACAGTAGATATTTCTCAGGTAACAAGATATCGTCAAGCCGACCTACCATTTCCGTCAGATTGCCCCTATCTCACCGCGAACAAGCAACGAGACCCGATGCGGAATGGCACATTGATACATTCTTACATACACAAACCAGTACTGAGAATAAAGGACGGCGCAACAGAAATAACTTGGTGACCGTTCCTCGAACTTGTGTTGTCACATGCACTTACAAAGAAAAAAACGCAACGCATTACCATCCATTACAATATTTTAGCTTACATCGAAACTCGAGTTACAGTGGCTATTAGAGGTGTACCTGCTGTGTTCAGAGGAATGTATCGGGCACGCGTCTATGATTCATATCGATATTTCATTACGGTTCAATAAAACACTCGATACTGCAATTGCAGCGGGAGCGGTGCACCCGTTCTGCTTCGCTCACTTATTTGACTTTATTTGTGGCGTTTGTTTCTCGCGGCGCACCCGCGTGTCCGCTCCGTGCCCGCTCGTTGGAGCCCGTCCAACAGTTTTACACAATCATTCCACTCAACTAAGCGTTCCCATAAACACAACCCGGCATGAATTGCACAAAAAATTGGAAATAATTGCCAATTTATTGTTCGTATTGCTTTTACGCATATCGAAATTTAATTCATTTGGCTGAAATGTGAAATGTAGGCGCGTAGTGCGTAGTGCGCGTACACGCAGCTTGAATACAGAATGTGTGCGTCGCGCGGCGGAACTGATGTCTATATTTGTGGCGGAAACTCAGCCATTTAATTTTCCCCGCTGCCGACACTCCGCGAATTTGTAACACCACTTACTTAATTGTACGATAAATAAGTTAAACGCCTATCCATTTATTTTATTCGTTGCAATCATATTTATTATCGGCTAAATCGTTTGAATGATGGCTATATAATTAATTTCTAATGTGAAATAATCGTTTGGATGAAATCCAAATATTACCGTTTTATCGGGGACAGCTTAGTTAGCTGATAAATTATAATTATTGTAACGACCACACCACAGTAGTCATAGGTTCTACATTTCAGTAACATACCTACAACAGATCGTTAATGAATAAAAGGTCCATGACTTTAAATAATGACGAGACATCGTGTACACAATATTTATTGGCGTCTAGACTATGAATAATGAGGTGTAGATTATCTAATAAAAACAAATTGGTAAAAAATAGACATCGGCACCGCGTTTCTGTTTGTAGGAAAGTATCAATTTATCACCCGTCCGAAACCGAAATGAAAGATAGGAAGACACCTTAGAATCACGCTTAAAGAAATGGTTCCGTCATCCTCTTTTACTGAATACATAAGCCTCATCTTAGCAGCTTCATATCCCTCAGTTGTTCGTCTATTTAGTCTCGCTTTATCAAGCGTCGGAACATACAAGCTCGTACTTAAGTTGAATGAGTACCTACAAGTATAATACCTCGGGAATGTGCGATAAGTATCGCTACCTGACATGAGGTACAGGCGCGAAGGCGTGGCATGAACATATCCAGAGCGCCAAGAGAATAAGAACAAAATAATATCGCCCTTTTTTTCTCTCAAAGATATACATACAATGAAAGCATAAAAGACATTTACTTTTATTTTGTTTCTCATGGATCCACAAGAGAGACTTCTATATTTTACGTCCATATTTTTTTATAAATCCGGTCCTGAATTTAACATTTTTTAAATCTTGGTTCTAAAAGATTCTACATTTCACCACTTACAAGCCCATCAACCATCGAACAACCGAAGTGTAGCAACCTAACCATAACGCGAAGATAAGCAACCTCAGCTTGCCACAAAACACGAACACTACTTACATGTAAAGCGATTTAGATAACTCCCGACTCAGCCATGTTAGTATTGACAGTAACAGATAGTGTCCATTGAATATCTTAGTAATAAAAGCGTTCCTGTTGGTGTGGTGTCGGGTCCGGATTGTGTGGAGGTCTCGACGTCGATCGGCGCTCTCGAAGTCGGTACTGTCCCTCGAATACCGGTAAAGTGTCATGTTACCAGCCTTATCGCTTAGACAGCGGACCAATATTTGAATACCACACTCAATACTCACCCGTTCTTGTAAATAAACGCTATCGCTTCCATTAGGGTCAATAATAAAGTGAAAGTAAATACATTCGGATTGTAATTTGTAACGTTGATAAACATCTTTGTGACAATGTAAGAGAATCGATATGGTTTTTATTTCGGTATGCTGATACCCAATTATGGTCGGCTTTATAGCACGAAGGCGTTTCGGTATCAAAATCGATAGATAAGCATCTATTATTGTATTTATTGTGACATCATATTTTTTTGTATGGAAATAATTAAAAGTTACGATAAAAGAGTTTAGGTGTTTAAAGTTACACCGAAATACATCGTATAAGTTTTGGTTGGAAATAGCAATATGGGTCAGTGGTAGATATCTAGCATAATATTAGGGTGTATTCGCATTGAGCTATGTTTCAACTTAGTCGTTGTAAGTACCTACAATCGTGGCGGAAATAAGGTAGCACGAAACGGACGATTCAGTCAGTAAACGTGAAAATTCACTGTTGGTGAATTTTTAGCGTTCGCGAGGCATCTACGAAGCGCTACGCCGCATCTACGATGCGTCCACGCAGCGACAACGCTGAGTCTACGAATCCCCAAGTGCAACGAGTCTTATGAGAATCCATTACATAAGCAGGCGGCTTATTGAAAGCAATGTTATGTCATCAGTTTGGCTAGACGCTGCTTTATCCCTTTTTTTTTTTTTAAGGCTGGGAAATCATCCAATGCTGCTTTATCCTTGAGTCGGCTTTCACGGAAAGAGACTTTAATGTAGGTGTTGACTTAATATCTAATCTTAGCTGGGAATCACATAACGCTAAAAGCTTATACATAATTCCATTAGATATGATACTAAAACCGGCTTTAACGTCTGAATAAAGCATAAAATTGATATTGTCACTCTATCGGCTCCAAGATGGCAATCTGTCCGTCCGTCAAGTTTTACGCGTCGCGCGGGAAACGCCACCTGCCCGCCGCCGCGTCCATACAATTTAGATGAGTTCTAAACTTTAAATACAACGTATAATCGCATGACTCCGATGCGATGCCATTGGGACTAAATATAAACATCCAATATAGAAGAGTTGAGTGCTTTTTAGTATCCATTAAATATTAGGTGACCAGTTCGTGTCAACTGTTATAGGTTAATACGTATTGTTTGTTTTGGTCCACTTATTTTACTTAATACATAAATAAAAACTCAACCGGGATAGGTACGTCACGCTAGGATTCACTCACGTCGATCCGGTTTTTATGACAGATTGTCAATTCTGTCATATATTGCTTCCGGGATCGGTAGTTGGCAAAAACGCGCGACGGCGACGATCTTTTTTCGCTCAACTCAGAAAAAATCTCAGCCTCATCACATGATAGAATGTATTTAGTACCTACTACACTCCACTTAAAAAGTGCTTACTTTTTCCACATCAAAATACAATCTGCAGTTCTCGAGATCACTTTTTGCGAAAGCTACTCGAACTAGTGACGACCTAAATCTCTAAATCTAAAGCTCGTTTCTGGCTAAAGCTATTCATACACCTGACGTAATATCAAAAGGATTTGATAAATAAGTTTTCATATTCAAAACCATTTCTACTAAATGCTACTTCTACTGCAATTTACACGGACATAGTAATCTTCCCTTTTAAATGCGCAAAAGCGAACGGGACCAGAATGTACTCTTATTTTATACGGGCAGCCATAAATCCTAAAAAGCTATAGATTATCCATACAGGCAGTGCACCTGTTCTCGGTGCACTTTATATACGAAGCTATGTGGCAGATTAGGAAAAATACTATTAAAACAATAGTGATAAAGTGTCCTTTGTATTCTGATTTGGAAAACAAAAATATATACGTGCCGTGAACTCGAGGAAGTTCAAGCAAATAAGGAAATGTGTAACCTGAACTTTAAGTTGAAGTAAGGAAATTGACTACCTATTTTGTAGAACACAGCCTCATGACCTCTTAGAATCAAGTCGAAAGCCAATTTATCTGACTCACATACAAAAAGAAAACCTCTACATAAAAAATCCAATGAATACCAATTTCAAATTAGACTGGTATACCTACGATAACATACCTTAAGCCGCGCAGTTAAAGCAACGTCAGTCAATCTGAGACAGGTCTGTCAGTTCGATTTACACAAGCCCGGCTTGCCAGCGACGCTACACGCCCAATAAACCTCGCTTAACACTGCAAGGAAATCCCTACACGACTCCGTACGATATTGGCAAGACTTTACTTGGAACATTACAGATATATACGCTAGTATAAAGATAACAAAGCTGTAATGTACGAGTTTCACGAACGGTTTTAAAGTATCTTGTTTATTCTAACATGTTCTTCAACTTTAATGCTGAAGTATTACTAAAATCAGTAAGGAATTTATTTAAAAAACATCGTATGATATAACATAACATTACGCCGTGATTAGGTACACGAAGGGTTGTAGATGTGTGCCAATAGTACAGCCCCAGTTTACCATTTAATAGGCGAGACAAAACAAGACTCAAGGCTGCTACTGACACCAGATAAGAAAAGCCAATAACACTTTGCCCAACCTGAGATTCGAACCAAGGACCTCATGCGTACGATACTTGCGACCGCTAGACCGAAGAGGCAGTCACAACCAGCGTATGCTAATCAAATATGTCTATAGTGTCACAAAAAGTATCTGAGGAGTTAATTCTAAAAGCTTTCGTTATTATCATGCTTAGAAAATATAAGCTCCTTCGGGAACCAATGATGAGACTGGACAAAAAGTCAGCATAACAAACGGAAAAAAACTACAAAAAAATCACCGATACCTGAATAAACATTTAAAGAATATCGGAAAAATTACAAAAATCTACAACATGCAAAAAAAAAATGCTATGTGCAGCTTGGGTAAGATGGGTTAATAAGAATTAGGTGAATGGATGATCGGATATAGCTGCATAGAATAGAAGTCTTATAAAAATATAAACCATTATATGTTTTTGAAAATAGAACGCGTATCTTTAAAATGGAACAAGTTTCTTTTTAAAGTGAACAGCGATTAATATCGCCTTTATCGTGGAACTCGTTAAATCCTAGCTAAAACCGTGTTGTCTAGATAACTTAATTAGAGTGATTATAACGCCCGGCGGCGACGTGATCATTACAGGTTTGCTGGAAAGCGTCAGGTTTTCAATTCAACGCAATTGTCGGCGTTTTTAAGAGGAAATGCCGGAACTAGGTTAGTAGTAGCCTAGATTCAGGTACTTGTTACTTACTTACGGTCATCAGCTTAGATTTTACAGCACGTTACTAATGTGTTTATTAGGTAAGAATCATCGGACCCTTTAGGAAAATGTCTTAGTTGGAAAATGAAAAACTCTTGTTTGTTTTGCAATACTTAAAATAAATATCTAATTTAAGTTTCAAGTAAAGATAAAAAAAAATACGCAATCCTTCAGACCCAAACAAATAATGGATTAACTATGTAACAAAATAACGCGGTGTTTTTAAAAATAAACTAAAGTTACAATCCTACTATTGACAGATGCTTTGTATTCAGCCATATTCTGGGTACCTACCGCAAACACTTTACGAGCTCAAAGCTAAACCTTCACACTTCCGGAATACATTAATCCCTATTTTTAGTTGAAGTACTTACAAGAACAAAACAAACAACTTCTGTTTATGACACAAAACAATCTCAAATAATTTGTTTTACAGTTTTGTTGCGATGTGTAAAGGGATTTATGTAATTTAATTATGTTTACGCAAAATACTGTTAAGCAAAGGATGAAAAGTAAAATAGCTGTAATGTCCTGTACGCTAATAAGTTTTTGACTAACATATTCTTTCGTACTTGAGTCCATGGAGTTTCTTGCCCGTTCTTCTCCATAGGTACCTACTGCTTTGGAATGGGCAACTAGCTTCATCTTTCTGACTGACCTACCCCTTGACAATTCAAAAGTGCCTGTAATTGGTTTATTTGAAATAAATACTTTGAGTGAGTTCAGAATATCACAGAAAGTCAACATAGTAATACAGCTGCGTACACTGAAGGTGAAAATGATTTTTTTCTATCTAGGCAGAAGCGATCGGATTATTCAGAAATCAGCATTAACAGAGAAGCAGTTACCTCATAATCTACAAACGATTTTAACCTAACCTCTTCATGTGAGAGACGTGAGTTTTATCACGTCTCTCTCAGCACAAACTGTCTGTCGACAAGCAAACCGTGAGAACAAAACATCCAGATACGTCCCAAGCAAAGAGCATGATCTGCTGTCCAAAGATTATTCGGTAAGCGATACCTGTGGGTGTATCCAAGCGGTATAGCGGTAAAGCAGTACCTACGGCTGAATGCGGGCCAGTAAATAAGTTTATATTAAATAGCGATAACATCGCTCGCTGTCAGAACGATTGCTGGGCTCTCGGCGATGAGACCACACGCCAGGCGAGGGCGACCGACTAACGCCAACATTTATTGTTGTTGCCGCGCTCTGTTTAGCTAAAATCGCCCTTTGAACGACGTGTAATGCTGCGTAAAGTAATTGTGGGTTACAAGTACCTGTTTATGCTCCTGAATAAAGGTAAAGGGTCGAAATTTTAGTAGGGGAAAACAACAAAAATGCTTCCAGCTTTTAGTTCAGAGACATGAAACGAAATACGGAAGTCAAAGTAATTTTAGGGATGCAGTTTCAGTTCGACGATAATCAAGGTACCTGGTTTAATATTAATCTTACACTTCGTAGTCAATCATAATAATACTATCTTGTAGCCATTGAGCAAATGTTCAAACATCAATTCAAGTAGCTACAAGCTCTCACATTATTACTCAGCTTGGCTCGCTAACCAGAAACAAGGGAAAATTGTGCTACGAATTTGTGTAACAATACGTTACCGTTAAAATTCTAGGACCAGGTACTATAAGCATGCGCTCCACGCTTAACTTTCCCGATAAACGACAAATTAAGTTAGATGTCAGGGCGCACTACATTTTACTTCTAACAAATTTCGCTACACTATCTTCATCGCTAACCACTACATAATAATCTTCGTAACATGTAAATTAAGCCATAAATAAAAGAAAAAAACGGTGAGATCAGACATGCGTGCCTAGCCTAATAGTTACGACCATTAAGATACATTCTATTGGAATGATGTAGCACGTTTTAATAAAAACTCTTGGGCATAGCTTATGCCTCGATTATGTTCGCTTGTTTATTACTTAATTTAGCCAAGAGTAGGGTTGCCAACTGTTAAGTGGTGAGCCAAAATAAAAAGGTCACGTTGCCGTTTTTCTCATGTTTTGACTACGGTATTGCCGGCATTTCAAGACACTTTGAAATGTTTTTATGATAAACTAGCTCGCTTTTACGTGACTTCAACCCCTTCTATTGAAAAAACCTTTTTCATTAAATGCAGGGGAAATTTCAATTATCCTAACTAAACGGATAATAAAAAAGCCTTAAAAGCCTTAAGCCTTAAATAAAGAAGCACTTCTCCATTTTCATTTTGAACAAAAACCAGTAGATGTCACAGTGAGTAGTGGACAGCCCTAGTCAGACGAGCGCGAGTCGATTACCTGCGCGGGCGCACGCAGGACCGGTTCGCATGATCCTCCGCCCCTCACCATCGCACCGCGGCCCCTGGCACCCATCTTGCATATTTTTTTGCTTTACAATCCACATAAAGGGGCCCCTTCGTTAACTGTGAGAAGTAAGGCCCTTACAATAAGATACAACACACATTACAATACTTGCCCTTTGTAAAGATAAATGCTTAAATACTGAGCCGCATTGCGATTTGTAAGACCTTATTCCCTTTCTAATCTTGTTTCTTGTACAGAAATTTTAATCATGTAAATCTACGATCCGTAACTTCGCTATCGGTAACTTAAATATTAAATAAAATCATTAAGTCCGAATGAAATAAACATTTCGTTTAAAAATATACATGTATTTACCCAACAAACATCGTGGGATTATTATAATAATCGCTTGAACGGATTGTAATTGGAAAGTTATCTTAATCATTCTCAATGAATACCAGTTTATTGCCAATTAACACTGTGGAGTTAAATGTATAATAACGGACAGTTATTTAAATTATTCTCAACGAGATTACATTTTTTGCTGCATTTTTTTGTACCTACCGGCCAAAGTTAGTAAGTATCTAGTCTCTTCTTCTATATGGCAGATTTTTTCTTTTTCGTTTCTTAATCCTTTGTCCGCTGAGGTGTATATTCTTTAATTATCTCCAAAAGAATAAAAACGTTAAGATAAATATCTTAGTGGCCAGTCTCGAAGTCCGTTACAAAAAATTTGAAAATACATTGAATGTAACGGCTTTTGAATCAATTTCATCGCTCTTGCTGGCCAAATTCTGGAATGAAATTGTAATATGACCGATTGGCTTTTATTATTTCTGATCTTCTTCTTCTTTTCGTGTGGTTAGTGACTAACCTGGTGTCAGAGTTATTAAGCTGCCCATGGGCCTCTGACTTCTGATAAATTCTTCTTCTGAATTGTTTTTTGTGATAACAGACATATTTTTACGGCAGGAAAATAGACGAAATAGTATTAAAATGAGTTAAAGCATTTTAATATACTACGTTCTTTACGTTGACGCGTCACTGAGGAATGCCTCCTCCATGCTAATGACACCAATAAATCCTTCTCTCAATGTCCGAAAAGAATTCGGAAACGGCTGTGGCCGCATAGAATTAAATATTTACCGATCATGAAAGCGCGTTTCACAAATATGTTGAATTAAACCTATTAAGTATTACTTTGTATAGTTGTAATAACATTGATGTGTATTGATTTAACTAAAATAACTGACCCAGCTCCGCTGTTTAAACTAGACAAACTATCTTTAGAGTCGCAACAATGTTTCATATAACACTACGGTGAATTATAATAACTTTTGTCAAATTCAGAGTTGCAAGCTGAAGGTTGTAAACACTTACTTTAAGGAAACTTCAATACTTAACAGAGAGAAAAAGTGATGAAAAAGATGGGGAAAGGTGTGATAAACACCGCAATAACTAACCAAAGAATCATCGCATAAATGAAATTTAGATAAGAAATCCACTGCGATGCCCCGTAATAGATAGTTTTACTAAATTCCTCATTTTATTTTTATTTATTCCAAGAATTTCGATACTTAGATAAAAAAATACTGATATATAAAGAATTCCAGCTGGATTTCCTGGGAATAGGTTTGTTTACAGTGTTTCGTATCTTTTTATTCATTTATGGTGTTTTTACGAGTGTCGGAGAGGGTAAATGTTCTATTCGAGTGTTCGTGTGTGCGTCGCATTTGGTCGAGCGGGCCCACGGCGCATCGACAGCACATAAACAATAAGTTTGCGTGCGACTCTATCGTGTACAGAATACGGTACATACAACTTTTATGCTACCGGCTCACATTTACTGATGAGCTTATTACCGATTCATATGCGACATAAATTGTAGGCCGGCTAGTTGTTTATTTTATACTTTAAATACTGTTAGTAGGAATATTCTAAATGCTTTCTTCCTAGCGGGACACTGTCCCAGGTCCGTTAACGGCTAAAACGTATTTGACATTTATCTACCAGGGTCCACAATAAGTTTTGCGTTACTTGGTTTTCTATTAAATACTGTGTCATAAATAGTTTAATTAGAACATGTTACTGTTGCTGCTTAAATTATTCAAATACGTAATAGTTACATCTACAAAACTGTCCAAACACCACAGGCAAATATTTGAAGTTGTAATGCCGTATCTGTACGTCCTACATAATGGTGTGACTAATAGTCTCGGCCGATGAACTGCTTTGTGTCTAACTTACCTGTACAAAAACTATTTCGACTCTTTGCTGTGAAAAGTTGGCGTTGTATGACTTTGACAGATGACTCACCTCTGTGGTGCCTCACGCGGTGATGCGACACGGGCCGGCAGCACGGCTGCTCCTGGTACGCCGTCCAGGAGTCTGCCAGCACGCACGCCAGCACCGCACACAGCACCCCTGCTGTCCATTGTCCACCAGCAGCCATGGTCCACGCCGCAGGCCACATCCAACCCGCACACACTGCTACACCTTACTCTCCCACTCCAACATTATCTCTCGCATCAGTCCATACAATGCACCTACGACTAAAGTAATCCTCAAGTCAACTAACGATTCCGGAAAACTTTAACAATGTTTATCTGTTTACATTACGCGCACCTAAACCGAAATCGGAGAGATTATGCTTCCGTTCAGATCATTCGAGTTGAACGGACTTCTGTGATTAATCACCGCAGTCGTGCCGCGAGCCTGTTATCTCATATTGAGTTATAATCTGTTCGTGAGGGTTTACTTCGTTCGGTTCGCTTGATTTATTAGTTGGTAAAGAAGTACGCCACGATCGTGGTAACGCAGCGTCGTCGGCGGGCGACAGACGTGACGTGCGCCACCGGCATCGCAGCGACGAGAACTGAAAATGTTTCGTGCGGCGACACGGACCGGCGACCGGCCCGGCGGGAACCGGCACGCGAGACAACAGCCGAGCCGAGGCTTGCCGCCGCCTCTGCCGGCGTCGGCTTCCACCGCGAGCGACAAGGACGGCACTACCACGGAATAGCCTGACCCGCGAAAGCTCCAAACGAATGAAAAAGCCCGCTCCACTCTTTAAAGGAAAAGTTGTAAGTTAAAAACTTTTGATAATTTCGCTGATCCGGAGCCGCTTGAATTCTTGCGGGGGAGATCTGCCTGCGCATTGACCCTCGGTGTCGTTACGAACATATTGTAACGGAGGGATGACCCCTTATATAAATTTACCTAATTTATGTTTTTGTTAGGATACGCATGAAGAACTTTTATGTCTGTAGGCACGCGAAAGGAAGTCGGCAGTTTATTTTTTGTATGTTTATTAATAAGTAGCCTAGTGGAGCGTATGAGTCACGACGTCGCGTGGCATAAATAATAGAGAACCGTAAACAAGTCATCACGAAATCTTCAGAGATTTGAAACTCACATAATTTATATAATTAGCTAGTTATTAATGTTCAACTGCAGATAAAGTTTAAATCCTAACCTAATAGATCACTTAAATTAATTGTTCACTATAACTCCATTGGAAACCATAATACGTTGTAAATCACGAATATTAAGTTTTCAAAAAGACAAACCAGAAGATACACAATATAATTTAAGATCAAAATATCTCATAATGTGATCGAAGAGCAGTGCTGATATAGCGTAACGTACACCTACTTATAAACTTAAATACCATAAATTCAAGCGCAGACTTAGTAATAAGTTTTCAGACAACTTAATAAATAACTATTTATCGAGTTTAACTTTGAGCTGACCGTGATTAAGGGTGGTAGGGTTAGCTTTATCAATTACTCAGGCTCTCTGCGGAGGCTGTGAGCCCTCCGCTCGCCTGAGAGTGCTGGCCGACTCGCCTTTAATTAATCTTAAATAACTTAATTATACCAGAAACCCTTTGACATAACTCGATTAATGTTTTATTAGTCTCACCAAAATGCTGTTCCCACCGGCCGCGCGTTATTTACCACTTACCTATACCTCACAAAACACAGTGGCCCGCCAATATTAACTTATGCAAAAGTAAGAACATTTGGGATTCAGCGGGTACATTCATAAGATGAACGGAGATATCTTAAACGTCGCGGCCCCATTTTCATCAGTTCTTCAAGTTTTTCAATAAAAACTTTCGAAGGCGTCCGATTTACATACGGTATGGATTCATTTATTTTCCAAAAAGATTTTTCGCGTAAAAGTGGAGAAGGTTTTCGGTATCCATTAGAGGAGAAAGGTCGCACTCGAGTCGCTCCCACCAAGTGCCCCACACCGGCCCATCGGCCACTCCAATTACAATATTTTAAATGCCATTTTTGTTAAAACCTTCAGCTCCCTCCTCAACGCCCTCCTTCCTGAATCAATAGTTCCAATTTTATAAATTATGTCGCCTACCTGACACAAATTGGAGTATAGGGACTACAATCTTGAATTTACAGTTGCTATTGGTCGGTTACTATGTGTTATTTTTCTAAAGAATCTAGTATCTGGACGACAATTCATTCGATGAATTTAATAAATAGTAATTTTTGTTTTTAAAGAAAATCCGAGCCCACCATATTCTAGTTGTCTAAAATGAATTAAAAATTTTAATTGTGTAATCATAAAAGAGCGCTGAACCTAAAAATCTGGGCAATGGAATGAATATCATCGCCTGCTTTCGAAAGAAGTTGCGAAATGCATTGAATTGTTGCTGCATCATGAATATCGGTAACTGAGAATACGTGAGTACCTACTTCCCGCGACCCGGGTTCACAAGTCAGTTCACCGGTTAGTAAGAAGCGAAACAACACAAACACAAAATCCAATAGCATGGCTTAAAGCAGTAATAAAATCAGAAAAGCATTCGTCACACAAAAACTTATCTCCCACCAAGACTTTATAAGCCCATTAGCATACAAAAATAATAGTTTTTGTATGCTAAACTGCTACCTTAAAGGATACTTAACTATGGACAGTTTGCTGGCGACTAGTGAACTCAACTTACAAGTCGTTGTCCTAACGCGCTTGTTATTTTGTCACGTCTACGTACAACATAATACGAACATAAAGCAAAATAACACGCGTATATCGTAAAACGGGCTCTATAAACTGTGTATAAAGTTGTACTGCGAGTTTAATACATTCAATTTGTTTTCAGCGGTGGTTTGAACGCCAATACCGACATAATTGTGCAACCATAAACAATGGAACAATGATCACTGCTGCCGGTTGCATACGCTCCTGTTAGATATACGATGTTGTTAAATAGCGCACATTATCCACTACTGTATGCCCGGTTCAGCTTTAGCTGGGAGTAAAGGTTAGACTGTACTACTAATACTGCAGTTCATTCTGTACTGAACTCGTGAATATGAAATTTATGAAGGGAAATGTAGGGCTGAACAGAACTCAAGCTCAATAGATCATAAACGTACCATGATTAAAGTAAGCACATTATCTTTTGACATTTCTAGCCACAAAAAGCCGGAAGAAAACCAAGTAAGCAGTTTTTCCTGATAGCCAACATTTGTCTTAAGATACGTGACTATTTATTGTGCAGAGATCAATCATTCACAAACTGCAAACGGTCTCATCACGAAGCAGATGCGAGGAGGCGTGCCTTCTGTTCTGGACGAGCCAGCAGGGATCGAGGGGAGTCGGGGGGTGGGACATAATTGATGAAGTCGACGCAAGACCTCGCCGCGGTTAATCTCCACCCAGCCACCTTCGACAGGACAAACTTTATCTACTCCCAAGGCGACGCAGAGGTCACCGTTTAATTTTTTTCTCGGAATGAGTATTAACGGTTTTTATTAGGTACCATTCAACCAGCAATATTCTTATGTGGCCCAACCTTTACCACGCGTAGATAAACAAAAACATACTGCTGTATTTAGATAAGTACTACGACTATCAAAAATCTCATCGTTACATACTTTCGTCGCAGACAAACAAAACGCAGCTGTATCCAATCTTGATTATTCAATATATTACTGCGTGTAGGAAGGAGGACCGAAGAGGACAAAGACAGTCATGTATCTGCTTAGAATGGAAGAACCGTAAAGTGGGCATTCATTAAGTACTTCAGAAGCTCATTACTGCACCGAAGGTTCGCTATTCAATCGCATACGCTAAACAATTGCGCCGACAATCCGTCATCATTTAACGGTCTATTGTGTTCCTGCATTCCCAATTATAATTAAAATCATTTTTGCACCACAATGCCAATTAAAACGCTATTGAAAAACTAGGCACCATGACCATATACAAAACAAAGGCTTGCTTAGGTGCTCATTTTCTAAATTATTTATGTTTTCATATAAGATAATTAAAACAAATGAGATTGGATAACAAAGGCATAGCGTTGGCCCGCTTGCATAAGAAAAAAGATAATTTTTAGAATAAAGGTGCGTCGGAGTTGCTGTTAACGATATTTACATGACTAATGGGCAACAATTTTACATAAAAGTGCAAAAGCGAGTGAACTTAGGCACACCACACCAGTGAAGTGGTCCAATTTGCATGTTTTATGCAAGCGGCGAGTGATGCCGCCGCGGACACTGCACGCGCATACAGGCTCTTTGAAAATTTTATACGTTATTCCCACAAATCGGACGTCGCTGCATTTTATGAGGAAGCTCGCTCTGTAACCGTGTTGTCTAGTTGTATGGCATTTTTTACAGTTGTTTTACAATAAATATGTAGAAAAGCACTGATTGTGGAAACCAAAGAGAACGTTACAAAGTCCGCTATTTTTTTTTATTAGTATTTTGATCAGTAACTGGTAACTCTTTTTCCAAAACTTTTATATTCTTTAACACTCTGCATCACATGGTCACATGACAGGCAGATAATATCGATATATATATACTACATACCATTAATCGAAATCCGGTCATAACTATTAGATTCTCTAAACACTAAATGCCGGATGTAGCCGGATGTCACAGCACGTATTGTGATTCCCAGTATTTTGTTTTATATTTACTCGTGTCGGTAATCGAGAGCCATTCACGGTTGGAACAACCAAGTTTTACAGAGAAACCATCGCATGAATGCAGCACTAGCTAAATTGCATTGTTCGTTTTATTGCAAGTGCGGATGGCGTAGCTCTCGCCAGAATTATTTACTATGTAACAGCACATGCACTTTATTCTATCCGTCGATTTTAGTATTGAAATCTTTCGTTTTATTCGTGTTAAATTCACTTTAAGTATTTACATACCAGGTTTACCACGGAGTATCGTATTACCCAGTTACTGGGTTGAGGGGGTCGAATAGTCGCTCCTTGTAGTACTGGTATTTAGCTGCATTCGGTTAGACTGGAAACCGATCCCAACATAACTGGGGAAAACACTAAGCATATTGGTTGATACCGACTCCAAATTACGAAAGACAACTGGCAGTTAAACACCGTAAACAAACATGAAAATTCAATGTAGTATTCTTACAAAACGTTGCAAGACTTGAAGACTTTAAATAATACCTTTCGCAGGAGAAGCAAGTCATTTATGTAGGTTCGAAGTATGTCGAACAATCTCCAAGGTGGGTCCGCATTATATTATATGTAAGAAGACGGCGGCTATTCCACCCACATTAATGAACTAATGTAACCAAGTGACCGTAGCATCTCATTAATAATTGAATCACGCGAGGGTTCATTTCAGGCCGGATATTTAATGAGACAGGTACGCAACTAACTTCATGACATCCTCACGTTATGTCCTACAAGATGATGTACTGGACTAAGTCAAGGCACACATGTCCACCTCAGTTTACAAACATAAAGTAACACGGATTACTTGTACGCAAATTGGGAATGACATTAATTTATTAATCTACATTGACTTAACTCACAGTGTAATTAAAAAGTCCTGAATTTTATCTTAAAAACACAGTACACCACAACAACGTCTTAAGAAGAAAGACGTTTTCGTTTCCGTAAACAATAAAACCGCCGTTTACCGTCTCGGTAAATATTTAGGTCGAAATTATTAGACTTTTTCTAGACAGCAATTTACTTTGGCGCCTCTGCTGGAATGGAATCCTGAAAAAGCTTAACTTTGACCGACATTCCATTGTCGGTCAAGGTTAAGGGGGCTCGGAGGAGACAGCTCTTATCTTGAGTTAAAATCTACAGTCGTAGATTAAATTACTTTTTCAAGCTACATTTTGATTTATTTTACTTTCATCACTAAGGAATTATTTTAAAATATATCTCCTTAAGACCTCCGCTTGTCGCTTTAGACCTTTTGGTGAAGGTTATAATATCACCCTTATAAGATACACAGCAGCTTACAGATTCATTATCATGATTGACTTTTTTTAAGAGTTTCGTTTCTTTTCTTACCGTATGTATTTTTTCAGCACTATTATGAAAGGGCTGGCACAAAAAACAGTCACCTGTCTGGAGCAGTTATTTGGGATTAACCGAAATCGTTATTCTTTTATCTACAAGAGAATGGAAGCTTTTCGCTAAAATCGAATTTCTTTTGTGCACTATTTAGGGACAATGGTGCACCGATTGCAGTCCAGTTTTAGATATTTTATTTTCGACCATTACGCTATTGCGAACGAAATGATTGTATCAATAGAATGCGAATGCGACGAAAACGTTGATACATTGTGCGCTGTGTGACCTCAATTTTCCAGACAAAAGCGTTGGTTAGCCGATAGCAGCTCTACAACTAAAGACTGTAGAGTTTTCAAGAATTCACAGACTTATGAAGAGCATCTAAACTAAGATTGAAAACTCCGATACAGTGCGAGAGGAAATTAAACTAACTTTTACACGAGTCGACTAAATATTTTATAACTTTAAATCAAACTTTTTAATAGAATGAAAAAGCTGTTGTAGCTTTTTTGTTGGGAACAAATACAAAACTATTGAGATAGAAAAATATGTAATACCTACTGAAAAACATAGAGTCAAATTTAATTCTATAGCATAGGAATATAAGCTCCAAGCGAAGTCCATCGAATGTTACGTGTGTTCGGATTTTTGGTCGTTTTGCCAGAGGTGGCAAGCACACCGCTATGCAAAGAAGCAATTTCCTTTGTGTCACTTGCTACCCACGCTGCGAACTGCACGTGTTGTCACGTGCCAGTGTCAATACACGTGCTGCATTCTATCTATATTTGTACTACTATCACAATTATTTGCCATCTTAAAGCAGTTAATCGGAAGATATGAAGGAGTCATATCTGAGTCTGTTGGGATCGTTCTGTACCATCAGCCTGACCTAGATTCTTCTTAAAGTTATTATTTTAATCTATTTCAAGTTTCTTGAATGAATCTTCCATGCCAGGGAAGAAAGTGCACAATGTTTTGAGACCGCCTGGCCTCTTTGATTCGTCAACTCTTTTCTGAGCTTCTTCGTCGAAAAACTTGTGGTTTGCTTTTAATTTGTTGCACATTACATCTGGAATAATAAGGCGACGGTTACCATTACACCATACATTAACTTTTAAAATTTTAGATTTATGTATTTACTATATTCAACCAATACCTAAAAAATATTTGATTTATGTTATACCTTTCAAGTGATTTTTATCGTGTTTGATCAGATCTTCTGTCGATATGTACTCTTCTAAAGTATTGGAGTCTGACTGATGAACCTTCAATATATTGAGTAGTTCTTCCTTCATAAACGGTTTCACCATATAAAGTAATTTATCAACGAATACTGGAGCATTGATGAAGTGGAATTCTTTGAGACACACAAACATTGCTTCCTGAAAACGAACAGAATTAGTTTATAAGTAAAAAGAGAAATTCCAGGTTTCCTTTTAGCAACTTCAACTTATTAATAAAGTTATTGTATTTGCAAAAGATTAACTAACCGACAGTAAATCTGTTGCAGGCATTTCAAAATTAATATAAGTTCATAGAATCTTAGAAACAAAAACAATTATGAAAAGATTGTAGATATAGAGGTATACGTAAAAAGTAGGTCAGCATCTTTGTCTTAGACAATGGAAAAGTATACTAGACCATTATTAAGACAGCACACTTAATGACATAGTCCTGGAGGCTTCCGAGTTCACCTTTGTATTTAGATCTCAAGACAATTGTTTTATGAGAAGTTATACCTGTAAGAGGTAGAAGAACTGTTGTGCCACAGTCAGGTTGACTCTTGATATGTGGCCAAGTGACACTCTGTCCAGGTTCACAATCAGGGCTACCCCAGGCACTGTGCCCTGCTCATACTGCCATAGATCCATTACCATCAGAAAAGCTCTGAAACGAATAAGAAATTGTTTTTAAACTCTGAAATTATTTTGAAATAATATAAACTCTTTTATTTTTTCACAAAATTGTCTTACTTGATAACATCGCCATAGACAAACTTTTTGGGATCCGCATCCAAAAGTTCACAGTATATTGGTGTGAAACCCTGTTTCGTTAAGGTCGGTAGAGGATAGATTAACCTGTAAAGAACAAAAAACTGTATTTTAAGTAAACATAGCATAGCATAATCAGCCTAGTAAGCGGGATTGTCCGAAAGGGTTACCGCTACCCCGGAACATAAAGGGCTATGAAAGGAACATGGATGGGTTTTAGTCAGTACCTAAGAGTCTGACACTCCCTTCTGCTACACCCAGAGCGAGAGGAGTCATTTGATGTTTTCATTCAAAAAAAATCAGCCTATGAAGTTCCCATCGCTTGGAAACAGTGCTAATACTTTTTTTATTTTTATTTACCCATCCGGTAAATAAAAATAAAAAAAGTATTTTATTACCTAAAGTTGTACAAGAAAACAATTATCTAAACACAATGCAGCATTACAACTAAGAAGAAAAAGAAGTGTTTTCGATGAACTCTGGCACCCAGTGTAAGATTTAACTTGTGTTTAGGGTGCCAGCGTCCACGCCTATGATTTTAACAGGTGTAAGACGAGCACAGTATAGCATTATTAGGTAATAGAATATTTACTAGCTAGTGCAACTATGTATGGGTGTGTGTATGTGTGTGAGGGTAGGTACGACAAATATGGTTAAAACTTGTGTAACTCTAACTATGTAAGTCTGTATTAATATAATTATAAATATATTACTAAATTAACTATATTAGGTTAAGCGATCGATATCTGTAATAACTCTTCAGTCTTATCATAACTCAAAGTTAAGAGCCTCTTCGTGACCTTGGTCCTGCAACCATTCAGAGACATGGGAGCAATGGAGCAAAGTTGGTTTATTATATTATATAAATGCTTCGACAGTATACAAAAATGACGCTGAGTATGGGCCGTTTTAAATATCACATGACTTCGATTTTTAGGTTCTAGAACATTCCATGTTTCCTCATGGTATTTTCTTTCGCCGTTTTGAAAGCAGTGGTGATGAAATAATTAATACAAGCCAAAGAGCCTATCTGGGTTCCAACACTTCCAACCCAGTTCGAACCCACGACCTTACTACTCGAAAGTCGCAGCCGTTACCACTTGGCCACCACTGCTGAAGTTGTAAGTAAATTTTAAAAAATAAATATTGATAAAATATGAGAAACGGGAATGTCTTCGCATCACATTAAACTATGATTATATAATAGTCTTATCTAATACAAACAAAGAACACACTCAAAATACTAGCGAAACTGAGTGTACTATAATAGGTACACCTCTGCCTAACCCTTCGGGGACTACGCGCAACTAGGCGTGATGTTATGTTATGTTTATGTCATATTGAATTCTAAAGTACTTAACTTTCTATAATAAAATGCAATAATATTGACATCAGATACTAAAGTACCGCTAAGCAATCTAAATTCGTCAATTTAGATGGGGCACTGCAGACAAAAGAAATCGAAACATATCAGAACAAAGTAATAAAACTATTATTCCGCTACCATCTAAGTCCCACTGACAAAATGTACAAAGAAACATAATTGATGACACTATCACAAAATAAATATAATACTTGCATATTAGTACACAAGCTATTAAACAAAAATATACACTCTAAAATAAAACGTATTATTAAACCGAAAAACAATCTGCCTAAGACCACCACGTAAACATAGCAGGAAGGAAAAACATAATTATATGTAGGAGCAAAGCTGTTCAATAGATTGCCAAATAGCATTCAAGCGATTCTGTCTTTTACATTCTACAAAAAACCTTTAAAACAACACCACATCTTGAAAGATATCTCTCGATTTTAAATCTATAACCTATTCTTGAAGTATTGTGTCTATGATTTATTATTAATATTCCGCTTTGAAAAAAATACCAATTTAGGTACTTAATTAACCTATATTTTTTACAACAATAACAAAATCTGCCTAGCCATTTCCCAACTATGTTAGGGTCGGCTTCTAGTCTAACCGGATGCAGCGAAATCCAGTATTTTACAAGGAGCGACTACCTATCTGACCTCCACAACCCAGTCAGTAGCTGGGAAATACGATACCCCTTTAAAACAATAAAAAAAAAGAAAAAAATAATAACACTAAAAAATAACAACTTTCTACTATAACAATGTGTAACTGCTATTGACTTGCCATCAAGAAACGATATGTAATGGATCACTCACTTTTTCTTGTTACCCACAACACTGCAAGAATATTTGCATCTGCGCATCTGCTATTTTACTAGTTAATTACGAGTACCTACCGTTCTTTATAAGTAGGTAAATTTAGTATAAAGATTAACTTGTATTTCTCATAATAAGTGACTTGTATTATTTTTGGAAGAAATAAATGTCTGAAACCGTAATTTAACTAATGTATTAAATTATTAAAGGGGGCACATACCAAGTCTGAAAAGCCAATTCCAGACAATCATCCATTTTTCTATTCTGGTAGAACGGGAACAATGTCTTTAGAGTGTAATTGACATCAATGACCCGCTTGGTTAAATCGGTGTCGCATGCACAACTGTGATACGCCAATATCACGTCCAATTCTGAAAATTATACCTCTGTATTAGCCGTATTTATTGCTACATTCCGGGAAATCTAAACTAATATACATTAATTGATATGCTTATGCCGTTATTAAATCATGCTGTTGGCCTAAGCTGGGTTAAAACCATTTCAAATAATTGTATCGTTCTAACAAAGTAGGTTAGTTGGTTTGTAACGTTAGGTATATGTAACAGAATTTGCTGAATAATTATTAAATTCTTACCAGTTATATATTGGTGTGGAAGATGTGGCTGTGCACTCAACCACGCCATCAAATTTTGAATATCTTCGCGTTTCACATTTAACTTTTGATATTCTTTTTCAACAGACATGCCAGAAACCACTGCCATTTTCACTAACACTATAGTTGTAACGTTTATAAAATAATATTCTATCTTGTCTTTTATGTAGCGGCGTGTGCGTTGGTCGCGTGAGATGGCTATCAGCTAATGGCTCATAAATGGTACCAATAGTAAGTCTCCTCAACCAATAGCCTGTGCTCCTAAAACGTCAATGCGCCTATTGACATAAATGCAAGGTCATTCGTCACACATGAATATTTTCATACTGTCTGCTCTGGATTCTTTTGCGTTATAAATTGGCGTGGTGATTTTTATTTGATTGTTAAATAATGTGTTGTACGAATAATCATCGTGTCTGTTTTATGTTGCAATTTGCTAAACTAATGATACTCAATTATTACAAACAAAAGTAAAAAATATTATTAAATACCTCAGAGTATTACTTTTTCTCTAAATAATTAATGAAGAATTAGGTAAATACCTGAATTTTATTTACATTCCAACTTTATTTTACATGGTCGCTGTAAACCGGGCCGTTTCCAAAGTTAACTGGTCCGCTCCAGTAACTCTGGCACGTTCTCGTCTGCAGGATCAATTTTTCTCGTGTATATTTAAGTTCACCTACGTCCACTGTCCTAGTTAGAAACAGCTCACGTAATTGTTAATAAAAACATGTCTTCTGAAACTAGAAATGTGACTGTTCGATTTTTAAAGTTCTGGCTGACCAGACCTCTGCTGGGGTCGACTATGTTTGCCCTACATATATGTAATACTACATTATTACATACATTTCACCCCTTTACGGAGGGAGTTGTGTAAAATCCTTTTTTAGTTGACGTCTCCTACTCATAATCTACCTCTGCGCCACGAAGATACAATCTTCGTAGATCCAGTAATTGAATGATTAATCAGTGAGTGAATGTATGAATAAGTGACCTATCGCTTTTATATTGTACTAGCTTCTGCCAGTGGCTTCGCCCGCGTGGATGTCGATTTTTTTAATACAAACAATATCCCCCCTTTCATCCCCTTAAAGCTAAAATTTCCAAAAACCCCTTCTAAGTGACCCCCTACATTATATAAGGAAGCCGTGTGCAAAATTTCACGTCCCTAGACCCAGTCGTTTCGGCTGTGCGTTGATATTCGTCAGTCAGTGAGTTTCTCCTTTTATACAGGGTGTAAATTGAATTCATGGACATTATTTTAACGGGTCATTGTACTCATCATTATGAACAACTTTCACTACGGGAACAAATCTGAAATCGCGAAAAAAAAAATCAGTTGTTCCCTACATTTTGACCAGTTATGAGAGCATAATGTATGGAACAGCTGATTTTTTTTCGCGATTTCAATTTTGTTGTCATAGTGAAAGTTGTTCATAATGATGAGTACAATGACCCCTTAAAATAATGCCCATGAATTCAATTTCACCCTGTATATAATTATAGGTATAAGAATAGATTTTTTGCTAGTAACCAACACAGCTCATAGATATACTTCATCATTCATCATTCTCCTGCCCTTCTCCCAATTTATTTGGGGTCGCCGCAACATGTCATTAGTCGTCATCTCGGTAGTCCCCATAGTCTGTCATAGATACACTTCATATCCCAAAATAGATGTTGCGGGTTATAATAATAATTCCTTGTTGTTTATGAGGAAAACTTTGTAAACTTCTACATATCCACGATATTACGACCAAAATGATTGCATGCATCCAGCACACAAACACCCCATGTGGTAATCCAGGGTCATACATAATATCGTTGCTGTAAGTCCTCGGACTTGCAACTTTGATTGGACTTGTCCGGGATAGAAGACGAGCGACGTATCGTAAATGTTTAGTGCCCCTGGAGCCGGCTTAAACACTGCCTTGTGTGAAATAAACGTAAGTAACGTCTGGACAGCTCATTGACAGAACTGCCGCATCTGCCGTTGGGGAATGTTATAAAAATGATGGATTTAGTTATGTTTTACCGTCGGTTGTTGCAGAATTCACATCAACATCTGTCATGATTTGTTGTTGCATTTAATTTTGTATGTGTGTGTTTATTAGGGAAGATAACTAAATGTCAAAAAAATAAGTTATTTTTAGTTCGTCAATCAGATAATAAAAAAATATTTGACACGTATTTTTTGCTTTATCATATTAAAAGAAAATTACTTCGATAAAACGCATTAAAGTTGGGGTTTGGGACTCGCTACGTCACAAGTAAGTATAAAAACTACATACTTGTGACGTCATGCCACATTTTAATTCATTGTATAGACGTAATCTTTGGATTAAGTAAAAAAAGAAAAATACGTGTCCAATATTTTTTAATAATCTAGCTCACGGACTAATTTAAAAAAAAAAGTTATCATCACCATTAACACGTTAAGTGCGAAACGAGGCCTAAATCACCCCACATGCAACTTCCTTGTGGTGCTGCAAGGAAAAACGTGAACACCTCTGTCGTGCGAAGGGCATAGCTTTGGTTTGGTCCAGTATAGAAAAGAGATAAATGTATATTTGAGACGCGCTAATGGTCCCGGACTCGATGGTATACCTACCTTGGTACCGGATGTCTTAGGCCTCGTACCGCACTGAATTAATATAATTTTAATGCAGTGCGGAACGAGGCTAAAACGTCCCATATCCTCCCGGACCTCGTACCGCACCCAACGCGAGCTTCCCGCGACTAGTGTTGTGCATCACGTCGATTGGAGAGCACGTCCTTTTACATCGCCGAACATGTCTAAACGATGTCGGAAGAAGTTAATTTAAAAAAAAACCCAGAAACAGAACGATTGCGATTTTTTATAAAAAAGTATATTGTTTACTGATATTTTTATGTTAATTCAAGTTCTAATAAGTGTATTTTTAAAGCCCGAGGCAGAATACATAGGATAGTTTCTTTTCTACTTCTGGTTTTCTTTTTTTTCTATTCTGTGAACCGCATTAAGATTTTCACACAAAAATAGATAAACGTCGTTGCGTCGATATTATTTTTCCCATCACTAATCTTAGCGAAAATTTACCCTATTTCAGTGCGTTACGAGGTGTATAAGATCCCATACTTTGTTTTGCCAATAATTCTTAAACTAGTTATCAGATCCCGGGGCGACGGTAGATTAGGGTTCATCAATTCACTGTCTATATCGATAAGGACCAAATTTTTCATTTATCTTTGATTTCGCGCCAGAAAATGGATTTTAGCCTGTTAAAGGAGGTGGGGTCTAATAGACCGCGTGTCGCCCTAACGTCTGGTCACGGTGCGGGCCGATAAAACCTCGTGCCGCAGGAACGGAAAGTTTGCAAAAATTGGTGCCGCAGCTAACGTGTTAAATACTTTTCTGATTTAAAGAAAAAGGATTTCATTCTACAATCGGTTGTTGCAGAAATATTAAAGCAACCACATTAAATAATTTGTGTTTATATTAAGGTAGTTTTTTGAAGTTTTATAAGTGTTTATTAATTTCAAATAGTTTTCTTAATTATAAGAAAGAAATTCATTTTCTGCTCGTGATTTAGTTCCCGTGAGAGTCATAAGATTTGCCGGGTAAGCGGGATTGTCCGAAAGGGTTACCGCTACCCCGGAACATAAAGGGCTACGGAAGGAACATGGATGGGTTTTAGTCAGTAAGAGTCTGACACTCCCTTCCGCTCCACCCAGAGCGGGAGCAGTCATTGGATGATTTCCCAGCCTTAAAAAAAAAAAGAGTCATAAGATTATTTCTCCTTACAAATTTCGAAAGCCCCTTGTAACGGTGTACCGTGATTTTAAAAAAATCTTAAAGTGAATGCGTACGTCAGAATAAAAATCTGTGAGCCAAATTTCAGCCCAATCCGTACAGTGGTTAGAGAAATGTGTTGATAGATCATTCAGTCAGTCACGTGTTCCTTTTATATTACAGTTTAACACTCAATCAAGATCGTCACTACATTGGATGGACTTTCAACGCCTAGCATAAAAGCAAGCCAAATAAATAAAATAAAATAATTAATTATTTAATTCAATGTAGATTTCAATTAGAAATTACTGACCTTGTTAAGGCCGCAAATTATTAACATACCTAATCCAATTTCATGGAACTCTTGTTTGTATCTAATAATATGATTTCGCCCTTGCCCGAGTTTCCACTACATCGGTGGTGTATGAATTCGTTAGGAACCCATGAGCGGCTCACGGACGGCCGAGTGAGTCTCGCTTACGGTCCAACAAACACTTTCAAAGTGCACCCTTAGCGCTCCCTCACCCTCGCATATCATAGCCAGCTTATATTTATTGTGTGCTAAAATCTTGACGATATCCTTCCAATTAGAAATCCCTAAGTCACACTTGACGAGTTAGGTATTTAATTTTTTCAGTCGCAACTTTAGGCATACTGGTAGTTGTTAAGAAAGATCAGCCAGTATTTCTTGAAGGCATGTTGATTCTCAACAAAGTTCTATTCCGAAACCTCGTGCTCGAAAACCGGGTCCCCAGATCCTTTATGAATGGTGTATGTAACCATATTTTGTTTAAAAGAGTGTCCGTGGAGTGTCTTGCCCATTCTTCTCCATAGATTGATTGATTTGGAATGGGCATCTAGCTTCATTTTTCTGAGTGACCGACCCTATGACGATTCAAAAGTGCCTGTAATTGGTTTATTTGAAATAAATATTTTGAGTTTGACTACCAGCCTTTACGGCCATTAAGTACAACAAAAATTATTATTTCATTCTTGTTCAGAGAATAGATAGCCATAAATTAATAATTATTAAATACTAAATGCCGAACTTTCAGAACTCCCTGACAACCTGTAACAGCGTGACGGCTGAGGGCCGTTCGAGACGCAATTACCGTGTCAATATAGATTGATTTGTAATACATAATGCATGATACAAAAATTAGGAATCCTTGAATTAATACTCTAAGAAAAAGTATCTTTTTCAATTATGAATTCTCTCGTTGGTCTATAGTAGTGGTCGTTAGAGCAACAACTGTCTCTTCTAATCGTAGGAGATCCCAGGCTATCTATGTCGAAGGCCTGCGGACGGTGAGTAATGGGTGCCTCACCACCCGATCAGGACCAGGCCGGTGCCGGACGGCGCGTATATGTTCCACGCGCGCCTCGAAGAGATGTCAGCATATGAAGGAGCCCCTTAGGGCCAAGCCTGCCGGGTAAGCGGGATTGTCCGAAAGGGTTACCGCTAACCCGGAACACAAAGGACTAAGGAAGGAACATGAATGGAACACTCCCTTCCGCTCCACCCAGAGCGGGAGAAGACATTGGATTATTTCCCAGCCTTAAAAAAAAAAGCTATCTATGTCGAGCTAAAAGTTATTGGGTGTTTTTTAAATAGCATTCCCAAGTCTGGATTTATGGCGTAAATGGAACTTAAAAATATCAGGCAAGTGTGTGGTATGTAAACTTTTACTATGGGATGAACCCTGAAATCGCGAAAAAAATATTTTATAGTAAAAGTTGTTCGTAACGATGAATACAATACTCCCACGAAATTCTTAGAGTTATTTTTTAGCACCTTATACAATAAACAAATGCCTACCATTTCGGGGAATACGGGCGTGATTTTATGTTATTAAATTATCCTACTTCCCACGTATACATAATTACATATCATGTGAATAAGTGTAAACCTTTTGATGTTTGGAATGTTTTTTTACATAAACATGTATAATTGGGTGAACTGATTGTGACGATTATACACAGATAGACCATGGTCCATCTCTAAACAGTGTCCTAAATCTGATGACCCACAAGTTAAAAAAAAGGGAGCATTGCTCGCAGCTTTGCGTGGATGTAAAATATCCTACAGTAAAGTACTACCGGTTTTAAACATGACCTATGTGTTACTCCCGATTATAAACTAATAATAATAATATCCTTGGACATTTCACACAACGTCATATCGTCCCAAGCTAAGCAACCAAATGCTTATGTTATGGTAACGAGATGGCTGATATACTTCTTATAGGTATACATTTTTTTTTTTTTGTAAATACATACATCTTCTATCTTCTATACAGGGTGACTTGTAATTAGAGCACAACCTTGTAAGGGGATATAGTACAGGTCATTTGCAACAACTTTTGTAGGAACACTCATATGCAAAAGTGCACCAACATTGAGTTATAATTTTTTTCGTGTTATTTTGAAAAACTCTTATGGGGTAACCTTAAAAAATTAATAAATAAAAAACTTGACATAATTTTGTTAAATTTCTTTTTATTATTTAGTCTATAACGTTCCAGTTACATGTCAGCATCATCAAATGTACATTATTGACATTATTCTAGACACAGTGCTCCAAAATCCAAAAACCTTCAACAAATTTTACTGGCATTATTACACAAAACAGCCTGTTTAAAAAAAACTCACTATGGCACTTGCTCTGCGTATTATTAAAAAAACATCTACATTTCATAAGCTTTCAAATGAGGTGTAAAAGTCTAACATAGCTAGTTTAACATTAAAGATATTAGCCAAAGAATAGAACAGGCTGGAATATCGAAAGTTTCGCAAATTAATGGCCATAATGTTTAAAACACAATAAATACAAATTTAAGTAGAATGTGATCCACGCACTTAGTGGTGACAATTTTACAACACATTTTAACTTGATTTTAATTTTAAAATTTTTAGGGTAGCTGGTCCTTACTTCAAACTTCTCTTATTAAAAGAGACAAAAAGATCTAAAATTAGGAAATTTTAAAAGTGTGTTGTAGAATTGACGTTCTCTAGTCATCCTCAGTCATTCACTTAAATCTCATTTTCGAAATGACTCCCACCGTTACGCACGCAAATTCGCATCCTTTTCCTCAATTCGCTTTTCACCACCGCAGTGCTGAGATTTGCTCGAATTTGGTCAGCTCCCAAAATGATTCGCCGTCTTAACTCGTCAATATCTGGGACAGGCTGATTATCGACATAAACCAACGTTTTCATATGTCCCCAGATGTAATAGTCCATTGGCGTCAGATCTGGGCTTCTTGCTGGCCAAGGTATGGGCCCTCCTCTACCGATCCAATTATTGGTATAATTTTCGTCTAGCCAGTCTCTGATTTGTCGTCTGTAGTGAGCTGGACACCCGTCGTGTTGAAACCTGATAGCACGCAAGGTGGCTAAAGGTATGTCCTCCAGTAATTCAGGTAAAACATTTCTTAAAAAGTGTTCATAATATTCACCGTTTAAGTTGTCTGGCAGAAAAAAGGGCCCAATCAAATTATTGTTAATAATTCCCATCCACACATTTAGTGAAAATCTTCGTTGCGATCCTTTCGGTCGTTTTTTTTTTGGATTTCCCACCGCCTTTTCTTCCCAGAAATGAGTGTTATGGTAATTTGTGATTCCATCTTTGTCAAATTTTGATTCGTCGGTCCACAAAATTTGTTTTAAATAATTTGGGTCCTCTATGTCGCAGTTTAGCAGATATCTGCAAAATTGGACCCTTGCAACAGGATCACGGTCTTCCAGGACTTGCACTGGAGTGTAGTGATATGGATGACGCCCAGATTCATGGACCACTTTCCACACTTTATACTGTGATATTCCAAGTAAATTGGCCACTTGTCTTGTAGAGATGTTAGGTTCCCGTTGAAAATGACGTAGGATTTCTTCTTCATCATCAGCACGGTATATTCGAGGTCTGCCCGCATCGCCTGATAAAAAAAACTAATTTAAATAATCAATTGCGGTAAACAATAGGGGTAATAAACCAAAGCCCATTCAGTTTTAAAGGAGCCATTTCGGCCAAGAAGCCATTTTGACTGAAATACAATGATAAAATTTATTTATTTAATTGTTCTAAAATAATAAATAAAAATACGTGGTTTTATAATTATTTTGTAAAAATTAATAATTATTAAAAATGAAGGAAGATAACATAGGGAAAGTATCTGTACGTACCGCACCTGCTTTGCAAGTGTTTACAAAGAATTCACCCGCCACAATTTAATACTATTGTTATTGGTAATGAAATGACGGTCTAAGTGGAAACACGCAGCTAATACTGAATGCACTTACAATTTTTTAAAAATGATAACCCAAGTCAGGCCTTTGTTTGCTTACGAAGTTAAATTGCAATAACAAAAACATTTCGGAGAAAACTATCTTTTTTTTTTCCGGTACTACGTAAGTAGGTACAGCCAGAAGCAAATCACGATTGACAGTTGAACTGTGTTTAACTCTCTAAGAAGGTACAAAATCTAAAGTGCTTAAGCAGCTGTTGGCTGTAAACTTGCAATTTAATCGCAATTATTTATTAAATTACATTTTTTATTACATACCTTGACGTCTTTGAAAGCGTCCAGTCTCCCGGGCTCGTCGATAAACTCGGGAAAACACGCCTACATCAGGTAAACGGCGATTGGGGTATCTCTGTTGATATTCGCGCTGGGCAGCTAAAGCATTGCCTCTAGCTACGCCGTAAGTGTACAGAATATCGGCATATTCTTCATTCGTAAAATTTGCCCGTTGTCTTTGAGCCATAGTCCTTGATACGCGCCAAAACCACAGATGAGCATAACACACGGAAACCAGTTGAAAAGCCAAGTCATCAGGAGAGCAATCAATCACAAAAACAGTCACAAGCCGGGTCGTCAGAGATAAAACAAAACTGCAGAGCACACACAATAGCATCCGATCGCAACGAATCACAAGGACGGACTAACCTAAACAACACAAAAGAGATTAAACAATGACCGGCTGTTTTTACCTGCTTAGTAGAAACAGACCTTTTTTTGGCCGTGCGCCTTTGTTATGCGAATATCTTCCCTATTGGACTAGCTATGTTAGGGTTTTATATCTCATTTGAAAGCTTATGAAATGTAGATGTTTTTTTAATAATACGCAGAGTAAGTGTCATAGTGATTTTTTTTTAAACAGGCTGTTTTGTGTAATAATGCCAGTAAAATTTGTTTAAGTTTTTTGGATTTTGGAGCACTGTGTCTAAAATAATGTCAATAATGTACATTTGATGATGCTGACATGTAACTGGAACGTTATAGACTAAATAATAAAAAGAAAATTAACAAAATTATGTCAAGTTTTTTATTTATTAATTTTTTAAGGTTACCCCATAAGAGTTTTTCAAAATAACACGAAAAAAATTATAACTCAATGTTGGTGCACTTTTGCATATGAGTGTTCCTACAAAAGTTGTTGCAAATGACCTGTACTATATCCCCTTACAAGGTTGTGCTCTAATTACAAGTCACCCTGTATATATAAAAGAAAGTCGTGTTAGTTACACTATTTATAACTCAAGAACGGCTGAACCGATTTGGATGAAAATTGTTGGAGAGGTACTTAGAACCAGGAGACGGACATAGGATAGGTAGGGTAGGTAGGGTAGGTAGGGTAGGTAGGGTAGGTAGGGTAGGTAGGGTAGGTAGGGTAGGTAGGGTAGGTAGGGTAGGTAGGGTAGGTAGGGTAGGTAGGGTAGGTAGGGTAGGTAGGGTAGGTAGGGTAGATAGGGTAGGTAGGGTAGGTAGGGTAGGTAGGGTAGGTAGGGTAGGTAGGGTAGGTAGGGTAGGTAGGGTAGGTAGGGTAGACTCGTAACAAATACTTTCAGGTCGTACAAATATTTGTTCCGTGTGGGAATCGAACCCGCGACATAGTAACTATTTTTATGCCAAATTTCATCCAATTAGTTTATGCGCGTGGATGTCGAAAAATATCCTGCAGTATGGTACTACCAGGATTAAACATGATCTATGTGTTATTCCCGATTATTAACTCTTATTATGTCAAATTTCATTAATATTAGTTTAGCCGTTTTTGGGCCAAACCAGACGAACATACAGATACTTACAGACAACCAGACAAATGCACAACATTTTTAAAAACTATTATCTTTTCAGTATTAGACTCGTTCTCCCACCCCGCAACAATTACTTTCTATCAAAAATATTCAAGTAACAGTTTTGATTTTGTTATTATTTTATTATGGGTACACATATATTTATATAGAGTAAAAGGGACATCGACGATGACCGGCTTCGCGACGATGTCCCTTCTACTATGTAGTGTGATGGCTCTAGCGGACCACAAGCATATAAGACTTCAAATAAAGGACTTGTGAGGTTTCAAATTACCTTTATTTATTTAAAATTAAAATCATTAAAAAAAAACTTTTATTAAATTAAATCTTCCACAAATGTCTAGCGGTGGCCTAACAGTTTTGTGAGTCTATTCAACCAGCGTTTATGTTGAATGCTACTCACCGGGTTATTCTTGTCATTCTCGTCAGGAAATGAAGACGGAAAGTATAATCTATGAAAAAGAATTTTTTAAACTTAAAACACTTGCAGATTCTTTGTCTTTGGTGCATATTATCGATTGCGTATCGATTACTGGTTAGAGGTAGGTATGGTTTAATTGTTTCCTGTTGTTTTTTTCTTAATTTTTTTTTTTGAGAAGGTACTGTATTATGTTAGGTACCTACCATTACTACACCAGTGCTTGTTGTAACCGTTTCCAAACGGTATCAACATATTGATTGTCAACTGTTTTAATATATATATATAAAAGGGAACACTTACTGTCTTGGATCTTTTTTTGGTATTTCTATACGTGGGTATAAAGGCTTCTTATTAGTCTTTCTCATAGAGCCTTTGGAGCCGCTTTTGGCGGTCGAAGCCATACTGGCGTGCGTCGTCGACCTACATCAAATACATAATGAACAACAAAATAATTCGTGCTGGAAGTCATTTATACTAATCTATGCAATCTAAATTTCTAAACTTGTACTATACAGAGATAAAATTGTGTGTGTAATTATATCGGGATCCGATTCCAAAATTTCTTTCACTGATATCTGAAAGTTAAGTCGCAGGTAGGAGCTAGTTAAGCAACAAGAGCTGTGGTCGCCCAGTGGTAACTGTCCCTACTTACGAGTTGTAGGTCATGAGTTCAAATCCAGACAGGCGCCTAGGCGAAGGGAAACAAAGTGAAGAAACCGGCATGTCCTAGAACCAAACATTCTAAGACATGTGATATCCAATAACACGCACTGGGCCCACGTAGTGAATTAGCCCACTCCCTCTCAAAGAGAGGAGGCCAGTGTCCCAGCCGCGGCAACATTATAGGCTTTTTTTTTTAAGGCTGGGAAATCATCCAATGACTGCTCCCGCTCTGGGGGAGCGGAAGGGAGTGTCAGACTCTTACTGACTAAAACCCATCCATGTTCCTTCCGTAGCCCTTTATGTTCCGGGGTAGCGGTAACCCTTTCGGACAATCCCGCTTGAAACATTATAGGCTGATTATGTAAGAAACAAAAAGGACATTGTTGCTGAATATATTATACTAACAGAGTAGCTTTAGACTTCGTAACACCTTCTGTTTGGATAACAGGCCTAAGCATCGTGTCAAATTTTGTACGTGGCAATCCAATGATGCCGAGTGTCACATCTGCTTCCGCAAAATCTTCTTCTGCACCAACGATAAGGAAACGTAGATACTGTAGTCGGCTTGTTAACCTTAGGAATACCAAACAATGTGTTAAAACAAGCAACTAACAATAAACAAACTGTCACAGGGCTGATTTTTCGAACGCGATAAATACATCTAAACCGCGTTTGAAAGCTGTGTCTACATTGTTGGGCAATACTGACACTGATAGCTCTTGAACGCAGTTTAAATGTGCAGTTCATTGGTGAAATTGGCACTAAATAAGATAATTGCTCACTGTGGATACTTGACAAGACCAAGTCCAACTAAACGATAATCCATGGGCCTGTCACAAAAAACCTCATTCATAAGCGGTGAGCGGGTGTTCAGCTTCTTGTCGTGACGAACACAGTGTCCAAGCAACACAGCCTGCTCCTCAGGCACCATTTGCGTTATGTATCCTGTTTTCAACGTGTGCTCCACATTGTTAAATATTTCCGACTTAAACATACGATGAGTTTCTAGTTCTGAAATGTAGAATTACTAAAATAAGATGATATTCAATGTTAATACGGCTTATACCCACGCGCTCCAAAAATGTCCTAAAGATGTTGGAGCTCGTGGGAATAAATGTTGAACAAAATATTTTCTAGAGAACAGAGATTTGGAGCGCATGGTTAACATCTTACATAGATGTTAACCATGCGCTCCAAATCTCTGTTCTCTAGAATTTTGTTGTTGAAATTGCTACATCAGATTATACAGATTTATTAGGTTCGATTCCCGCACGGAACAAATATTTGTACGACCTGCAAGTATTTATTACGGATCTGGGTGTTTTTCTATGTATAATATGTATGTATTTACAAAAATGTATATAGGTAGTTTTTCAGCCATCTCGTTACCATAACACAAGCATTAGGTAATTAGGTTGCTTAGCTTGGGACCATATGGCGTTGTGTGGAATGTCCAAAGATATTATTATTATACAATTACCAATTCGATTAAAACTTGTGCGTCCTAATGCAAGCCAAACAATCTGTACGCTCACACGTAGTAATGTTTCAAACAATCGCGCATCTTTGTCCGATAGTGACTGACGTTTCTTCTGAGGCCCCATGTGATGATACCTCCTCATTTCAGCTCCTCCTGGAAATTAATTAATTAATTACAGGCGACTTATTAAAACTGTAATGGGCAATTAAGTTTCACCTATTTACGTACCAATAAGCATTATTGAATATTCCTTAGCAACCAACATTCTCAGATCAGCTAAGTCATCACGAAATACGTTTTCGATTAGAGTACAATCCGGTGTTCTCACTTTTTTTTGGAGCTGCATCATACGTTCTGCCATTTCATCTGCAATCTGGGATAATTTTTAAAAGAATGATAGTTTATAAAGTCTATCTAATTTCGAGTAAGAACCTATATACTCGGTTAAATTTTAGTCGTTTTAATCCCCTTAAGGGGTCATTGTACACATTATAACGAGCAACTTTTACTATGGGAACGAACCTGAAATCGCGAAAAAAAAATCAGCTGTGCAGTACATTTTGACGAGTTAGGATAACATAAATGTACTGAAAATCTGATTATTTTTTTGCGATTTCAGGTTCGGTCCCATAGTAAAAGTTGCTCGTTATAATGTGTACAATGACCCCTTAAGGGGATTAAAACGACTAAAATTTAACCGAGTATAGACCTGCAAATATTTGTTACGAGTCTGGGTGTTTTTCTATCTATAATATGTATGTATTTACAAAAAAAAATGTATATAAGTAGTTTATCAGCCATCTCGTTACCATAACACAAGCATTAGGTTGCTTAGCTTGGGACGATATTATGGCGTTGTGTGAAATGTCCAAGGATATTATATTATTTATTTTATTTTTATATATCATCTTATATCTGATATAACAATGTCGGAATGCTGAAGCATTTATTTATGTTACCGACCCGTCAATGGGCCTAAGGGGACATTCAAATTAGAAGATTGATATTAGAAACAAGTGTATAATGTAGCTATGGCGATTTATTGATAAAATTATTACCTGCAAATAATACCCACAGCAAAGAATGAGCGCTCTAAGGAATCTCTCTGTAGTTGGCATGTGTAACAGGTTTATAAGCATTGGACTCAGAATGTTGATAGGTGCAGTATACAACGCTATATCTTTTATGTCCTGAAAGTTTAAGTTGTTGCTTCATCACTAAGGGTGAATTTCACCAATACATTGAAAGCTGAACTTCTATTTCTAAATGGGGTGGCTGAGGTTCTGCTCCTGAAATTGTGCCTACTGAACCCGTCAAAAAATCGCCTACTAGAAGCCTTTTGCATTTAAACGCTCAACCGTTTTTAGGATTATATTTATTGTCGTTTTGAGTGTAATTTTCTTATGAACGATCTTGCTGCTAAATGCTAAGAGTGTTTATCTAATACTGTTTCTTTAAGAACTAAAACAATAGTATTATATACTTTCTTCTCTTTCAGAGTAAATATCAAAGAATTGTTAACCTGTAGAGTAATTACGTCCGCTTGTCCTGGAAGCAACTTTCTTTGATAACGGCGACGATAGCGGATCTAAGAAAATAACATTGATTACCACAACTTTAACAACAATGTATAAATCAATGCACCTAACAAATATAGAGTATCTAACAAATAACTTAAAGAGGTAGTTACTCATTCCTGGCTAAACTAGTTTGATAAGACTAAATTCACACTGGACAAAATCCAGCGTAGCGTAAACACCGCATACACATCGCGTAGACGCCTTGCCGCCAGCGTGGCGTCACTCAAAGAAGGATTGAACCTAAGCATACATTTCCCGCGGTCGGATACTACAAAACGATGTCGATAGCTGATCGTTCAATCTTTCAGTTCGTTAATAATAAATTACGTAGGTATCTTGTCATAAAATAAATTTATAGTAGGTACTAACCTAGTAAGTTTTTGTAATACAGCGTAAAAAAATATAATAGTAGCAGTCACCTGTTCAATCAAATCAACGTCGTCTCTAAACTCTATGGTGCCTGTTGGCGCTTTAGTTGCAATTTGTATATTTTCAACCTGCTGAGGAGGTAGGTCACTGTAATGATCATTACATTATTAAATACAGTTCTATATTTATCATCATTAGCATAATGGTAGTTAAATGTTAACAGCCCCATGAGTTGATTTCAAGGTTAAGTAACGGTTGCCAAGGACAATTCGTGGATGGTTGACCATTACATACCAAGACCCTTTCGTGCATCGGAAAGCATGCGAAGTCGTTGGTTCGGCTGTCATTCATAGATCATAATAATGACATTTTTTAAAGGTAGCCAGAAGCCCGTCCCCCTGAAGTTATCCTTGGCTACTGTCATAGAGTTGCTACCAACCACCTGCGATGATCGTACACCACTAAGTCTGAAGGCTTTCTACCCTATGCTTATCGATTCGCAGTCTCTACTCACGAACTCGTCTACTACAACGCTCATCGATATATTTTCCGAAGTTATTAAATCGTCTGCTACATGTGAACAAGCAGTAGGTATCCATACCTCACAAACAGTAATGCTTCTGTACTCTCATCCCAAACCCAGTGCCCATCCTCATAAATTCCTCCGAAAACTCCCTCATCGTCGTCATCGGCCATGCTTTAAAATTTGATACAAATTAAAATATTTATGAAAATTAAATAGGTACAAGATTATGCAAATTGAAATATCAAAATATTCTAAAGACGTATCAAATGTCATTGTCATAATAATGTAGACATAGTCAATCTTATTTTTTTTATCGTATTTATTACATTGTTTCTGATTTTTTAAACTTATTTATAAAAACGAAGTGAAAAGAAAGAGAGAGAATAATTTATTAGAACGGGAGAGACTAATAAAAAAAGAACTTATATTCCATTTCACTAATTTTTATTTTAAAGCTAGTTTGTAGGTTCTTGATACAGCCACAAGCTCAGCTCTAGCTATCTAGAAACAAGAAGTTCATCTCGAAACAGCCACCATCTGATATTGCAGTATTATTTCAATATAACTTCATTGTGAGAATGAGACGAAGCTATAAGAACGTATAGCTCCATCCCTTAAGAAGTGATAGTCGGCCGACAGCATTGTAAGTCCCGGTGCCTATGTTTGCATTTGATTGGATACTTTTTTAGTTTTTTTTTTTTAATATGTCTTACGTGGTTATTCTGTAATACAGTTTTATGCTCTATATTTGGATATCGCAATTCAATTTATTATTATAACCCCAGAAGTAGCAGAATCAATCTACAATGCTCCCACTGCTGGAACACAGGCCTACTCTCAAAGAGAATAAGTGAGCCGCCACGCGGGCCCGGTGCATGTTGGTGGTTTTTTACATAAATGAAAGCGCCTCCCTGGATTTGAACCCACGACCGACAACTAGTAAGTGGCCCCCACTCACGAGTTGTCGGTCGGTCCTCAGTTACCATTGGACCACAATTGTTTCCAAAAGTATTATTTTCTCAAAAATTTTAGGATTCATCGGTGCGCGACTTATGATCTTCCATATTTCAACTTCTTATTCATGATTATAATTCACGGACAGCTATAACTTGCAAATCGGATCTCCATCCAGCGTGTTTGTAAGTTCGGCAGAATTTACGATGTCAGTAGTAAGTTTGCTCTCGGCTTCACTGAATATAAAGTTATGTTAATGTTACTAGTGCATCCAACTCTGGACCTTAAAAGTTATAAAATGCTCTAAGTTATCTCCGATTCTGGATAAATGTGTGTATGTTTTAAACAGAGGAAAGCTCACGTGTGTGTACTAAAGCGTTAAGCGCATCAGTATGTGTGTAAATGTAAGAGGTAGGTACAGTCAATAGAGCTTGAATATCAGGCAAAACAAACGGGACACCCGAGTTGATAGTGCAAAGCTTTGTGTGAGCCAACTGATTATTGTAATCAGAAAAACAGCTCACTGTACCTAGGTGCGGAAGTTGTGAGAAACTAAATAAGTGCATAGTACTACTCTAGTTCACGGTCCGTGCTCATTTTCTTTACCTTGCAGAATGGACAATAAAATCACTTAAAACTTCTACCCGCATTTAAATGGAAACTTCGGAAAAACAGAGTGAGTTCCAGACATGTAAAATGTACCATATGTGTCCAAAATTTGTGAGCGAATAACTTAATTGCCATACATTTTTACTTGAATGAATATAAAACTTTGAGCATGTATGTCACTTGTGTTAATTCATTGAATTGGCTGTCACACACGATCGCACTTAAGGCTGCGATGCGCTGCTTTGATCGTGTGCGCTCTGCCATGTGATCAAATGAGTATCTACTTAGTTTGGCACACGGTTGGGGATTAGCGCGGTTACTAACAGGGAACCATTAAAACATTCAAAGTAAATTCTGTACCTATGTAACGTTAACGCTCCACTTCCTTAAACGGTGTTTTGCTGAAACTAGAATCGAATACACTCTGAATAACGTGATCAATGACTAAAATACTTGTAGGTACCTCTAGAGATGATAGTTCATTCTGTGTGTTAGTGAATACAATAAAAAACTGTTTGATATGAAACATTCACTTAGTAATAGCCCAGCGGGCACCTGCGGCCCATTGAGTTTTACTGCTCGCCTCCCAAAGCTTTTAGAGGCCCGAAACAAAGTAATTAATACAAGCATAACCGAAGTTACCAAAATGTGAGGGCCGGCCACTGTCGTTAATTATTTGCCGTCTCTTAACATAATTTTAATGATAACAAAACAATGGAAAATGCTGTTGTATTCTTCTTCTATCTTATTTTAAGGTAGTTGAGGTGTCAGATGTCATAATAGGAAAGTGGATATTTCTCAACAGCATGTGAAGCTAAGTCAGAGGCCCATGGGCAGCTTAAGAACTCTGACACCAGGTTAATCACTAACCACACGAAAAGAAGAAGATGGGAAAGTCAGTAGGTAATTCATGAGGCAGCACCTCTAAGGCAAAGTCAAATCATTTACTTGAAATAGGCACAAGAAACGCCTCAAAGCGGTGGAAAACATCGCGAGGAAACCGGCAAGCCAAAAGTTCGAAGACATGTGACATTTACCAACCCGCACTGGGCCCGCGTGGTAGATTACGGCCCACTCCCTCTCACAGAGGGGAGGCCTGTGTCCCAGCAGTGGGAACATTGTAGGCTGATTATGCGAGTTATACATGAAAGGCACATTTGAACGTCAAAATTTACAATTAAAACAAAAAAAAAATTGATTCCAGTTGCCCCTTCCAAAAGGTAATTCTGAATGGAGAAGAACGGGCAACACGCCACCGTTACTCTTGTAAAGATGTTGTACAATATTTTGTATACATTGGACATAAGTATTAATAACTATATGTGAAGATGCATAACCTCACACAACATCATTAGAACATACGTTTATATTCTAAGCGTACGGTACCATACAAGTACTGCTATTCCCTCTCTCTATATACCTTTACCTACTGCTGTCCATATTCACAGTAGATAGGTATTAGAAATTTTCATGTAAAACTCACAGCTATGAAGTAATAAACCAGTAGCATATTCAGGTGGAATATCGGTCCACTAACAGTTAGCGGAGCAAACAAAGCGAACGTGTAACTGGTAAACCGAACATATTTCTAACTCGATGAACATTCTTTCCAATTTCATTTCGCTTGTTTCATTCCCACTGAAATGGAAACTCAACTGTAGTTTCATTCATTTATTATGACGTCAAAACAAACTATGACGTAGGTTCTGAAACATTTTGTAACAACATCAGACCTGTATTCCCGGACGGTAAGGCAAGCAAGTAACATCCACGATCCGGCGGTTAAATTGATGTGTTACTAGCTGCATTCCGAAGATCCGCCCGCGTCTTTGTTCAAAATTTTTCATACAAATTACTATTTCATCCCTTTACTTTAGTTCTCCTACTCTACCTTCGTGCTAAATTTCATCTTCGTAAGTCAAGTAGTTTTTGAGATTTGTTGCTTAAACAGTGAGTCATCATCTGCCTAGCCTTTTCCCAACTATGTTGGGTTCGGCTTCCAGTGTAACCGGATGCAGCTGAATACCAGTATTTTACATGGAGCGACTGCCTATCTGATTAATCAGTGAGTGAATGGATGAATGAGTGACCTTCGTATACCTATATAGATGTAAAAGGGCCAAGTAGCTACTTATTACTGAGAAATTCCTGATGATATAACCCAAAGGCCCATGCGTTGTACCTACTCGCGCTTGCGAAGTTGAATCCCTGGAGACCAGGACCAACAAGGCATGCAGTGTGGTTACCAAACATGTTTTACAGTTTTACCATATAAAATTCGTTGAAATTTACTTTTTGGAATAGACAACATCTGACTTTTAATTATGACTTTTCAAAAGATAAATTGTACACAATGATGAAAATACTCTGGTGAAAGCTGTTAATCTGCTGTTGTCCACTCTTTAAAAGCAACCACCACCGAGCTCCTTTAAAATTGCCAAAGTACTTCAGCATTTTCCGTTGATGAACTAGATATTATTGCATCAGAGTATCTAGGTTAAAAGCCAGGGAAATTTAATAAAGAGCGAGTCGATTGCATTCGAAATCAAAAGCTACTCGGAGTTGATACAGGGATGAAGTATACCCATTCGTCGGAAAGCACGTTTCGAGCGGGTATAATCCTTCGCCGGGAGCGATGTTCAATCTACTCCACAGTCATAAACCGGTGTTCCACGGACGTAAACTGTACTACGTGAGCTCGCAAAGCGGATGGGAAAGACATTGGATGCTAGTGTTGTGTACATCTGTTTTAAAAGTTTCCGATTTGAGTAACGCTTGTAAAACTCTATCTGATGCGGTGAAGTTAATTCAGTTCAATTTATACGGTACGGTGAGCTCCTTAAATATGTTTTCTGTTCTAGATACTTTGCAGAATACCCAGGTCACAGGCAAGTAGGCACCTGCTAGGGTTTCTGTGTTTTGGGTAGTACATATTAAAAAAGTTCCGATAGGTAATTGATAGTAGGCATGGCTAATAGACTATTAGCCATGCCTTCTATCAATTATGAGTACCGTAATCTGGTCCTACTTTGCTCCTAAGGTGGTAAAAATGCTCCACTTCCGAAAAATGATTAAATCTGATTTTGCGTACTGATACTCTACTATTTAGTAGAATCCAATATTTTTATATGAAAATATTGTTCTTAATCTAGCAACACCAGAGTTGACAGATGTCAAAGTCAGCCATTATTTTTTTCTGTGTGTGGTAGAAGTGCATCGCTCTTCGAGGTGAAAATTTAAAAGTGAGTAAAATCTATTAACATCTACTAAACTTGTGATTTAAACAATTACAGTCGCATTTAATTAGTTAACGTGTTTTCTAAACTATCAGATTAAGGTGATATTTTGTGTTTAATGCCAGCTTTGTATTTCTTGTATCAGTTTCTTTGACTTGGGTATACTTTGCGCCTACTTTTGAGGTAATAATGCGCCTGGAGCAAAGAATACCCATAGTTTAATTTTTTCATCTATGTTTACTTACTTATGTATTTTACTTGTTTTAGGCTAGAAACATGCCTAGAAAATATAAAAGACGAGCTGATGCAAGGTGCTACAAAGCGTATAGCAAAGAAAAATTAGAAGAATGTCTTTTGACATTAGAAAATAAAACCATGACCCAACGAGAAGCTGAAAAGCATTTTAATATTCCTAGAAGGACTATAATTAATTACATTAAAGCCAGAAAAAATAATATAGACGTGAAACCACCAGGACATCCTCAAGTTTTTGATGATGAAGAAGAATCACAGTTTTCTAGTTGCATTAAATTGATGGGAACATACGGATTCCCCTTATCTGGAATTGATTTTCGTTGTATCGTAAAAGCTTATCTTGATAAAACTGGACGAACGGTTTTAAGATTTAAAAATAATTTGCCAGGTACCGAATGGGTCGCGTCATTTTTACGTCGCCACCCTGATTTATCCAGACGCTTTGCTGCAAATATTAGGCGAGCTAGGGCCGCCATCACTCCTGACATTTTAACTGAATACATTGAATATCTTAGACAAGAGCTCGCAGATGTGCCAGCCAGTAATATATGGAATTATGACGAAACAAACGTCACGGATGATCCCGGCAATAAAAAAGTGATTATTAAAAGAGGCACCAAGTACCCGGAACTTCTACGAAATTCATCAAAATCCAGTATTTCAATTATGTTTTGTGGAAGCGCTGAAGGCGAATTACTTCCTCCATTCGTCGTTTACAAGTCTAGCTGTCTATGGACAACATGGACGGAAGGTGGACCTGAAGGGACCCGCTATAGTTGTAGCCAAAGCGGCTGGTTTGATATGAGCATATTTACTAATTGGTTTCAATCGCAGTTGTTACCTAGATTGAAAAAAATGCCAGGAAAGAAAGTCATCATAGGAGATAACTTATCTTCCCATATTTCTCTCGATGTTATTAATCAATGCAAAGAAAACAACATCACATTTCTTTGTCTACCACCAAACAGTACTCATTTAACACAGCCACTAGACGTGGCGTTCTTCCGCCCACTGAAAGTTGCTTGGAGGTCCATTCTGTCCGACTGGAAATCTAGTGCGAGTGGGTATAAGAATACAGTTCTCCCAAAGGGTATTTTCCCTCAAATGTTAAGACGTTTAGTGGATGCAATAACCTTGAACAGTGCTAATAACCTCAAAGCTGGATTTAGAAAATGCGGAATCTATCCTTTAGATGCTAAACCTCTCCTAGATAGACTACCCCATGCAATTAACACAGAGGCAATTAATGATTCTTTCGTACAAAGCCTGGAAATAAAAAGAAATGCATGGACTCAGGGTGTTGCAACCAACAGAGGCAGAAAAAAGCTAAAGTTAATACCTGGCAAAAGTGTAGCGGATCAGATGCTTGTTTCGCCGACAACTGGTGAAATAGAATGCGTCCCTAGTTCGTCTTCTGCTATTATTAATGGTGATAGCAGCGAAAGTGATGATCAAATGTCTCTAAGAGATTCCTCTGAAGGGCCACTAAGTGACGTTGAAAACGAAGACCCCAACATTTTAAATTCTAGAGATTCAGAGAATCTAGCGTTACAGCCTTTGGTAAAAAAAGAAGGTCAATATGTCATTTTTAAATACGAAGGTGAGCTGTTTCCCGGCGTGATTATAAAAGTTAATAAAAATGGGGCTGTTATATCATCAATGAAGCGTTCTTTGAAGAACTGGAAGTGGCCTCTTCCTAAAGACGAATTATACTATACATGGAATGATGTAGTTGGCAGCATAAACACACCGAAAAAAATTGGACGTAGAGACTTTTATTCTGTGCCAGAACTGAACAAAATATGGGGAACCTAAGTTAATAAGTAGAATTTTTTGAAAATTTATAATTTTTTTGATCTCATAAATGATTGTTTTATTGATAATTTGTGCTAGAGCACAACAATATTGTTTATTTTTGAATTATTTACATAATTTTGTAGTTAATTACTGTAATAATTAAGAAAAAATGATCCTATGGCAAACCAAAATGTGATTTTTAATTGATCTCTCATAAATAAAGGTGATTTTATAACACATCTGGTTTCTATTACCCTGTACTATCGGAGCAAAGTAAAAATGACTAAATAAAACTATGCTCCATTGAAAAATAAATGACAAACCTGTGAAGAAAAATTACGGTGCAAAGTTACCCCCTGCATAAGAACTACTTTGCTCCAAAAGAAATAAAAAAAATAAAAAACTTGGTCACTAAATACAATAATGTATTTAATGTCAGGTTAAACTTTAATAGTACTATTTAATACACAATACATAATATTACTGATTTAGGCAAGATTTAAAAAGACGTGGATTAAAAAAAAAAGTTGGAGCAAATTTTGGTGCAAAGTAGGACCAGGTTACGGTACTTCTCTTCTTCTTATTCTAAAGTAGGTGCCGCGGAACGCAAGGGTTTCATGGAACAAGCACAAGGATTCCGCAAAGCTACATTTATGATATTATTTTGGTTGGTTGATAAATAAGTAATTCCAAATATTATTTTGGAATATCGCAAAAACAAAATAATGAGCAATACCCGTTACTGTGTTGCAGAATTCGTAGACCGAGTTTTGGGCTGGTGTTAGAAGAGCAACGCGCCGCCATTGACAGTCCACCACATGCCTCCCCGCGTCTTTTTGACCATAGGACGTAAATAGTCCTAGACGCGGGGAGGCATGTGGTGGACTGTCAATGGCGGCGCGAGGTGACTCTTGAAGCCTGATTTTCTTTATAATTCAATCACTACTTATCTTCTACCCTGCCGCCCCGTAACTTCCTATCCATATCCCGTAAATTCTAGTAGGTATGAATGGTATCCGTGGCGGGATGCTAAAATGTTCGAGCTCGCTTTGCTCACTTATACATTCTCTCATCTTTGAAGCTTTTAACAATAATTTGACGATGTAGCTAACTTCTATATCAGTAGGAAAAGTCTAAAGAAAACCTAACCTATGCAAGGCAGGGTTATAACGTTTTCGAGCACGCTCCTCGCTTTTGCTTCCTTAAGTTTAATTAATGCATAAGCCGAAGAGTAACTTCAGAATCACCTGTATGGTAATGGTAAAAAGGATGAAATTTCGAGCTCGCTTCTCTCTCTCTTTAATCCTAAATTATCTTAGTTAGCTTTCCAAAACATCTCCATCTGCAGAACCATGAAAACAAAATCTAATCTATCCGAAGCTTTCGAGCTCACTTCGCTCGGCCTCACATTTATTTGTTTTGGGCAGCAAACTGTACTAGCCCGGGGCGCCAAATCTTTAAATAACCCATTGGCTGGAAGTGAATACTCTGTTTTTTGAGGGTGAGAAATCATCAAGTGACTCCTCCCAAACCCATCCATGTTCCTTCCTTAGCCCTTAATGTTCTGGGCTAGCGGTAACCCTTTCGGACAATCCCGCTTACCCGGCAGAAGTGAATACCCAGTTTTGCTTCCTTTTGCATGATGTGTCGTTGTGCAAGCAGGCTTTTTAGCTTATAAGGATTTGTCCTGGGTTCCGTACTCTCAAAACTTTAGGTACCCTCCGATATAGGCGTCAACTGACGACACCTCGACCATTGTATTATTCTTCTCTATCAAGTTTAATATACACCTCGAATTCAGTATTAAATGTGAATCTAATCTAAAAGTAGGATTAATTAATTGAAAAATACACAGTCGATATTTAACAGACAGTCACAATTACCACTCTCATAAAACATGTTTATGCTCTTAGTTGTAACTGAGCTTTTCGATGCTAAGTACCCTCTCGTCTCTTGAAGAACGACTTTATTAGATGCACCCCGTTGCTTCACGATATTTACACTCGGTGCTAAGTACAGTTCGAGCCAGAGCACGCTAAGCTTTCAGTTTTATCTAAACTAATATAATATCCTATTTATAGAGAAAAGATTGGATTTTTTTCGAAAACTTCGGCCTAGTAGAGCGTGGCCTTTGTTTGAGCAAAGTTGAATTCAAACTCTTACAAGCTATCTATGTTGTTTTGCCACTGATAAAAACAGCAAAAAGAAATCAAGCTTCAAGATCAAGCCATAGGAGGAGCATATTCAGCAGACGGCGTTTGTAAAATATTGTTTGGTTAGCGATTAAACTTCTTGGAATCAACTGTTTACATTTTTTATAACATATTTGAAATGACGTTTGAAATTGACATCACTTGGCGTTAAACAATGACCTCGATGCATGTTGCATGTTTGGCAAAACCTGTATTAAAGTTAAATCATTACTTTTTTACTTATAATATTTAATTTTTAAATAAAATGGCTGAAGACGAAGATGAAGTTTTTGGAGGGCTGTATGAGGATGGACACTGGGTGTGGGATGAGCATACAGAAGCTTTGGTGTTTGTGAGGTAAATATCATTTAAATAAATAGATCTTATTTACAGGTCCACTCAACCACACGCAAGTATCTTGAATTTAATCCGATATTGCAAGGGAAGTATTATTAAGTATTCGTAGGGTTTTATTTAGGAACCATTTTTACGTATTGTGCATCTCTAACGTCAGCCAAAAAATGAGCCGTCAGTAGTATACAGGGTGCAATTGAATTCATGGGCATGGGCAAAAAAAATCAGCTGTTCCGTACATTATGATCGCATAACTTGTCAAAATGCAGTGGAAGATTTTTTTTTCGCGATATCAGATATGTTCCGATAGTGAAAGTTGTTCATAATGATGAAACAACGACCCCTTAAAATAATACCCATGAATCCAATTTCACCCTCTATAGGCTACGGGCGGTACTCATTGTTTTTCATTTATAGCGAAACCCAAAAAAATAAAAGTTTAGCCAACAAAAGAACTATCTTTTGTTGTTTATTTTTTTGGGTAAACTTGTACCTCAAGGGTTTCGGATTTTATTTTATCTATATCTATACATAGAATAAAACAGAAAAAAACTGTGTCTGTACATTGAATATATTAAAAAAAAAATTGAGGGGGGTTTAGAAACAGTAATAGGCAGGCATCCAAAAAAAAAATTGTCTGTTTGTCTGTATGTCTGTTTGTTTGTACACGCTAATCTTCGGAACTACTGGACGAATTGGAATGATTTTTTTTGTTGTATAGGTATTAAGTCTGGGCAACATATAGGCTATAATTTATCTTGGAAACATGAACACCTGATGCAGAACCGCAACAGACCAGCTAAAATATAAGAGATACAAAAATGATACCATAGCAAAAATTGTTCCACGTGATGAGCATTTTCTGCTGAGAGAATAAATTTGAAGATCTGGAACACCTGATGTGGAACTCCAAGAGCCCAGCTACACTATAACCTATATAGGAATGACGTCTTAGCAAAAGTTGTTCAGCCTGATGAGCACTCTCTGTTGACGTATAAAAATTGAAGATCTGGAACACCTGTTGTGGAACTCCAAGAGCCTAGCTACAAAATAACACATATAGGAATGACGTCTAAGCAAAAGTTGTTCAATCTGATGGGCATTTCCTGTTGACTTATAAAAATCGAAGATCAGTAACATCTGATGTGGAAATCAAAGCTATCACTAATTTTACTGTGTAATTATAAAATAACATAAACTGGGAGTACCTGCACGCGGTGAAGGTGGTAACAGTTTAGGACTGATTTTCGATGACGATGGTATATCATTGAAAATTTGACTCTACTGGCCAAAACTCCTATTTATTTTTTTATTTTATCGTATGAATATGCCTTTGGGCTTAATGTTGTTTGAGTGTATAATTTCCTTTTCCATTTATCGTGACACGGTAGCCTACCCGGTAACGCAGGGCAGCAGTCATTTTAATTTAGATTTTTATTGATCAGGTATCTTCACAATAAAACTATGACCATGCCTAGAAAGAGGTCAAATTTTTCCCAATATTCCAAGAGAGCTAAAAGATTGAGGATCATAAGATCCCAAGAATCTACCGAAGAGCGTCAGGAGAGACTTGATGCTGTTCGAGAACATTAGGCTGCAACTCGCTCCGTGGAAACCTCTTCGGGTCACGAAGCACGCCTGCGTTCTCAGCGTATTCATTAGGTCTATAGAGACCAGTGAAGAATATGATGCGCGACTGACCGCTGATAGTGAACGTCATGTATTGTCTCGCGAGTCAGAGACGTTCATGGAAAGAGAATTGTGCTTGAGTTCCAACCGTATCTAGCCGTATCTTCCATGCGTATCTACGCATCGACTTCTAGGTCTCTAGAGACAAGTGGGGCACGTGATGTGCGACTGACCGCTGATCGTGAACGTCACGTATTGTCTCGCGAGTCGGAGACGTTCACGGATAGAGAATTGTGCTTGAGTTCCAACCGTATCTACGCATTGACTTCTAGGTCTCTAGAGACAAGTGGGGAATATAATAATGCGGTTACCAAAATGAAAACGATGACAAATGGACTGTATATTTTGGTGGTTGTTGAAATGAAATAAAACTAAAGCTCAGTGTGATAAAAGATTTAAATGGAAAAAATGATAAAATATAACATAAATGGCGACCCCGTTGTCGCTGGCATAAGCAACAGGGTCCACGTACGAAGTCGCGGGCAGAAGCTAGTATAGTAATGAAATCGGAGATTGGTCCCGTTTCTGGCGTGTGACGCAAAATCATGAGACAATATTGTGATGCATTGTTGCCGGGAACATTTGATATTTGGATTCGAAAGTTTTGCAACTGTTGCTCAGCTTTATTTCCAGTTAATATGGATTTACTATATGCACAGCTCTGTCCAACCTGCACCCCTCTGCCCAACCTGCACCCTCACCGCCGCTCTCAAAACGGTGAAGGAAAACATCGTGACGAAAGCGGCTTGTCATAAATGTCCAAAAATTCGAAAACATGTGACATCTACCAACCCGCATTGAGTCCGCGTGGTGGATTACAGCCTACCGAGCGAGCGCTCACCGGAGCTGACTCACGCGCACGACCGATAAGAATCCGTCATTTTAAATGTTTGGAACGGAATATTCCACGCGAACGCGAGTTCTAAAGTGAACTTTTTATAGTAAATTGTGGACTGTAAAGACCTCGGGGGTCTCGTAACCCCCGGGAAACGTTAGAAATACTGTGAAAATTAGTTTAAGTGTGATTATAGAATCAAAAACAGTGAAAAATGTTTTCGGAGAACAAGAATGTAAGTTCGGTAAATAACAGTGATATGGACACGGACCCGCTTAATTCGGGATCAGACAATAAAACAGTTAATAAGTACGAGATCCGACTATGAGGATAAAGTGAAATTAGTGAACTTAGATTTACCTGACTTTAATAAAAACATAGTGCAGTGCTGGGAATGTGAAAGTACCTTCCGGATGGACACTGCCCTGTGGGGTATAACTCAAATGAACACGAAGAAGATCCAGTGCAAAGTATGTATGAAATTCTTTCTTATCAAGGCTGCGCTTAAAACAGAGCCAAAATATGATAACGGTACACTAAAAATTGAGTCTTCCGTAACCATTTACACAGCAGGACTAGAAACCGGCGTGAAAAATATCCGCTCATGTCTCAGCTGTAAAATAAAGAAGGAATTGATTACTATACCTATCGAGAACTTCACATCCGAGGAGTGGTTTATCTGTAAGTGCGGCAAAAACCAGTGCGCACTCATTGAAGTCGTTTCACAGAGCGAGCAATTGTTTTTGACTGCCAGAAGATCAAGAAAAAAGAATAAGCGTGGCAAAGCCATTGAAAACATCGAAGCCTCTAGAACGCTCGACCCGAGTACTTATGTGAATGAGGGCCAGCAACTCTCGCAACCGCCGCTGCAGGTGCACGGAGTGAGGTCAGAAATGAACGGCGGCACACCAGATTCCGCCACCATTCAACAGGCTCCGCCTACTCGAGCGGTAGGGGCGAGGAACAGCGAGTGTGCATATGTGCCCGCTACTAACCACGATTGAAGCTTGTGGGATAACAAGAGTGATTGCGCCAAAACCAACGGCCGACAGGCAACCAGCGACCAAGGTCGTGCTCAAAAATGAGACTTATGGAGAAACTACCGATACCATTGCTAACGAGATAGCAGACTGTATCGGCGTTAAACCAACACACCTACTAATTTTTGATGGCAAACACAAATCAAAAGATCTCCTGGAGAACTTCAAAACCTCGGAAAGAAAATTCTTCTGCGCGCCATCCATCAAGGTCGAACCATTTAGAGAGAACCCGAAGCACATTGTACAGTGCAAGAAATGCTATGCCTTCGATCACTTGAAACAATCATGCTATGGCAAACAAGAGGAACCACAGATAATTATTACCACACTAGAGGGTACCACGACGAAAGTCTGCAGAAATTGTAAAGGAGAAGACCATGGCGCAAACAACGCTAAATGCCCTGTGTTCAAAAATGTGATAACTAGGCAAATGGAACAAGCAGAGGCTAAGCAAACAAAGAGAGAGGAGAGAATTAAACGCTCAGTGGTAAGACTGGGTGTTAAATACGCAGATGTCACAAATACCAAGCAATTTCCAATTTTGCCACAAAAAGAATCAGCACCACCACAAACAGAACTAGTACCACCAACAGTAGGCGGTCTCACACTAGAGGGCCTCTTTCAGATGCAAACACAAATGCAACAGACACTGATGATGCTGATGGACACTTTAAATAGAATACACTCGCATCTCAATGGCTCACCACGACAGTAAGAAAATACAGAACCTCAAAATCCTACATCTAAACGCCCAAGGAGTAAGAAACAAATTCAAAGAAATAAAATCACTAGTCGAGAAATACAGACCGGCTATAGTTATATTGAACGAGTGCAAGATCGACTTTGAGACACAGCAATATAATATAAAAGGGTACGATAAACTCACACACACATTAGAAAAACACTTAGCCACTGCCATGTATGTACAGAGAGGACTAAGGTGGGCCGAAACGGAAGTCACCCCAGGTTGGCACGATGAAAACAAAAAGATAGAAGGCGTAGGCATTAAACTTTTCACTAATCACGCAACAGGACAATACATCAAGATTAAAGGAATATATATCCAAATTCCAAACCAGCACCATGCTATAGAAGAACTGGAAGAAACCCTAGCCGACGAACCATCCATAATGATCGGCGATATGAACTTACGTATGCAAACCCTCGGCCACAGCAGGAACTCCGGCCTCGGCAACATTGTTAAAAAAGCAACGAAAGACGGAATCTGCTCTCTGAAACACGCTGATAAACCATCTAGACCTTTCAGCCAAGGTAACACCATCCTAGACCTGGCTATAATAACACACCAACAAATAGAAGCGCAGGCCAAACAGAGCGTAGAGAGCGTTGGTTCGGATCACCTACCTTGGTTGCTAACAGTGAAGATTGAACATAATATAGAAGAACACCTATCCCGTAACACAAAGAAGATCTATGAGGATGAGAAACTGAGGGTGGCATACCAACATACAATGTGGGAAGGTCTCTGCGACCTTAACAAAGAAATCACAAGAGAAGCTGATTGCGAGAAGTATGTCGAAACTATGGAAAATGCCGTTATCGCAGCCCTCGACACTCACGCACCAATGAAAAATTCAACAAGGCAGGAACGATTACCGAAGGAAATAAACGATAAAATAGACTATCGAAACAAACTGTATGGCAAGCGAGGCACTGCAGCCCCAGACTCCAACACGAGACACGCAGGCTTTACAACAACGCTAAGAGAGAAGCTGAAAAAGTCTTGAAAGAATACTCTGAAAAAGGCTGGCTAGACAAACTCCAAGATCCGCGGGATAATAGGTCACAAATGTGGCGCATCCAACGAAACATGAAAAAGCCTATCGTTAAACTACCAAACATCACAGGATGCAGTACAGAAATGGAAACGATCGACAAGCTCACCGATGCAGCCATAATTAAAGACGCTAAGATAGCGAAAGAGGATGAGGGGACTGAAAAGACACCATTCCAACCGCTCGACTTAACGTCAAAAAAAGAAGTGCAACTTGCACTGAGCCGATTCAAAAACAAAAAGGCCCCAGGGCCAGATGGAATAAAAGCAGACGCCCTTAAACTTGGGGGAGAAGTCTTCATCGAGGCATTTGTTCCTCTTGCTAACTTTGTATTGTCCACAGGTTACTTCCCTAAGCGATGGAAAACCGGCGTGCGCATATTCCTGCACAAGACCGGCAAAGATCACCGTCAGGCGTCATCGTACCGCCCGATCACATGGCTCAACATCATGGGTAAGCTGTGCGAACGATTGATCCTGGGAAGACTTACTGCTACGGTCAACCAGCTGCAACCAACGTTCCAGCACGGCTTCACAAAGGCAAGAGGTACAGCAACCCAGATTCTACGCACTGGAAAAATAGTCACTGATGCGCTAGACACGGAAGATAGTGTCTCCATGATATCTACTGACCTATCGAAGGCCTTCGATTCGATTAACCACAAGGGCCTGATCAAAAAACTTCAGAATCAAGATGTTCCTAACAATGTCATAAAAATAATAGAGAACTACCTCGAAGGCAGGAAATTGAGAGGTAGATTCAGAACTACCATAACCAAAGACAAACCGATACCTCACGGCGTGCCACAAGGCTCGATCCTGGGACCAGTCATCTTCAATATGTTCGTCCATGATATTTGGGATATACAAGACCACATCAGAGGTCTCAAACTTTCACAGTACGCGGATGATCTCTGTATACTCAACAGAGCCAAGAATCCAGATCACGCAACTATGCGCGCTGAATGGGCAGCGGAAGCCATCGTTGACTACTACACAAGATGGGGGTTAAAGTGTAACATAGAAAAAACAGAATGCATCATGTTCTCGAAAAAGAAAAAATACCGGCCAACGGTAAAATTGAAACATCAAACGTTGCACTATCAAAAAGAGATCCGATACCTCGGTGTTATCTTCGACAAACACACGAAGATGAACCAACACACCGAAAAAGTCGTCAAAAAACTGAAACAAGTCAGAGGAGCCCTCGGTTCAATAATAGGATACAATGCGAGGACAGAACTAAATACGAAACTGGCTATCATTCAGGCCTGCATTTTACCGCTAATGGACTACGGAGTGGTGCAACTACTCTCAAGGTATAGTGCAACGAATCTAACCAAAATCGAACGCCAATACAGACTGGCACTGAAAAATGCCACACAACTACCAAAACGAACACCTACGGAAGTAATCTGGGAAATGGCTGACATACAAGCCTGGCACCTACGCGCCGAGGACCTAAACACCAAAATGTTGCAAAACATAGCAAAATTACAAATAGAAGATCTAGAATCTCCTGGAGACGCCTATAAAGCGAATGGCGAATTTAACCCTCTCAGGGTAAATCACAGATTGGGCGATATATTGTATGACCCTAACAAAAAAGGATACAAGCGATGGCCTACTGACACAACTAAAGCCCCACGTCCCCTTAAAATAAAGTGAAATAAAATAATAAACTGAAATTAATAATAATAATATCTCTTTGAAATACGCAGTAAATTAATAAAACACGTAATCTGTTTGTATAGTCTCACATATTGCGAATCAATAAAATACAGCAAACATAGATCCACTGGGACATAAGTTAGCTGACTCACCTCTGGATGGCCCACCAGCCAGGATCATTTTGTAACACACAAAGTAGGCAAATAAATGTTATTCTTATTCTTATTCTTATTCCCGTTGTCGCTGGCATAAGCAACAGGGTCCACGTACGAAGTCGCGGGCAGAAGCTAGTATAGTAATGAAATCGGAGATTGGTCCCGTTTCTGGCGTGTGACGCAAAATCATGAGACAATATTGTGATGCATTGTTGCCGGGAACATTTGATATTTGGATTCGAAAGTTTTGCAACTGTTGCTCAGCTTTATTTCCAGTTAATATGGATTTCATATATGCACAGCTCTGTCCAACCTGCACCCCTCTGCCCAACCTGCACCCTCACCGCCGCTCTCAAAACGGTGAAGGAAAACATCGTGACGAAAGCGGCTTGTCATATGTCCAAAAATTCGAAAACATGTGACATCTACCAACCCGCATTGAGTCCGCGTGGTGGATTACAGGATATTACCCATTCCTCTCACCGAGAGTACCTGTGTCCCAGCTGTAGGAATGTTGGACCGTTATAGGTACCTACCTAATCATTTATTTAACAATATGTTTCAGTGATCTGCCTCCGATGCAAGTAGAAGCCATTCAAATAACAACCAAAGCACCGACTGGTGCTGTCGAGTTTAGAGACGACATTGATCTTATTGAACAGGTTACAACAGAGCCTTACCTAACGTTTGATAAATGAAAACAACTACATATATTCACTTTCTTCACACCATATATCATATAACCATAGTCACATGTTACCTTTTGTTACATATTTATCTTTTCAGCTCCGGTTTAAGCGACGCTATCAGAGAAAACCGACACCAGGACATGAAGATTTGGTGACCATACAGGTCTGTAATACAAAAGTAAAAGTAGTTGTAGTAGCATTTTTTTTTAAAGCTAGCATACTCCAAATCACTCCATCGCTATTTTTATTTTGTTGCTAAGTTTCGGCGCCCGATGAAACTGTAGTCGGCCACCACCGCTTAAAGCAGTATTGTTTTAATAAGTATTACTTCACATTGGGAAAGAGATGGAATTGTACGTCCTGTACAATCTTCTCATTCCCACACTGAAGTGATGTTGAAATAATACTGCTTTAAGAAGTGGTGGTTCAGGTACAGGTATCTAACCAACTAAGGACACTTGAACAAACAAAAAAATTCCTGATGGTCCGTTAAAGCGTGACATTAACGTGTTATTCAGAAGTCATTATCGCTATATGAGATCTCTTTACACTTTATGCACGATTTTTTTTTGTTTGTGTAGAAGTAACCACTATCCACATATATTCCGATACAAAAAAAGGAAACGAATGGCTACACCAGTGTCACGCGTTTATCAACCGTTACCGTCACCGAGAACGAGATGATAGCGCTCAAGCATAGAAACATCTTAATAACCACGACGTGTCCACCGCACGTTCATCACACGTCTATCACCCGAGCGCAGTCATCCCGACCGCCAAACTTTTGAGTAGTTCGGCGCGACCACTCGAACTCGGTCCGCGATTGCGACGGGCCGAATGTGCTGACAAAATAAATAATGTTTGATCTTGTCCACACACTGCCGTCGCACTGGCGCACTCGCACAGCTTTTGTTTCTCTGTACCATACAGGATTTTGGTTGCGATAGTTAATTGATCGCCGGATCACGTTACAGCAGTGAAGGCACGCACCTCTGATTTTACGTATTCATATACGTGTTGTATAATTATCACTTGCTTAAAAATCGGTGAAGGAAAACATCGTGAGGAAACCGGCATGCCTGAGAGATGTTTCTCAACAGCATATGAAGCTAAGTCAGAGGCCCAGGGCATAAAAACTCTGACACCAGGTTAGCTACTAACCACACGAAAAGAAGAAGACCAGGTCACGTGCAGTTCGAATGATCTTATTTCACGGTGACACCCTGGTGACGGCTGCGATGGACAAAATACTCTTAGGCCTGTTTTTTGATTTTTACGTTATCAAATACTCAGATTTTTAAATATGCATATTAACTTTTAGGATGTTAAAGATATTGCAATTTATACTGCACCCGTCAACATTCTGAGTCCAATGCTAATTGATATGCTGCACCTACCATCCACAGAAAGATTTCTGAGAGCACTCACATTTTGCTGTGCTTACTACTTACAGGTATCAATTAATTACATAACATAATTTCACGCCTGATCAAAAGTTTTATACCCATTTTTTGCCACTTGAGTCCCATAAAACTCACCCCACCACCTACAGAAAAGAGAGCCTATTGCCATCAACCAAGCATAGATTCAAAGTCCAACGAGCTTTCTATCACTGAAATGCTCCATATTTGTAATCACTTCAGGAGGTCGATCCAGATAATGATTTGATTTGAAAACTATAAATTTATGTGTGTTGAATTGAAAACTACACACATCAAAAGTGTCTAGGGATCAACATATATTTTTGCAATAACTTTTCTCTTGATTGATATTAATTTAAATTTTCTTTAAGGATTCATCAAATAAAGTGTTTTCGTTTGTCACAGTAACGATAAACCAAGTCACCTTTGCATTAATAAAGAAATTTGCCATTTTCCTAATAAAGGGATTTTTGACATTTGAACCACTAACATTAAAGTTCGAAAAAAAGACTGAAATAACAGTTTTCTTTAAAATTTTATTGGGTAACTTAAACAATTAATAATCCGTGTTTCTACCGCGAACACTAACAACACAAGAACATCGGTTTGGCATACTCAAAATGAGTTCATCCAAATCACGCTGTGGAATGGCCGCCCATGTTCGTTGCAACAACAAAAAAAGGTCTTCTTGCAACTGGATACCCTCCATATTCGGCAGAGCTCTTCTCTGTAGCATATCCCATGCATGCTCAATCGGGTTCAAGTCTGGCGACTGAGCAGGCCAGGGCAGGACATTGATGTTAGCTGCGGCGAGAGTCTGTCTTACAACTCTTGCGGTGTGCGGTCGTGCATTATCATGCATTAACTGAAATAAGGGACCGATTTGCACTTGAAACCGCTTGCATGAAGTGAACCTTCATTCCCGAAGACCGCTACGGGTACCACCTATAGCAATGCACAATCGTAGGATTCGATATCAATGGGCTCTTGAACACAGAAATTGGGCAGAAGAACAATGGCGTTTCGTGTGCTTTTCTGATGAGTCTCGTTTTGGTATGAGACCGGATACAAGACGTATACGACACTGGAGAACCCCTGGACGCCAACAGCGATTAAAATCCTGCCAGGAAGTCCATCCTTATAGTGGTGGAACCATCATGGTATGGGCGGGTATTTGGATCGGCGGAAGAACTGAGTTGATTTGGATCAGAGGCAACCTCAACGCTCAAATTTATGCTGAGACGATTGTATCTGACGTCATCGTTCCTCTACAAGTGCAAATCGGTCCCTTATTTCAGTTAATGCATGATAATGCACGACCGCACACCGCAAGAGTTGTAAGACAGACTCTCGCCGCAGCTAACATCAATGTCCTGCCCTGCCTGCTCAGTCGCCAGACTTGAACCCGATTGAGCATGCATGGGATATGCTACAGAGAAGAGCTCTGCCGAATATGGAGGGTATCCAGTTGCAAGAAGACCTTTTTTTGTTGTTGCAACGAACATGGGCGGCCATTCCACAGCGTGATTTGGATGAACTCATTTTGAGTATGCCAAACCGATGTTCTTGTGTTGTTAGTGTTCGCGGTAGAAACACGGATTATTAATTGTTTAAGTTACCCAATAAAATTTTAAAGAAAACTGTTATTTCAGTCTTTTTTTCGAACTTTAATGTTAGTGGTTCAAATGTCAAAAATCCCTTTATTAGGAAAATGGCAAATTTCTTTATTAATGCAAAGGTGACTTGGTTTATCGTTACTGTGACAAACGAAAACACTTTATTTGATGAATCCTTAAAGAAAATTTAAATTAATATCAATCAAGAGAAAAGTTATTGCAAAAATATATGTTGATCCCTAGACACTTTTGATGTGTGTATATATTAAATGTACGGAACAGCTGCTTCTTTTTCGCAATTTCAGGTTTGGGCCCATAGTATAACCCTGTGAGACCAAACCTGAAATCGCCCAAAACAAACCTTAGTACGTCCCATACATTGTACATTATTAAACAGCTGATGTTAATAATTTTAATATGGGTAGGTACAATGACCCCGTTTCAAGTAAAGCGTAAAGAAAAACTAAGCTTATAGGTTAGGTACAGTCAACAGCAAAAGTAGATGATCAAAATCAGAAATTCAATACTAATGAACGGAGTTCACGAATATATGGCAGCTGTACTAGTAGTAAATGTTTGGTATAATTTCCAATCACAAACGTTTGAGTCACTCTGACGCCACACAGGTCTGACACGAACTCCGTTTTTTAGTATCGAATTTCTGATTTTGGTCATCTACTTTTGCTGTTGACTGTACATGTTTAATAAATATATTTATGTCTCATTGAAAATGTGTTGAAAACTAGTGATACTTTTTAAGGTAGCAGATGAAATGGCCCGTCGCATGTTAGAGCGTGAAACAAAAATAAGAACCGATAACTGTGAAATTCTAGAAAACGAGTTCAGAAGAAACTTGTCTGATCTAAGGGTTTTAGTAGCTAAGGAATATTGTGTATTGCTTATTGGTAAGTAGCTTCTAAACAACTTTACATTTTATCACTGAAATGTTGAATTTCACTGATGTATAAACTGAACGCAATCAGTCAAATCAGAACGCACATCTAAACCGCGTTCAAGATCTGTCATTGCCAATATTCCACAGAAAAAGGGATGATGCCTGGGTAAAAAATAAATAAATTATATTTAGTCCGTCAATCTTGTAATAAAAAAATATTAGACACGTACTTTTTTCTTTATCATATTAACAAAAAAATACTGAGATAAAACGCATTTGAGTTGGGAAGTGGGGCTCGCTTCTTCACAAGTAAGTATAAAAACTACATACTCCTGACGTCATGCCACTTTTCAACTCAATGTATTAGCGTAATCGTTGGATTACGTAAAAAAAGGAAAAATACGTGTCCAATATTTTTTGTAAATCTAGCTTACGGACTGAAAAAAAAAATCTAGTCATCATCCCTGTTGATGTTTCATATCTTAATTATTATTTAACCTGTTGTGCAGGTGGTGGAGATATGAAAAAGTTTCACCATATGGGTTCGAATAAAAAACGACGGTCTTTATCGGATAAGGATGCACGATTGTTTGAAACGTTCGCGCATATGTCTGTTCAAATTGTTTACTTGGCTCTGGGACGGAAGAACTACCGTCAAATTGGTAGGTAACTGTTGCCTTATATTTGTTATTGCTTTAGGTAGGTATACTATCAAACTGCTCATTTATTTCAGAATTGGAATGCCATCGTATATTTAAGACGGATATATTTAACACAGTGGAGCACACGTATAAAACAGGATACTTGTCAAAAATGACACCAGAGGAGCGCAACGTGTTACTGGGCACTTGCCTGCAATACGGGAAAAAGCTCAACACTCGCTCCCCGCTTATGAACGAGATGTTCTGTCATCGGCCCATAGATTTTCGTATGATGGGATTAGGCGTTATCAAGTATGAAGAGTAAGGAAAACAAGTTCATTCTATTTTACCTAATATCTAGTACAAAACTTAGGTGATTTCCCACTAATATGATAGATACATTTACGTGACAACATAACGTCACATGTATTATCTATACTAATATTATAAAGAGGTAAAATTTGTAAGTTTGTAAGTTTGTATGTAGGGGGGTAATCTCCGGAACCAATGATCCAATTTTAAACATTTTTTCACTGATAGAAAGCTACATTATTCTTGAGTGCTATAGGCTATAAATTATATTTATATCATACATATTAGCCGAGCTGTCGCAATTTTCGTCTAGCAAGTCGGAAATAAATACCTCCGAAAACAGAATTATTTGCATGCGCTGCCTAAACAGTTGTTTAAAATTGAAAGCAATGTCTGGAATAGCATAATATAAGCTATCCCGGCAAAATGTACGGTTCCCGTGGGCTAAATTTCTACATACACGCGGGCGAAGCCGCTGGCAAAAGCTAGTAATATATATTTACCTACTTAAAGGTGAATGGAAGAAAAATATTTTTCTACTTAATGAGTTTCTTTTGTTATTTTTAAGAATAACCACCCGACTTCATTATTTATATCTCATCGTGGCTGGGCCAGAGGAAAAGTTGAGGGAATCGAAAATTACAGTGGGTATAATTGGTATGCGACGGGCTTTATTCGACATAATGCTTCATCCCATCGCTGTACCAACTGTGCCTGCAGAAAAATCTAAAACTTCTATGTTAGTATCCATGCACAATGCTATAAGAGCTAAAAAGTAGTACAAATCGAGTTTCAGAAACAGTTTATCTTTGTAGATCGTTATTTCCCGTCACACGTCTGTCCTACCACTTCTTATTTGTGGCTCTTACCTTTAGACACATCTCTGAATTTCGATGTATCAGAAGTGCCCGGGTACCTACCCCAGTTGATTTACCTTAACCTAATGTAAATCGAGCGCACTTACCTACTTATGGCACTTATACATTCAAGAACAGTTGAATCCTGAAGATACGGCTTGTTTCTTGGGGCATAACTTCAGATGTTAATCTTCAGTCTGGCCCATTTAATAAAATATAAATTATGATATCAGGCGAGAGTGAGCGAGAGAACATGCGCAATAGTTATAGGCATCTATTTTCAGTTAAGGCGGGCGATAATTCAAACTCGAAACTATTTATTTCAAATATACCAATTACAGGCACTTTTGAATTGTCAAGGGGTCGGTCAGACACGACTCCCGGCCACCGTAGGCGCGGGCCTGCGGACGGTGAGTAATGGGTGACTCACCGTCCGATCAGCAACAGACCCGTGCCGTGCGGCGCGTATATGTTCCACGCGCGCCTCAAAGAGATGTTAGCATATGAAGGGGCCCCTCAGGGCCAAGCCTGCCGGGTAAGCGGGATTGTCCGAAAGGGTTACCGCTACCCCGGAACATAAAGGGCTACGGAAGGAACATGGATGGGTTTTAGTCAGTAAGAGTCTGACACTCCCTTCCGCTCCACCCAGAGCGGGAGCAGTCATTGGATGATTTCCCAGCCTTAAAAAAAGGGGTCGGTCAGACATATTGATGAAGCTGCTGCTAGTTGAAGTATTTGTAGTTAGAAAAATCGTAACTGATTTATAGACAGCCCATATAGTACCTACTTTATCTTGCGTTCTAAAAATATTTATAAGGGTGTTTAGTTACCGACACCGAACCATTAGGCACCATAAATATATATCATGTGCACACAGGTCCAAGTCGTCACAGAGCAGGTCGAGCCAAGGTGGTAGCAGAAGCACGACGGGCAAATCGTCGCAGGCAATTCAGAGGTTCTACCCTGAAATTGTACTACCACCGATAGAATCTTTAGAGTTAGTTCCTATTTTTTATCTTTCTATTCTTTGCTATTGCTTTAGTCTGAGCAATCTGACCTGTCCATAGCCACTTCAACTTCCTCACTACCTACATATCTTAAAAACTACGCAACGGATTTTGATGCGGTTTTTTTTAATAGATAGAGTGATTGAAGACGAAAATTTATGTGTATATGTTATGCGACTCGACATGTTATGCGGGTGAAGCCGCGGGCGGAAGCTAGTTAGTCATAAATTGTGTTTGAATTGACAGTTGGCAGTAGACCTCTTTGCGTAGATAGGGGCTCATATAGGGAATTATTACCACCATCGTTTGCTGCCAACAAGCTGTTGCTTTCCAATTTGAACCTAGATTATTACAGGCACATTAGGCAATGCAGCTCTGGTCTCAGGGATGGCAAGGGAAACGCTCTTTCGATGCCGCTGATACGCGGTAATTGTAATGCACATGGTCCGCGGTAACCAAATAGCTTTAGGTGGCCCGCTGTCTGTTTGCTGCCATCCAATAATATGAAATATAACTCGAGTATTTTTTTTTTCTTTTTATCAATAAGTTTTGTTGCAGCCCTACTTTGCCATCAGAATTTCCTGAGACACCAGAAGACGTTTTACAAGTGAGCCAGGGCCAGCGACGTCGCTGGCAAAACAGGTTGATGAGATTAACCACAGTCACAGTATAATAAAGTAAACAGTATTATATTATTATTAATTAACAAAGCCAGTTATGCTGTGGTTCTACCCGCTATGTAGGAAATTGACTGACTGACTGACTATTCACTACTATTTTTTAATTTATGTTTAATTATTTATGCACGAATTTGTAGTATTACTTACTTTAATGTTTAGCTAATTATTTATTGTATACTTACCTTAAAGGTTATACATTACATTTATCTTTAATACTTAATTGTTGTATTCATTTAACAATGCTTCAACCTTATTTACGTACTTACTACGGTTACCTACTGAAAAAAAATACTTATGCATTTCAGTGCAGTGGCATATAAATTTCTATGGGCCTGACTATAACTCTACAGGTACATACAGCCCAGCCAGCGGCATGTATAGTTATGATATGAATGATGTAACAAATATTTTGTAACCATATTTTGTTTAAAAGAGTGTCCGTGGAGTTTCTTGCCCTTTCTTCTCCATAGGTACCTACTGCTTTGGAATTGGCAACTAGCTTCACCTTTCTGACTGACCGACCCTTTGACAGTTCAAAAGTGCCTGTAATTGGTTTATTTGAAAAAAATGCTTTGAGTTTGAGTTTGAGCTCTAGGTACCGTACCTACCTAGTCATAATTTAGGTACAATGAAATAAAAAATGAATGAGTTATGAAAACTTAATAATTAAGTAAAGTATTGTTCGTAAGCTACCACTTACCCTCTTGCTATGACTGATGTAGGAAACGCCACCTACCTACTTACTAACTCACGCCTCACCGGGCTCACCATCCGCTTATCGGCCCATAGTGCTGCTAGACGAGGTGGGCAAAGTATTCAAATGGATAATCACAGCAGGTTTTCCTTATGTTATTGGTTGACAAACAACAAACCGCAAGTGGCGCCATCTAATAGACATGTGACATACTAGAGGAATGGCAGTCTTGCTGCAGAATACGTTGCCAACCTACTTGCAAATTTGAAATGCATCCTTTGTTTGTGCCGAAACACATATCTACCTTTCAGTCGGAACACACCAAGTACAAATAAGAATGGTGTTATCTAGCAGGTACTACTCCTTTGTACTTGTTTTTTTTTACTGTACAATGTGGTTTACAGTCAAGGTACTATGCATTTAGGCCTGAAACTGCGTTAAGCGGGCGCCCGCGACGGGCAACCGTCGCGTGTCTACGTGCGTGGACACGCGGGTGGGCTCCGTGGGAACGCGACGGCGCGGGGACCCGTCGCGGACAACGGATTATTTTATTTACGCTGCCCATGCCGCTGTTCGTTCATCTCGGTCTTTATACAGTTCATTCGCCTGGTTCCATATCGCAGGGTGATACTGCGGGCACGCCACGATAGTGGCGGTAAGGCCGCTCTTTGAGGAGTGGCTAGAGAGGCGTCACGGCGCCCTCACCTACCGCCTGACGCAGGTCCTCACCGGACATGGATGTTTCGGGAGGTTCCTGCACATCATCAGGCGGGAGGGAACGCCCGGGTGTCACCACTGCGACTACTGCGAGGATCGTCCAGAGGACACGGTAGAGCACACGGTGCAAACCTGCCCCGCTTGGGCGGAGCACCGCCGTGTCCTCGTAGAGGCGATCGGCGGCGGCGACCTCTCACGCCCGGCCATGGTCCGGGGCGAGAGGGAGTGGGAGGCAGTCACCTCCTTCTGCGAAAAAGTCATGCTCGCGAAGGAGGTGGCGGGATGGGAGAGAGAAAGGTCCTCCCGTCCCAGCCGCCGCAGGAGACGCCCCGGGCGTCGGGAGCCACGTGACGACTCCCGGCCACCGTAGGTGCGGGCCTGCGGACGGTGAGTAATGGGTGACTCACCGTCCGATCAGCACCAGACCCGTGCCGGACGGCGCGTATATTTTCCACGCGCGCCTCAAAGATATGTCAGCATATGAAGGGGCCCCTCAGAGCCAAGCCTGGCGGGTAAGCGGGATTGTCCGAAAGGGTTACCACTACCCCGGAACACAAAGGGCTAAGGAAGGAACATGGATGGGTTTTAGTTAGTAAGAGTCTGACACTCCCTTCCGCTCCACCCAGAGCGGGAGAAGTCATTGGATGATTTCCCAGCCTTAAAAAAAAAAGGGTGACACTGCACTTCCACAATTACTCTTTCTGTATCGAAAGACATTGTCCTTGATTTTCTCCGAGCTTGCGTACGACCCGTATCACATAGCGTTATTGACTGAACTAACCCGCGCGTGCTACCGCTGTCGGGCACCGCGCGTGCGCCCGCGCGGTCTTCCGTCGCGGGGAAGCGGCCCACGCCCACCGGACCGCGGACAAGCCCGCGGCGGGCGCACGCGCGGCTTCCCGCTCCGGGTCACTTTTGTATAGAACCGCGCGGGCGCCCGCTTAACGCAGTTTCTGGCCTTATATCAATCAAATCAAACAAAATGTGTGTAAGTATATCCGATGGGTACCTATTGAAAGCTCGTTATTGTTTCCATCGCAATAACTAACAGCAAGTTAAGTAACAAATTGCTGAATCACAATCTGAATGAACAACTCCTTCCGCTCCATTTCCCTTTTATTTTCAAACTTCCAATCCAATGAATCGTGCGATTGAACCTATTACGAATAACTTTACCTATCTGCTCATGTGTGAACGGGAAAAATATTCACGTTTCCTGGACGATTATTAAACCATGAATTATTTCGGAACGTTAGTGTTTATCCAGAAGCTCGTTAGATTATTTTATTTAATGTCATTTATTTTGGAGTTTAGGTAAATGTTACTTTTTCGATTGGTTTTTTTTAGGTAAAATTGATAAATACTGCCTCCATTACGCCGACTGGCTGGTGGTTGCGACGTGGTCTTGATGTGGTCAATTTCGCCCACAAGGTTGATTTTGACGGGCGATGTGGTCCGTGTGAATAAACTATTTTCATTCACATTAGTGGTGTCGTCGTTGTGGTACGTAGGTATAGACGGGCCCATTGAGTAAAATAATTCCTCGTCTCATAGTACCTAAATGAATTCAGAAGATATTAACATCAATGGCAACACATAAGCGTCTCTTCGCACCTCAAAATTTGCGTGTAATAAGGTGCGCGACGGCTGTGTTTAGCTTGCTATGAATATTCATGCCGCGATCGACGCACGCCTTCACTTTATTCCGTGTAAACAAGCGTACGTGTCCTTTCGAGTTTGTCTTGTATTAAACAAATACAAGACATCTACGTTGTATCTTACAAATATGTGCATCTTTATAATAACAGACGTAGAAAAGTGTATGTAAAACAATATGGTTTTAATTTTTTCACCTCACAGGCTCGGAAAGAGTCTGTTTGTCATTCGAAATCTGAGCCGAAAATCGATTTTTGCTCTAGCGTGGAAAAGAGTTTTTAAAATTCGAACCTTTCTATTTAATAATTTTCTATACTGCCAGTCCACTGAAAATGCATGACACGGTCTAAAATAAAATATTAAATAATACCGCTCACCTTAAAAACTTCCATCACAGTACAGAAATTAAATATTTTGCGAGGATATAATTGTAAAATTGGAATTAATGTTAATAAGTATTCCATTTGATTAAACAAATCTGTGACTTCACATTTGAATATGCCATAAAAATACTACCCTGTCAAATACCCAATTGTGTAGTAATTTAAGTTTAATTTTTTAAATAAAATAAATACTAATATAATATGTTATTTAATCCTTTGCTTGGCAAAAATAAATATGTATTAAATTAAATTAGTTAGTTATTTGTATTAAATTAGTTTTTTTCTTTCATTCTACTTAGAGGACAAGTAGGATATAGAACAAAATACAGGGTATTTAATTTTGGAGATATTTTATGTAACTCATAAGATACATTGCCAAGTATCTGTTATTTTCTTCACATGAGTCAATGTATCTGAGACGCTCGAACAAAATAAAACTCAACAACACCTGTTTTCTTACACCTAGCAGTTTCCTCGCTGTAGTGAGGTGAAAAATTGTGTGTTGCGCTCGGCAGCAAAGCTTTTCTGCGTCTCGTACCTTTGAAACCTTCGTTACGCTCAGGATTCTATATTTGAACCACTCGCTTCGCTCATGGTTCAACCCTAGAATCCTTCGCTTACTCAGGTTTCAATAGAAGTACTCGCGCCAAAAATCAACTTTCCAGCCTTGCATAACAAATAACTATTTTTGAGTAGGTACCTACCTACCTAATTATTTTTTAACAAAGTATGGTCATTGCTTCCAATCGAATAGTCAGCGCTTAATTTTATAAGTTGTTTAGACCAGCTCCGAGACTAAAATAAAAGGGATAACTGATCCTCTAAAACTGTGATCTGCGATCTCCTAAAGATGAACGATTTTTTGCAGTAGCGGGTGGCGAACATAGGTCATCCAAGTTTGTCGCAGTTTCTTGGCTATTAGGTATATTATATTATTACCTATTTTCAGGACCCTGAAATAAGAATTATTTGAGGTTCACGAAAAGAGGTGGAATATAGTTATGATAGTTATGTCAAACTTAGAGCATTTAACCTATGGAGATGGCAAGCGGCGAATCATCGAACAACTTTTTCTGCCACTTTTTGCGGGGGGCAAGGAAAACACATACAGCACACTTTTTAAATTTTACAACCACACACAGAGACATGCTTCCTATTGCTACAAACGCTCACAAAGAAATTATAGACACACAGACAAAAAACACATACACATTGACAAATTTGTGCGTATCTATGCAATTGTCCTGCGACAACTAACACAAACTACTAGTGTTGAGGCACAAGGAATGAGTGGTATTTCATTGCATGAATGAATGAATAAAAAGTTCTGTTTTCTTTTCTTGGAAAAAATACGTTTATAGTGCTATAGAAAAAGAACAATTGTATTTTTTTTTTTGTAGTCAATTTTTTTTTCTTATTTCTCAATAATATTATATTGATTGCCTATCATTCTGCATTTAGGGTCGGCAATTCAGAGTTCATACCCCATTCTTTAAAACAGGCTTTCAACTTATATAGACGTGTCAAAAAAATAAGAAAGGGGACAATATCACTAGGTACATAGTATAAAACAAAGTTGCTTTCTCTGTCCCTATATCCCTATGAGACCCTATGTACTTATGCTTAAATCTTTAAAACTACGCAACGGATTTTGATGCGGTTTTTTTTAATAGATAGAGTGATTCAAGAGGAAGGCTTATGTGTATAATTTGCCGACATATTTTGCGGGCGGAAGCTAGTAAATAATAAACAAACACAAAAAAACTGGTTACTGAACCTATTGACTGAAAAATCATTTATTTGGCGAATCATTCGTTCGCGTTGCCCCAGCACTATGCTAATCCTAACCCTGTACTGCTTTAGGGCTACCTACATACCACTGTATTTTTCTATCGTTACGTCAATAACTATTACTCCGACATTGTATGTAAATAAAAATATTTTAATGTATAATTTATATTAACAAGTGATAGGAAACACCATGGTTTCGAAAATTTGAAGTGGCAGATAGCTTTTTGCACGTGGATACTGCACAATTAACCGTTTTTTAGGATGACTTCCTTGCGACACAATACGATACACAATGGCGGCGGTTGGCGAATGAACTAGTTTTATAGAACTGGTCAAACCGTATGGCCAATCGGTCTTGGCAGAGGGATACGCTTAGCTATGCCATCTCCATAGGTTAAATGCTCTAAGATGCCAAATAAACAACCCTTCATATAAAAACGTTTATTATGCCTCTTCATGTCTTAAAACAGCAATATTTACATGCCTATCATATCAACTACTTTACAAGCGATCTTTGACTTAGCTTAAATCTACATTTGTTTAAAATCATCAGTTCTGACTACGAATAAGCTGGCAGCACAAAGAGATTAATTACACGATTCGGTCATTTTCGATTTTTTTTAGAAATACGAAATATTATTCGTATGTAATTGGTAATTGGAAGAAACTCCAGAAAGCAGAATATAGCCGAGGCGCATAATTAGTTTCGTTATACTGTATATTTTGTTACTACACTCATGGCATCGAGGGAATGCGTTTCTGACGCCTGTCAGTTGGGCACTGTTAGAAAATACAGTTGAAATTCGTAAAACACATCCGTTTTTACTAAAGTGACAAGTGTTAGGAACGCAATCTCTCGTCGGCCAGAATATAACTTCTCCGCTTCTTCTTCTTCTTCTTCTACTGGTGGAATGATAACAGAGACAACATTGTAACCGCAGCGTGTGCAAGATGCCCACACATTTTTTGTCCTTTTACGTATTTGTTCATAAAATCGAAAGTAGAGTGCTTTCAACTAAAGGTGTTCTCCGACTCAGCAGTTGACGGAATGTTGCGAACTTCCATTGTTTAGTACCTAGGAGTGATAAAAGGATCTTTTGGCGCGTGAATGAATGAAGTGTCACTGTCATTCTGTACTGAAAATCCGATTAGTTCCGATTATGGCCACGGGCTTAAACAACCTTTTAGCCTTTGACGACTCCCGGCCACCGTAGGCGGGGGCCAGCGGACGGTGAGTAATGGGTGACTCACCGTCCGATCAGCACCAGACCCGTGCCGGACGGCGCGTACATGTTCCACGCGCGCCTCAAAGATATGTCAGCATATGAAGGGGCCCCTCAGAGCCAAGCCTGGCGGGTAAGCGGGATTGTCCGAAAGGGTTACCGCTACCCCGGAACATAAAGGGAACATGGATGGGTTTTAGTCAGTAAGAGTCTGACACTCCCTTCCGCTCCACCCAGAGCGGGAGCAGTCATTGGATGATTTCCCAGCCTTAAAAAAAAAAAAAAGCCTTGTAGCTATTTCTCTCTTTGTAGGGTTATCCGTGTCACGCACGTCGCACATGCTGTGGTAGACAATACTGCCCTGATTGTTCATATAATATCTTGTTCATTTTATATTTAACTCGTCTTCTTATATTTTTCTGCTAGGTTAACTGAACATAAAGTAGGAACTTGACTAACATTGAATGTTAAGAAATAATAATAGTAACGAAGCCAAACGTATATCACCCCTAATGAACAATATACAGACGTAAGCATCAGTGGTAAAAACGGTAAGGTCTTGTCCAAGCCCCAGAGAACGTGAATTCCGTTCTCATAGACACATAGACATATCAAACCATAGAGATATAAAGACTCTATTTGTTTTAACATAGGTAAACGAAGTACTCTAACTCTTCTACCACCTTTAACTTTGGCAGGTTCATATAAAGTTCGTACGTTAACAAAAGCTAAAGCTACGTGCGTTAATAATATAAAAAACTTAATAGAAAATAAATTCTTTGGGAAAAGCAGCGGGAACAGAGAATAGTTTCCGACTGTTGTTAAAATTAAAAATTGCTTGCCATCGACGTTGCCCAGCACAGACAGGAAGCTGAAAATAAACGTACATTTATTAATTTATAAGCTCATTACAAGAGGCTACATCGATCTTCTACTATTCTATGAACATTTTCTTCTAAAAACACCAGAATATAATAGAACTAGCTTCTGCCCGCGACTTCGTCCGCGGAAAATTGCGATATACTGTAACTGTTTAGGCAGCGCATGCAAATAATTCTGTTTTCGGAGGTATTTCTTTCCGACTTGCTAGACAAAAATTGCGATAGCTCGGCTAATATGTATGATATAAACATAATTTATAGCCTATAGCACTCAGGAATAATGTAGCTTTCTATCAGTGAATTTTTTTTTGAAATTGAATCATTAGTTCCGGAGATTACCCCCTACATACAAACTTACAAATTTTACCTCTTTATAATATTATATTATTATTAATATTATAGTATAGATAGAATACTCTTTATTAGGTACACCATTAAATTACAATTACAATGGGCCATCTTATTACTAAAAGCGATCTTTCAAAGATAACCTTTGGATGGATTCAGAGAGGAGAGACAATACTGTGGTGTACTATTTACATACATACAATAAATACTTACACATCACCACACACAAAACATAATGTATGAATCTATTTGCAACAGGTTGTCAAATGAATATTTATGTTTAGGTACTAACCTCAATGGTATCAATATCATTAGAATGGCCTTCTCATGAACGTGCCAGCCAAACAAAAACGAACAAGCGGCGCAAATAACCATGCACCTGTTAAAACAAAATAAAACATAATTATAATATAATACTTAACCGGATAATCTTTTTTTCACCTACATTTTGCGTTGAACTTACTCATTTTAATCATGTTTATCCGAGAGCAACTACATTAAGGAAATAAAAATTATAATAAATCGCCACGATTTCCAAGATTCGGCAAATCGATTCCCGAAGGGTGTTTCACTAACTCTTCAATAAGCCGGACTTGCCTGCAGATGCCTCAATAAAATAAGGCCTCCAGTCAGGGCTTAAAAACATACATACTAAGTGACCACACGCTAAGGGCACCCCTTGTGGGGTACGGCCCTTGGTTTAGGGCGTTGCTGAGGAAACGCAGCAAGGGACAGGCTGGATCGCGAATAGGATTTTTTAACTGACAACCTACCTTATAAAACTCAACACCCTGTATCTCCTGTCAGCACACAAATGCCATAGTTTGACGAGTGCAGGCAACATTGTCAACACACTCAGCACCATTGTGACAGTTGGAGTGACTGTGGGCAACACTGCATGGTCATACTGTTGCACCAACCCGCCAGTCATTGACGCCTCAGACTTCGGTATTCGCAGTAAGCCCAAATTAACCGCTAAAATAAAAAATTTAAAAACAAAATTTTAGGAAGTAAGTACAAGTTTAATAATAGAAAAGAAGCCGCAGAACTGGAGAATTGCCTGAACAACAAATATCTACATTGCTTCCCTTAAAATAAAGGCGAAAATTAATAAACGTAACTCTCGCAAAATAGTTATGTGTATTTATTGTCAACCTTATTTCAACGAGCGCACGGTTAATCTTTGTTCAGCAGAACTGCGCTACGCTTAACCAGGTCTGCGCCGACACAAATTGTGATTAGAAATACCATTTATTAAGTAGTAAAACTACCTACCCAAATGTTGCAACACCTTATCAATAAAGGTGTATATCGCCCAAAAGTTAGGTGCCCAGTAAGCGTGACATAATCCTCTTTTGAAGGGAAATAATCTGGACAACACCTGAGAACAAAATTAAACAGTTCAAATTATTGTTGTATCTTTCAGGTCTAAGGACTTTAAGCAGGATAGCCCGAAAGGGTTACCGCTACCCCGGAACGTAAAGGGCTAAGGAAGGAACATGGATGGGTTTTAGTCAGTAAAAGTCTGACACTCCCTTCCGCTCCACCCAGAGCGGGAGAAGTCATAGGATGATTTCCCACCTTCAAAAAAAAACAGGTCTAAGGACTTATACTATAAATATCCTAAATCTAAAACAATGCAAGCAACTAAAATATTATTAGTATCTATTTTTTTCCACGCGGAAAAACGCACTACACACGCAAGTAGTGTTCCTTTTTAGGGCAAACAGCGTTTTTAGTTCAGTTCAGCTTATTCAGCGCGTGAACCTGTTCGTAACGCGCGTATCAGTTTTGTGTTGGTTTTTTGTCCAAATTATTTTCTTGAATGCACTTGTCATTTTTCTTTCTTAAAAGAACGCCGAAGGAGCGTTGACGGTGCGTTAAAAAAAGTTTTGTGGGTCTTAGATTACCCTGTGGTTAGTTTAAATTATATCATGGAATCTACATACCTGAGGAAGATGTTGTATGAAAGGTCCAAAAGAGAGTCCAAACACCGAAAGTACTGTAAATGCCAGTTTGAAAAGGTTTGTGACAGAGAATGAGTACCAAGGAGTATGGACACCATCCACTGAAGATATTGTGAAGCAATATGCCCTAAATAAGTACACAATGTACACTGGAGCAATATATAAGAATATATGCTTCAAATTCAACAGCACTGCAAACCAAAATGCTGCTGTTAGATAATTATTCTGGAACAAAAAGGTTTGTTTTGTATCAATATGAATGTGTAAGTAAACTACAGCCCTTTCACTGTTATTTTACCTCTGAATTTGAATCACTGTCAAAGTCACAATAATCTTTATTCCCATCACAATACGGTTGCTGTGTTGCTGCCACTGACAAGACTCTACTGCAACCTGCTACACTGACCTTTGCTGCAATAAGGATGCTACTCCCCACAAGATCTACATTTAGTTTAACTGTTTTAACACGTTGAACGCCAACGCGGTCACCGTGTGTCCGACAAACAATAGTTTTTCTATTGTGTCTGCTGCGTGGCAGTCAATGACTTAAGGAATTTAATCATTTTCATTACTTTTTGAATTCATTTTATTCATTGGCAGAGTGCTCGACATCAGCCATAATTTAAAATAGAATAGGTTTCTGCTGTCAGAGACAAAATAATTGTGAAAGGACTTGTAAAGTCAAGTATGTTTTAAACATTGCTATTTCTCTGTGGTTAAAAAATCTATGGTCTTCCTGTAATAGTATTTCTAAGCCACTTTTAAGTTACAATTCAATTGTTTCTGTTATGGGACCCTTAAATTGTGCCCAGCTAAATTTCTATAGAACCTATTACAATTATAATTAGATACTAATATAATTTAATCTACACCAATGTAACTTATTAGGCACCCTTATCACATTAATATGATTTCCTATTTCCAAAACATTTTTTTGCCTATATATTTAAAAAAGAACAATTTTATCTGGCAAATGTTAGTGACAACTTACTTCTATGATATGTGATGCAGAATACAGGAGTATTCCAAACAGGAATCCATTATACTGGAAATGTATGTGATCCACCATCAGTAGACCAGGACAAGTCACGAGTAATATGAACACTAGAAGCTTTCCATCACCAACAAACCCTGATAGTCTGTAAGAAAAAAGAATTCAATCAAAACAGTTTCGGCTTTCTTAAATTTTAATAAATATGTATTTAAAACAAAATCAAAGTTGAATTAAGATACTGAGGTACAAACATTGATAGGGACAAAGATCTCTTGCACAATTTCTTTAAATTCAAATATAACATAACATCACGCCTATAATCCATCAAGGGGTTAAGCACAGATGTTACTTTAGTACACATGCAGTAGGGGGTGAGCCCAAACTCCGCGACTTGTTGCATACTCCGGGCTGCAAATGAGAAATTCCAGATGGAAAACTCATTACCATTTTGCCAGACCCAGGACTTCAAACTCAGCACTAGATCAACAAGGCAATGAAAGTCCTTAACACTTTGAGGGACACTGAACTCCTATAGATGTAATAACAATAAAACTTCTATTGTATCTTGTTCAGTGTCCATCAACGGGTTAAATAAAAAAAAAAAATTAAAAATTTCTGTTTAAAAACACCAACCTTTTCACACTGTAAATATAAACAAAATCTAGCACAATAACTGACAACCTTTGAAACAGAATAGTCATGTCGGACTTATAATTCAAATTAGTTAAGTACAACATTTCCGGATCAAAGTATTTCGCTAGAAATGACAACACAAACTCCAGCCACGCAAAGAACGGTGGATAATCCAAGGTCCATTCTGATGTATTGTCATAGTACCACTTGTCTAATGTCAAATTGTGTGTAATTGCCAGCCAGTTTCGGTGTACTTCGAAGTCTGTTGAGTGGCTGAAAAAGTGCAATTGTTACCAGTTGAAAATGGTGTTCAGAGTTCAATAAGACTATTTAGCTAAGAATTTCTATGACGCATCCAGGACATGCATTGATATACAATCAAAATGATATTCTGAGCCTGAGTATAAAATATAATCATTAGGTATAATTTTTGCTCACACATGTTAGAAATGAAAATAAGGAAGTATTGCAGGTTAAATTTACTTACTAAAGAGGAATAAATAATAATTTAACAATTGTTATAATTACAACTATCTGAGAAATCATTGTAAACAAGCCGGGCCCGGTAGTCCTAATTCACTTCCTTGACAGGTTTGACACAAAAAACTGCTACTTATTAATTAGAGCGAACTCGCTCATAAATACACATTTATTTCTTTATAAATGCTTCTGTGTCGTGGGCAAATATATCTTAATTTTACTTGTAAACATTTAATTGCCATGCCAGCAGAAAGAATCGTGGATTGATCAACGTTACAAATTTTGACATTTATTTTTGTTGACGTTGATTTGACATGACACAGAGTACTGACACCACTTAACAAATTGCTTTTTTTTTAAGGGTGGGAAATCATCAAATGACTTCAAACGCTTCCGCGGTAAGGCGGGAGGAGTCATGGAGCTAGGTTAAATGCTCTAAGCATGGAGCGGAAGGGAGACTCTTACTGACCAAAACCCATCCATGTTCCTTTCTTAGCCCTATATGTTCCAGGGAAGCGGTAACCTTTTCCGACAATCCCGGTTACCCGGCAGACTGGGCCCTAACGGGCCCCTTCGTTTGCTGACATCTCTTTGAGGCGCGCGTGGAACACGTACATACGCGCCGTCCGGCACGGGCTTGGTCCTGATCGGACGATGGGCTACCCATTACTCACCGTCGGCAGGCCCGCGCCTACGGTGCCGGAGTGTCTACCGCGGCGGCTGGGACGGGAGGACCTTTCCCTCTCCCATCCCAGCACTTCGGTGACTACCCCACTCCCTCTCGCTCCGTACCATGGCTTGCACCAGAGTCAGGCGCGAGAGGTCGCCTCTACGAGGACGCGGCGGTGCCCCGCCCAAGTGGGGCAGGTTTCCACCGTGTGCTCCAGCGTGTGTTCTGGGCGATCCTCGCAGTGGCGACACCCGGGCGTTTCCTCCCGCCTGATTATGTGCAGGAACCTCCCGAAACATCATAGGTGAGGCCACCGTGAAGCCTCTTTAGCCACTCCTCAAAGAGAGGCCTTAACACCACTGTCGTGGCGTGGCCTGCACTGGGTTGTGGCAGTTGCTGTTTCCAGGCCGACATGAGATCGCGCTGGCGGTCCGTCCGATTCGCCGCGGAAAAGGAGTTTCTTCCCGGCTTAGTACCTCCGCGCGCCACTCGTACAGGCGCGCGAGGACTATCGCTTCCAGATCCCACAGTGGCAGTCCGGCAAGAAGGTGGATAAGCCGTATGGCTACCACCTTTTGGGGCGCGTTCAGGTATAGTGGGCGGCTCGCCGCCGCAGTGAACGCGCCCACACCGGGGCCCCATAAAGCGCCATGGACCGCACGACCCTGCGTAAAGCCTCCGGCAGGAGGCGTTTGGCCCCCTTGGGTTGGGCAAGAACCGCTTGAAGGCGGCCCCAGTCCGTTCCAGTTTGGGGGCCAACGTTGGAAATGCTCCACGAAGTTCCATCGGCTGTCGAAGACAAGACCCAGGTATTTCATCGTGGTCTCGAAGCCGATGTAAACCCCTCCTACCGTTAGTTGGGATCCCGATGGTGGCCTATTTCGAGGCCCATGAAAGGACATGCTCTCGGACTTGTGCAAAGCCTAACCTAACCTAACCTAACCTAACCCAGCTGCCGGATCCTCGCAACGACTGTCGCAACCCCGCGTGTCATCGCGTCGGCCGCCGCTTGGTGCGACCTCCCCTGCGCCAGGACCAGCGTGTCGTCAGCTTAGTTGCTACGCTGACGCCGTCAGGGAGGTCGGCCCGCAGCACCCAGTCGTAACCGATGTCCCACAGGAGTGGTCCCTGAACCGATCCCTGTGGGACACCGCACGACATCTCTCGCCGGTTCCTTTTCCCATCGCGACCGGGGTAGATGACGGCCCTTTCCGTCAAGTCAAGTACGCCCCGACTATTCCACGGACTCTAGCGAGGCTGACACGCGGACATTATTGACCTTGCCAAGTTTTTTTTCTTTTACTTAACATGGTTTGTAACTAGATGCGGAAGGCGGAGAACAGTTTCAAGTTTTTACAAAATTATTCATTCGTTATAATTATTTTTTTGAAGTACATAGAGCGAGCTAAAATTTTTCCAAAGGAAAGGGTCAAGGGATTAAGCCTTGGGGGTCATATATTCTTGGTTGTTGGTTTTATAGCATTTAAAACACTCTAAGAAATGATAATAAACTACTTTAGGTTGCACTTTCACCGCTTCTATGGCGCTTAAGTCTTATGTTATGCACTGTCTGCTAAGCTGCTATAAAGATAGGCTACCAAGAAAATGTTGATCAGGAACCAGGGCACTGATGATGCAATGATGGTCATAGGCATTATTATGTTTAAGTACATTCCAGATTGTATGTAGATTAAAATTATCTCTGGCAGCTATCATGTGGTAAATAAAAAACATAGATTTAGTAAAGATTTAATATACTTATCAACACAAATTATTAATGTCAAATATAACTTATCTGTTACAACAAAATAAATGTATAAAAAATTCATATGGCCCCAATAGAAGAGTACAATAGTCGAGAAGCTTTCTTACAATAAATTGTAAAATTAAATAGAATATCATTTAAATGCTGATACAATATTGTTTGAATTTTATTCATCATTGCACAAACCGAATAAATCATTAAATATTTGGTTTAAGCCAAGTTCATTCATTAACTTGGACAGTTCACTCATGTTTGAATGTTTATTATGTACAGGATTTTTTAAACACAGTTCTTCAAAATTTGAGAACTTTTTGTAAGACTTTTCTTCACTCAGATCAAATATTTCTGTTTTTCTTATCATTATTTTCTTCCAAGACATTGATTTGATATCCTTCCACCATTCTTTACAGTCACTGTGATGGCCCTCAACACAGACTATACCAGGCTTCCCAGGCAAAGAGAACCCAGTTAATTTCAATTCTCTAGCTTTTTTAACAATTTCTTCCCTTTTTCTTTTGTTGTAAATATGGTGAGAATATATCCAAAGACGTACCAATTCATCTTTAGTTTCCTGGTTTGAAATTGAGTCTAGGTGGCTTTCCTGTGTAATTGTTGCAAATTTATCAACATTTTCTTGCAACCATGAAATTGCAGTGTAAAGACAAACTTCTCCTTTATGATTTTCTTTTATATATTCTGAAAGTTCAGAATTCAAACTTGATTCATTTTGTCGATTCATTTTATTACATCTTACATAGATATCTGGTTCTTCCTCTGGGTAAGAGCTAGGCAAATTAATAAAAATTTCCAACTTCAGTCCATCTATGAACAGATTTAGTTTGAAGTCTAAATGTGAAGGTATGTATTCTGTTTTGTGTTCTAAAAAGTTATTGATTTCCTCTATAATATCTTTATCACTTATGATTATTTCGCCTTGATTTGGATACATAGATTTGAGTAATTCAAACTCATCTATTTGTTGTGTTAAACAATCAACATAAACATTTTTCATTGAACTTGTCGAAGTTGCAGCCATATTAGACTTGTAATCATATAATCACTTAGCAGGCGGAAATAATTATTTTATTAGGTAGCTTTCTTAATTAAATAACTATTATCTACTTAGCTACGACGATAGCAAGTTTGGATGTTTTTGATGATAATATTTTGACGTTTTCAAGTCAAAAATGTGTCAACTGTCAAGTGTCAACAAACTGACAGTCTGTGTCGCTTGGTCGCCACTCTCTGATTTTAATTAATTTAATTTTCATTCTATTGCTTTCGGTTGAATGCAGCGCCCAACACACTTTGTATATTATTTAATGCTATCTAATTGGAGTCTTATTCGATCATAACATCACTTTTCACAAATACATTATATCCACCGCGCCAAGAAGTATTTACTGTAGTGACGGAGTAAATGAAAATAGCTGGTCGAAAACCAAATTGCTATGGTCAATCGTAAATAGAAAGGCAGAAAGTTGTTGTAGATTACTGTGCTCAAGAACTTAAGAGGTATATGGGAGGATAGAAATGGATCAGAAGTCGCTCCTTGAGACTGATGCACATGCAAATTGCGCAACACACGAGCGTCACGTTACGTTCTCTCGGTATCAAATCAAATCAACTTATTCTTATTTGAGCCAAAAAGTGTTTTTTGATCTATTCGTTGAATCCACAAACATGAATGGAAGTAATCGTCATACATGCATGAAATGCCAAACTTGTAATGAGAATGACTAGCTGTCTTAACTCGGTCTCCTGTCAAGTGTCAATTTCAATTTTTGGCAACTTACTGTCAAAATAGAACTGTTTACAACAGCGGGAAGTCAAAGAAAATGGCTTTTTGTGTTAATAGAGCGTGTTGATTTTGGTGAAAAACTATTATTTTAATGTAAAATTGCACCGAAACCCATAACAACATGTATCACTGTGGAATGCGTCAAGTTGGAGAAAAGCATGTTGCTTACAAAGTAGATTTGATGGTTTGGAGCAACCGGCTTGATCTTTTAGCGCTGAGCAATTTCAAAGGTAGGATTTAACAATGTTATTTTGACAGCGAGTTTTGAAAAAAAATTATAACTAAGAGGATTTTGATTTGATTTTAAAAAAAATCTTGTATTCGATAATTTCATGTTAATATGATAATAGGGTATAAATACGTATTGTCGTTATTTTCAGGTGAAGTCCAAATACATCGACTCCATTGGCAAAAAGTTTGGAATTTGCCACCTCCTAAAGAAAATGTGACTGTTCGAGCAATGGCTTGGCGGCCTGATGGAAAAGTAGGTATTATTCAGTACTTATTTGCAGGTGGACCCTGGCAGAAGCTATACTCATTTAAGTCGTTGACTGCCACGCAGTAGACACAATAGAAAAACTATTGTTCGCGGCTCACCGGTGACCACGTTGGCGCTCAACGTGTTAAGAAATTAAATTTATCATGTACCTATTCTTCCATGTTAGCAAAAATTTTAGAAACAAGCCATTAGACACCTACCCTCAGCAGTCTTCGTAAAACATACCTCACCCCATTATTGTACCTCGTGTTAATGCATTTAAAAATATTCTATTATCATAAATATTTACTAGTTCATTAGGAGTTTCATTTAATTGTTTTTTTACATGTAACATACTTTTTGCAGGCCTTAGCAATTGGGTACAGTTCAGGAGCAGTGTACATTGTGGATATTGAAGATAAAGAGATTCTTGACAAATATGATTTGGAGCAAGAGCAGACTGATGAATTTAACAACTCAAAACAGTTTGGCATCACATGTATCACTTGGGCAGTTAGAACTGAGCTGTTGGAGAGTGCCCTAGAACCAAGCCTTTATGTATGTAACTTTTTACTTGTATATTCTTGATGCAAGTGATTTTTTTAAATACCACTAGCTTTGCTTTAACTTTAAGCTTAACCAACATTTAAAAACCAAAAAACTATGTTTGCATATTTGTGTCAACACCATCAAAATCTTCAGAGATAAACTAGTAACAAGAATCAATAATGTATTTTACAAACAGTCAATGTGTGACCTGAATATATTCCCTTTTCAGGATGATGGTACAATATTTTTACAAAATTTACCTGCAACTGGCCAATACAAGAACCAAGGCACTGATGAGAACATGAAAGACTTCAAAGAAGTCCCGGCTCCAAATCAGTTAAACATGCTAATGGTGGGTTATGGAACTGGTTACATTTACATGAATATCTTTGGAAGATATCCTTATGGGACTATTCACCTTGCTCAAGTGACTAAAGATGATCTTGGAGAGTACAAAGTAGTTGATATCTGTATGTGTGAAGACTTTAGTTTCATGCAAGTTCTCTACATAGATAGAATCACTAATAATCTTCTTGTATCACTCATAAACACCAGTGTATTGTCAGCATTTTCTGAAGAAATGTATATTGTAGCTAAAAAGCATAGTGAAATTATTAGATTGACTTCTTACCTGGATAAAACTATGATTTCAATTACTGAAGCCTGGGAGCATATTTTATTGGAGATGGACACAAAAATGGCAGATTATGCTGCATCAGTTCCTGAGGGTGGAGTTTCAGCTGATTTATTAGAACTACTCATGTTGGGTTCGTATTTTACAGTAACAAATATTATAAAACCTGGGTAATCATTTTCTGTTATGATGGCATAACAGAAATCTTATTCTTTTTACAGGAACACCATCAGATGAGTTAGAACTCTGTCTACTGCAGAAGCTGACACTAAATGATTTGAAGAAATTTGGTAACTCAATCGAGTTGAGTTACTCAACTATACAGAAATTGGTTCTAAAGCAATTGAATATTGTGGGACAAAGTCTCACTTATTATCTCGCTGAACTACGAGGTTTGACAAGGATACCCGATAGATACAAGGTAAGACTTGCAAAACTTATTTTAAAAAATTCAATTTGATTCCAGCTGTAGATCAAATCCATAATAATTACATCTTCATTTTTTCAGGTGCTGGGCATTGAAGAAAATACAGTAACTGCTGCAATAAGAGCTTGCTGTGCATTTCTGAATAAATGTCTAGAACTACAGCAGGTCATTGACACGTCAATGCGTAACTACAAAGCATTCTTCAGGTGGCTCTTTATTGTTATAGTTAGACTACTAGGTGAACAAACACCAAGCGAAATAGTGAAGATCACTCAACAAGAACTTGGCCACATTGCTGAGTTCTTATACAACTTTGATAATGCTCAGGTGGAGAGTGGTGAAAGTTTACCAGAAAAACCAGTGAAGTTCAACCTTGAAAGGCTAGGACAATATTTGGAAAATCAAGAGTTGACAATATTGCCTGATGATGAGGACCATCCATGGCATAAGTTTCTTAAAGAGAACTCCTGTCTACTAAAGGACAATGACACTATATTCAACTTGGCAGAGTTCAAAAAATTCTCACTTGTGCAACAGCAAAACCATTTAAAAGCGGCTATAAGCGAAGTCTTTGATGTTACCAAGAAAGAAACAGGAAAATATTTTTCTACAATATTCAATATCAAATGTTATGAAGACAAATCTAATGGAAAACTTAGTGAAAATTTGAGGATTTGTCAAGCTTTCTTTGCATGTGAAAGGAGCTTTATGATGGCATTTATAGATTCTATGAATATAAATGATGGAATACATTATATGTCCATACAAATTAGAGAAAAGGCATGCGCAGTGACTGCAATGAAATACACTTTCTCAACTCTTATACTAGGAGACAAAACCACAAATGAAGAAAATATTCCTATTTACGATTTACAGTTTTATTCTGCTGAATATTTATCTGTGTTGACACAGCATCCTCACAATGAAGAAAATTCTATATTTATTCAAGTTCCAATAGGAATCGTTCAGATAAATGCTGCTGAATTTGTTTTAAAACCAAAGCTGTTTATGTTCAATGAAAAAATTGTTACGAAGAATATATCACCTTTGATAGAACCTGGTGTTTTTAAGGTATTGGATAAAATAGATGGATTTCGAGTAGCTGTTTCTGGGGGTCGTAAAGTAGCAGTTGTTCTTTCAAAGAGCCACAGGAAAGTGAGAGTGTTTGAGATGGAAATTGATGGAGATGATGAAGAAGATGAGACATTAGACACAACAACACAGTCCCAAAGTACTAATAATGACCAGTCCACATCTGAAAAACAAAATACAACTGCTGCTGGTGCCGATGTTACTTTCTGATATTATGTTTATAGAAGTATTTTTAAGATCTTTCTGTTTTTACCAGTGATCCAAGAGGATAAGTTACAATAAGTTCATTCATCAATTATAAATTAAAATGCAATTATAAACTAAAATAAAAACATTTTATTACCGAGTATAATCCTACTAATAGATTACATCTTACATATTATTTACAAATGACAAATAATAATGCATACTTTCTAAACTAAACTATAATATTGATTTATTTATCACAAAATTAGAAGTTAATTTATTTATCTACATTTAAATCAGACTTGCTTGTGGAGACTTTATTTGTATATTTTCGAACACCGAATTGAAGTCAGTGTCTAAGCCCTGATTGTCTATTCCATAAAGAAGATGTTCAGATGATACATTCCTACTTGGGCCTGGAGCTGGTTGACTAATTTGCCGTGGTTGTGCTTGTGTTGGGGTGGTGGTACGGTTGTATATCTCATCTCCGTCTCCCTCATCATCCTCTACTTCATCCACTGCAAATAAAATAAACATTAAATACAAATGATATAGGTAACATGGCCCAACTCAATATCGCAATGAACAAGACTTTACCTGGTATGACTCCTCTGCCTTCATATCTTTTCCAATCTTTTCTCATCTTGTAGTATAGCACTGCGCAGCCAACTATCACGATAATTGACAACACTATAGCTGTTAACTTCACTGCATCTATAGGTGTAAATGTTGAGCCAGTAACTATCATGTCAACCTGCCCTACAGTGTAGCCTATACCATTGAGTTTCTTGGATATACAATGATAGTACCCAGACTCCCTGGCAGTCACATCCTAAAACCAAATAAATTACAAAACTATTTAGTGACAAAATAAATGTCTCTAAAGTAATAGTAAGAAAACCTTGACAATAACCAATGACATTTGTTAACCTTGAGGAATTCCTTCTGCACATATTATACTTACATGAATATGGAGCTTCCCAGAGAGTACTTCATACTTATACTTCTGTTCGTTATAAACATTACCGGGACCAATCACATCAGTACCATTGAAGAGCCAGAACATAAAATTATGGTCCACATCATTGCTGTGACAATTCAATACTGCTGTGCTACCTGCAGGCACTTCCTTCACTGTCAACTGTTTTATCTCAGGAACACTGCCCATAGAAAACATCTTGAAATTGTCCTTTTCCAGTAAAACCTCCAATGGAGTTATATCACCAAATATTTAAACGCAGGCACAAATGATTTGACATGTGCAAACATACTCTGCCTTGATGAATCTGTGCCAAGTTTAAAATTATCTACACCACACCTTGTCACATGTTTCACCTTCCGTTGAGATTATATAGTCCAAAATAGCAGAAAACGGATGATTTCATACTTTGCAAGTACATATTTTAGTATCTACTGCTCCCACTTGAATGCTTTATTAAATGCATGAAAACTTCGACGCAAAGTACTGGCAGTAACATCCAAATAGGAGTCATAACGACGTATATTGGCAGATTGACTCTGGTGTATTCCAGTTTGATACATATTATGATTTGCGCTGCCATTTTTAAGCCTATTGCGGCTATGTACCACACATTTTTGTTAATAGTCCCTCTAAACCTTTCTATACCGTTTCTACAGTGAGAAATCATGTGAAATAGCACATAAATTAGTAAAATGCTATCGTAAACCCACATTGGTATGAAAACAATAAACCAATTCCAGTGGGTCCTGGATTCTAGTCTCAGGCATAATAGTATTAAAAATACCAAGAAAATGAACCAAGTAAATAAAGCTCTATGTAAAATAGCCATTGTATACTTGATTTCTATAAAACTAAAAATAGATTTCTTAATTTAGCACAAATCACATCGATTTCCATACAACTTGTCGAATAATGTCAGCCATAGAGGAAAGTAATATATCGGGTAAATGTCAGTCAGTGTCATTTTTTTTTTTTTTTTTTTATTCGTTCCCGACGGAACAGGCTAAGGTCTGAGACCATGCTGCCTAGTGCCTAGTCATCAGTTAACGTGTCATTTTGTTTATCGTGTAACTCGTATAGCTGTACTAGCTGTCAGCTTGCTAGAGGGGTCAAATAAATAAGCAGTTAACACTTTTACGATTCGATTGTAATGGTTCGTTTAGGGCATAAACTATACACTTATAAACTAAGGGCATGCGTTCCCAACACGTTTGGCGCACGTGGGAACTCAGATCCACCCTACAATCCATCTTTCCTGAGAAATATAGTAAAAATTACTCGGCATGTCTGCTAAGGCTACGATTGCGGAGCGTACCGTACGGTACGCTCCGCAATAGGGGCCGTAGGGGTCCCCGCGTCCTGTTTAAAAGCAATTGTCGCGTGCGTACATAATATGCACGAGAGACTTTTTGTTCGGTAAACCTGGATGAGCGGTCACTCCGAATGAGGGGCCTTTACGATTTCTAAAGAAAGATTTACAATACAAGCAACGTCGATCGCTTTTAAAAAGACGAAATCTAATAATTGAATCTGATAGTGAATCGAATGGTTGTGAATAAAATACCTGCCCTCTGACTAACTTGGTTAATGTGTAGGATTTTCTTAAATGCTCTAAGAGGATTTTTAGACCTTTAGAGTTGCTAGGGATTTTATCGAATGCTTTTCAATGCAACGACCTAGTCACTCAGCTAGTGAGCTCTAAGCTTTATTGGTACCTAAAGGCCTCATATCCAAATCATTCAATTAAAAAAGGAACAAATGTCAGAAATAATGACATTTAATGTAAAATAAAATAATTTGCACATTTTGTTGCGGTGTATTTTTCAAACATTTGGAAAACACGACCCTAAATAGCATTTAATGTTAAAGCTTATTAGTTTTACAACGCGTAATATCGTACTTTAGTTTTGTATAATGGCTTCACCATTGGAACAATTCGTAGATAATGTTAGGACTATGTCGGCATCAGGTAAATAATACTCTTATAATTGTTTTGCTTATATCTTAATTGAATGCTTTTAACACTAATGTACATTACAGGCTCATTTCGTGACTTATGCGAAGTTATTGGCAAATCGGACGAGGTCTTACAAAGAAACAGTGCCCATCTCCCTACCGTGTTGGAAACATTAGATATTCAGCAGCATTCTTTAGGAGTTCTGGCAGTCCTTGTTGCTAAGTTCTCTTTACCACAGGTATTGTAAAAATCATATAATGATGGAGTAAACTTAACTGCTAAGTTTTTTTATACTCATTTAGATAGGTACCTACTTTTAGGGTCTTATACCCACCACCCAGTAACAATGGTCCCTATTATTAAGGCTCCGCTGTCCGTCTGTATGTCACCGGGTTGTATCTTATAAACCCTAATAGGTGGACACTCAAATTTTCATAGAGAGTATGTACTACTGTGGGTGAAGGCCTATTTTGTATCCTACTTTTCTAATTCGATCAATTCTATTGAGCTATGTATGTTTCTGTTATAATATATTAAAGTTATAATCTTTTTCTTAATCAGGGTGCGGATGTAGACAAGTCTGTAATGTTCAAACAGATTCATGACTTTATTACAAACTGCAATGGAGAACAAGTCAGATTCTCACCAGAATTATGTATGTTGTATTTTTTTTTTGCAAATAAGTTAAAATCAAAAATATTTTAAAGTTTGACTAACTAACTTAATGTTTTCAATGCTTAATTTATAAAGTCAAGCATCACAATCCATGTGTATCAAATATGTTAAAAAATATTAATATTTACAAATACAAATATTATATTAATAGTATTTTGTATCAAAATGTATTAACATATAAAAAACATTCAACAGATGCTGAGTTGTGCCACCTGCTAACAATCTACTTAGTAGAAATTAAGCAACCAATCAGAGGTATTGAGATTTTGAAGAAAGCTATTAGAAAGATACAGCTCTTTGATTCACAACTGACATCCATTCATGCTGACTTGTGCCAACTTTGTTTGCTCTCAAAATGCATTAAACCTGCCCTGGAGTTCTTGGATACAGATGTCACTGGAATTGGATCTGAGGTAAAATAACCTGTTATATAATAAATGTATCTTTTACATTAAATTATGTGGATAATACTTTAAAATACAAGGTAAAATACTGCTTAGTTGTGTAATATTTACTCATAATTTTCAGCTTTTCTTCGATTCGAATACAATAACTGTATTCGAATCGTATGTCTTGATTTGAAAAAAGCTTTCGACACCGTTTCTGTCCCCATTCTTGTGCGTTGTCTAGAAGGTATAGGAGTAAGAGGAGCCCCGTTGGCATTACTAATAGATTATCTACGGGATCGCAGGCAAAAGGTTAAGATAGGGGAGTATATTAGTAAGGAGTCTTACGTGACCTACGGCGTTCCGCAGGGGAGCGTACTGGGCCCGCCTCTATTTTTAATTTATATAAACCATCTCTGCAAAATGATGCCAGATAATGGTCGCGTTTTTTCATATGCAGATGACACAGCTATCGTTTTCTCTGGCGATACATGGGAATCCGTATATCATTCTGCTGAAAGGGGTCTTTTTGAAATTGCTAACTGGCTGAACTTTCATCTTCTAACACTAAATATTTCGAAAACAAAATACATTGCATTCACAAACTATAACAACACTCAACCCGGATCCAACGTAACTCTCAAAATCCACACTTGTCATAATATATCTAGCACAAATTGTCCTTGTAAAACTATAGAAAAAGTGACACACATAAAATACTTAGGTATAATTGTTGATCAGCGGTTATCTTGGCATACTCATACAGATATGGTCATGGCCCGTACGAGAAAACTTATCTGGATACTTAAGAACCTAAGACATGTGACAACTAAAAAAATGTTAACGGAAATCTATGTCGCTCTGGCTCAGTCAATTCTTATTTACTGCATACCCGTGTGGGGTGGTGCGACAAAAACGAAGTTTCTTGAGCTAGAGCGAGCACAGAGATCTCTTATCAAGGTCATGTATACCAAACCGTACAGATTCCCAACCAATGAATTATACTCTCTTAGCGGCATTCTCACAGTCAGAAAATTATACATACTTCATGCTGTCTTAAAATTACAAAAAGTCCTGCCCTATGATCCACACTCTCAGGAAAGAAGACGAAAATACCATGCTGCACCAGTAGAATTCGTAAAAACTAAGTACGCTAAAAGGCAATTTAATAAAAATTCCGCTTCCCTATATAATAAAATAAACAAAATAATCAACATCTATCCCATGTCTACTAAAGACTGCAAAAAGGCAATAGTACAATGGCTAAAACTAAAGACCTATGATGATATTGAGTTGTTGCTGCAAGCATCGTCAATATGAGTTGAAAAGATACACGCACGCATGCAGCCTCACTCACACACACACACACACACCCACACCCACATACACCCACACACACACCCCCACCTACACACACACACACTCACACATGCTATTTTAGTTATTACTTTATTTTTGTTTATTTTTTCTTTAATTGTTTATTTTTCTTTTTGTTAAATTTTATTATGTTTTGGTACCTACACCACTTTTACCATTTTATAATTTGTTATTGAAGAGCGGGGCCTCCTAGCACAGGTATATCTTTACTTAAAAGGAGGTCCCTATGTAAGATTTACTGTAAAAGTTGTACATGTTACTGCAATAAACTTTTTGTATTTTGTAATAACTTGACTTCGATTTTAGAGATTTGGTTTTCGCACTTGTTTAGGTGAACCAATGTGCATGCTTTTATTGCCTTTATTGCGCTAGTAAACCACTTTAGCAAGTGGTCTTAGTGTGCTTGTGTGGATTCAGTGACAAACATACTTTTAAATTTATATTTCAGCTTGGAGGCAACAATGACTCAAAGCATTTCCTTCTCTACTACTACTATGGAGGCATGATCTACACTGCTATAAAGAACTATGATAGAGCTTTATATTTCTTTGAAGTCGTAGTAACAGTTCCAGCTATGGTGGTGTCCCATATCATGTTAGAAGCTTACAAGAAATACATACTTGTGTCTTTTATCCTGTATGGAAAGGTATGTCTCTCCAAGATTCATTTGAACTGTAAAAATTAGCTGTAAAATTGGCGGGTAGGCACTTGCTTGGTATAAGATGAAAAGTAGTAGTAACACAAAAATTGGTGTTCATGCAGCATTTTGTTAGTAGCCTAGATGAAGAAGCTACCACCTTGACTTTAATTCTTTCAACCAAATTCTTGACAGATGGTCCACGCTTTGCCTTACAACTTTCTAAACATTTCATCATTAGCGAGCTGGACTCTTCACCTTTATATTATGTGCAGGCACATTTCACCTTTAAGGGGATAAAAGGGGGGATTTGGGTTGAATAAGAAATCTTATTCCTTAGGTTAATAAACTTGCAACTGGCACTAGTACTTGTCTAAGTAATAAAGTTTGTTATTATGTATAATAATAATAATAATAATAACCAACCGTCAACGTATCGGCCCAGCGACTGTCGGATCAGGTGCGTGTCATCCAACGAAATCATAGGTTGGACGATGCCGCACTTGATAGGCTGCGCTCAGAGGTATTGAGCAACCATATTATCGTCTCAACTCCGACACAAACCGCGGTACCAGCGTCAACAACTGATGTAGTTCTACCGCGGTCCAATCATGGTGTTGAAGAGGAGGATGATAGGGTTGCCACAGTAAGTAGCCAGTGCAACGACAGATTGAGGAACGCTCTGGAGGATGCATTCCGCGAGTATAGATCCATTCCGACCGGACTTAGACCTCGATTACCACGCCTACCTATGCATAAACAAAATAAGGCGCTGGTGTGTGCCTTGGACTCGCAGCTTGAGAATTTTTTCAAAAGCAGCGAGGATCTTGTCGATACACACTCGATCCTGTATTGCGCGGCTGTTGCGGCGTGTCGATTAGCTAACGTTAAGTTTCCGAACTGTGACGAAGCTAGTCGACCAAAACCAGTCGTACCAGCCTGGCAGTACAGAATCGAGCGTCGTATCGATGGAGCCAGGGTACTCATTGGCAAATTATACTGCTTCAGGGAGGGTAATACTCGACCACGAGTGATGCGCTTTGTAAGGCGGGCATTCTCGGGGACTGGAATCAGTCCTCTAGAATACATGTCCCGAGTTACCGAGCGCATCGACTTCCTGAAGCAGAAAGTTTGTGCATGGGCGAGCCGTATTCGGCGGTATAAGAGGCGGGTGGATCGATACAAGCAAAATCGCATGTTCCAGAGTGACGAGAGGTGGGTATATAGAGCTTGGGAGCGACCCGAACAAAATTTGACAGACGCATGCCGCCCGGATGATGCTACCACGAGTGCATTCTGGCGCAGCATCTGGTCGGTGCCCGTCTGTCACGCTGAAGCTGACTGGACTCGGGATGTCGAGCGAGTGTGTGAAACTATACCAGAAATGGAAGCAGTCTCAATAACACCATTAGACGTAGCCAGAGCAGTCCGTCCGTTACCGAACTGGAAATCACCGGGACCGGACGGACTGCACAACTTCTGGTTGAAATGGCTAGTTAGTTCACACACTTGCCTGGCATCTCAGTTCCAGTCATCTTTAGAGTCTGGGTCGCTACCTCAGTTTTTAACAACAGGCGTTACCCACCTCCTCCATAAATCTGGCAGTCCCGCGGAACCTAAGAATTATAGACCGATCACATGTTTATCGACGGTCTATAAACTACTTACATCCATTTTGAGAGTGAAAATTAATACGCACATAGAAAGTCATTCGATCATGTCTGCCTCTCAAAATGGGTGTAGGAATGGGTCCCGTGGCACTAAGGAGCTACTCCTCATTGACATGGCCATCAACCAACAGGTTCGTCGATCCCATAAGGATCTGTCGACATGCTGGATAGATTATAAGAAAGCCTATGACTCGGTGCCACATACATGGCTGAAGAGAGTGCTGGAGTTGTACAAAATAGATGCAACTCTACGCATTTTCCTTGAGACGTGTATGGGGCAATGGAGGACGGTTCTTCATTATCCAGGGTGTCTACAGATCCAGGGGAATGATGAGCCTATATGGATTAAACGGGGAATATTTCAGGGCGACAGTTTGAGTCCACTTTGGTTCTGCTTAGCTCTGAATCCTCTTAGCACTCTGCTGGAGGATTCAGGTCTAGGTTATCGGTTGAAGAGAGGTGGTCAGGTCATATCTCACCTCTTCTACATGGATGATTTAAAACTCTTTGCCCCCAACAAATTGCGACTGATGGAGTTACTGAAGGTAACTGAAACTTTTAGTAGCGCCATCAAGATGGAATTTGGTGCGGATAAATGTGCAGTCATGCATGTAAAGCGAGGGGAGATTGTGGAATCCGAGGGAATCCAACTCTCGGATTCCATACACCTTAGATCCCTCTCCTCATCCGAAAGCTATAAGTATTTGGGTATGTCGGAAGCGTTGGGTATCAATGTTACTGACATGAAGCAATCGTTGAAGGAGCGCTTCTTTGGTCGCCTGAAGAAAGTTTTGATTAGTCTTCTTTCAGGCGGAAACAAGGTGCGCGCCTTTAACGGTTGGGTCATGCCGGTTTTGATGTACTCTTTCGGCATACTCAAATGGACTCAGACCGAACTTGACGCCTTGGATAGGAGGGTCCGTACACTGCTGACCGCAAACCGGATGCATCACCCACGATCATCGGTGATGAGACTGTATATCCCGCGGAAGTGCGGGGGTCGAGGCTTTTTAAATGCAAAGACCCTCCACAATCGCGAGATTTGCAGTCTCAGGGATTATTTTTTAAAAGCCGAAGTGGGTATGCACCGTGATGTGGTGGCAGTGGACATAGGGCTCACCCCGCTTTCCATGGGTAAAGAGAACTGGCGCAAACCTGCAGTACTGACTACCGATGACCGCAAGGAGATATGGCAAGGCAAGGAGCTTCACGGGCGCTTCTATCGGGTTCTTCATGAGCCCGGTGTAGACTTCTTAGCGTCCGTGTCCTGGTTACGTTTTGGTGACCTTTTTGGGGAAACTGAAGGTTTCGTCTGTGCAATTATGGACGAAGTTATCTTGACGAATAACTATCGGAGACATATTATGAAGGACGGGACGGTTGACGTGTGTCGGGCATGCCACCGTCCAGGTGAGTCCATCAGACATATTATCTCTGGTTGTTCTCGTTTAGCTAACGGCGAGTACTTGCACAGGCATAACCAAGTGGCCAGGATTATTCACCAGCAACTTGCTTTGAAATATAAACTTGTAGACTCTGAGGTACCGTATTACAAGTATGTGCCCGACCCAGTTCTTGAGAATGACCATGTCACGTTGTACTGGGATCGGTCTATCATTACTGACAGGACTATTGTCGCCAATAAGCCTGATATAGTAGTGATAGATCGATTAGCGCGCCTTGCAATGATAGTCGATGTTACTATTCCACATGACGAGAACCTCGTGAAAGCTGAGAAAGAGAAACAAATAAAATATCTCGACTTAGCACACGAGGTTGTTGACATGTGGAATGTGAGCTCGGCTGTCATTGTACCGATTGTCGTAACAGCCAATGGCCTGATAGCCAAAAGCCTCGACCAACATCTTTCGAGGCTCTCGTTAGGCGGTTGGATCAAGAGCCAGATTCAGAAGGCAGTACTCCTCGATACGGCACGCATTGTGAGGAGGTTCTTGTCTCTGCAGCCCTAACCACCGGTGCCTTGGACTCTGCTCCCGACATCGGCGGACCACTATTTTTTATATTTTTAAATGTTTTTTTTTTGTATTTTATAAAAATATTTAAAAATATATAATATAAGAAATGGAATAAATAAAAGAATAATAATAAGCCTCTTATCCTGAACTGCTTTTTCTTTCTTGCGTATTATGGTTGTCTCATTAGTTATAGGATATCTCTCAGTTCAGTGTGCCTCTTGGCAAAGGCCTCCTCTAACAATTTCCACTGTACTCTGTCTCTAGCAACCCTTCTCCATTTTGGGCCTGCTGTCAGTTTTAATTCATCTTCCCATCTCTTTCTCCTCTCTCTGTTTCTCCTACCATCTCTAGGGAACCAGTCTGTTATAATGTTGCTCCACTTCTCCTGTGTACCGCGCAGCATGTGCCTGGACTGGGCACATGCTGCTCGGTAAAGTTTGTTATTATTAATTCTTCAAAGCAGGTAGTTTTGAATTTAATTAATAATGACGAACTGTATAGAAAATTTTAAGGCGCGGTCCGAGTAACTCAAAACTTAGTATTAATACTTTTGACAGCAGCGATAGCCTAGTGGTGTGACCGGCGGACTGCCAAGTCATAGGTCTCGAGTTCGAACCCAAGGCATGCACCTCTGATTTTTCGGATTCATGTGCGTATTGTATAATTATCACTTGCTTAAAATCGGTGAAGGAAAACATCGTGAGGAAACCGGCATGCCTGAGAGATATTTCTCAACAGCATGTGATGCTAAGTCAGAGGCCCATGGGCAGCATTAAAACTCTGACACCAGGTTAGTTACTAACCACACGAAAAGAAGAAGAATACTTTTGACAAGAGAAAATACTTGCTAGTCACTTACATTCTACTTAAGAACATATGGCGACGTAATTAAGTTCATTTTTCTAGCAGATACTACCAATGCCGAAATACACGTCACAAGTAGTGTGCCGCTTCCTGAAACCTTTGTCGGTGGCTTACCATGAGCTAGCTAACCCCCAACATGCGGTTAGCAAACATCGCGATACCTTCGCGAGGGACAAGAATATGGGACTAGTGAATCAAGTAAGAGACTTAGTTTTGTTTTTTTATACTAAGTTTTACCTTCGTACACACTGACTGTTTATATGGATATGCACTCTGCCTTACGTATCAATTTATTGTTCTATGCTACATTGGAGACTACATTTGGACACGCATTTTTTTTACGCACGAAAACTGCGACCATTTTGAGGATGGAGCACTCACTGCGGGGCATGCACGGTCTTATGCTTCGAGATCGTGAACGCATCTTTCGGGCAGTTAAAATGCTATAAGTGCAGTTAAAGCGCGAAAATAGTGGATACCCAACCTTACAATACTCATAATATACATTTTTATTATTTGAAGATGTAATAATACATTTTACAGACATTAAAATCGTATATTATTTGTGTCTTAGAATTGATTGGTTTTGTAACATTACTTTTATAGATTTCTTCTCTCTACCTTTTCAATCTTGTGTTATATTCTTGCAGGTTTTAAGTTCTATGTACAAAAAGAACATTCAAAGGCTGACAAAGACTTTCTTAACGCTGTCGTTAAGTGATGTAGCTGCTCGAGTTCAGCTAGGAGGTCCATCACAGGCTGAAAACTACATACTCAATATGGTAAGTCATAAAAAGTTCAATCTGATGAATAATAGGATTACCTAAGGTACACATAGAAATATTTTCTGTCTAGCTGATAGGTAGATGCTAGTGTCTGCAACACCGCGTCAATGGCGCGTACGTAACGCGTATTTTGCGTACGGATAAGAAAATCGATTATCCGATCCACCCCACCTCCCCAAGGAAGGCCAGCAACGCTTTGGATACAATCTCAGGATACCTGAGTAATCAAACTACTTTGTTATGTATGTGGCAACCACCAGGCAGTTCAGAAGCACATCAGCTGCCGTCTCCGTTTTTTCTAGAACCTTGAGAAGGAGGCCAGGTTGAGTGGACAGTGGGATTTGGATAAATATTACTTTTACTTTCATCTCTATCCTTAGGGAACGTATCTAAGGTCCAGACACGCTCTAAGTAAAGGTATCAGTCAGTGGCGTAACTATACCATCTGAGTCCCTTGGCAAATCCATTGCATGGGGTCCCAAATTTATTCTTTTTACTAAATTATGTAAAATGCTAGGTCACTTTTGAGTTCGCAGCCTCTCGGGCCGAGGCCCCGTCAGGCCGGGGGCCCGTGGCATTTTGCCAGTCCTGCCACCCTATAGTTACGCCACTGGTATCAGTCTTATTGCGGAGGTTCCACCCCACTGTGGTATGCGAGGAACACTCCATCTGGAGCAGCTGTCTTGGCTAACTGATGCCAATACTAAAGTTAGTTAACAAGTCAAGGAACACTAACTACAACATGAAGACATGTAATTTGACATTAACCAAAATGACAAACATTCCATTTTTGCGTCAATAGATTGAAGAAGGAGAAATATACGCGATGATAAATCAAAAGGATGGTATGGTGGTGTTCCTGGACAGTCCTGAGAAGTACGCGTCTCCTGAAACTTTGTGTGTGCTCGAACAGCAAATGGCAGCATGCACAAAACTGCACCAGTACATCCAAGAGATGGATGAACAGATCCAAGTTAATCCTCAGGTGGGTTTTATCGTTATTTTATATTTATGTCTGTCTGTTTAATAGCTGCCTCGTTGGTCTAGTGGTTGTATGCTGCAGCTAAGCATGAGGTCTTGGGTTCTATAACTTAGACGACACGGTTGGCGCATTGGTTGAGCGATTGACTGCTGCGCACTATGTCGCGGGTTCGATTCCCGCACGGAACAAATATTTGTACGACCTGCAAGTATTTGTTACGAGTCTGGGTGTTTTTCTATCTATAATATGTATGTATTTACAAAAAAAAAATGTATATAAGTAGTTTATCAGCCATCTCGTGACCATAACACAAGCATTAGGTTGCTTAGCTTGGGACGATAGGGCGTTGTGTAAAATGTCCAAGGATATTATTATTATATTATAACTGGCGAAATGTGAGTGTACTATTGGAACACCTCTGCCCAACCCTTCAGGGAAACAAGGCATGAATTGTTATGTTTGTGTATTTTTGGTGGTTTGTTTTTATTTGTTTGCCTTTGAAATTCAGCTTTCGTTTGTGATTTGTCCTGCTAACAAGCTGAATTATGTTTAATTTCATCAAGGCTAAAGAAAGTTTCTTTAGCCTTGATGAAATTAATAAATATAATTGCGACATAGGTTTCTTTAAGAAACCTATGTCGCAATTATATTTTGCCTTTGATACTTGATGATGTTAATAATAATTAGAAACATCATCAAGTATCGAAGACAAAATATAATTGCGACATAGGTTTCTCTTACGAGCTCGTGGCTACATCTGCACAGGTCGATCCATCAGGTTAAGCTACGCTTGCCGGGGTTGTGTGACATGGATGGGTGACCATCTTTACAATCGTATTGAGACTCCTCCGTGTCTCGGAAAGCACGTTAAGCCGGTGGTCCAAGCTGTAATTTGTGCATCTTTGACAGTCGTTACGGGTCGTCAGAAGCCCGAAAATCTGACAGCCAGACTTACCAAGGGGTATCGTATTGCCCAGTTACTGGGTTGTGGAGGACAGATAGTCAGTTGCTCCTTGAAAATACTGGTTTTCAGCTGCATCCGGTTAGACTGGAAGCCGATCCCAACGTAGTTGGGAAAAGGCTAGGCAGATGATGATTTATGTTAGGAGAAAGTGGTTTCCAAAAATATGTGTAGTATGTCCTGTTCATGAATAATTTATTGTTACAGTACGTCAAGAAATCTGTAGGAAGCCACGACGAAGATATACCCGCTACCAGTCAGAACTCAAAAACTACTTATTCTATGTAATCATATACTCAGTTTTATTAAATAGTAATGTAATTAAAACAGTCTTGCAGTTTAACTTCAACATATATTACCTATCCCACATTACTAAACATAAAATATATTTAAATGCATTTCAACAAACACCATAGGTACAAAATATCAACAAATTATTTACAAAGCCTCATGAACGGCTTCTGTGAAAGCCGTCATGCTTTCCAAAGGTGTTTGTGGTGTTATTCCATGCCCCAAGTTGGCTATGTATCTCTTTTTGCCAAACTTTTGTGCCATCTCTATTGTCATTTTAGTGATTTCCTCCTGAAAATAAAGAGAAATTATTTTGTTGGTTTAGTAAATATGAGCACATATTGGTCTAGTAGAGCAGTTTAGGAGATATGGTTACAGCAGTGACATACATAAATACCATGTCTGTTAAAATCATAACTCTTTGACTTTGCCATAGTCGCGTAAAATAAGTATAGTTGACGGAAGTTTATGTAAATGAGAATACATCAATAGTTTTTTTGACCGTGACCTTGCAATATCTGTAGACTATCCGCGTCTACGATAAGTAGATTTTGAGACAAGTTTTAGTGTGCCAAAGTAAAGGTTTATACAACTTTATAGCTGACTATCTCTCATTCCGAGGTGAAACCTGTGAAATATTCCTGGACTATATAGATCATTCACAAACAAACTGAGTTATGCATGAGTTAATGACAAAAAAATCAAGTTGAGTTATGAATAATAATTACTACAATACGATCGAGTTCGCAGTCTTCAGTCGCAATTCCGACTCGCTCCTTGCCGTATTTTTAAATCATGTGTGACAGTGAGCTGAATGGCGTGCAATTGTAGAGGATGATGGATGAGAGGATGATGGTCTAACCTTTTCACCACAAAGCATTTAAAAAAAACAGTTCCAAATTTTCGTGCCGCCAGCGCCACAACTTCAAATGAATTTCTTCAATTTTAACTATTTTCGTTATGCATTTATAGCTTGGCGCTGGGCGAGGCATCGCGTTCTGTGTATGTTGGCGGTGAAAAGGTTCACAGTGGTTTCAAGAACCCAGAACCCTCCTCGAGGGGTCATTTTACCGCAAACGTAATACCGATGGTCGTAATCCTGGCAAGGTCGACTAGTAATAATGTACCGCGGCATGGCATATGACCTCTATAAAAATTGAGTGCAGTCGAATGTGTAAAGTGGTTGGAGAAATACTATAATACTTACTGGTGTCTTATACAAGTCTTGTGGGTCGAGATTACCCTGTAATGTAATATCATTGCCCACCACCTTTCTGGCTTCCTCTGGATCTACAGTCCAGTCCAATCCAATAGTTTCATACCCTAGTTCAGTCTGGACGTCCAACACAGGTCCACCACCTTTAGCAAATACAGTCTGTAAAAATAAATTAATATTTTGAAATAAACAATAGCAACTTTATTTTTGGGTAACATTGGATGTATTGCAAGGGGCATGAATACATAGTATAAAAGTACTTATGGCGATTCCTGGGTATCCGCTCACCTAGCTGACTGGCTAAACACGGAGTAAACTATTCTTAAAGTTTATGATGAATACTGTACAAGAGTAGAAGAAGATGCCTTGTGTAATATTGCTTGTTTTGTAATATTGTCAATTGTAGCGACATACCATAGGAACTTGTTCCAAATTTTTCTCACTGATGCCTTTTTTAACACCACTTCTAATATCTTTGAGATAAGGGGCAGAGAACTCGATAAACTGTTCCCTGTTTAGATGATCAGCACTTGACTCAAAGACTTGAAGTAATTGAGCTCCGCTCTCCACCTGTAAACATGGTTATTTGTAATATTAACATTTGAGCAAACATTTTAACTTTATAAGTTTAACCTTGATATTATGAGTAGTTCTATTGCAAAAAGAGTAATAAGTAAGTAATCAAATTTTATAACCCTAACATAAAAGTCATTTTTACAAGTATTGGCAATGGTATATTGTACAGTGTATGTAGGTCTAATAATAATAATAATCAGCCTGTATTATTCCACTGCAGGACTCCGTTTTCCACTCAACTTGATCCAATATGGACCAATCCCTCCTTTAAGGACAAGTCCTCCCACCACCTACATCTGGGTCTTTCACAATGCTGCTGGATGTAGAAACCCATGATTGGTTTTAAAAAAGCCATTATTCTTCTAGTGGGCCTGTGTATGAACCTACTTATTAGCCTACCTCCGTGTATCATAAGACGAAGATCTATACACATGATTGCTGATCAAACATATCCAAGATAATTTGTGTTGTAACAAAGAATAATTTGCTTATAAAGGTAAATAGGTATATTAACCTGCATCAGTAGATAGTCAATGATGACCCGGGTTAGCATTGCCAGCAGTTTGTGAACATCTTTAGGATGTTTATCCAACCATTCCTTTGTTTTTGACATTGTCTTGCTACCACCACCTTCAATCATGTATCCCATTAATGTGAACTGGAATTTTAAAAAGATTAAATGATTTTTATCACTTAATGCAAACACTGCCACTATTTTTTGTCAGATGGTATTCTAAGCTCAGTGCCTTCAACACGCATTGCAATGTATGGACAATAAACACAATATTTGTGTTGAAGGCACTGAGCTTAGAATGGATCAAAGTGTATTAGAATGGAGCAAGTATGTGTGTGCTAGGCACTATGAGATAGAACAGAAAACACACAGCTTTATTCATGGCAGTGTATGGCTTAAAAAATACTAGGCGAACATAAAAAAAAAATCATAATAATTACAATCAGAACTTAATATTTACCTTCAGTTTAGTGCTAAAATATTTTATTCATAGTTGGTTTGAAGATCAGTTGAAATTGATAATTTAAAAGATGTTACCCTCCAATTACAATAACAACAGATAACTTTTTGGGATATAATGATGACTTGACATAACGTATTCAGAATAGATGATTTTTCACTTACCGGTGCTCCAGTAAAACCAATCAAAGGCACCTTGCCTTCAATTCTATGCCTAGTTAATGTAATGGCTTTGCCAACATATGCTAGTCTTGAAACAGCTCCCTCTTCTTGCAATTTATCTATTTCAGCTGGATCTTGGAGAGGAGTTGGGAATACAGGTCCCTGGAAGGTTAGTTAGTGTATGAAATACTTGTAATGCTATAAGATTTCTTTTTTTTATATTTAGGTATACCACCACCACTTACCACTCCAGGGTGCATTTCTACAGTCATACCAAGTGCTTGTGGTATAACAAGAATGTCACTGAATATAATTGAAGCATCCAAGTGTGGGTATCTCCTCAGGGGTTGCAGGGTTACTTCGCACGCCAACTCGGCCGTCCTGCAGACTGTGAAGAAGTCGTGCTTTGCTCTAACTGCTTGAAATTCTGGAAGATATCTGCCGGCTTGCCGCATTACCCATACCGGCACTTTGTCTACCTCTTTCCCAAGTGCAGCGCGAAGCAGTCTATCATTTTTCAGTTCTGGAAAATTCTGTTTAAATTTTTCTAGTCAGTATGGTACTTTCAATAAAAATACAGTAAAGAAAATATTATTACAAAATGTACCTTTGCAGTGTACTCAGGGTTTTGAGTCTCCATTTTACAAGGAACTTCAGAGGGATTCACAAAGAGTTTATTCGGGCAGAAACTGTATTTAAATGAAGGACAATATCTTTTCTTTGAGCTATTGTATTTTGATTACTAGCTGTTTCGAATCGTGCTCTCAGCCACAACTCACAGTGGTAATTTGAATAGTGATTTGACAGAATAATATTTCATTTCATTGACATTGACATTATTTGTCACTGACAGTACTTAATTCTGCAAAAATATGTAACCATCATATTTTCAATAATTAACTAATACCTACTACAATATTATTTATAAATTAAAAATGTAACATTAGGTGCTGTAAAGAAAAATATAACATTTTATCACTTTTGCACAGTTTTTGCAGAATTGAGTAGTTACTTTCGACTGATCAATTCAATGACTTAATCCGGTGGAAACATTGTAAATAATAATCATTTTAAATTGATGGCAGTTTATGAGTAATAAGGAAGACGCTTATACCCCCAACTTACCCTTTTATTAACGGAGTATGTTATGGATTTCTCCGCATAGAGAATAACCTCTATGTTCTCTCCACGATTCACAGATGGCGCTAAGTCAAGTTCGCACTCGACTCGCTCGGTACTTACTCGAAAACAGACTGCTGATGTTGATTTCAATGATAATACAGAATTAATGAAGTATTGGATGTATCTACGTTACAGACTGCGAAGTAGCAGAAAGGTGGTACATACTTTTATTCATAGAAGCTTCCCTGCACCCACATCGAATTCTAGCTGGGAAATAGGTATGTAGGTACCAGCTTATTACTTATTTTGCAAACAACATCATCATCTGCCTAGCCTTTTGCCAACTATGTAGGGGTCGGCTTCCAGTCTAACCGGATGCAGCTGAATACCAGTATTTTACATGGAGCGGCTGCCTATCTGACCTCCACAACCCAGTAACTAGACAATACGATACCTCTTGGTAAGACTGGCTGTCAGATTTTCGGGCTTCTGACGACCCGTAACGACTGACAAAGATGCACAAATGACAGCCGGGACCAACGGGTTATCGTGCTTTCCGAGGCACGGAGGAGTCCCGATATGTAAAGATGGTCACCCATCCACGCCAGCCCCGGCAAGCGTTGCTTAACCCGACGGATCGACCTGTGCGTTAGCACTTAGCCACGGGCTCCTCGTAATTTTGCAAACAACAATAATACCTATTATAATAAAGAAATTCCGCCAAATAATGAAGTCTGTGGTATGAGAACATCTAGGTATATACAACAGCTTAGGAGATGCGAAACCTGCATACTTACTTAACTACTTAGGTACCTACCTATCTACGGAAAATTATTGTTTTAATTTTTCAAAGAAAATTTACCTTTTTACAAAAATCACTAGGTAGGTACCTAGTACCTAGATCTTAGAACCTAACTATATAGCCCCTTTTATGTATGTACCTACTTTACGTAGTAAGGATACAATAGAGAAAATAAACAATGTTTGCGAGTCTACTCATCTACCTGCCCTCACATTTCTATCAAAACGTAAAAAAAACACAAATGAGCAGAGGCCTACGATAACGCAATGGTTTTTGTGAAGCGACACAGGGCGACCTTTTACAATATAGTTTTTTGTATCAAACCTTTATCCCACTTTCCTAATAAACTTTATTCGCCTAACATAAAAGGGACACGTCCCGAATTTAAAAGGACGTTCGTTTAAATACGTGTTTCTGGCGAGATATTTATCAAACCATTTTTTTTATAGATAGTATTATAGGCATGATATTTTGTGGAACTGCAAATTCAATAATTAGTTATGGCTTTGGTCTAGATTCAGTCTTTTGGGTCCAACCAAAACTCTTTCTTCACTGATGGAATGTGCAAGGTTTCTGATCTTTAGATATTGATTTCATAGGCATGTACCTACCTACTCCACGTAAACAATAAATTCACCAGCTTTGCATGATAGTGCTTACCCTTCATCCTATACATTATACCTACAGAGCGTAATAGACCTGTCAATATTCTCGTTATTAAGTGGTCTATCAAATTTTATTTCTTTCGAATTTATACAAGTTCAGTTTTTGATTATTTTTTATTCGAATGGCACTTGTTAGGTATCTTTTATATTTCGTGTGTCCCTTTGATCACCAGGGACACAGGTGCTGTGACTTGTGCATTCTTTGTGCAACGCCGTGGGATCGCGGGATTCTATTCATAATATTTATTTTAATTTGCGTATAACTACCAGGTATCAAAAAAGATTTTGCTTTTGATATTAAAAGTAAAGCCAAATGGTTATGCACTCTTTGTAGTTAGACTACTACCGCTTTGGAGACATCGGCACAGATTTTAAAAACATTAGATTACGTATTAGTCGCATATCGAGGATCAAAACCTTGCTAACTAGGTACATCAGTCAGCTTTTTGTGCACAGTTTTATTTGTCATCGGTTGGGGTTTGCTAGGGATTGGTTTTCTCAGCAAAAGTTTCTTTACTCGGACTTTCTTCCGTTGATTTTTCCTCTATCGCCCTGAGACCCTCAAGGAAAACGAGCTTGAGATACCCCTGTACTTTACTTAACTAAATGTTAAGATTTATGTCATTATATTGGTATTAAGTATCTTACCAGCTTTGTCAACATGGAGTTGACCACCTGGTGGCCAGGTTTAGGTAGCACAAAGATAATAAGTACATAATTAGGCACTCAGCAAAAACGATTTCAAAGTCAAATCATAAAATAGTGTGGGAACCAAAGTTTTTTTCTAAAAGTGCCAAGTAAAAAACAAAGGCAGAAGATTATACGCAATAATTTACCCGGTCCCGTTATATCTGGAATGTTTTTTTAATATCTAAAAAAGTTAATGGCCAGTGTATCTGCGATTTCTTTCCAAAGAGTTCCTTTTTTGCAACGGCCTATCATTTTGTCTAAGTTCATTGGGCCCAGTTGGGGCTTTAGAAAAGATTTGAAACGTTATAATAAACAATGACTTCGACATTTTGCAGGCTCAGATCGGATTTTGATACTGATTTTGTTGGGACCCTTTAATAGCTGTCCTATCTAAATTTTCATATTCATATTATTATCAACAAACTAATCGATTAGCGTATTGTAATCTGCGTAAGTGTCTAACCAGTCCAAGACTTCAAGAAGTCCGTACCTAATACCTAGGTAGGTACTTACTTAAATAGCACTCGTCTTGAAAAAGTCATCAAATAAAAAAATGCTGGTAAATAACGAATAGCGAATTGATTTTGTTCGTGAGATAGTGTGGTCTGCACCTTTAGAGTCTTTGAGTGTACCTACCTAGACGTAGTCCTTATCTACAAACAGCACTCTAATATACACAAAACTGTTTTAATAATTAATGCCAATCTCTTACATCTGCTCCGTTAATTAATACGCTGTGCAAGTGGAGCTATTTTGTGTAATCCAGCAGTTTTTCTATTTCAGCAAGTTTAAAACTTTAAAAAGATTTGAATGACGCATCTACGGATTATGAACAGCGTGTTCGAATGGAAAGCATGTGACAATCATTCGTCCCTTTAGTTAAGACAGTTTCAGTGCAGTTGATAACTCTAAAAGATTAGGTATGTTATTCATCTTTTAGAGACATCTTTAAAGTGCAAGTTTTCCCCTGAAATCTGCATACAAAATATTTTTCACCATACGAACATCCAACAGTAGGTATGACAGCTAAATGATGACGTGTTCTAGTTTCATTCGGCCATAAGTTGTAGTGACGTTTACATGGCGACTGGCGAGGAAGGTGCATTCAGCGTCGGCGGCGGCAATAGCGAACAATTGCCACTAATGCAGGCTCAATTTATTTACGAGTCAGTCGCTAGGGGCGCATGGGAACATAGACGATGCTCTACGATGGAGTAGACATCAAATATTTTTTATCTTGCTCGAATATGTTTTGGCGTAATGTTTTTGAAGGGAAATTTAGTTTTTTTTTTTAAACTTATTAGAAGATCTATTCTCCAATATTTTCTGAGACTCCAAGGTCTAACTGTTTACTGCACTGTCTCGTACCCCTTCGAGTGCTCTGCGATTTGAAGGCCTAATGCTTACCTGTCTGAAATTCAAAGCTAGATAATAAATCAATACGTGTATTACCTAATATGTAGGATCCATTAACATTATAACCCAAATGGTCCTGTCTAAGTCGTTTCGCCTTTATCAACATAATCACCGATACTCGCATTGTTTGTGGCGACCTAATGTCAGGTAGTTATATAGCCCTACCATATGTAATTGTAATAGTAATTGCGTATTTATAAAAGCAGCACACAGCGACTAATGTTCGATCAATGGCAATGATAGATCAACGCCCTCAAACGTTCGCTGTAAACGCGGAAGCCTACTGTCTAGTCTACTCCAAGGTTTTCCTTGTGTGTGCACAGGAGGAGGACATTGACTCAAGCAGTGTAAACAGTTCCTTATCTCGAGCTTCACTGCAACGAAGCCAGCGAGGCCCTCGCAGCTTTTATCTACCTAAAACAAAATTGTACTCAGTAGACCGAGCATAGAATGATATTAGCCGAAGTGCGATGTATTTACAATGGAAACGAGGTGATTTCTTGACCTATAGGTGGATAAACTATGAAGGTTTCTATGTACTCGCGATGCGTATAAAAACATTTGAGTAAATTAACTTCAACATTGCCATTCAACATGCAGGAAGTGATAAATATGCATAAAAATAAAAGAGTCAAATAATAATGAGCAGGCGCAGGGTCTTGAAACTGTTGCTCAAGGAAGTGATAATGATTACATTTTCTGGTTAGATTCTAATTCGCTTCCATTTGAATTCACCGAAAACGGTTGTAACAAAGTTCGTTAATTCTTCGCCTTGCCAACGTATATTTGATACGGAAGTATGGTTTTGGACGGCGATTATGATCTTAAGCAGGCGGGTGTACACTAGATACGAGCGCGCTTGATAGTAGTAATTTAGAAAGCAGTTTTTGCCGCTACGGGCAGCTGGCTACCAATCAAAATGTGCATTGTGCAGTGAGGGTGGCTGCTTAATTGCCGACTCATGACTATCCCATGTTTTGATAAAAGAACTCGCCTTTGACCATTCACTTTTGAGGTCAGCTCGATTGGAGGAGTTGGCAGCTCGATTCATGAATTTTGTTGATCGATTGAGTTATTTTTCATCTGCGTTCTTATACTTAGGTGAATAACCAAGTTGACCAAAAGTAAATTGCCATTAGATTTTATGCCAACTAAGTATACTTACATATTATCTAGATTAGAATAAACCTACAACTGGAATAAATATGCCAATACTATGTAGGTAGGTATATTGGATAGCAGTTTCATCGGATGAGTGTATACAACCCGCATTGAATTCTGTTTGTTTATCTTTAGACCCACCGTATGTTCAAGGAGTGCAAGGGGAGAAGTGAATACGCCAAATGCACGTGCATGATATTAGAAACGGAACAATTCAATAGCCTTGGTACTCGATTACGCATTCAAAGTAATGTAATATCATCATCAGCTGGTAAAATCGATAGTTTAGGTTTAGCCTACGCCGCTGGACGCTTGGACAAACAGTCTACGAGCCTACGTGGGCTCGTAGACGTCTATTAGACCTAGCGTAACCTAATTCATCTACGTAGCTTAGCTGAGGTAGGTTAGGTTTTGAGTTTCTCCCGATATTTTATAATTATAAAGTTCGTAATTTTACATCAGTGGATAAAAAATTGCGAAATCAACGCAAACTGATTCTCCTCCCCCATATTCATATACCTAAACTCCAGACATGCCTGCAGTGAAAGCAGCATATACTTATAATCTCAGGCTTGCATTTTATAATGAAGCGCGGGAGGGCGGCACCGGTCTCGCCTCCGCGGCCGCTTCGCTTCGCGTAGGCGGTTGCCGGCCGCGCAGTTGTTTTATGCCTTTTTTGCCGCTAGCCCGCGAGCCGCGAGCCAGCTACCCTTCCTTCCCTCACTATGTAAGCCGATCGTCTTTTTTACTTCAACAATGCAAGTTGCAGGTAAATAGTGACCCACGTTTTCTTATTTCTTTCGCCGCGGATGAATTTTATTTTGTTCATGCCTATTAGGCCTTGAACAAGGATTGAGAGTAATTTTATGCTGAAATCGGAAACGGGTTTTTTCAATCAAGTTTCAATTTTTGAATTAGGGAGTTACTTGAAAGCCGCATGTGTGAATGAAAGTAATTAGTAAATTTGGCTGTTCATCGATGCAATTTGATAATAATCAGCAAACTATGTTTAAAAAGGCACACAGTTCTTACCTTAATTTTTTTAGTGAGTAGGTATTCCTGACCGGCAAAATTCACAGTCAAAATTGCGTTTACAGAATAAATTGCATTTACAGTCGCACAATAGAGACCAAACCTGAATGCAACATTCCAACTCGAAATTTCCTTTACCAACGTTGTCATAACAAAATATGATTGGCTATTTTAATCACATCAAAATTCCTTAGCCGAATAAAAGGTACGAGTCACAAACAAATCCCGCCAACAAGCAGCGAGCTCACGACTTGCCTAAAAAACTACATAGTCAAATATCCTTTGCCTGCCGGTCTGCGTAAACTCACTGCAAGCACTCCACACTAGGCGATTTGTGAGAAAGCAACGTGATTCCTATTGGAGAATGGGTCGAATAGCGAGAATATGGCTAGTGTGCAACAGGCCCCGGAATTTGGGTTCGGGGTGAATACCCTCAAGCCGGTAAAAACTATTTTCAAGGTTAGGTTGTGTTGGAGGGGAACGTGGCGGGTAGTGCAGGGCGAATTCGGCGCGGTGCGGGCGCGAGAGGGGCCGGGGAGCGCGGACGCGCCGAAATGCTGATAGCCCTCCGACCCCGCGCGCTCCTGCCCCCCCCAGCCACTCCACTGTCTAGTCGCTGCACCCTGACTGTTGCTGTCTAGCGGACACTTCGCGCGCGTCATGCATTTTCGATTAGGTATTGAGGGTCAGGCGAATGGTAATTATAGGTTTGTAATTACAGGCTATAGAGAATGCAAATAAACGACACAAGCCTAGAATTTAACACAAAATTCTCCGTACCTAACAACAAACAGTTCTTCAAACTACATGTTAGGTGACCAGGCCATCTTTTGAAGGTGGAGCAAATAGTGCATATTATCTGTAAGTATTTGACTTTTTTTTGAAAGATCTATAAAGACTACCTATAACACCGAGTATACCTAAATCTCTGTGTGATCTACAGCAGCAACTCAACAGTTAGGCTTGGTAGTATTTCTAACGCGATCTGCCAAATATACAAAAGTTTTCACCAAAATCAAATAAAATTTTATTTTCGCCCAAAAAGCGCAGGGAAACAGTCAACACTACGCACGTTGGTCGTCAAACGTCGACGGCTATTGCTCCCCTTCGTGTAATTCGCCATTAGTCGCCGTTTGCACTCGGCTTTTTACCTTAATGAGCTCCCCCCGTTGGCTTCTCGCGACACGCACGCACCAATACGCATTTTTGTGCAGCTACCCCTAACAACACGAAAAACGTCAAGGATACAAATGTAGGAAAAAATGTTGCAAATGAGTAACGAACTCTTACAAAAAGTTGGTAAAAATAATATGTTAATAAGTCCACCTAAATGCCGAAGGGGCATTAGTGGCCAGGGGTGACACTTCCGTAGACTGATGGTCTTCTCACATCCGGTGTATAATTCAGCCAGTACAATTCATGCATCTAATACGCATACAATGCGATACGACTTCAAACTTTTGCAATGAAATTTGTATTTCCATTTCAAAATTTGGATTAAAGGTGACCTGGTTACTGCAAAGCATTTGCATTAAATGCGTTAATGAAGAAATCGAGTTCGAGAACCTTTAGGTACTTCCAGATAACTTGTGGTATAAATCTAGAAAAACTGCAACAAGTAGGTAGAGTACTTTGGAAATGGAAAAACACCATTCCTTTTCTGCAATGTGTAGTCCAGTCGAATCCAAATGGTTTCGGTTAACTGCTTATCTTGCTATTTCCTTGCTTGAAAACACCCAAACTAAATATGACGCCATACTTGGCAATATGGCAGAGCCGTACCTACAGACATCTCTAATTTGAGATCCAAAGGGTTAGTGAGAGTTTTTGCCGTCATTTTCGGGGAGTGGAGAACAGGTTGCTATGCACCCACCTGTCGTGCTGTCTGTCTATTCTCATGTGTGAGTATTTTATGTGAATTTATGATATTCGGCTCTTTTCCTATGTGAATGTCGAATGACAGCATGTGTGCTGATGTAACGTAACCTCTCTGTTAGACGGTGACATAACGAGATAAAAGGCCCTAAATATAGCCACCAATTTCTTATTGGATTATGAGACGTTCTCAGCCATTGACAGAATCAATTTGTTGAAACCTCATACGATAATGTGAAATGTCTTGTGTGAAAACAAGTGAAAAGCGAGCGCAGTAAATCTCGAAGCACTTACAACCGAGATCGTATAATCCCGGGAAGTATCTACTCGTGATTGGTTATGAAAGTGATTGATACTGCATCTGATACAAACGGTCTGCTCGTGGCTCTTAACTTTTTATTTCAACTTTCGGTTTCCATCACCGTTTCCTAAAGAGTTCTCCGGCCGAAACTATGAGGGCGAATTTTTATTTAGGCTTCGCGTCATACATAACAATTAAGTGGCTAGCTTTAGGATAGTGCGTGCATTGGGTGCGTGCGATAGCGATCTCGCGCGCCCCTCGAACGCCCCCTCCCGCACCCCGCACTCCTACAAAACAACATTCTAAGTATTTGTGAAGCAGAGGGTTTTTTGCGCGAAGCCCGAGGGTGGCAGAGCGCAATCGCCCGCCACCGCACAAAAAACACTATTAAATAACTCAACAGAACCGCGGGGCGGATTCGTGATCGTGATACCGCTGAAATTATAATACCTACGGTTTAATTAACGTTAGCGACAAAAATTTTACATGTTTTTATACTATAGCTCCTTTGTCCAGCGCGATTTGCCGTGCGATTAAAGTATGCCAATTAAAAATTCGAATGTTGACTTTTATAGTTCAATATTTCAGCGGTATATTCGTAATTTCGTATCCTTTACCAGTTGTGAATATAATGTAATGGCAGAAATATGTGGATATCAGGAGCGATATGATGCGTTCTCAGTTCGTCTCTGTCAACCTGCTTGAATGTAGACGATGAAAAAACGCGATAAAAACTCGCTCTCCGTATTGGATGCTACGACAGCGAGATTTCCCGCCAACTTGTGTGTGATTTACGAATAAAATTAATAAGTAAATATTTAGTGGCTGCGGTCCGAATCCGGTCAACAGGCAGATCACATTGATAACGACATCCACTCGTAACAGCTTGAAGGAAAATTAGAAAAACATTCTAATTGGAGAAATAACTCCAAAACAGAAGGTTTATTGCTTGTTATGGGAAGTCCTTCAGAAACTTTTACCCAGTTAATTTGTGTATCAAACACTAGATTGCTGGGATACTAAACGTTGCTGAAAATAAACGTAGAATTTCACCAAATTATTAATATATTTTAGACAAAAAATCACACAGGTACAATTGAGTCTATCTGTTTAGTCTAATACAGCCTGCCTCTTGCTGCCCGCCCCCCTTTCTCCCAGCGACGCCCTAAGCCGACGGTAGACATGCGAATTGCAATTTTTTTAAATGGGTAAGTTACGTGATTTTGGTTTTGGATACTGCGCAGTATTGTGTTCTTCATACGGTCCGAGAGGTCTCGTGCATCAATCATACGTGGATCTCGCAAGCCACAACTAGAGCTTCGACTTCTACTGCAGTATCAAAGACCAGGTTTGAGCACCAAAAGTATGATTGGGAAGTACCTATACTAAGTCTTATTTCTCCGTTAAGTCAACACATAATATATTTTAACAACTAAATAAGCCCTGAAACCGCCTGCAACTGAGCATGTTTTGTTTGAATAAATTCTTTAAGGGTTATTGTCGTTAATTATTTTGTACTTTATCGCTAACATATGGAGCTAAGCCATGCCATAACCAAAGGTAAAGGAGAACTTATTTTTACGATGTTTGTACACCTTGTGGTACTGAATTAATATTTGGTACATTATGAGAATAATATGACAATGTTAAGATTATTTTGGATTGTCAGTTACTTATTAACATTCGTAGGCAAAAAATAAGCTAAATACTGGAATATAGAAACATGCTTACTTTTACGAATGTTTCCAGGAATTTATTTTATTTATATTTTCATTCAGGCATGCATTTATTTATTTTTGTGAAGGAAATGTGCGTTCCCCGTATTTTTTGTGTAAGTGTACAAACTTTTCGACCACTCCGTCACGCAAGATTAACCGAGATTATTTATAAGCCTTATTTGTCACCTGTTTGTGGCGTTACTATAAGTACTACTTTCTATAATTTTGCTTTTTGTTAAGAAATATCACTAAAACTAAATAGAACTTAACATTAAAACAAAAATCCTAGAAGCTACAACTACACACATCAAAAGTGTCTAGGGATCAACATATATTTTTGCAATAACTTTTCTCTTGATTGATATTAATTTAAATTTTCTTTAAGGATTCATCAAATAAAGTGTTTTCGTTTGTCACAGTAACGATAAACCAAGTCACCTTTGCATTAATAAAGAAATTTGCCATTTTCCTAATAAAGGGATTTTTGACATTTGAACCACTAACATTAAAGTTCGAAAAAAAGACTGAAATAACAGTTTTCTTTAAAATTTTATTGGGTAACTTAAACAATTAATAATCCGTGTTTCTACCGCGAACACTAACAACACAAGAACATCGGTTTGGCATACTCAAAATGAGTTCATCCAAATCACGCTGTGGAATGGCCGCCCATGTTCGTTGCAACAACAAAAAAAGGTCTTCTTGCAACTGGATACCCTCCATATTCGGCAGAGCTCTTCTCTGTAGCATATCCCATGCATGCTCAATCGGGTTCAAGTCTGGCGACTGAGCAGGCCAGGGCAGGACATTGATGTTAGCTGCGGCGAGAGTCTGTCTTACAACTCTTGCGGTGTGCGGTCGTGCATTATCATGCATTAACTGAAATAAGGGACCGATTAGCGACCAAACAGTCAGAAACCGCTTGCATGAAGTGAACCTTCATTCCCGAAGACCGCTACGGGTACCACCTATAGCAATGCACAATCGTAGGATTCGATATCAATGGGCTCTTGAACACAGAAATTGGGCAGAAGAACAATGGCGTTTCGTGTGCTTTTCTGATGAGTCTCGTTTTGGTATGAGACCGGATACAAGACGTATACGACACTGGAGAACCCCTGGACGCCAACAGCGATTAAAATCCTGCCAGGAAGTCCATCCTTATAGTGGTGGAACCATCATGGTATGGGCGGGTATTTGGATCGGCGGAAGAACTGAGTTGATTTGGATCAGAGGCAACCTCAACGCTCAAATTTATGCTGAGACGATTGTATCTGACGTCATCGTTCCTCTACAAGTGCAAATCGGTCCCTTATTTCAGTTAATGCATGATAATACACGACCGCACACCGCAAGAGTTGTAAGACAGACTCTCGCCGCAGCTAACATCAATGTCCTGCCCTGGCCTGCTCAGTCGCCAGACTTGAACCCGATTGAGCATGCATGGGATATGCTACAGAGAAGAGCTCTGCCGAATATGGAGGGTATCCAGTTGCAAGAAGACCTTTTTTTGTTGTTGCAACGAACATGGGCGGCCATTCCACAGCGTGATTTGGATGAACTCATTTTGAGTATGCCAAACCGATGTTCTTGTGTTGTTAGTGTTCGCGGTAGAAACACGGATTATTAATTGTTTAAGTTACCCAATAAAATTTTAAAGAAAACTGTTATTTCAGTCTTTTTTTCGAACTTTAATGTTAGTGGTTCAAATGTCAAAAATCCCTTTATTAGGAAAATGGCAAATTTCTTTATTAATGCAAAGGTGACTTGGTTTATCGTTACTGTGACAAACGAAAACACTTTATTTGATGAATCCTTAAAGAAAATTTAAATTAATATCAATCAAGAGAAAAGTTATTGCAAAAATATATGTTGATCCCTAGACACTTTTGATGTGTGTACATAGAAATTGTAGAGCATCCTTAGATATTTTGCAACATTATTATTTAAGTAGTTTCGTTCAAATAGTTTTATCCAATTTTAATTGTATTAAGTCTGAATTTCTGACTTAATAGTGGTCACGCACGCTTTTCGGGGTCAGCAAACCTTAGCTCAGCAATACCATAACGGGTATGAAGCGCTTAATTTAATAGATGACTATTTATTTACCATTATGTAATCAGCATTGTATCTACATATATATATAAGTATATGGCGGTAACAGTAGACATTTTACCACCAGACAGGGACCTACTCCTGGATTTACTTATACTGACTACTTGATTAAGGAGTAAGTCTGGCAAATTTCACAAAGGATAAATTCCGCCCGACTGCCCATTCATTTTTCAGTGTATACTTAAATACTATAAGTAAGTATATTCTTAGTTGACCAGTGACCTTGTTACTACTGAGCATGAGGTCCCAGGATCGATTCCTATTTTATTGCTATTTATTTCATGGGACTTAAAACAAAACCGGCGAAATGCTGGTGGACACCTAGGTACACCTCTGCACCACCCGTCGGGGAAACAAGGCGTGATGCCGTAATTTATCTAGTAAATTTTTAATTTTGGTACACTGAATGTTTAGTTGTAATTTCGATATTGGCATGTGAGTGTGCGATACAATACATTATCTAAATGAGACTAAATGGAATTGACAATAACGATACATTTTTAAGAAGGCACTATCTTTAAGTACCGCAATTGTATACATATTTTTCAGGCCGTGGCGGTATTTTGTAGGTAAAATAAATTTCACAATACGGACTCTACTTAATATTTAAATTAGAATGATGGTTAGGTAGGAACTCGTGGCCAAGTACTAACAGCCGCACTGGTCGATCCATTAGGTTAAGCTACGCTTGTCGGGGTTGGCCATGGATGGGTGACCATCTCTACATAACGCGACTCCTCCGTGCCTCGGAAAGCACGTTAAGCCGTTGGTCCCGGCTGGCATTTGTGCATCATTGACAGTCGTTACGGGTCGTCAGAAGCCCAAAAATCTGACAGCCAGTCTTACCAAGGGGTATCGTATTGCCCAGTTACTGGGTTGTGGTGGTCAGATAGGCAGTCCCTCCATGTAAAATACTGGTATTCAGCTGTATCCGGTTAGACTGGAAGCCGACCCCAACATAGTTGGGAAAGAATAAGCAGATGATGAATAGTTAGGTAGGAATATATACGAGTTTATGTGAACGGCTACAACCAACATTAAGGTTTTCTCTACATTCGTTAATTCAATAATTAACTGTATTTTTTTAGAACTTTAGTGGTTTAAATTGCGCAAAATCACAGACAAGAAATGGATTTAAAAATACTCATCCACAAAAAGTAGGGCTCCATTTGCTGGGATGTTGTTTTAGTAACTGTAATGATAGCAAATCCGAAGCATCTGTAAAGGACGGATTCTTTCGACACCTCGGCAACAAGCCGTGTCAAATGTAATGGTTTCCAGTTCATAAATCACTCAATTATATGTTTGTGAGTAAACAAAAAATATCGCAAATCCCGCTTTAAGTAACAGCGGTCATTAATCACGGCCCGACTCCGGCCACAAATGGTAAATTATTCGGTTGCGCTAATGATTAGGATGCGACGATGGCTCATGTTTGGAAAATACAGAAATTCAAGGGTTATTCAGACAGTTGCATGGCCCTTTAATTTTGAGTACTTTCCTTCTACCTACTGTATAGGTATGCCATTTGAAAAATGCACCAATTCCGACACACAAGTATCATGCATTCGTGGAAGCGTTAGAGAAAATGTGATGATTCATACTCATTTGCGAAAATCTAGAATCTACTAGCCCAGTTCCAGCCCACTGCTCGCCCATTCTTCTGCATACGAAACTACCTTTTGGAAGGGGCGACTAGAATCTATTCTAAACTATTTCTTGTTCATTTTGACGTTCAAAAGTGCCTTTCTTGTGCCTATTTGAAATAAATGATTTGACTTTGACTAGATTGCCGTAACGTGGCAATAATCAGAATACCTTAAAAAACAAATATGCACTCATAAATAATATATTAATAAGCCTTAACTTAAGCAGAACAGAAGTAAAACGTTTTGCCATCAGCCATTTAGTAGCTTCACATTAACCGTGTCCAATGAACTGAAAATACTGAAATAGTTCAGTCTAGGCAAGCATGGCACGCTATTACTGTGATTACCTCATCTATAATGCAGCTTGTCAATGTCAGCGGCTAAGACAAGTGAAATGGTTCGCATTAAGTACGTTCTACACATTTCATGGAAGCACTCGTCCCCAGCAGTCATTGGTAATTTACGATTCGCGGTCTTCTATTACATACCTATAAAAATGTGGTTACGGTTTACAATTACCTACTTATTGCCTACCGAGGGTACGTTACCACAATTGTAGAGTAAATAGACAAGGTTATAAGACTCGATTTATTATTGATAATATAATAATGTAGATTGTGGGGTCGTGCTTAATAGCTGTTATTGTGCTGACAAAGCAATTTGAATTAGATTTTGCTTTTTTTGTAATTGGACAGCTGCGAGTTGTTGCCATTTTTAAGCATTTATTAGGTAGAAATAAGCCCAAGCAGAACAGACAAGTGGATGTCCGAGTTGCTTGTGAACAGGGACTTAGAACACACCAACAAGTAAGGTATGGTCGGATCAGGATCACCGCAATCGCACTGGATTTTGTATGGGTCAGTAATCCTTCGTATCTCGCGCCCGCACTGAGTCTGCGTGGTGGATTACGGCCTGCCCCTTCTCACAGAGAGGAGGCCTGTGTCTTCACTATGTCCTCATACAGACGAGCGGCACGCGTCAACAGCAGAAGCTACGGCCATTGTCAACTCGTCAGGGGCTCTTTTTTATGGTGGTGGGAAATAATAATAATAATATCCATGGACATTTCACACAACGCCATATAGTCCCAAGCTAAGCAACCTAATGCTTGTGTTATGGTAACTAGATGGCTGATAAACTACTTATATACATATTTTTTTTGTAAATACATACATATTATAGATAGAAAAACACCCAGACCCGTAACAAATACTTGTAGGTCGTACAAATATTTGTTCCGTGCGGGAATCGAACCCGCGACATGTTGCGCAGCAGTCAATCGCTCAACCACTGCGCCAACCGTGTCGTCATCCAATCAAATCATCCAACGACTTCTCCCGCTCTGGGTGGAGCGGAAGGGAGCGGTGTCAGGCTTTTAATGACTAAACCCATCCATGTTCCTTCCTTGGCCCTTTATGTTTCAGCGTAGCGGTAACCCTTTCGGACAATCCCGTTTACCCAGCAGTGGTGATTTTTTGACTGGAGAGGTTGTTGGTACCCAACTTGTCAGGGGCTGCTGCCAACAACGTACCGCTCGTATCTATACATTTGAGCACCGTACCTACTTATATACACAATTGGTACGATTTGCGTAATCAAATAGCCAGTCGGGTACGCAATGGATTGAGCATTGGTATGGGCCACTGCAGGTCAAACCCGGGACGCAAATGTGCCTGGGCTTTACCGAAGTTTGTGTTAGAACTGATTCTTGAAGCCAGCGTAGATACCTTACTTACGGAGTTCTTAAATGACTGATTAAGCGATTTTTTAACACACAATCACACTAGAAGTGAAGTGAAATATTATAAGTTACATAATATAGATAGGTAACCTATATTTTATTCGAGTATTATGGATGTCTTTAGTGTAGTTAACAGGTTCATTAAAAGGATCTGAACGTTTCTTGACGGTTTTGAAGGCTGGTCATTTTACAGATTTAGCTTTTTATGATGTTGGCGTAATTCAGCCATGAGCTGATACATTTCCTTGTATAATTAAGTAAAACGCTTCTGTATGACGTAGGAAGGCTGGGTTTCTCTTTAAAGTAATGTATGGATTACGCAATAAACAAATGAATGCGTCCTATAGGTTAGTTCTACTTGTATGTAGGTCAAAAGGAAATCGCTCAATCGTCACAGAATTTTCCTGTCTCAACAAAATAGCATGTAACCTTATAGTTATTTGAGGATTTGGCTTTATAACTCTATGATGTTATCAGCATTCGTGTTATTGTTTCGTGTGTTCATAACAACGGCGTTCTTTACATTATTTCGCAACGTGAGTGACCTTTCGTGCTGGCGAGCGGCAAATCGCGCGAAAATATCGATTATCCTTATCTTATCGTCGGCTATCGGTGGCGTGTCGCCTCGAATAAATGGGAATCAAAACGCACGCATCAGCTCAGCACTAGTTTATACCATCATGGCGCATGCGTGCTGGTGGCCCTTGCATTGGATGTCGCAAACTCCGCCTCCGATGTCACTATTCGCAAATTGCGTTGCAAATCCGATGCTTGTAGGCTTTCAGCAAGTAGGTTGATAAGACAATGTGGCAGACGATGCTTATGTACGATACCACTACATGAATATTGATACGAGTAGTTCATAGCTTTATCTTTACCGTATGTTATCGGTACCGCGTGGAATTCTGTGCGCCTGGTAGAACCAAGAGTTCGAATTCACACAAGAAAATCATTATGTGATACTCTGGTTATTGACAATTTAAAATTATAATTCGTTATTTACTGCAGCTCAGTTTATGTTAAAATTGAAAAACAAATATATTATGATTTTTATGGCGCGTAAAAGACGTCGTTTAAATGCGCTTCTATCTATAGGTAGACTTGTTTGTCAGATTTGCATTTAATATATATTATGTTGTTTGTTATATATAAATAGCATGCTATGTGTGCTTATGTATTCAGAGTCATGTGAAAGCAGTTATTTAAACTCGTTTACGGCACAATCCACCTGCTATATAATCCGCGCTGTTTCGCAACTCCAATGGTATCTATGTCATAGTGATGGCGAGACAACGATAGGTTGATAGCGTGGGAGTGAGCGAGAGAGATATATATGAGACCGGATTCTGCGAGGATGGAGGACGGAGGGGCTATACATACCTACTCTGTTATCTGTTCGCGAATATAGTTGCGCAACGTACAACGGGCAAAATAAGTTTCTATTTCGCTCAAGCAATTTACGTTTTTGAAACACTCGAATCGATAAAAATTACCATTAATTTGTGTCGAATTTTCCTTCGATTCCGAAGCCCATCGTTGATTGTCCGTCGACGAAGTACAAATCGCCTTGAGAACCGGCCTAATCGATGCGACACGAATTATTAAATTACATGTTTGACTTGCTGTACTTAAGCGGCGGTGGAAATGTTGTTAATTTCGTAGTTTTCGCGTTTTTCAGTGCCACGTAACAGATTATTCAGCCATCACAAAAGGCAAGACACACGTTTGCAAAGAAAATTGAGGTCTATTTTATACAAGAGTGCATCTTAAAGTAGGTTGGAATTTAGATATTTTATTGGTCCAGAAAATGGTTCAGATTGGCTTACAATAAAAGGCTCTATCATATAATTATTTTGTTAAATTCGTAGATCCACATTAAAAACCACTTTCTTGATAATTAATGGTCTATAAAAAGCCTTTTACGAACTTTACGATTTGATTAAAAGTAATGATAGCAAGTACACATAGTAGGTACCTATAAGTTTAGTTAGTAAAACCACACATACGGTTTTATTGACATAAGGTAGGCTATTATTTCAGCTTTATATGAGCGACCTAATTATAAGTATTTCAGCTGAAAATATGTCAGGTACTTTGGTAGGTATGGAACCTGAATAAAAAGGTGTTACATAAAGAAAAAGTAGGTAGGCTTGCAATTTTTCTACCCGAAGATCATCGGATTCATTGTTAAAGTGTACCTGAAAAATGAATGAAAGATGAGGAGTTGAGGACGTGATGCCTCAACCCAGATCTTTCGTCGATGGAAGTAGGTACCCTTGCTATTAATGTAAGTATTTAGGAGTACAGCGTGTTATCTAGCAAATGGCGACGATCGGCATCGGCGTCGCGCGTCGGTGAGGCGTAAACACACGATTACGACACGCCGCGGAACAGAAGTCGATGGATTCGCGCTCCACTACCGCGCCCGCGCCGCGGCGCCGCCAACATGGCCGCCACGAGTCAATGGCCTCCACCGCCGCTTGCGCAACTGCACGCGCGAATCTCAACAGCAAAACAGTCTTCGGCGCACGTACATATGTGTGTGTTAACCTAGACAAGTACAGTCAGCCTCAAAAATATGTAGACAATAGACATCGACAAGAGTTTATTCGGTTGTCTATAACTTGTGTTCCCTAATACTGTACTATTGTGAAGGTAGTGGTATAGTAGTACAAGAACCAAAAGTGTAAAATGTTTTGTGCATGGTTGGCCATTGAAACAACATTGTGGAGGAAATATTGTAGGCAATTAAGCGAACTCTTGTCGATCTATATGAGGCAGACTGTACATAGACATTGTTTGTGTCGATTCTGCGCTTTACGGTCCCTGTGTGCGTAAACTACCTACTATGTGCGCACACGCTGTTCCTATGTGTTATTGAAGGGCATCAACTGTATAGCAGTTGACCGCAATGCTGATTAATTTGACGATAAATAGTTGTTTGCTTTGGGTTTTCCTTAATTGATGCGATGAAGGATTTTGTCCCTATGTTTCAGATAAGGTAAATAAAATTCTTATTTTACCGTGGACAGGCACAGGCTGCAGCTAGACTGGTTCTAACTCGATGAGTTTACTTAGACTAAAAGATACTTCATCTTCAAGAATCTAGATACAGTCCTTTGATATAAGGTAGGCACCTGTGGGCAATTGAGAAAGTCTTTTTCAGTCGAAATTCATGAAAACACGATAACATAACCTATATCGACAGAATGCGTAATATTTGACGGCTTTTCTCGACGAACTTATGTAAAACGTTTATCAAGTACGCAACACTGGCCCTAAAGGGGTCTGATAGGTATTTTCCATTGCTGATTTCGTGTGTCGACACAATCGACGGAAACTGGACCACATAGTGCAGAACCAGTAGGTTTCACGTCCACATATTTGTGGATTGTCCCGTTATTGGACAGCCTTTAGATGCTGACATTGGCAGACCCCGATACAGTGGACTACGATGGGCCACAAGCTCAATACGGCCGCTAATGGAATGCGAGAAACGTTTCTGTAGTTTGTCCAGAAATTAATGACTGTTAAATATTCAGCGATTCGTTGAGAATTTGGTACAATGGCGGATGGTTGTTGTATAAGAATTTTAAGGTTCTTGAGATCTGTTCGCGATGATGCGTCATCAAACAGTTTAAATTAAAATTATGTGTTTTATATTCACTTAGATTCATAAATATAGTTATTAATGATACTAGTTAGTCTCAAAATTATGCTCAAACAGTGATTTTACATTGAATACAACTTTTTATAGTATCAATAAAGTAGGCTATAAAGACGTAATTTGCAGTTTTTGTTAAAGCGTTCAGGTACCCTAAAGTGAGACCTAACTTTCAAATTTCTAGTTCATCAGAAAAGCATAGATATTATTGAGTTTATATGTCTTGAAACTTAAGTTCGTTATTTTTTTTAGTTGGTTTGGCCAACTAGCATTCAAAGGCGCGTCAAGCGCCGAAAAACCCAGATGTATCATTTTCAATATAAAATTTATTTTGGCCAATAGACCAGCCGGAGGTTTCTATGTGTAACTTCGGAACCGGTTCAGTACTTTTCGAGTAATTAACATATAAAACAGGTTTTAATAAAAAAAATTACACTGCAACATCTTTTCAGCAGAAATAGATAAAGTAAGTAATTAATTATATATCACTCTCAGTAGATAGATAATTTTAAAAGGAATTTTGTGATATATAACTTGCCTTGTATTTATTATACCTGCACATGTAACGGTGTTAAGAAGTAATAGATATATGACAGTAAAAAAAAACAATAAATACTTTGCCACTGGAAGCAATTAGCGGCTCTCGTTAAGGTAAATGCGGTTAGTATTTAACCACAAATGCAAATTTGATCAATTTGCTACCAATGTAGCCCTCGGCAAAGTACTTTTAGCTTCTAATAAAATTGAGAACTCCTGAAGAGTCCTGCAAACGCTTCCTAGACCTGAACCACAATCTATTATAGGCATATTATTTCAAAATTATTTCACTGTGAGAATGAAACGGAGCTATACGTTATGTATAGCCCCATCTCTTCCCACTATGAAGTAAAAGGTAACAAGAAATGTCACGCGAAAGAAGTAGCGGGCAAGAGCTAGTAGTTCTATAAAATTGTAAATTACAAAGTGCTAATTATATTTTGATAAAATTTTCTAGTGTTATTGTAAATAAACACGTACACCGACGCCACATAAATTCTAGTCTAGGTCTAGGATTGATAACGCAAAACCAGTAGGCAACACAGCTGGACACGTTGGCAGATAAACTGGACGCACGTTGCATTAGGCAATCCGGTAGACCTTAGGTCACCTAGCGCGTTATCAGTGTAATAGGTAGGTGTCGGTTACGACGTTCTGCTACGCAGTGCTATGCGCTACGCCAGAGCGAGCCATAGCGGTGTCGCCGAATTCAGGTCACCGGCAGCACTCGAATTTGCATGCGCGCTAATAAAGACCATACGTTAAGCACAGTCCCGACAGATGGCGACTCTCGCAGAGATGGCGACAACACCTCGTAGTAATAAATTTATATTTAACGACACCCGTTTATCTCACATTTCATGTAAAATCAAGTTTGCCAGTCATAGCCCAAATGCAAGCAGTCATTCAAAAGCTGTTAATGTGTTTCGATCGTTTCACAAACTTATGAGAATTTCATATCAGTTCGTATTACATATTGTGGTTTTTATTGACCCATTTCAAATCCAGTTCCTCCAAGTTGTGAATTTAGAACGACAAGTAAAACGAAATACCAGTAGATACTAGAATATTCTGCCCTAATCAGTGAAAAAGGCAAGTTATTTTTATTTTTAACTGATCGATCGTTTGTGCTGAAGGTTGAAAGTTGATGTGAGTTCTACTGTTCGGAAACGTATATCTAAGTAGGCAAATGCCTTTAAATTACCTAATAAATAACCAAATAGTTATGTAAGTACCTACCTATAATTTATTTCAATTAGATTACAAATAAGGTCAGTAAACTCAACTGTAAAAAAAACAGCTGAAGGACATATAACACGACTAGGAAAACCTCTGTTTGTTTTTTTTAAATTATTATTATGTTCAACAATGAGCACAATTATATTTAAAAACATAATGAGGTATATAATTAAGATGTTATTAATCTTTACGCTTGCAGCCTCGTGATTTGAGGGCACGGTAGTGCGCCGCCAAGACGAGCCAAAATCAAATTGCAGGGCCACTTATTGCCTTCTCTCGAAGCGTTTCGTCTTATTTTTAAACCCTCATAGTATCGACCTGGATAATGCTACAGAGCTGAAATTTTCAGCATAAGATGGGGTCAAGACTTAAAAATCACACTAAGATTAACTTTTTTTTATTTTTTATTTTTAGGTACCTAAAGAACTGGATTGGTTTCAATCAATAATCTAACACTAATATAATCATATTTACATTTAAAAGCTAAATATTCATAGTAATATGTACAGAAATAATAAGTACCTATATAATCAAAGAGCATCAAAAAATTCTAAGATTAACATGTCTAGCTTTTATACTTTGGATTCTAATAATACCTAAAGTGCGTCGATTTCACTGACTGACTGACTCACTCACTCATAAAAACCTTTAGAGCATTTCCCGAGGCCGTAGAATGCCGAAATTTGGAATCACTACATAGTATAAATGTATGTATGTAGAGTTACATCTTTAAAACTACACAACTGATTTTGATGCAGTTTTTTTTAATAGATAGATTGATTCAAGATTTTTATTAACAATTCTAATAGCAATTTCTGACATCCACCCGGGTGAAGCCGAGGGCAGAACCTAGTGGGGGTATAAAATTAAAAAATCAGTGTGTTTGACCCTCCAAACCCCTTAAAGGGGAGGTTTAGATCTGTATGTCTTACGAATGATAGGTTTACATCCATTTGTTAAGACAGCTGAATTGCAAGAAATACGTTCTTACTAGACTATACTAGAAGTAAGAGTTAGGATTTTAACATGTAGGTATGTGAAATATCAGTACAACATTGCCGCTAAAATGAAAAGAAATGAAATCTCACTAAAAACATATCAAGTCAAGTAGGTTGTCAAGACTTACATAACACTTTCACTGATAAAAAGTTTTCAGATCTAATATAGAAGCAAGCCCCTAACTCTACAAGGTCCAACTCTAGGTCAAAATGTATGGCTTGGCCGTTCTACTGGACTATTGCATGACGCAACATGAAAGACCAGTGACTTAATTTCTTACCATACAGGAGTGTCTGTGCAACGGCCTCCAAGCCATACATTTCGACCATGGACCAAGATGTAAAGTTTGTAGAGTTATGGGCTTGGCTCTACATTAGATCTGATAACTTTTGACACTTTACATGTTTTTTTTATAAGTTTCCGTTTGATCATAACCTTCAGTTTTCAAAATATTCGAATTAGTTGTGCATGCGAATCGGAAGTGTTCGCGAGAGGTCGTCGTGCCCGAACTAGACACGTGTACACGTGGCTCGTTGTGTAATACAACCTTGCTGTCGCGAATATATGGAACAGTGGTCCAGACAGGATATGGTTGACATGACCTGGTTCTTTAAGTCCCCAATCGTAAGATGATTGTGCGAGCATTGTGAGCAGAGATTCGTAATATCAAGCCAGCACGAGTAGGTAGTAGGTAGGATAAACTTTTGGTTTTGCGGCTTGATACGGCTCGCTATACGGTGATTTTTTTCGCATTTCTCGTGTAGGTACGTGTTTCTGTGAGTAAATTTTTCTACACAGAAGTTATCCCAAATTTTTGAAACCTCGAGTGTAAATATTAAGCAAGATTAGCCAATAATGTCCAAATGCTTTGCTGATATAAATTCTAAAAACCAACAAGAATGAACGTACAATGTTGGATCCGTATATTTTTCTGCAAAGGTCTTTGTACCTTTTGTTTTCCGAATTGTCTCGCCCTATTTTAAGAAATTAGTTAACTTTTGTACTATGTTTGTGTGTCACTAATTTGGCGGCAGAAAACTAGTTGTTAATGATCATCGAAGTTTCCAGAATCTTGCCGTTCGGAGACATTCGACGTAGACTGTAATCTGTTAATGATAAGTGTTGCCTTGATCGTCCATGTTGTATCTGCTCATATCTAATGCCATCGTCCAATGCTACGCCCAATAGGTTAAACTTTATTAAATTATACTTTGATTTTGAATTTGAATTCGAAAACTTGCAAGTGTTTTAGCGCAAATTCAGACGTAAAAACTTCAGACCCAGTAGTTACCTGAAACAAACGTTAAGTCAGTTAAAAAAATATTTTAACAAGAGCATATCCCCCTCATTCTTACACACCGGCTTCCCGTTAGGAATTTCAATTGCAAAATTTATTTAAATTTTATTTATGGCGTTATTTTTGTAAAAATGTAAAGCTATTTCCACAATAATTTATCGGAGCGCTAAGTGGCGTCATGGCGAATCAAAGGGCCTCGCTTCGGCGGCGGAAGGTCGATGAGACCTTCTGTCCATTGCCCACCGGTGTTAACATTGACAGCGGCCCTTATGCAAATCGTCTTTGCGCGTGCTTGCTTAGCTCGTAACTTTACTACCGGTACGGCGCTACACTAACTCAATGCTGTACTTTATTATACTGCAATCATACTTACGAACCTTCAATTCGGACGCTCAATCCGTGACTATCCGTCGTTTGAGCACGATTTCCTGGTCTCAACCTCGGTGAATATGTACAGGAAAACATACCAGTTCAAACTTATCCCAAGCCTTGCTGAATATTTGAACACGAGTATTCAAATTGTCTTGCGAATTAATATTAAGGTATGTATGAGGTCAGACGCCAAAAAAATGGATGTTTGCGAAAATTTCCAAAGACATTTGCTTAACAGATTTTTGTGAAACCGACATAGACTACAAAAAACTTATGCGTGAAACGTGAAAAATGAGTTTTTTTTATTGTAATGAATAAAATCTGACTAAAAATCAACGACATTAGGGTTTCGCTGCATCAGATTTCAGGAGAATTCCTTCGTAAATACATTTTGAGTGAAAAAAAAACCGGGACAAATCTTAGCTATGCTGGTACCTATTTAAAATAAATGTTTTAAATACCAGTAATTTTCAACAACACTCCACGACCTCGCCAACCATTTGATGACGTGAATCGAAAACGATTCACAAAATTAGTTGTCATTGCGAAAGAAAACGCTTGGAAACGGCACCAGCACCTATCTAAGGCAGAATGCCTAATTAATTTACAGTCTGTGCACAAATGAGCGAATCTCACCGTAATTATACTGACTTGGGTACCTACTCATTAAATTCGTAAGAAGTTACAGTTACCTTCATACTGACAGGTTTTATAATAAATTGTAGATACTTACTTTATATTTTTCATAATGTAATTGAAATGGCTAAGTACAGTCGCCGGCGCATCAAATTACACCAACCTGTAAAATTTCTCCAATTGATTTTAAACGGTTTAACGTTGATTGTTAAGTTCAAAATCAATTGAAAAAACTTGACAGTTTGTAGTAACTGATCCGCGTCTTGGTAAAATTTGTTTATTTTACAAGCATTATTTAGTTTGTAGCATTGTCTAGTTGTTTTTATTTAGTTTTCTATTGCTCCTTGTTTATCCCTGCATCACTCAAAGGTTGAATGGTAGAAAATGCCTATGGTATCGAGTCTGCCTCTGTACATTTCTGTGCTTAAAGTATTAAATAAATATTTCACGATCAGTAAAACAAAAATATATAGATCCGCTGGATTTGGGAAGCACAGAACCGATCGAAGTGGCGGTGCTTAGAGGTGGTTCAGTAAGGGTCTCTCGGTTGATGGTATGATGAAAACAAAGATATATTTTTGTAAAATATATATACTAACCTCAAAAGTTAAACCCACCGCATGGACATATTGCGCGCTGGGTTACTTGTTCATGTTCCGACTGCACAGATATTGGAAACAGTAGGTAACTTAAATAGTATCAGGATACCAGTTTAGTAGATCAAAATTCATAATTTCTAACTAACCATACAATTCTGCTGCACCACAAAAGAGCCTTGAATGGGAACTAAAAGGCTCACTCCTTCAAAACTTCATGCAAATCATCATACAAGGATCCTATCCTGCGATAATTTATGATGTAGATCTCCATACTAAGTATCAGATCGCAATTCTCCGTCCCCAAATATAACACAGGATCATGACTCAATTCACTTTATTAGCTTTGACGACATGATAGGCCACTGACCCTCTTTGTACTTCTAACGTTATTATAGCTTCTGGAAACGTCCAAAATTGGTCTATAGAAAAAAATCACGTACCCGCCGAGATGATATAATTAATATTTAGAAGGGTATTTCGCTTTGTAAAACTATGTCTTCAATAAAACCCGATAAAAATACACAACAATAGATTTAACAAACGCCGAATTAAAGCGACGACGATCAACAAATTAAAAACTGCGGATGTTGTTTGTACTGTGGCCTAGACTTATATATTTTTTATTTTTAGCAGAAAATCGAGCGCAAATTAATACAGTGAAGCTGCCGGTATTAGTGGGACGGTTCAAGGCAAGCCCTGCGGCTCGCAAAGGGCCGCGTCAGCGTCACGCGCCGCCATTGACCCACTTACACATACCTACACTGCGTGTGCGCACCTCGTACAATCGCCAATGAAAGCCCTTCGCGAGTTCGCTTGTCACGTACACTCCTTTAGCATTTATTTTAGTTGACAAACCTTCATGATATCATGCCACTTTGGAACTTAATTCTTTAAATGTGAATGTCTGATAAGCCATACATAAAGAAATTACTTTTCAAGACACTTCGAAACCCGAACTTCGCTTAAATTAGTGTTAAGATTGTATTCGATTAACTGTGGTAATAAAAACATTTTCACTCAAAATTATAGGCATAAATTGCTCAACATTTCTGAGAAAATGCCCTGCAAATGCGTGACAAATAGTAAAATCTATAATTCCGCCCAACCACTTGTGCGCGAGAGTGTATAAGATTTCAGCGGAGTCGTTCGCTACAGTTGTTTGTGCGCGCATCTCAAGGCGACGGTTGGCCCTCCGAGCTCCGCCGCAAATAATTCTGCTATTGTGAAACACACGCCTTATCATCCGGCGGGGCCTTGGCTAGATCACACGAATTACGGTCAAGTTGATGATTTCACGATTAATATTTTGTATTTCATGATAAAAATTCCGTTTCTGTAGATATTTTATAGTATGAATCTATGATTAACTAGTAAGTTTCACAGTACCTACGTGAACATTATGTGCGTAGCACTGCAAATCTTCCTGCTACGTAAATTAGTCCGCTACGCAAAATCTGCTACGCGACCTTCTACGTCAATTTTCGCTACGCAAAATATTTCGCTACGTAAATAATTCTACACTTAAAGTTGATGCTCCGATGGCAATTATTTAGTTGATTGAATTTTTCGCAACTACCAATTAATGTTGTATAGTTTCAATAAGAACATATAGCTTTAATAATGTAAACTTTACCTCGGGCTATTATTTGCCATGACTTATAACCTACTCTAAATAGATATTTACCTACAATTTAATATTGAATAAAAATGAGAATCAAACTGTATAGTACATTTAACAAGAACGTAATTTGATGGTATAATAAGTTCCCATAAATTTAATTCTCCTTGGATGTCGTTATGTGGCTGGTACCTGTATTTGGGTCAATATTCAGAGATAACTTGAGGAAAAAGGCAAATTAAAGCCCTTTTCGTCACTCATTCCGTAAAATTGTGCTCTAACTACGCTATCCTTGTCTGTAGCTGTTATTAAAATTCTTGCAGACATTGTAAACATTTTGTTCAATGCTATAATTTGATAAATACGGTGTTTTCGACCTTCAAATATAATTCAGGGTAGTCAGACATGAATATATGAAACATGTGTTATTCATCAGTCGTAAAGGGCATGTTCTAAACATTATCTTTTAAGAGGCATGCCAGTGATAAGTGCGTCGGCTGCGGCGTCAATGCACTCCACTGCATGCCCGTAGGTCAGTTCCCTGTGACTCAGACATCACTGCACCGTTACGTATAGAGCGCATCGTGATCACCACTTGCATTACGAAACACGCTCAACAACGTAGTAAATAAACTAACCAATCATAGGTTGACGCTTCTCAACGCATCACAGAAATCTTCCTCCTTTAGACACGGCGATGTAACCGTAACCGTGATCCGCGTCGTAGCGCAAGCGTCGCGGTAGTAGGGACCCCCAAAACCAAGTGGCTAGTTGCTACACGAATGTAACAATCGTTACCCGGTGCTCCAGTGACTTTACAATAATATGAATCTCTTGCTTTCTTTACGACTTTCAATTTCAATTATTGGGTAACACATTTCAATCGGAACGATGAGATGCTACGATAACCAACAATCAAGAGATTGATATGCTACTCGTTTAAACAATTAACAAAATCATTGTTTGTTTGGAAACCCAATCTTATCGGGGCTAGACAGTTCGTTGAAGGTAGAAATGTATAAAACATTTGGTTCGCATCCAATGTTTGTATGATTTGTGGTCGAAAATCAATGCGAGCCCATTTGAATACGATAACTGTTGATTATGTAATTGTAGCTGCGAACATCTGCTTGTTTGCCTCCTCAGCGGTGGAGGGTTGAGATAGCTAACCCTTCCCGTGGCCACCGGCCATCATCGGCCACAGCTTTTTATAGAACGTCAAACAAACTGCTTTAATGAGAAATATCGGTTACGGAAACACTCCACTGCATATACTCGTAGTATTGTCAAATATTTGTTGATGCCCTTTGGTTTTTTCTGTCATGCAGTAGGTAATACTTGCTGTGAATAATCTTTCTGCTTTGATGTTATCTCGGCCTTCGTTTCAGGGTTTGCTTTATATTTAGTCTAAGGAGATACACGAGAGAACGTGTGTAGTTTTGTGCCGATTATAATGTCAGTGTCTTAGCGTAAGTGTGAAATTCCGCTAACGATTCGAAGAATTTGAGAAGTGTTGTATGCATTTTGACCAAGTAATGTTTCACTTGTCGCGACGACGATGTCTTCAAACTTTTTAATAGACCGACGGACTACGAAAAGTTCTACTTAAAGTTCGTATCGTTAACTATTTCATATAGTCCAATTTAGTACTTCACTTATCGCCTACGAGAATCCTGGTGTGTGGTGACCCAATTGCAGCAAATCTGCTCTGTTCACTGTTATAAATAGAACCAGCATACGTCTCATATTTTTATAGGTCTTCATGCAAAGTTATATGAACTGCAAAATTATTTGCTATGTGTACAAAAGTCAATGATAACTAGAATTTTTAATTCTAGGCATTCAAATGAAGAAAATGTTCGTCAGTGTATTAAGGTCATATTTACCCGTAGAGTCCGGGCAGGGCCTGCACAATTCACATAATTCAACTGAAGTTAAGCTGATTATACCTAAGCTGATTTCAATAAGGTGCAAACAAAGAAGCTACCAGCTTCGATCAGCATGCAAACTTACCCTTGCTGTGTGAGGGCAATAAATATTAATAAATAATTACGGGTCAGGATAGCTAGGCAGATGTGAAGGCTGAATATCGTCATGATCTGCAATCGTGCGCAGCTTGTGCGCGTCGACCAATGGGGACGCGTTACATCACGCAAACCGAATTAATTCACCACTCTTTATAAAATGTCTAGGGGCTTTTGATAGCACATTTTATATTTTTTTCATTAAAAAATAATATGTGCTTTTTTATAAATTAGTTATCTGGGGTAATAAAGATAAAGCAAATATCCAATTTTTGAATTCAAGATTATCTAAGTGTGCTTAAGTATTTCATATCTTTAGAGAGTGGTTTAGTTATTCGTAACTTCATATGGGTGTTCATTCGTGCGTTTAAAAAGAGGCTAGAGTATAATTTCATACACATCGATTTTACTACAGATCCTGCGTAACTTCATAGGAGTCAGTAACATAGTGTTGTGCAAATCGAATGGTGCAGTTACGTACATTACGCTTCGTGAGCCAAAAAAGCGAAGACTTTTGCAGTTGGTAAATGATGACAATACCTACCAGCTAGGTAAATAAAAATACAAGTTACATAAGGGACAAAAAAGCCCAAAGGCACATATTTCTAATGCAAATGATCACTTTTAAAACGGAACAGGCTGGCCACTCGTCGCGCCGGAAACATTTCGTGTATAGGGTTGTGCGATTTATTGCGGACCAACAGCAGGGTCCTTTCTACCTTTAATTGGCTACAAAACACATCCCATTTACAAAAACAGACACAGATAACGGGACAAAGGAGGTTTGTGCTTTTTATCATTCTGATTGTTTTTTGTTTTTGGCTGCAATCTGGAGGCAGTGAATATGTGATTGGCAAAAAAAAATAATGGTTAATTGGTGTTCTGGCTTCTTGCGTGTGACCATAATACGCTGTTTTATAAGTTAAAACAGTGATATTTTGTTTCAGCTGGAGTTTTATTTAAAGTTAGAACCTGCAGGTTCTTGATGAATACTTTCATCATATAGCCTTATTTATTTCGGAATATATTTTTTACATAATATAGGTATAAGCTAACAGACTTAAAATAATAATAAAATATACATGAATATATAAAAAAGAGGGACAAGAATAGAGCAAACAATTCGACCGCACTGTTGTCAACATGAAAAGTGCCCAAGAGGCTAGGAAGATGCCACATTATATGGAAATGCAGATTCTTTGGCTAAAAAAATCCCAGCCCTCTGGTCACAGAATCATAATAGCATTATAGGTCTCTTTTATCTTACAGCTCCAGGCACACAATATTGAGGCACATTCCAATAAGAAAAGTTAAAACTTTTAGTATAGAACTTAATTTATTTAACAGACATTTAAAATAACTTTTTTAACACAGAACTGCACATACTTAGACCGAATCAAAAGCAAAAAAATATGGAGAGGATTGCATTATATCCACAATAAATCTAATGACACGACAGCCTCTATAAATCGGAACAGGTAGAATTTGGAACTAATGACTGCAACGTGTTGAAAGGGACTATTGGCCATAGGGTTTTACAAATGAAACTTCACCTTATCTTGAAGAGATACGGTTTGTTTTGTATTGTTTGTTTGTTTTAGAAGTTTTTATGCAGTTTTTGAGGGGCTGCTGCGGGGCGGGGGCGGTGCGAACCGAGAGGTCGGTCGCTGAAAGGGTTGTGTGGGAACGGAGGGCACCTGCGACTGCACATGGTGCTCCAACGCTGAGTTTTTTATACATTTGCGCACACATATCTGTCTAATGCAGTTTTTTACTTATTATACGTATGTAGAAACGAAATAACAGACGATGAATTTTAAAACATTAAACAATGATATTATCACATCGTGTGTATCGACAAAATGGAACGTAAAACATACATAATAATTTAATAAAGCCTTGACGAGAAAGGGGCGGTTGCGAACTGTCGATTGCAACTGTTACCCATGGCATTATCGTGTCGGCGTTTCTCATTACCGATGCTTTGTTTCGCGTTGTATTTTCAGGACCAGTCTTATTAGACCCCTTCACTCGTAGCCTTTGCCACAAACACGGGGTTTTCAGCTTCAAACCATACATTTGGTTGCATTATTGAGTTATATCGGTCGTTACCTTAGCGAACTGCCCCTATTTCTCGCCAGTATTTATTCATTTTGCAACACATCGCCTGTCGGCCTTTTCACCCTCCCTGGCCGGCTCACGCGTTCTCGTCAATGAATTGTTAATGAAGCACCTTCGTTAAAGGCCGCCAAATTCACGAAACCCCACGTTGTTGAGGCGTGAACCAAAATACAGACACGCACACCTTTTCACATACGGCAATTTATTTATTATTCGCTTTAGAGTGAAAGTCGATGATAATCGAGCGTTAAAAGGTAGCGAAATAAAAGTTTTTTTTTTTTAATATCTGCAATTGCGTCATTGTTGTTTTAGCGAAAGTTGATTATGAATTTGAATATTTGTTAGATACGATTACGTCGTGGGATTGAACTTTAAAGCTTAGACACACTTTGTCAGACACACAGATTCAGTTTCTATTGCACACGTCTAGGATAGAAAGGAAAGTTAAGACTATTAACAAAATCATCACAAGGGATCTAAGGCTTCTAAGTCGTGTTTTGCAGTGGTGTTAATCGGATAGTTTTAGTGTATTTTTTGCATAAGCGGATAACCCTTTAGCATCTACCTGCGGAGCGCCAACAATGCATGCTTTGTACGCAACTCCTGCGCAAGTGGGGTGAGTATAATGTAAACTAGTGTCGGACAAATCAGTTTGTTGTTATTTGTTATGTAAATATAGTTAATGTTGATTTGTTATCTATGCAACCTGTGCCCATGGATATTTGAATTGAATTACATTTAAACGAAAAGACAATTAAACAATTTTGAGAGAAAAATAACTATGCAAAATAGTATGTTTTGAAATTGAGAAATATAAAATTAATCGTGCAGTATTCTACTGATTTATCTGAGAGTGTAACAAAACTTTAGTTTCTAGGCTTTTCACTTAAGTCGTATCATAATATCCAAAAAACATGGTGACAATACTAAATCAAACGCATTCTCCTGATATCTTCAATGTGAATAATGAGCAAAAAATTGATAAAGAAAACACATTTTTTTTACACAATTTAATATAGGTCAGGTGCATGTGCAACCCTTTCATAGCGTGGGAGTTTCGCTTTTTGCCGATAGTACTTTGTGCAACACTTTTTTGCGCATGACAGAAGTGTTTGCGATAATTTGTTCCCACAATTTTGTAGGATTGGGGAAGTGATGACAGCCATAGATCGTTCAATAGATTATACCGTTATGGTTTGTGCACGAATGAATGGTATGGCGATACCGTACAATGTATTTGCAAGGTGCACAATTTTCATTGCAGCGCACAATTCTTTGGAAGCGTCTAACGGGTTGAAGATTAGCAAATGTCTGTATATTTTTTTTGCACAGAACGGGATTTTGTGCAAGATAATCATTGCATAAAATAGAAATCTGAAGTGTTATCACAACATAGTAGGTATAAAGCAAAGTCGCTTCCCGCGTCTGTCTTAATGTCTGTATGTATGTATGCTTAGATCTTTAAAACTACACAACGGATTTTGATGCAGTTTTTTTTAATAGATAGAGTGATTCAAGGGGAAGGTTTATATGTATAATAACATGCAATTTCTAGAAGCTAGTAATGAATATCTAAAGAAGGTACCTTATAGGTGCCACTTCAATGGAAAAGATTAAGGAATTTTCACGATTGTTTTTTGAAACCAGGTAAGTAACAAATTGACTATTTGAATCGGTCAAAAATAAAATATGAAATCACATAGATAAAAGACCGCTCGTCTTAACAATTTCCATCACCATACAGAAATTAAATATTATGCGAAGTTATAATATGTAGAATTGCATTTAATACTAATAAGTATTCCATTTGACTCAAAAAATCTGTGACGTCACATTGTTATATTTCTTAGAAATCACGAACAAATCACGCGTTTTGACAGTTCATAAAAAGTAACGTTATTGACTACCCTTTCAAATACCCAATTATGTAAATGATTAGCATAATTTGCGGACAAGGTAAACAAAGCAGATTCCTACTGCTCGTTCTTTTCAAATAAGATTCAAATAGCTTTGTAACTAGACATTGTAAAACCATTCATACGTTAGCGTTCATACTCCTTTACCTAACATCCTACCTGTACCATTAATCATGAATTTTAAATTAAATAAAACCAGTTAAATTTCTTAATCCACCTTGTGGCGTCGAAGTACCCGCCATGTGGCGGCCGTCTACCCTTTAATGATCGATAATGATACAATCATTACGAGGGCAACGAAGATCATTTGCGACGTCCGCCCCAGGCGAGTAAAGGGTAGTCACAACATATTTGCTGAAAGAAAAATGACAGTTCGCGGCAGGGCGCAGGAAACATGGCATTCGCAGTCCAATTACTTCCTGTGATGCCACATGCTAACCGTTAATCGAATTGTCGCATGTACATTATAAGAGAAAGAAATAAACCCTGAATGCACTACCTTCTTCGTCTAACTTGGTAGTCGTGTCCAGTTTAAAAGACATCAGAATTTATCGCGTCAACATTAATTGACCTCATAGATCGATCAATCTGCTCGTGAGCTATAAAGTAAGTACACCATTATTTACGATAGTTGTCAATTACACTTGAAGAAGCTTGACACTGACTGAAATGTGCTTTAAAACAGCAGATAAAGCATCTAAGCAAAAACCATCTAAGTGCGGGCGCTTTGTATCTATGGGCGCCATCTGTCCTATGTAAGTTTGCCCTTCAAAAAGAGTTGACTTTCAGTCTAATTTGAATAAATGACTTTTGATTTTGATTTAATTCAAACTGATCATTATCATCTAGTGTTGATATTTGCCTTACTAACAAGAAAGAAAGAAAGTCAGGTTATTCATGACTTTTTGCAAGTAATGTTACGTAAGTACGCTAGTACGCCCTAAGCTGCGCGACTTTTGAGCCCCTCGATTTGTAATAATATACCTTGTAAAACGGGTTCATCGTTTCAAGGGCTACCAAATAATAAATATTTTAACCAGTGTTTATCAGAAATCTTATTTCGGGGATGTCTAATGAGCCAACTCGAGCACGGACGTCTGGCAACCGAAATTAAGAACCAATGTTTGTATAGAACAGTTTCATACGAATTAAAAAAGTGTTTGATTATAGGAATATACTAACGTTTGTGTACTTCCTTAGGAATTAGAAAAGAGTTTGATATTATCTGAGTTACAATGTGATGGAAATTACCATCGATGGAGAGTTTTATTTTATAGATCTTGGGGCAAACTGGCTTCGGACAGAGTTACTAAGAGATACAATCTTGCAGTTTCTAGCGAATGATAGTAACAGTTTTTTTTTGTATGTAAGTATTTGTGTTAATTATGTATGTATGTTAAGCTGTAGGTAGCTGATAATTGAGCCTGAGCACTAGAATATTCTCTTTAATCTAGTCTGGTGCTTAGGGTAAAGGAAATAATCTGCGTAAACTGCCGCTAAGTACTGGCACAATAATAGATTCAGAAATGTAACAAAATATACTTATTTACAAGTCTACGTTTAACGTATAGTTTGGCAACTTTTTACCGGTGTCAGAGTTCAGTTGCGGCGTGAGAACACAGCCGCGTCTGCGCCCGCGCAACTGAAACTCGGGGGAGTTTTTGTTCAGGAGGGTTCATCGACTCCGCGCAAATGTTCTCGTTTGCCCTCACCAACGGCTTCTCGAACGAAATGTTGTTTGAATAAGAAAATATAACTTGCACATGGCGTTCATTGCGATTCTTGAAAAGTTAATTTGTTATGCTTTGGAGTTGGAATAGAGATAATGAGAGCATGCAAAAGTAATTTCGTTTTCTAATTTAGGTTTCTACTTATTAAACAGTATCCCTGAAGGTAAAAAATATAGTCCAAATTTGTTTTTATGCAATTTCACCTATTTTAATGAGTCTGTTTTTTGATTATGATTACATGTGATAGATATATTCTTATCTCTTGACAATCTCTGCGCATTCCTTCTGATCAACATATTTATATAAGTATTGTTTCAGAAAATATTAAGTAGTAAGGTACAGTTGACTTTATAAATATATATACAAGTTTCGACTAAGCCGATAAACTTCGATCTCCATTTCAAAATAAACTTATCACGTTACGAACGCCGCGAGAGCAGATTTTGGTTTTTGTTCGAAGTTTTTGCACAAATTCTTTTTCACAAAAAACTATCAAGGCACTTTTCGTCGCGGCCGAATTGTTTACTTTTATGATGAAAGCAAACTTGGCAGGTCTCTAAGGGCAAGGATTCGTGACGATGAATATTGTGTTGCCAATTAGGTTATATTTTATTTGGATGATTGAAAAGATTTGTTAAATAAATAGGAAGAAATGTAAAATATTAACTGCTGATGCAGATCAAAGTATTCTGAATAATAAAATCCCGTTTTCCAATATTTTCTTTGATTTCAGTTCTTTTTAAGAAACGCCTATGCCATGCTAAAGTTTTCAGCGTCATCTGCCACGGATGCCATTCACATGACTGAAGATTCTCGCCCCATGGGTAGAAAACAATGTGTGTATTCTTCATTGTATAATCAGACAGAAGATTTATGTTCCGGATCGAGTCGGCGATGTCTTGCCGAGTACAGTTAACTCCGCGACCCATCCCACGCTTTTGCACAATTTCCTCACAAAAAAACCTTATTTTATAAAAGTTCGCCTACCTGCTCGTGTGGCTTGCAGAATTTTGATACCTTTTGTTCGAAATTTTTTGCTTTAATTTGTGACAATTATACCGGTATATGACTTTTTACCTGCCATTTTTTGTTCCCGATTTCGGAATCCAACGAATCTGACATTTTGCAAGACCGTTTGTTTTGGTGAAGATATCGCTGGATTTGGGTTTACTGTTAGCTGCCAAGAAAAAATGTTGACGGAGGCTAAGGTTTCGTGGAGTTTTAGGGTTTTTTAAACTTTATGTTGGGTGAAAGGTTTCTCAAGTTACCGCGTCGCTGGCAATATTTTAAACACAAATTCGAGGCTCCATTGCGTAATTTAGGTACTTATTATCAACTCAAAAAATCCTATAAGAAAATAGTAAGAAGCTTGTATGAACTTGAGGAGTTCACCTTTGTCAAGCTTAATCGATTAAGGATGATCTATTAAAAGAATAGGCACCGAGACAGTCCGTGAGTCCAGGTAGGCTGATGATATTGCGTTTTAGTAAAATTGGTTGACGTGTCTAAAAAACTGGCTCTCACTGCATGTGCCATTTAAAAAGGAACGAACAAAAAATTATTTGGTAGGCAAAGAATGGCTGCCAAGATCGCGGGAAGGGTTGAACGTATGCGAGAGAGAGCAAAAAATTTGATAAAATGCTGGTTTGTTAGGTACAGTGATGATATTTAGTATTGGTAGCTCAAACTGATGATGACTGACGTTAATTTGGGAATATCTGATAGGACAAGCAAAGCAAGTTGTGGGTTCGCCATAGATATTTGAGCTGATGGAAATCATAAAATTAAAAAGCCCTGAAAATAGGAAATGTGTTTAGGATGAACAGTCTACCATATGTAGGTATAACTTTCGCAAGACGAATACTATGCTAAGTTTCTACTTATTCTATCCTACAACTATAAATTCCTAGTCGTTCCACTGACAATTCAAAACAACCCCACTATACGGCATCGAGGGTACAAATTGCAGGCAATAATCAAAGTTTTTTTTGTCGCGTGGAAACAAAGCGCAATAAAGGGGTATTTTTTACCCCGCTTTCACAACATGTGCAATGTACTATCTGACCTACTTACCTACACTTCCTCTGCATTAAAGGGTTAAATGGAATATCCGCGATCGGCAAAAAATCAACAGAGATTTGTTTTCAAGGATGTGAAATCGTTATAGGAAGCTGTGATTAAACTGTCTAAAAAATAAGCTAACCTATCATAATGAAGTCTGTATTTAAGGATATTTAATTACAGGGTATGAAGAGACAAGAATAATATTAAAAATGGATTATTTTCTAGGCCCTAGGGGATTGTGTTGTGATCCATAATCCTTTGTTTCTAATAAAATCCAATTTGTTTCTTCTTGGTTGACACAGAACAGAATAGAACAAAAGTTGTCTAATCCTGTACTCACTTTGTGTTTCGTACCGGACAATACCAGAAAATATGTAAATAAAAAATGGATTATAACTTTGTATTCCGGCGGACATTTGTCAGAAGAGAACACTTACGCTGGTAGAGTGTTCCACACTTTGGCTGTGTGCATAATAAATGTGGAGGATATTCGCTTCGTACGACTTATCGGGTTATCAGCCAAGTGAGGCTGGTACCTTGCAGTACGTCTGGTTTTTTTTTTTTTTTGAAATGGCATCTCGCAGTTCAACCAAAGGGTTGTCTACTGCTTAACCGGGCTTGCCTGTGGCTGCCACAAAAGAATTGTAGCCTCCAGCCAGGGCTTAATAAAAACTAGAACTAACTTACAAAACTAAGCGACTACACGCCTTGCGGGGTTCGGACCTCGGCTTAGGGCGTCGCTGGGGGGGGACAGCTGGATCGGGGGTATTTAAAGTTGCTGGCTCAGCGGCAACGCGGGCTGGCTCGAGCAAGGGTCGGGGGGATGGGAATGGACAGGGTCGTCGCGACGGGCCTCGACGGCGAGGACGGAACGCCGGAAAATTGTATCTGTGTGCTAACCTAACAGTGCTAGTAGCCGGGTTGCTCTCCTGGAAGAGAGTGGTGGCATCGTCGGGGGCAATGAGGGTATGCCGTGGACGGTGAACCTTACTGATGCGGGATGGGGTGTATCGGGAGGCGGCCGCAATCAGGGGATTGCGGTGCTTTATAGCATATGTCAAAGAACGTTTCATGAACTGCTGAACTGTGGGGAGTTTAAAGTCTACATGAAGGTCCATGTTACGGACGTAAAAGGGAGCTCCTGAGACCCTACGGAGGAACCGGTTTTGTCTGGTTTATGCCTTTATTAACAAGGTTGAAAAGTGGTCCACCCCTAGTGTCCACGATGGCACATATTAGGTTGATGCGTAATAATGCTTACTCCATTATCAAAACCAAAAACAACATTTCGTTCAACCTATAAGATTTTCAGTCATTTATTCCAACAACATTATGAACCTACCTAAAGCTCCAGAGCCTAAATCGACACTCATGCAAAGTATCAGAGAGCTTTTAAGATACTTGAGCCTATTTTTAAACTTAACTGAGGGAAGGGGTATCTTGCAACGTCCTCTGAGAAAGAATAGCGGTGTAGTTGACAAACTGACAGCTAATTGAAATACGCCCATGTGCAATGAGTTTTTGCCTCGCGACACAGAGGGCTAATCCCGCGACATCCCTCGAGGTTTTTTGCCATAAATTATAAAGGGGTTGCGGTATCGCTTGTAGGTATGTCGTAATTGTTTCAACATTTGTTGTCGGTTGATGCCATTTTTGGGTTTTAGCTTTAGTAGCTTTTGAGTAGAGGGGAAGACTCCTTCTCTTACAATGTAACTGCTTAAACAATGTTGTATTGTCACAATTAAATCTCTTAAGGTGAAAGCTACAGGGTACTCATGAAATTCATTATTTTTTGCCAGAATCAGGTTGTATGTTGATGATTAAAATATGATTCGCGACCTTATTATATGTACTTACAGTACAGAATTATAACCATCATCAATACAACTCTGGGTACATACACACACTATTGAATCATTATTTCATGTTATCGTGTAATTTTAGGTCAAAGTCAAAGTCAAAGTCAAATCATTTATTTCAAATAGGCACAAGTAAGGCACTTTTGAACGTCAAAATGAACAAGAAATAGAATTGATTCTAGTCGCCCCTTCCAAAAGGTAGTTTCGTGTGGAGAAGAATGGGCAAGAAACTCCACCGTTACTCTTTTAAAATGTTTTACAATGTTTTGTATACATGAATTATAACATTATATGTGAAGACGATGCACCCAGAATAAAAACACTACACCACAAAAGGTGAGAAGAAAAACACATATAGTAATGGTAGGTAACTTAAGTATGTCAAAAGTACATGGTGCTCACATATTTACAAACATTCTAAAAGTTAATATATAATAAATCAATCAATGTGTGAGAAGTTATTTCAACATGTTAAAATAGTATTTTATAAATAATAAATTATTACCTAATTTACTTAGCAACCAGTTTGATTTTGTCTAGACACTAGATTGCCCTGTGGAGCAGGACCAGCATGTTTCCAAGCATCCTTATCCTTTATATAATCCTCTAATTTGTAATATGCTTGTTTACAAAGTGTATTTTTAATGTGAGTTTTAAATTTTCTTTCATTTAATTGCAGAATGTCATTTCATATTTATTTATATCGATGAGTTTAATGGTTATAATTCTAGAAATACACATTTGTTATAGTAGCGAATCGCATTTTGAACCACACACAATCTGAAGCTGAGCTCTTGCATATTACAAAACAACATACCAAAAAAAAATTTGAAGGGCATCTAATAAGCGAAAACAAAAGATTGGAATAGTTTTCAAAGAAACCTCAATAATTTGCATTATTATTCGATTTATTTTGACAAGTGTTTATTTGATTAAAATAGATGCCTAATAATTAATTAATGTTACCGCCATTGGTATGCAAGATTTTGTTTGATGTAGGTATAAAAGCGCTTAATATTTTTAAGCCGACATAATTAACTGTTACAACAAGCAATGTGTTATCCCGTTCACGTCTCCAGGGATCAGTGCTCCGTTGAACACGTGTTTTAAACGTTTAAATTGAGATATTTTACACAGAGAAGGGTTGCACATTGCTTTGCTAAACATAGTCCAATCCCTACCGCGTTTTAGAATCTCATTAGAAGTAATCCTCCCAATTCTTAATAGAATTCACCCCTCGCCTTTTGTTTTTGTGTTTCCGGTCGGGAATTGAGAGATGTTTGACGTTTTGACGGAAACCATTGTTCGAATTCGAAGCAACCGCGTAGAGAACTTTGCGTTCGCGTCGCGGTACCAAGGCCGCATAATACGGAAGAGGTCTCATTCACAGTTGCGTCACTGACAACGTAGGTATTTAATTCGGTTAATACACAACGTTATGTATTCATTGAACCTTTAATCAACCAATGGCGTATAGTTAAACAGTACATAAACACTTTTTACAATGTGCAAGATAGTGTGTGGTATATAAATAAAAGTTTGTACATGTGCTAATATATTCGCGATATCGGCACAAGTCGATACGGAGCTCGGTCGCGGCGGGAAGTCCTCCCATTGGCTGGCGGCGCGGGAGGGCGATCCTCCTTCCTCTCGTCTGATATGATTCGCGAACCACTACATACACGGCCATGGCAAATCGCCTGGGTCCTGCGCAAATACCTACACACCCACACACGCACAAGTGTCTCTACATTTGAATAACATTGTTTTTACGTTATCTACGCCTTGCATTTGTGTGTTATATACAATGTGTATGTAGTTGTGGTATCAGGCGAACATAATATACTATGTTTAGAGGAGATGTTTGTTATTATTTTCGCGGCTGTGTCTATTTACCGTTACAAAGAGCGCGGTTAATCTTGAATCACAGTTTTCAAACTAAAATATGTTAATATCGCAGCATCCGTCCGGTTTGGACTGCGATTCTATTATGCTATTCGTTTATTATACGAACGTTTTATGATCAATCGATTCACACGCGTTTTCTATAAAGATTGAGAACCAGTCTTTGCACAATTGCTCAACGGCTTGGTGAAGAACGTTTAGTTCAGAGGTCATCACGGACCGAGTCTGTATGTGCAGTGGTCAGTTGCACTACGTCTTACGTAAACTGCGCTTACTTATTGTTGTTGTGGAAATGTAATAATATAGCTCTTTCACAACAGGTAGGTAATGGGAACGTTTATACATGAGTATGAAAATGACTTGAATTTAACAAAAACGATAACCAAATCTGGAAGTACATAAGTAATATACCTAGTTACATATTTTGTTTATTCCCATACCTAGTCCATATAAACAAAAAAAATACCAATGTAATTTTCTTTTAAATAATCAAAAATGAATTCATGTTACAAAATGCAATATAATTAATCACACACATAACGGTCGTGTAGCTTATATCTGTGAGAAAAAAAACTCGAGCGGTCACCGGTCAGTGCGAAACTGCCCACTGGGCTAATGATCGCCTAAACAAAACTGAGCACAATGCGCAAGGGCCGAACACAAAGCACAAACACCGATGAACAAAGAATATTTTGCACAATACACCACTATTAATTACCCTCAAAATATTCACAATAGATGGGGTTTAATAAGTTTAGAGTAAATAAAAGAACCGTAAATCGGACTGACCGCTGTCCAGTGCACAGAACATATTGTGCAAAACTGTGAAATTTGATGTGACGTTTATTATTGAATGATTGAAAAAGGTATTGTGATATGCTAACGAAAAGTGGTTCTTTAGTTAAACAAAATGTAGGAATAGATATAAACATATTTGGATCACCCTAACCTTACCAACTTATACCTACTTATTTTTATTATTTAAATGGGTTTTAAACGATATGAATAATAATAGTACGTTTCACGATAACAGTGGACACCCTTGTGATATAAAATGTGGTAGAGTAAAATAAAGCCATTTTGTGCAAAATATTTTTGATGTATTGTTACAGGTGCCAAAAACCAATTGGACAAAGTAATTTTTTTTTTTTGGGAAAAATCCAGAAATTTTACATAAATTAATTATGAACAGTTTTTAATCAACTGTTCAATCAATCAATTTGCCTAAACTTTTCCAACTACATATGTTGAATCGGTTTCCAGTCTAACCGGATGCAGCTGGATACCAGTATTTTACATGGAGCGACTGCCTAGCCTATCTGACCTATACAACCCCAAACCCACAACAAGTTACTGGTTAATAAACCCGTAATTATAAATCAACTGTTAACGCACAATAATTACAATTTTAGAAATTATTGCAAACAAAAAATATTTATGTATTTAGATATTCTTATCGGCAGATATCCTTGGCGCTAAAGTCTACTTCCTTCACGCAGTTTAAAAACAACGTATGCTAAAATACCTACATGATAATTGTAATGTTTTGACGGCGACGAAATTTTCGCTTCCGATTCATCAAACGCGTGTAAAGATAACGCTTATCAGTGCTAAAAATAAATAATAATTATGAGTCGAGACAAACACTGCAAGTTTATGTCCAAAACTCGTTGCGTATAAATAATTTCCTTTTTTTTATATCTATTAATAAGTCCCACGTCATGGCTAGTGTGAACTTGCTAATCTAAAAGATTGGCGGAGCGTCTTAGGGACACACCGGTCAAGCGTGGGTCAGAGGTGACGAACGGACAGACAAACCCGGTTTTTTCTTATAATCAACGATTCCGTTCCCTCCCTTATTGTTCAATTATTATTTATTTTTACAAAGAAATTCACCCAAAGAATTTGGTGGGATATTTTAATAAAGTAGGTAATTTTCTACCTATTCGCACGTCAAAATTCTTAGCAATGAGGTAACCGGAGTCGTCTTTTGTTACTTTGTTACGAATTCCGGGATCGCTAAAAATGTTTTATCTCGCATACCACCATTAGTTCACATTGTTTTGCTAAAAAGCGTAGTGCAGTGATAACACAATTGCAAAAACTATTTGCTGAGTGATAATGTGTTGCAAAACTTCGAAAAATGTTATTGTGTTGTAACAATGGTGTCTGGGAACAGGTGGGGTGAGTATTGCATGGTGAAGGGTTTGCGAGCTCACTCGGACATTCGCAATCCGTTGGTCACCTCTGACCGCTGACCGCTGACCCTATGGGACTGAGAACTTGAACTTAATCCGTGCACTGACATTGAACTTCGCACAGATGACTAATAGCTTCATATAATAATGTAACATAAACAATGCGAGATTTGTTTAGTCGGCGAATCTGTTATGTAAGTCAGCAATATTGTACGGACATCAATGATTCAAATGCCAGCAATACTTTCGCTTGTTGTTATGATAAATTAGTTTTCAATTGAATTGCTTACCACATTTCTGTTTTGAAATGAAAATATCAAATTCTTTTCTTTCTTCAAAACAACAACCTAGCATTTTGCATAGGTACAGCTGGTATGCTCCACCATCCTGATATTTATGATAATGAAATAACGATTTGATTTCTAAATCACAGCTCAAATCTCGTCTGGAGTACAAAGGCAAAAAAAAAACTCCTAACAAGATGTAGTTGGTCATGGTCAAACAGTTTTATTCGCAACCCCATGGACGGCCGTTGGTCACCCCTGACCGCTGACCGGTGACCTCATGGGATCCACTGCTTGCTTTACATAGTGGGTAGGTACCTTACTCGCTAACACTGACATTGAACTTAACACAGATTATTTTTTCATTTAGAAATGTAGATGTTGCTACTTTTTATGCCAATTTCTATAGGTACTTAGTTTTGAATTGTTTTTTTTTAAGTTTGCAAAAAATCTATGTCTGTGTGTGTGTATCTTAGTTTCTGCAATAAGCTTGTGTCATATCTTTAGTAACTATTAATAATATGCTGTTACTATGGCAAAATACCTGTTCACCTATTTATTCCGATTCACATAATAATATGGTCTCATAATAGTGCAGCGATCAATCGAAAACCCATTGAAAAGATTTCTTTGTTATTAAAATTACAAAAAACGGTCAGTAAATCCGTCTCCTGGCCATCTGCGTGGAATGCAATTGCGAAAGGGTGCAGGGTCCGGCCGTATATACGTTGGTCACCTCTGACCCGCCAACGACTTGACCATCCCTCTGCTTTATGAAGAAGTTATTATTTACACCTTTGGAGTTTTAGAAATGCATAAAAGGCGCATATTTCGAAAATAACGGAATGACGGTTTGAAAACAGTTTTTTTGGGCCAAGATTGCGGAAATATGACTAAAACAAACGCATTGTATGTAGTTAGATTTAAGGCAGCTATTAATTTATTTGTGTAGGTACTTATAACTTTTCTAAAGCTTTGGTATCACATAATTGTATCATTACGGGTTGCTATATACCTACTCTACTAAATTAATTGGCAAATTAATTAATTTATTTATAAACAAGGCAGTGTTTATGGAAGTGTGCGCGAAACACGAAGCATAAAGGCCACTTATTCAATTCACAAGTTATTTGAATAAGTGGAATTGTAACAATGTTTTAATTAATGAAATTCGCAATTTATAAGCATTTTCAGAGGAGGTGAGCATGTTAATATAGTTTCGCAAGCCACAACAATGAGGGTCATTGATCGACGTGACACTTCGGGTCCGGCTACTTGATGTCAATGGCCACTCTGATGTGCATTTGTTTATTTTATAAATCCTTTTTAAATCAATTCTATGTTTATATTTAGAACACGACCTTGTTTGCAATAAGTCGATAGAGGCAAGGCTTACACGATCGATTCGTCAAGCCATTTGTTGTTTTTCTCACAATCTGCAGTAGCGGCATCGACAAAAATAGTTTATATCACTAAATTATTAAAGTTAACTTACACGTTCTGACCGTTTGTTTCGTCGCATGATCATGAAATATGAATCATTCTTCCTTTTTCACTTACGAAAACCCACTTTCGTAAGGAATTGACTGTTTTGGCGATAATGAACATTAAATCGTAAAAATTCATTAGCATACAGTACATTGCCCTGTATAAACGAATTCCACTGAAGTTTTAATTGTGGGTGTTTTTCATACCTACCTGCTACTTTCTTATTTACGTTTTTGCAAATTGAGTTAAAATGATTTGTATTGAATTTAAATAAGATCGAGAGCTAAAAAAGTATTAAATCATTTTTTTTATATTTTTGTGTAATGTGTGTTTTCTAAACTGTGAAAGTTAAATTCAAGTATTTTGTTTACTTGAAAGAAAACGAGCAGGTTACTAATTTTCTCCCCCACTGTAATTTTGTATCAATTAAAGACACTTCAATAATATCGGTGGTTAGTTAATTACCGGTACTCTTCATGTCATGTCAACCCTTCTATGTCATTCGTATCTACGTAATAACTGTGCAAACGAATACTTAAATTATGGTTTGATTCTCTATTTCAATCGAATTATCGAAAACGTTTTCTTAGTATTCAGTCAATGCTAGAGCAATTTTGTATCTATTAGAATATATCTATTATAAGTTAGTACGGTGTTTAGGTCAAATATAATGTCTCTAGAATAATTATGTCAAAAGAGTGGTGGCGAACTTTCATCTATATGAAAATATGACGATTTATTCCTTTGCAGTTACTATTTATTTCAATAACACATCATATAATGTATTTGAAATTGAAATACCAATGTCCATCAGTTCAATTCACTTCTACACCTACCCACACACACACTACACAACACATTGCATACGAGTAGTGTATGATGTGACGCGATTTTCGATTTCAAGATTAATAGACGTGCAGTTTTTGACATTTATTTCTTAAATTTGAATAAACCTACTTCATAATTTCAACAAATATAAACCTTAACCTAACTCAATATAAAAAAAAAACGCAGCAGCATTGACTATTTATAAGATTTTCATGCTACATCTATAAATAAATTAATTTTATGTAATGTAACACGTGATCAATTAATCGTCGGATGAAGAAGACCGTCTGTCGCAGGTCTTAATGTGCAGCCGGAACTGTGGCGTCTTTTTATTTTATATCAACTTACGCACATACGTATGAATGTAGAGTTAGAATCGGTAGAGTTTCCTGAAATGCTATACAATGCCAGTATTACTTTCCTATTTCTTTCATAAAAACTGAACGCTGTTTTTTCAAAAGTATTTTCAGCTTTGATACCCACATGGTTAAATTCGGTAGTCTAGTGCATTGTTGATTTGACTAAGAACCAATGGTGGAACCAATTTTCAGCAGTTACTCAGTCAACATTTAAATTGCCTTTTTTCCAACTATATTCAGGTCAGCTCCCAATCTAACCGGATGCTACTGAACACCTAAACAGTAACTCTACTAAGAAAGACAATATAATTACATAAATAAACAAGAAAGTTAACACTAGATTATGCCTTCTGGTTTTATATATTTTGACTCTTCCTTGAGTTTATAACATAGCAGTTTTCACTTCTAAAATGTGTCATAGGTTTGCTTCTTCTCTTAGTAAGATTGCTCTTAGTAAGATTCTTAAGTCTACGCAGGTAAATTCTGTACTATATTTATTTAATAATAAGCCGCATCGTTCATATGTCACGCATGCGCCATGCCCACCCCCGTACGTGGGAAGTAGGAAGCACCTATCCTTTTATTGGGGGACTGTAATTAAGGAAACTTGCTCTGTAATTACAGGGGAGATTGCTAAATATAATTGAACTCTTTTTATTTTGATTTTGTAAAGCTACATCCGCTTGTAAACGTAAATGGGTTTTAGGCTGATATTTTATTAAAGTATAAGACGCAGTTATACTTGTACAGCAGACAAACTAACCAAGCAATGAATAAAGTTTTTTTTCTGATTTTGGTTGATAATGAATTTTACGAGAACTCGTATATTATGATTGCAATTTGAAGAAACTATAGGTACAGACGCCAGCACATCAAGCTATCCCTAACTGTCAAATTTTCTCAATTAAAAATGAACCTTATGTCTTTGCAATAAAGTTGAAATACTCTAAAAGAAATTTGACAGATTGTGGTAACTTGATGTGCTGGCCTTTGTACCTCTGCTTGGATACGACTCCATTTTTAATGAAGCACAGAAACATTTAATCAAGGTGCCTGCCTGCCGCTGCCTGCTTCAAAAATCCAAGCTAACTAAGTAGGTACTTGTCTTTTAAATTAATCGAAAAACTGTTGTTACGTGAATACCTACTTAAGTTGCAAAATATTCATAAATGTACAGCAATTACTTTACAAATTTGTTATAAAAAGTTTTGATAAAAAAAATTGTTTTATTTGTCAGCATTTTACTAAATGCTTCAATTAGCAATTTGACAATGCGCAGTGATAATTTGCATTGAGTACTATCACTGTTACTGCTCCACAAACAAATAAATGGGACATTGTTGTCGTAGTCCCGTCTGTCATTATCAAATGTACAAATTGTTAGCTAATGATAATTGTAAATAATTAATTGTGTGACCTCATTTAGTGAATGTTGTGTAAAATGTATCGCATTATCCGGCTAGAAAGACACATCGCACTTTTTTAAAATTATTTTTATTATTAAAACGATTCGATGCTATATATGCATATATGTATATTGTATACTTCACAAAATCCTGTGTTTGGTGATGATACTTGGTGCACCGCACCGATGGGGAAACTTACCAAACACAGAATTTTTGTAAGTAGATAAGTTAACGGTACATTTTGGGCAATAGAAAAGTGGTGATGAATATCAATAGCTGTGTGGTTTTGGCTAAAGACGCAGAATATTAATTTGTAAAGCGTTACCTGATAACGATAGTAGTAGGTACCTACTATTAAAGATACAAATATTAATAACCAGAACGTGTCTCTAGAAATTAAAGGCTCGTGGCTATGAATAACAGCCGTATGCTTCTATCGATCGGGTTAAGCTACACTTGCCGCAGTTGGTCCATAGATGGGTAACCATCTTTACATACCGAGAGCCTTTTGTAGCTGGGAATCGTGGATCTTTGAAGTCGTTACTGGTAATCAAAAGTCGGCAAGTCTGACAACCAGTCTTCATATTTCCCAATAAATGGGCTGTGGAGGTCAGATAGGCAGTCGCTCTATATAAAATACCCACCCGTATTCAAAATAGCAATGGGAAAAGGCTTGACAGATGATGTCTCAGTAAATAAGTATGAAGCTCACTTCTCCACAATCAACTTCATGTTATGAAGAAAATAATGAATGTGCCAAATAGATAATTAATAAGGTCACGTATACAGGTCCAGTAATTAACAGATTATATTCATTTTGCAGACAAAGAAAGTGATGTTGACTGACTAATCTATTGTCAATGTTTGTTAACATTCACACATTGATCCAATTACTTGTTATTTACGATTTTGGACTGTACCTACATAGTTTTCTAGATACTACTACCACTTGTTCTGCTTCTTCGCATAATATTTATTTTGTTGCATCGATCTGACTGTAATGTGCTTTCAAATCAAAACTAACATCATAAGTACATGGTTTTGGAATAAAACCTCCGCAACTTTATTATAAGTAAATGGCTGATTGAAGACAAACATTGATTAATATTAATTAAAAAAAAGAAAGCTAAAAAAAGAGCTAAGAAGAATATGATGTTATTAATGTACAGACGCCAGCACATCAAGCTATCCCTAACTGTCAAATTTTCTCAGTTAAAAATGAACCTTATACCTTTGCAATAAAGTTGAAATACTATCAAAGAAATTTGACAGATTGTGGTAACTTGATGTGCTGGCCTCTGTACACACGTTAATTCGTGTTTAATTCTTCCTGAAAAAAACGGTTTAACTTTTTCTTTTAAACGAAAAAATAAGTGTAAACCCGAACGAACTCAAAAAAATAACCAAATTAATTAAACTCCTGGTTTAATTTGTGTAATCTGGTACCATAAGCTCCGTGGGAGTTTACAGTACTTAGACAACGTTAGTTTTATTAGTACACCCGGTCGATTCTGTAAAAAATTTACCGTGATACCTTAGGTGAAGTTGGCTGTCTCTCCACCTAATGCTAGGGATTGACTCTATTGACAGCTCACGTTAAACTCACTTCACTTACGTTATCACGGTGAGATTTTTACAGAAATATCACTACTGTTCTGTTTAGTACTGTTTTGTTGTGTTTGTGTACTAGTAGTAGTACTATGTAGTTATTTTCTTTTAGGAAAAGCATTAAAATTCTGCCTTTTTTTTCAGGTTGGGAAATCATCCAATGACTGCTCCCGCTCTGGGTGGAGCGGAAGGGAGTGTCAGACTCTTACTGACTAAAACCCATTCATGTTCCTTCCGTAGCCCTTTATGTTCCGGGGTAGCGGTAACCCTTTCGGACAATCCCGTTTAATTAATATTCTCCCTAGATTCATTATTTTCTGTAGAAGCAGTCTTGGTATTGGTATTATCTATACTATTGGAGACCATAGAACCTTTTAATAGCCCTCCACCTGATTGGAATGACAAACAGCTACCAATATATTTTATATGTTTTTACTGCCGTTCCCAGATCGCCAGCAAGGTGAACGTTCCCAATTCATTTCGTCCACGAAGGCTATTCAAAAAACCGTTAATGTATGGACTTGACCAATGGTTGGGACAATAGCACCTTATAACACTGTTGTCTTAATAACTAGTTAAAACAATACTCTAGTGGAGCTGGCTATTTAAATCAGCTGGACAAGACTCGGTAAATATTTTAACTTCTGGCTTGTTTCGGGAACGGTCCACTTCCACAGAGGTGGGGCATGTCTGTTTTCTATTTTTATTTGGCCTGTTTTGTCTTTGGCCTATTAATAGAATCATTTGGACAGTAGCTTTATAAGTCCTGCTTTTATAATCAGGGTTTAAGATACAGAGCTCTGTTAGCTTATCGTTTTCTATTTTTAAGATAATTGTGGTTATGATTGCAGATGTACATTCCATGGAAGTTCTCTGTCGCAGAATAATTTTAACTTGTTTCGACTTTGATCTCGTATCTATTGAAAACGACATGCCGCGTTTTATGCTACCGCCTGGCTCTATTTTCCTCAATATGAAATGTCAGAACCTTCTCTACTTAATGTATGCTAAGTAATATGAATGCAAGTACGTACTTACTTCTTGATCCAGGAAACGCCAACGTCACGCGTTGCGCAGGCGCATCGTAGAACGCGCGGCGTGTTGAGGCAGGCCGAACGACCTCCCGCGCCCCGCCGTCGTCGCTGCATCTCTTGCAGACGTAGCGTCAGCAGAAGTTGCTTTTATTTAGCTTAATGTCTAAAGTTGGAAAAATACGTGGTTTCGTATTTGGAACTTCTTAACCTGCACTTCTAAGTGCAACGTAGATACCTAAAGGCCGGGTAATAGTTCAGGATTAAGAGATTATGTGTTGTCTTGATCTTTTTTTAAATAGTAAGCTTTAATAAGTCAAGGTTGTCCTTAAAGTTGTTAAAAGGTATACCTGTCGATTATTATCATGACAAGACTATACAACAATGTCTGGCGATATCACGGCCTTTCAATTAAACTTTCTTTGCCAACAGTACAATCAGTTAGAACATACCGGCTATATACTTGATACATAGCAAGTAACGGGAAGCGATGCGTCTGCGCCGGGTGCAGCCAATGCTATGATGTTGATGCAATCCTCCATTCAATGCCAGATACTTAGCTGATTGAACACTGACCAGTGAGACAACTATCTGTAGGTACAGATGTACCAATGATGGTTGAGAAAATATTGATGATTCGTCACGCCAGTAACTGCAAATATCACATAGAATTAATTAAATTTTCATTTACGTTTACGAACCAAAGAGTAGACAGACAAATAAGGTTATTGTCAATGTTAAATTGTTTAGTTTATTTTTAAAAGTGTAGTCAAATATAATGATAAATCATTTTATTCCATTTCTCACGGAGTGTGATGGTGTTAATGTTTTGATATTCAGCAGAAAACCTTTCAGCAAACACATAAAAATCAAGCAATTACAACAGTGTATTCCTGATGTTTCTAGATATTTAATCCAATACAAAATTTATTCAATAAGTTCAAATGGAATTCTCCATATCTTGTAGCCAATTAAAGTCAATGCTGACACTGACTCATGACAAGTAATATTATTTTAATTCCCAACACAGGGCTGATCATTTTTGTACATAAACCAAACATCCCGAATGCAACAGTGACTAAACACTCTAATCCGGTCGGCTAGTAACATTGGTTAGCGAGTTTCGGCAGGGCCAGTGGGGGAAGGACGAGGACCAAAGGGCCCGGGGAGGGAGGTACGAAGTGCAATGTCCTCGCCAACGGACGCCTTGATCTCTCCTTTGCGCCTCGAAACTTCGACATTTTTTAAACAAAAATGTTCCTTTTTTAAATCATTGCAGTTGCCAAGATTAGATCAAAGATGGACAGTTGATGTGATAATGGAAACGGTGCGTTTTTGGTGGTATTGTTTTGAATTTAATTGATTTGTGATTTATGATGACATGTCATGTTTCATGCGGCATGATAAAGTGTTGATGTTTTTTGTCATTAACAGAACTAATGCTAATGATGCAATATGATTCTACCAAATCGCCAATCCGCTATATTATAAGTCGAAACCTATCCATATAATTGCCATCTTTAGCATAGCTCTTGTTTGTATCACGGAGTTCGGGATGTCAGGTGCTTTTCTCTGATTGCAAATCCCCATGTATGGCGAAGCCAATATAAACTTTCAGGTGTCACAGTGTAATTAAGGACATTTGGTTGAGGGTTCCCTATACAGTATGGTGTCGATGACTAAACCTGGGGGAAGCTGAAGCCATAATAATGACGCTGACATGAGGGTGAATCCTGTTATTGTTTATGTAGCCGCACCAGCATTTTGTCGTTGTATTCTTTAGGTATTCCGGTATATACCATAGAGTAACTGCTGCTTCTTGATTGCTCTTCCTGGTTTATGGATGGTTTTCAGCCCAGAAGCCCAAAACTTAGCATCGAATCGAAAAAAACAAAAGAAAGTCGCATTAAGTTTTCATATAAATATTATGAAAACTTAATGCGACTTTCTTTTGTTTTTTATTATTTATGGCGCATTTTACTTTGATTCGAAAATCAAAATAGCAGGTAAATCAAACACGTGACAGGTACTCATTTTGCAAAAGGATTTGATGTTAGTCTTTAATTAGTTGTGTGATTTGAAACCAATCAATTAAGTATTACTAATGACTTCGGTTTAGATAGGTAAATATTAGGAATCTACTAGTAACTTGCATGTAAAATTCTCTGTTCTCAAAATAGTCGTCCCGTTTAAACTAAATCCTGGTGGCGAAAAATAGTTAGGTGCTCTCATGGGTGTAATGCAATAATAAAGGGTTTTGCAATTTCTTTGGTATCAGAGGTTAATTGACATTTATCGCAAGTCTTGTGACCCCAACCTGTCTAACGATCGCTGCGCACATCGCGGTTTTATCTCGCGAGGTTTAATTGACTTTTCGCAATTAAGAATCGATTAAAACTTCATCGGGTCACGTTTAGCAACATTTGTTCTGATAACAAACTCATAAAATGCATTTATTTATCTTCTATGTTTGCAATACCCAAAGCGCCTCTATGCCGATCTAGTAAGTTCGAACTATTTGATATCAGTGCTACGTGTCTATTAATGAAATGAAGCGTTAAAATGGACCCGGTAACCGAATTTTGGTGTACAGAACATGGCCAGGCGTGCTTCGTGAGGCGTTTACATTAATGTGCATAGACGCGTCGTGGGGGGAGGGGGGTGGGAGGTGTCGGTGCTGCAGAGACTTGACCTTGGGGCAGGATCGAGGCGATACTCGCGGTCCCTGACCTGACTATTTCGAGTGGCAAGTGCGCTGCTGCGCTTATGCCGCGCGGCGTCGCCCGCGCCGCATGCAATGTGCATACCGAAATAACCGCTTGTGTCTCCCCGCACCCACGCTCCCCGCCCCCGCGCACTCCAGGATGTACTCGCCTTATAGCCATGCATGGCACGCCTATCGCACCACCGCAAGGGGAGTTCTGTTACTTGTTACTTTATAAACAACGAACCCTTTGAGAATCAAAGCTAGTCATGTTTTATACCAAGCTTTGTCTGTTTATGGCTGTATTTGAAAACACCGGATTAGCTCCTAAAAAAGTTTATATTTAAACTTTCATAAGAATTAATTTGCATAGGTACAATATTACAATGACAATTCTTTAATGTGATTGGTCTAAAAATGTTTACCTATCTGAGTATAGTTTGTATGTTGCCTCGTCGCCTGCCCTCTAATGAAGTCTCGGTTGCGCGATAAATGTCGCTCGATAGCCTAATGTACGGTGTTATGTTAAGAGGCGAGCCCCGCGCCCGTTTGATGGACGAGGGAAAGGCTCCACTCAAGGTTGCAGCCGCTGCAGCGAGCCAGCGATGCACTTTCACGAGATGTGGCACACACCATTATTATGCATCCATTATGCGCCGCGTCGTCGGCTGTCTTTTCTCCTGTCAAAACGCCCACGCAACGAACATTTTTTTCTGATAATATGCGGTAAATTACTGTATAGTTTTGATTCTTGTATAATTTAGAAAAATGTTTTTAAAGGTTTGTTTATAAGCAATTTCTTATAGTGGAAAAGTGGGGTAACAAATTAATATTTCACGCATAAATAAACATTATTACTTTCTGTGGTTCTCACTAGTTGCTTGTGAAAAACCTTAATATCTAGATTTTCCTTAACCTAGCCTTTTTCCGAGTTTGTTGGGGTAGGCTCCTTTTACCAATGCCGCTGGCATCTGTTTTTCTATCATCAAAGTTCACATACTATCACAATCATCTGGATTTAAAAAACATGCAAGCCTCACCCCAACTTGGTGCAAGTACCCGCACACACACACACCCGTGTGTCGCATTAGGGTGGAGTGTGCTTGTGTGTGTCATGTGTGCCTGACTAATCTATTGCGCCCGCGCACCACTCAAGGTCACTGGCCAGTGACGCCCGGACACTATTTTAACTTTGTCATTATTAACCATTTAAGATTTGGAAACTTTTTGTTTGACAGCTTTCTCAAAATATGAATTAGAATAGAGTCCAAGCAATGAACCATTTTTTCTTACCTAAGACCTTTTGAATATAATAGTCGGGCAACACCAGTTCAATGTGAGGAATTAAAACTGGTTTAAAAATGCCTCTTAACAAATTAACTTCAGAACAATCTTTAACTCCTTGCCGACCATTTAAAAACTAAAAACCATGCAATGTCATAATCATAAAATTATTTGCTCTCTACAACCCTTGAAAAAGAAAACGTAAAACAAATACTAATTCCATCTTATCTGCACAAGATTTCATCTAAAGCAAAATTCAAAGAAGACGCCAAGAATTTCTAGGTTGAGATATCAAGGAGACGATTAAATGATTGTGAGGGCGAGCGAGGGTGGCCGACGGGTTCTGCCGAATGACTCCGAACGTCCGGGAGCGGCCAACGACCTGCCCGATCTCCGCTGCATTAGCATAGCGAGCAATATTCGTGTCTAGCCAATCCCCTTGTGTGCGTATAGATGCATGACCTCCTACTATAGTCCAAAAACTCACGAACACACTACCAACATACTAAAAACACACACACCAATCGATCTTCTTTTGAAAAACTCACGTAAAACACCGCGTCTGTGGAAAAATCCGAGCTGCGGACTCGTAGTAAGTGCTAAGAGCGTCTACGCAGCGTGCGTTTGTGTGCCTGCATCGTCTTGATTGTCTTGAAGCAGTTTCATGCATGTGTTGGTTCATGTTGATAGATTAAATGCTGCCTCACACCATCTTTGAACGTCGGTGAACAGTATTGGCAGTTTATTTTATTATTCTTTAAATTATAGAATAATTTATCGTTTTACTTTCCAAGATTGTTCGTGAAACGTGTCTACAACTAATGATTACGATTTATGAGAAAGCATATTATTTCAATACAAATAGACTCCTAGATCAGTTATGTACCTAACTTTTTAATATAGCTAAGTGTTATTTTACATATAGCTAAGTATATGGCTCGGGTGGAGAAAGATAACGATTTAGCATAAAATGGTATACGGCATGTACGTTACAGTTAAGAAATTTTATCAGTTTCTTTAGACTCTATGATGGTACTTTGTTGCGAGTATTGTGAGAAGAATAGTAGTCAGAAATGACAGTCTTTTCCTGTTATTATCCTCACCTGAAAATGTGAGGATAATAATAGGAGTATAATAGATAGTCAGCCAATGACCTCTTATAGTTTAACAATATATGCACAACATTTTCCTTACACAAAACCACAAAATACGGACGAATATTTTTCCTTGATCGACGACTAATTCTACATACATGATATTGAATATGTTGCAGTAGTGTGCATAGATGCTGTTAATATAAGTAGGGTTCACACATGTGTGAGTTTGTGAACGCGGAATGCGGCGACGACGCGCTGATATAATTTTGGGCTCGAAGCCACACTTGATAAAAAGATCAAGTTCAAAAGGGGCAAACATCATGCTGTTGATATGGGTTTTAGACGTTGTTTTCGTGAAAGGAGTTTTAAACGAATACTAGTGACTTTCTCTATATGCATAGGCAAGGAGAACAACAAAAAGGTGAAGTTACAGTTTTAATAACTTATAAGAGACATTTGCTTGCAAGAGGATCGTTCGAACAAAGATCCAATGCCAGGAATCTTTAGCATCCCGACGGATAAAGATATCGGTGTGAGACCGAATTAATGAAAGAATAGAAAAGAAATTAACTAACTACTTACTGCAAACGGCACTTCTAAACGTTACAATTAAAAAAAGACAGTTCGACGAAATAACTTTCCGGAATTAATAATGCGTTTACAATATTCATAATCGAATTCGGTAGCGCCGGCCGATCGCATAATACCCTCATTGTAAGAATAAAAAGAACTATCGTAAAATCATTTGCAGCTATTTGCATACACTATCATTGTGCTGATGAATGGCACTTGTATTCGCAGTGAGGGCAGCTTTTTTAACTCCACGCCAACCCAAAGTTGGACCAACCAAAAGACCCTTTTCGTACCTGCAAAGTTTTTTTTAACACGATCATAAACCACGTCATTGCGTAATTTTTCCGCATTGTTGTAAACCCTTTCCGTTTGTTTTTATTGTACCCCTTTATTTAGTTATTATCATTTTGTGTCGGCGTCTTTGCGGACAGTTCTGCAACATTTGAGTCGAGTTGTAAACCTATAAAATTGCGCTATTCTTGCGCTATTCTCCGCAGAAAACGTGCGCAAAAGGGTTAATTGTTGCGGGTTAGGGTTTCTCTTTTATGTGAAGCTGCGACGACCGTAACGGTATTTTGTGAAAGCATTTCTCCTTTACATGAATCTAATGGAAGGCTCGTAAAGTAATACCCGAGAGATAACTCAAATGTTTCACGCGAGTAATATTTATCATGGAAAGTACTGCAGCCGGAGTTGAAATGTTTTAAGTGTGTTATGGTAAGTGTATGAGTAAAAGCCTCCACGACAATGCTGCACATAGATATAAATGCTTGAGCAGTCAGGTTTTTTTACATAACTCTTGAGAAAAATACTTATTTAATTGAAAAATACCATTTCTACAAAATGCCTATTTCTACATACAGCTTAGTAACAGGAACTGCGTATACCTTCTTAATACCTAAACTAACCGACACTCTCCAACAATAGCATGCAAGTCTTTTATGTAAATAAAAGTTCTGTTAAAAAATGCATTTCTCTTAAAAATCCTTTTCTGAGATTGCTAATTTACTAAGCGGCTCTACAAAGGACCACGTAACTGTTTCTTCGAAATAAAACTTTCTTTTTGAAAAACTCTGTGCTGGCGCTTACGCACAAAGGTGCCGCAATTTTATATCATAGCTTTCAAATGTACCGCTTTTATGGGCATTCTAAACTTTTCGCCGACCACCCACTACATTTGCACAACGTTGCATAGCTCTTATCAGTGAGCTTTCTGCATAGCGGTCAACAACACTTCCATACAATAGCCAGTTAACCGGATACACAATGTACCTGAGGTTCTATGAAAAAGCAGAGAGCCCTAGCGCAATGTTCGTTCAAAGAACACGTATACCTAAGTGCTTATTTTGTGGAAAAAGAACACGCATGGCTTATATGGAGGTATCGCTTAGGCATTGTTTGTTACTACCCCTCATTATTTCGTTATCATCGATCGCGAACAAATTCGTAACACCCACAAAATACCGACTAATCGATCACGTGAATAAAGAAAACAACAGACAGCTTTCATCCATCGCCGTGCCAATCAGATAGAGGGGGGACAAAAAATATTTATATACTTCAATCACTCGCCATAGTCCATTACGATTCGATCCAACAATTTGTGGAGAAGGCATAGAAAAACATTTTACTGTTTGACATGGCCGAGGCAAATGACAAAAGTCAATCTACACATCAATCGCCAAACATTGGAAATTCGGGAGGCCACACGCGACTGTTCAATAATGCACGAAATATCGATGTGGGGCATCACCACCACACCACCACCAAAGTGCGTGGACAACACCACATCTTCATCGACCTCGCGTTCTATACCGGACAAAACATATTTTAGTTTAATTGGAGACTTAAGTACTTCACACATCTGCATGGACAAGCCATGAGGCACGTATTATGTCATACTGTGTCATTTCTAACGAATAACATTGTTTACATCGCTTCTATTACGCAGTCATTCAGTTCTGTAATCTATCTCTTTCGTCCAAAACGGATCTTCATGAATGACAATTTCATCCTAAACTTTCCGTGACCCTTTAAATCCTTAAGACGAAACTAATCTATCTAGGCTGATGCCACCGATAATTTACTTTCGAAAAACATCGCTCACCCACAAAACCTATTAAAGAAATGTCCAACGCACAAGTACTTAGAGGAGCGTGGGTATGTTAAGTTTGGTGACACGAGGTGGTGGGTCAGGGTGGTTGCCAAATGACACGTATCAATTATTCACACTAATTCCCCGCCACATTTGCGTGTGGAAGACAAATAGTGGCTGAACCACCGAAAGCCGAATCTTTCTGTGTAATTACTGATAGACAAATGTATCCTCAATTATTTGGTGGGTGACTGTTGTCAATTTACTGCTTTCGGTTTTGTAGGTACGCACTGAAATGTTGTTTTTGATTCCAACAAACTTTTGGATTCCTGAAATTTAAAACTTGCTGTACCTACCTAAGTAACTGTTTAGTTTTGATGACTATGGTAGAGTTGGGATTAGAAAATTAACTGCCTGCAGGACTATAGTTACTGCTATAGGCTACTGAAATTAGGTGTACTTACATAAAATATTATTTAGGTTATGTAAGTTTCTCGGCTATCTTTTCAAAGTTTGATTGAATTCGTGTTTACCTACGCAAAAGCATTGACATCGTTAAATAATTGAATTAACTTAAAGATTCCTTTTTGTGGCTATGTACACCTAGGCACGATCATCAATAATTCGCGGTGTATTATAATGAACCGATAAAAACTAAAAGTCCGGTGAGCTAGGGGGGTGGGAGGGTGAGGTGGCAGTGGCCCTATGCTTCAATTATTCACAGCGCGTATTTTGGTCACGAGGCCGCAGAGCGACGCGGACGGCCCACGACCGTCCCTTCACTCAAACTATCAATACAGACCACATTCAAGGGGTTGATTTACGAATTAATGAACTAAAAACATACACGGGAGGACGTGACACGCTCACTACCAGGTCAATAATTAAAAGTAAAATAACATCGTCATTATGCTAAACTACCATTAATTTTATGCACAGTTTACATTATCTTTAACATAAAAATGAATGGCACCAGTTTTTCAACCTTTCAAAATACAGATATATATTTATCTTACATAAAATATCTACATATTAGCAGTTAAACCTTGGCCTCAAAATCTCAGTAGCCTCGACAGCGTTGTTTAACAATCTGTTTAGGTTAAAAATATCGCAACGGAATAGATAAAAAATACTTACTTATGTTTATTTAACTCATTTAATTTCATTAAAAATCTTCTTCGAAGCACTTTTCAGTGCAAAACAACAACAAAGCCACTGGCTTCGCGAGTAAAACTATTTAAAATTGATTATAAATCACAAGTGATTTCCTTCAAAACACTTTTCAGAACGCTATTACAGTTAACTTTATATAACAACAAGTGCTATGAAATTAAATTGTATGAATATTTATTCTATCAACCAATAGCGGTACGATTAACTGTAGGTATACTAAGTACTAGGGTATCAGAATTTGTTATCACGGAACTTGTTAGTGTGTGCGAATTCGTTTATGTGTGAGATAGCAAATTGGCAACGCCTCCTCGCCAACCAGTTGCCAAAATGAGTCATCGTCATCACTCGTCACGGCTGATAGCTATAATTCTTACTATATAAGCGTCGGATTCATTATGTATACATAACACATTATGTATGTATATCTCTAAAATATACCTCCTAGTAGCCATCTCCTGGTACGTCCTAATACCCTGGTAGAAATTTGTTCATACATTTTGTGGTTTATGAAGAAAATTTTATTACTCTACTTCATAGTTTGAATTCCTTGTTTGTCAGAAATTATAGTGACTCCTACCTGCGGACTATAATTGTATGAGAATTTATACCACAAAGTGTTCTCTACAATGAATATAAATATTTTACATTTACGTAATTGGCAACATTTTCAAAATATTTCATAGATTCTAAAGAAATAATAATTCTATGAATTAATTGATATGTTATCAATTTCATGGATGATATTTTGATAATGTATTAAGAAATCCTTGTGCGTGATTATTGCAGATATAAATAGAAATCATATGTTTTAAATAAATATGTAACGATGACGACGACGCCTTGTTGCCGCCAATAGTTTCGTCAGTTTATGTTCTCCTAATGAAATTACGCGAATCTCCACTGAGATTTACTTCATAATCCAACATGCTGGTGAATTAAATACGTTTTAAATACCACAGTTGTTATGTTTATTTATCATTCGAATTGTAAAAAAAAAAGCAAAGAACGATTAGTAATGTTCATTAGTTACCCGTGCAACTAAAATATCATATTACACAATGTTAAGCAACAAGACGAGGAAAACTTAAGATTCGATCAAAATTACGGTTTGTTTACCAAAGATTAAATTAATAAACGTAAATTAAATTAACTATTCGTTAGTTAGCTTTTGTTTGCATTCAAAATAGCTTTATCGACTTTCCAATTGTATAAAAAAATATGTGCAAGGAAACGACAAACGACTTTGCCTGTTAAAAAATGGCAACAAATCTGAGCAAGACTGACCAATATTCGCAACAACAATGACACCTCTGGTAGCTTCATAATCTCCTGGTACAATTGTGCGAAATTGACGTAATTTCACGCCCGCCTACAACAAAGTAAAGTTTTTTTGCAAGCGCACGCGCCTTACATCCGTCATTGTTATGTCATCATTACGGTGACTGCACTACAAAAGTGGACTGTGCATTGTAAATGCGAGCTTGCATTTATTTGTAGGTCGGGGATACCCCTTGATTCATAAGCTGTGCGAATCTCTCTAGACGGCCTTGTCCTTGTGTATGTAACCAGTTGTTTGTATGAGTGGATATTCGCGTGTGTGAATAGCAGACTCGAATACTTACTTACTTATATATAGTCAGTCTGTAGCTACAGAATATTTGAGATATTTCATTTGATTACACTGTGGGTATTCGTAGGTCGATTGATTTTAAGTAGAATCTACGTAGATACCTAAGCGGGTAAAAGTCCAGCGGAGTATTTATGTGAGCAAATGTATATGCAGTATCAACACGGACAGTGTGTTATCGTAGCAGACTTGCGTTATCGGGCGTACGCACTGTATCTGCGCGTAGGAATAGTGCGTGCGCCTGCGTTTTGCGCGATACGCACTTCGCCGCGTCACACGTTCCAAACTACATTATGTGCATTGCATAAAAATGCCACTTTCGCAAACAAATTACCAATTTTTTATAGAATTCACAATACGTGAGATTGGTTGTGAAATCCATGCGTTACGCACATGTGAAACTGATGATACGAGGCATAGTTGCACGTTGACTAATAGCATGACAGATATTGGACACTGAACATGCTATTCTAATGCAATACGTTAAACATTATTACAGACGAGAGAATCAATACAGGTAGGTACAAATGCAAATAATTAAATCTATGTGATTGATTTCAAACACATCAAAGTTATGTATACGCGCTACACTTTTCCACTACTTCATGAAATGCTATACCTAAGTAAGTATTGATGTTCCAGAATTAGATACCTGCACTGTTTGATGCCAATAGGTGTGCAATTACGCTAATAAGCACGTACATAGGCGACACGCATATCTCAAAATACACTGTTATAGGTATATTGTAAAATCGTAATTGAATACTACGATATTTAGAAAGTAGTTCTAGGGGATAGAGTGAGCCCACAATTTTTTTTTTTTTTTAAACTTGCCTCACAATTTTTTACTTCGCAAATCGTATACCTACTCGTCGTCTAAAACACAATCCCTTTTGTCTATTTTATAAATTAGTAACTCAACAAAAATTCTTTATCCATAAAGAATAAATTACAGCAATTCAAAATGTAATTAATTTCTTATAAAAAGTTTCAAACATAGAAATCTGCATTACATGTGCGTCGCCTCCGTTCTGTAATCAAGCTGGGCGAATTCTAGTTAAAGATAACACTATCTGTACTCAGAACCTAATGCATTGCGATAATAGAAGATAACGAAATGACAAATTGCAATATCGATGGTGAAATTGGTACACAAACGACGTACGAATGTGATTAATAAGCCCCTCGTGATGACGTTTATATAAATGGCTTGGACGTTTATGGTCAATGGTTAGATGTTATCAAAAGAACAGGAACAATAATGAAGAAGACGTAAAGCATATTAAGATATTCTCAATTGGAGCTGTGTAATAGCAGTAACGGCCCCGAATTATGAGATTCAAACCCAGTAAGGCACCTTGTGTAAATAATTTCATCACTATTGTACGAAAACATCGCGAAGAAACCCGCATTTCCTAAAAGTGAAAAATTCAAAGACATATTGTGATGTCCACCACCCCGCAATGGGCCCATTTGGCGGATTACGGCCCACTTCCTCTTACAGAAAGCAGTGGCAATATACTTTCTTCGGATTAAACACTATGATACAAAAGATATTTGCCACAGACAAACTTAGATACAATGCTCCCAAATGTGCGCACAAAATCCTACTACTATTATAAAGGCGAAAGTTTGTAAGTATGGATGTATGGATGTTTGTTACTCTTTCACGTAAAAACTACTGTATAGATTTGGATGAAATTTGACACAGAGATGGTTTATATCCTGGATTAACACATAGGATATTTTTTATCCCGGTAGAACATTCCTGTGGGATAATTTCCGACCTCCACGCGAGCGAAGCCGCGGGCAGAAGCTAGTTATTAAAATAAAGTAAACCACAAGCTTTTTTTTTCTTTTTTATTGAGCAGTAATTTCATCGTGCCAGCAACAACATTTAAATTCGACACGAATACAATTCCTACGGACAATAGGATCAAGTCATATTTGCCAACAAAATAGTCATGGGCAATCTTTTCGTGATATAAAAATGAGAAAAGGGGTTTATACTAAGCCTTTTGATGCGGGTCCAATTGAGTATGGACAGGCGGACGTATTCGCTTTTTTTGCTATTATTTGAATAGTAAAACTGTCACTTTTATCTTACGCTTAAATGATATTTATTTTATGTTTTTCGTGTTTTGTATTTTTGCTGCGCAATCGTTGTAATTTTTTTTTTGTTTCATGTAACTAAAACAAACGACCAAATAGGTTTTTATTTAATAAGGTAAACCTCATTTAGTTTATTCTCTTACATGTATACGTCGTTACTTCGTTACTTCGTCTTGTCTTAGACTTTATACTTGATCAATTGTAAGAAACTGGAATAATATAAATACGTTTAAAACATCCTTTCAACAATATCTCAAATTAAAATGAAAACACCGACACTATTATAAAAATATTCCTAACTAATTATACGATATTTACAATTTTGTAGCCAAACTGGAATTGTACAATGTTAACCCTCTACGGGCTCTCAATAAAACGGAGCAATTATAATAAAAATACAATTTTGACCACAACCCCATGGCAACGGGCGAGGGGTGTCGCGAATAAAGCAAGCATCAAACCCCTAAACAGTGCAGTGTTTAGTATTGACATACGTTATTGGCGCTTGATCGGTATTTGGATACAAATTGCAGTTTTGTTTATTATGCTAAACCTATTGGGGAATAAAAAAATTGTTTGTAAGACTTGTCGAGTCAAGTGCTCAAGGGGAGAACTTGGGGACATAATTTCTTAAGGTAATGGTCTTTGGTAAATATTTTTTTTATTATCTAAGATTGTAATGTCTTAATAATTACTAGCTTCTGCCCGCGGCTTCGCTCGCGTGGATGACGGAAATTGCATGTTATTATTCATATAAACCGTCCTCCTACTTCTTCTCCTTCTTCTTCCTCCCTTCCTCTTGAATCACTCTATCTAATAAAAAAAACTGCATCACAATCCGTTGTGTAGTTTTAAAGATCTAAGCATAGGTACATACAGACATTAGGACGCGGGAAGCGACTTTGATTTAAACTATGTAGTGATTACGTTCCAAAGAAGTGGTATTACAGATACAAATATTATTATAATGTCATACTAAGTTTGTTTTGTAGATAATTAAGTTTCTATGGACAACTGAAAACAAACCGTCAATTCTTTCATTCACCAGACAGAAAAACCCAATACGTACATGAAACCCAGCAATTACTCAACATTTGCCAGTCACAAACGCTAGTTCTATTCGCATACCACCGTTCACGTGTCCGTTGTACAGGGTGGACGAGTTTATTGCAAATGATACCCGTAATTAGTCCCCACGACCGCATATCGCACCGACCATCTATTCGCACCGGTCGTCCATGCAGTTATTATCCACGACGGAAATAACAGAAGCTCATAACATGCTATTGATTTTGCTAAAACACACTATGACACTACCTGCTGTTCACAACAACCCTATCGGTGACTGTCGTTTGTTTATTTTACTTCACCCCTTTGTTTGTGTTAATATTTTGCGTAGCAGAACTACGAGGTATGTCTTTTAGTGGGCTGAAATTGCTGTTTAAGTTCATACAAGTCGATAGTTTTCAGTATGAAATGAAAATAATTATCTTTTAATTTTCCGGTTTCAAAAGATCTTCTACTTACAAATAATTCCTAGAAAATATAAGGTTTCACCCTTCCTGTACCTACCTACCTAATTATCGAAGGTCTATTAACTGTGGCGCATTTCTGGTTTTCCCTAGGAAAATGAAAGCTGCTCTACAATGAAGGGTAATTTTATAATTTACTAGAACCAATAAGGTACTGTCCTATTTAAGCACTATGTAATATGTATACCGAGTTGTAACCCCACGTATTTTCAGATGTGTATCAACGACTATGACGTAACGTACCCATTTGGCTGCAATTTTGGCAGTAAATGTCAAACGTAACATATCTGCTTTTTAAAAGTATTTTAACAAAGTGAATTGCGAAAGTTGTTTTCTAAAACAGTAGATAACAACCCATATGATGGCAGTTTGGTTCGTTGTTACGACATGAGGCGGTCTTTTCAACATTTAGCGACATCGTCAAGTCGTAAATTCGAGGGCAACACATTTTGCCTCATTAGCAATGGGCGCGAACTAAAACAACCTGCTCTACAGTTACAAAACAGTCCCTTGCATATTAACGTGAGTAATTATATACTACGGTTGTTGATGTTATTGAGAAGAAAACTGTTAATTGACAGCAAGCGACATCTCTTCACTAACAATTCTTTAGCTTGCAGAGTTCGTTAAGTGCTGCTACAAGCATTATTCGCTTCCTAACTCTCACATCGTCATAATCAACTCAGAACATACTTAGATCTACGTACAGCTACGCCCCGCACAAACTGGTAATTGGGCAGAAGTTTCTCGAAAATATCACACGAATAAGTTTTCTACTTTCCAATGCATTTTAAAAGTATAGTTTCGGTGCAACGACCAGCGCAGCGCGATGGGACGATCTCTCGCCTAGCAGATCGAGTCCGCCCAAGGACGTCCACTCCACAGCCTCCAGAAACCATGCGACCTTATCGCCATGTACCGAAGGACCATTTTATATAAGCATATATAATAGATAATCCCTTGGCCGAGTCGGCAAGAAAAATGATCCTGTATAAAAAAAGTCCAAAAGCGTCGGCTCGCGGTTGTTTTATTTTATCGAGCCGCGGTCGAAGGCAACATGGCCGCGAGAGAAGCGAATTATCTCTGGATATACTTTATAAGATGCTTATCACTTTATAAGATGCTGGATAAATGAAGCTTTAAGTGTCGTAAAATGCGAGATAGGAGATGATAGGTAGAGCTTTGAGTTGTGCGTCTAATTGACGGTATGAGCCGCATTCATCGTCAGGGTAAAACTATTTAAAAGTTTTGTAATTAAATTCATTTTTAACCTGAAAAAGTGCTTATATAAGACAAAATGTTCAAATAGTATTATTATATTGTGTAAGTTCGTTCCGCGCCGCTCTGTCTACTCCAGGCAGGTGCTCGCCGATATTTTGACAACGATACTTAGCAGAACCGCCCATTTTTTTAATTTAATACTTTTTTTCTATATCCACTTGACCCGTTTTTGAGCTAACCGATGTTATTTCTGAATAAAAAAAATGACATTTTCGTTACTGCGAGTTGAATTATGTTTATTATATTTTGGGGTGCTAAATATGATTACATCTTTCTAATTTAAAATAAAAATAACGAAGCAAGAGTGGTATTTTCAAAGGCTCAAAACAAAAACCGTATCAAGTATTTCATTCTCAGAAAATTAACATTATTTTTGGATTTAATTTCGCATTTATGTACAAGTACCTATACAAATTAAACATAAAAATATGAATAGGAATGCTTGTGCGGGCGGGCAATAGACAATAGAAGGAAATAGTGTATTGTTTCACCTCGGGGTCCGGGGAGTTTCGCTACAATGAACCGCATCCGGGGTCGCCGGGCGTGGACGACGATCACAGACCCAAACTGAATATATTAGGTATGCAATCATGTCCCTTGATATCATTGTGAACAGCGCGGTGAAGCTCCACGCGCTTATTTACTGTGCTTTATACCGCGTGTCAGTAGGCTAGGCAGGGCCATACATACTTACGTATCGAAAACTTACAGTTTACTCAAAAGCTAAAAAGTCTTGACTTATACCTTATACGCAACCTATATTCTAGCACTGAATAAACTAAAAAAAACATAAGCAAAACATCTAAGTATTTTGTTTCAAAACGTCTGATGTAGTCACAAAAACAGAGGATAACAACAGTACAAAACGTATCCGTACAAATTTTACATAACAAGACAATAATACCCACAAAAAAATAATCAAGTGTGCAAAATCAAGGATTCTGTACAGTCTATTATTTAATATCTCTTAATAGTTAATTGTAGATAAGGGTAGAAGCACCCCGGATAATAATAAGATAATAAATTCAGGGCCAGGGCGCGTGGCAGGATGCTGGTGACAAATGACGAGGACGCGTAAAATTACAATTATCTCTTTAGGCTGGCAACCCTTTCCTCATTATGCAAACTTAACGCATTTATAGAACCCGTGTATATGTTTATTGTAATTATTTTATGAAGTATTTATATTATTTACTCTCGCCATTACGTGATATTTTGTGAACTGCGAATGTGCGTATCGCAAATGACACTGGAAAATACCGATAGTTATAGTGTTTCGTCGAAATAGAATTTTCAATAGAATTTTACTTGCTGATGTATCATTACGTATTTATAGGAATATATTTTTAATTGGAACTCTCATGTGACGTTTCAGTTATCGTACATCAATTTTATCCCTTACGGTTCATCAGTCTCGTCAATTTCGGATCTCAACGAGGCCCCATGCGGGATCGCATTATTGCTTTTTTATTAGCTTTTTCTCTCCCCCGTCTCGCAGTTTTTGTTGCGCGCGCGTTCGTGGGATAGGTCGCGATGCGTTTCTGTTTATGCTGGTATTAGCATAATGCACTTTTATCCCTCACTAAGTGCATTGTTAATCAATTGTCGCTAAAATATATGTAAGTTCATCGGCTTTTTGGTGTGAATGGCAAATGGACCTTTGGTAAAGTATAATAGCCTCGTCGATACGTATGAGACATCTTCCGCGAATCGCTAAACTAATTACTGACGCCGCTCGAATCAAAGGTCATAACTGTTAAGTATTGACAATGGAACATTTGCATTCGTGTTTCCGGAGCAATAGCCAAATTATCGTGAAATTTTAACGGTCGTGTGGTTGACCGCTGACGTTACAACATGTTTTTTTTTTTAGTTCAGGAAACCGTAATTGTCCGCAAATATGATATAAATAGTTGCTAATTCGGTACACGAATGATTATATTTTATTGTTTTTATATCCGGACCTTTGGGCTCTTTTTTGTAGAGTTCCGACATGTTTGTAATCTGTTTGTTTGTCAGTCGGTCCATTCAACCATCTGTTAATCCATTCCGCTTTAATGTGCGTTTCGTTTGAAGATATCTGAATTAGCTAATGGTTATCGCGAAACTATTCTGAGGAGTATGTAGAGTCGGCCTTTTATCCTACTGCAGCTTTATCTGTAGGAACCATGTGTTGGGATATGTTGTATTTACGATTTCATTGTTCACTGGAGCTTGTGGTATATTTCAGAACACAAATTTCCTAGCTATAAGATACGTCTACAGTTTAACTGAAAGTCCGATATTGTGCCGTCGAACTATAATAGCGAAAGAAGACTGATTCTCAAAGGGAAACCTGTTCTGCATACACCAAATATTACACCGCTGTTAATATTTCTCGTAACACCAAACATTCCCACATTCGTACGTAATCGAATTAATAATGATTGGTGCTTAGAGTCGAGGCCAGTATCGATATGCAAATGGTTCTCGAAAGGCTTCAAGTGCACTCAACACTTCGCCATTGATACGAGAGAATTGCTCTGACATTCACTGCCATTGTTTATTTGAAGGAATTCGGTTTTGCATGAATCCGTGAGAAAACTGTATGCCAGAATGTCAACAAAGGTTGAGTAAATTCGTTGATAAAATGATTCTAAGGACTTTTCAGCGTAAGTACATTTCATGAATAAAATCAACCATGTTTCTAACATCAAATACATTGTCAGAATACATTTTATTACCATATGAGTGTGTGATAACACTTTTGTTTTCATTAAATTAGTATTAAACAATCCTGAAACAATCGTAGATCGCAAAAACTAACCAAACCAAAAAACGAATCACCCTAAAACCTTTTTAAACAGGACGTAATGTCCTATTGTGTGCCTGAAAAAAGTTGCTATTTTTATTAATAAATTATAGGTTTCGGTCCTATCATTCCAAGCAAAAATATTTTAAAATCTGCTAGTTATTTCGTTCTGTGCACTTCTACTATTAATGTGACGTCTATTGCCATTAATTATCCCTAAACCCCTAATGTGTTTTTCATTGTCAGGGATGTTCTCGCATCCCGTATCATCTTGATTGTGGGATGTTTAACCCCGATCATGAAGATTGACGTTTTATTCCCTTAATGTGTGGTGAATTTAGCGTTCATAAATGTGGACAATATCATTTATTATTACTTGTTATAGAAATACAACATAGAGTTTCCGTGAGCCCTTGAGTTTTTTTCTGTCATTTATTTTCTAATGCTCCAATCTGCTTTGCTTTACCTACATCTATGTAATCTAGACCATTTTTCTTTGCTATGAAGTGTGTGATCAAAAATAAAATGAAAGTAAACTAAGGACTCACAAACAAAAGATACACGGCCCTAAAAGTGATGCGACGTCCTTAGCTATATAAAACAGAAAATAATTTAAAAATATAAGAAGTGCGTTATAATCTGCCTCTCGAAATACGAAATTTAGACTACAAAGAAAACTGTCACTATTTTTCTAAATTTAGTTTCAAACGCATCTTAAAATAATAGGAATGACGTAGTTACGAAGATGCGTCCCCCAAAGTTTGGCGGAAGACAAGCCTCGCCTAACAAAAAATATTGCACACACAGCTTGGTCTATTTTTGAGTGCATTTCGCGCAATTTTGGCGTTCCCTACGCAAGCAATGTGTCAATGACCTCGTTTGGTGGCGTTGTTCACTCACTTTTGGGGAATTTTTAGGACGGTCATATTTGTATCGAAATGTTAAGCATTGCGCGCCGGAATTAATTGGTTGTTATAACGTTTTCAGCGATTTTCAGGACTAGGGTCGCTCTTTGTTTTGTAGCGTAGGGTTTAAGGTCTTTGTCAAAAGTTTATTTGACACATTACTGACTCACATCAGACATCACTTGTAAACGTCTAAAGTTAATGTTTACCATGAAAAACAATGAACAAATGTTTTTATAGGAAGCTTTGCATATCAGTAGGTCAAGGAACTGGGCCTGTTACGGTAGGTATGTACTATGTGGTGTACTATTGACGTCATAGAAACATATTTTAAACTTACGCGAGCAAATTTAAATGCCTTTAAATAGAATATTGAATGCGCGTTCATTAGAACTTTATAATTAATGTTTACAAGACCAATGATAGAGTTCCTGATTCCGAAGGTAAGACGCGAAGTTCAACGTTAACATACAAAGGCGCAGTGAGGCGCGGCATTAATTTTTTATAAGCTGATTTCGGCTTTATTTTATAGTGTTGACGCCGAGCAGCAGCGTTCGCGGCGCACACGACTACAGTTACTGTACATGCGCGCGCGCACTCACGCACACACTCATGAGAGCCCTCCTCAGCGCGCTGCAATTCGTCGGCGCGACCGCCCCCCTGCCCCGCTCGCCCTCCGCACGCAATTGCACTGCACTCCGGCACGCTGCGCTGCGTGCGTAAAAAGCGCACACAAGAGGTGCGGGGAGGAGGCGAACAGGCACACAGGCCTGCCGCGGCCGGCCGCCTTCCTCCAACACAGTCACTGCCAGACGCTCGCGAGAGCACGCCGCCCCCACACAGGGCGTAGCCACTACTCCACTCGCGCGAAACTACCCCGAACGTGCTACGAACTTTGTTAAGTGCTAGTGTGGACATTTTCACATGAGTTCTCCTGATATAAACATTTTCAACAACAATCCTGATCAAGTGCAGACGCTGGATTAATTTTCTTTGAGGTGAGTTTCACTTATTGTTTTTAATTATACTTTCGTAGCGGTGCTACGCTTTCGTAGCCGGCTGATAACACAGGACCTGTTTTGTATTCAAGGTTTGTATGAATCAAATAAGTGCCATTATTTTGCCGTCGCATTTTATGCATAATTCTGTGGAAATAAAGATGAAAATAGGTAAGCCGGTTCGGTGCAAAATTTATGGAGAACACAACAGGAGGGAATCCGGCGTAACTGCTTTCATCGGTCCCCTAACTTCGATTATACCTGCCGAATAAAAGGTAAAAAGTCAATTTGGCAGTGTGGAAGGGCTATAGAGCGTAATATGTAAATGGGGAAGGGCGGTGCAGTCGGGCAGTCGCGCTGAGCCGCGGCATACGTCGTCAGTCAGTGCTGGTCGCAGAGCGATGCGCATCGCGGACAGGTTGCACGAACTTTGTGTACGCAAGGATTATCATTTGACAGACTAGTGCGTGACTTGGAAAATTTCTCTACGATGTATCCCGCTTCTACCAACTACAATATTTTGCCAGGTATATGTTTAATATAATTATGACTGAAAAGTTGTTTATACATAATTTATTCAAAGTTTAATTATTTGTTGTTTTATGATAATTTGATTGCGGTATCAATAACTTTTGTCTAAGAGAACCTTAAATACTGTCACAACAAAAGGAATTGATACGAATTTACTAAATCAAAAGTATTATGTTCCAGCTTTGCGATTAGTGATTTTGTTTATTTATAAATATGTCTAAAGTTTTTAGTTGTATCAAAAAATTAAAATATATCTTTATTAAGAGAAAAGTCAACAATTGAAAACTTATAAGATTTTTTTTTTGATTCTGCCCATTAGTATTAATTCGTTGATTAAAAAGTATTAGAAAATATTTTTTTTTGCATTTTGTCATATAGTTAAATAATAGTCAACAATAGGACTAAAATTTTATTTGCTTTAAGAGCTCTACATAGCAATTACAATTAACCGCATGTGTTTGAAACCAATGTCATCGCAATATCGGCTTTATTTCCTAGCCGTAAGTGCGGTTTTCGTTGAATTACGAATTAATTATTAAAACCAAGTTGCGTTTGTAACCGCACGTTTAAAAAATTAACAATGTTACAATAGCTACATAGTTTTTTTTCTCTTACAGAATCACAACTCAGAAAAATGGGGAGCGTCGAAGGACCACAAACTTTTTGTTTGAAATGGAATCACCACAAAACAAACTTAGTGGAGATCTTAGAAGCCTTGATCAAGGTGGAGACCTACGTCGACTGCACTCTAGTGGTCGACGACCAGGTCACTTTCAAGGCGCACAGAGTCGTCCTAGCTGCGAACTCTCCATACTTTCAGTCAATATTAGCTGATGTTCCAATGGACCACTGCAGCATCCTCTTTCCTGGCGTTAAGGATTTTGAGATGCGAGCCCTCCTCGAGTACATGTACACGGGTGAGGTGAACGTGACGCAGGCTCACATCCCACACATCATGAAGGTGGCTGAGCAGCTGGAGGTGAAGGGCCTGTTCGACATGACGGAGCTGCGGCGGCGGCCGGGCAGCACAGAGCGCACGCCTGCCGCGTCGCCCCCGCGCGTGGTGCCAGCCGCGCCCTCCAGCGTGTCCCCCCCTGCACCCGCGCCCCCCACGCGCTGGCCGCCACCACCCGCCGCACCCGTCCTTTCTGCCGCCTACGACTCCTCTGATATGAATCCTCTCAAGCGTAAGAAACTCTCCAGTATGCTGGCCACTCGCGACACGCCCATTTTGAGGAATGTTTTAGCTCAAACTTCTCCTGTGGACTCTTCGCAACCCATGTCTCTTGTGTGCCACCCAGTAAGCCAGCACGCACCACCTCGTCTCCACTCCAACGGCTCAGCTCATGAATCCGAACGCGCTGCAAGCCCACATCGTCCTTTTGACTACCGCCCTCGTAGACTTTCCTCAAGAGCCTCTTCACCTCACTACAACAGATCAGACAGGTCAGAAGATGCTCACTCTCCTTACACAGAAAGATCCTTCGATGATGAAAGCCAACGCACTTTCCATCCATCGCCTCCACCAAACAATTTTCAACAAGACGTGAGAGCGGGATTAGCGCCATACGTCCCACCACAACAGAAACCCGAATGGAAGCGATATAAACAATACACGAGATCCGATATTTTATCAGCTATCGAATGTGTGCGTAATGGAATGAGCGCACTACAAGCGTCGCGTAAATATGGCGTGCCCTCACGTACATTGTACGATAAAGTGAAGAAACTCGGAATAACGACCAGCCGTCCAATGAGTCGAGGAGTCAAAAGAGAGTCGAATGGAGCTGCATTCCCATATGGTTTAAGTGGAACTGGAGGTGGAGGTGAAGATGGAAATCCATCAACCCCACTTATCGATCCATCATTCCTACAGCAAGCGTTAGAGGGAGCAACACGAGACGGTGGCCGAGAAGCTCTACACGCGATGGCGCTGGCCGCAGCCGCACACGCGGCGCTGGCTCCTCGAACGCCACCTCGGTCGCCACCACACTCACCGCGGTCACCCATGCACGACGACGACCACGTCGAAGACTTGTCAGTACCTCGTCGACGTGATCTAGACCAGCCGCCGGGGGTTATTGTTCCGCCGCGTAATTTTGCGTTAGATTGTGGTAGTGAGAGAGATTGAACGATAAGACATCGTGGAATGTACATTCGAAAAGACTGACTTAGGCGTACAAAGTTAGGAGTAAGGCACTTATTGGTAGGCTAACTGGTAGGCCGTGCCGCGTGCGCACGCCGCCGATGACCGGGCGCTCCGGCCGGGCGATTGCAATGGGCCCCGCGGCCACTTCTCTTCTACCTCTCTTCTTCTCTATTTATTTCAAAGTGTCGTCGGAGCTTGAAAACGAAATAAAATTTCCGTTTGATGCTGGACGACGCCTTATTGTGATTTTATTTTTGTTTATTTTCTTCTTTAGTTTTTTTTTGTTTCATAACATTTACGTCTTTGTTAATGAATAGCAGAATAAGTTAGCTTTAACTAGCATGTAATGTTGTCTTAGTTGGACTGGTAACTTTATAGGGCCGAAGGGCAAGCAGGCAGCGCCGGCCACGCCGCCGCGCCTCTGGCGGGTTCGCCTAGACAAGTTATTGTGCAATTTGTTGTCCGCGACTGTGATGTTTATAGACTGAAATGCCGCTACTACCTCACGCTCGCTACAGCTACTCTAGTCCACCGCGTCGCACCATGCCATACATCCACGTGAAACAGTTAATAAGATATATCCTTACTTTATTGACGACAATGCATGTTGAAGAGACCTTGCGTGCGACGCACATGTCACCGCGGATAGCGACGTATCTACATACCGATCTATTCTATATTGTTTCCTTACGTTACGGGTTAGATTAATTTATTAATTTGTTCATCGATTGCCATAAATGTTCGTTGTTAAATATCTAGTTGTGCTCACCATATCCTCAATATAAAATGTTTTGCACAAGCACAGTGGTTCACATTAGAGTTAAGAGATTTCATCAACACTTAGTTAAGAATGCTCAATGTTATTATTAGGTTTGTGGTAACATAGAAAAAAAAATCGTCCTGATGCGCTGTTATACGTAAAAAAATCTAGTTTATTTTTTCATATTTGATCTATGAGTGTAATACCGTGTGTTTCGCTCGTTGTATAAGCTCTTGTTCTAAATAAAAAAATACCCAAATGTACAAATCTGCACATTTTCACTTCTCAGTAATTCCTGTTTGTGTAACTAAAAACTAGGTTTCTAAATACCCATGTATATTAAAGTCCTAAGAGTAAACAAATAATTTTATGTAATCCTTAAGTTAATAAATACATTACTTATTATTTGGTAATTGATTGGAAGACTGATTTGTTACTTTAGTCTAGTTTGAAAATGCCATAGATATCTTCGAATGTATCTGCCTTAATTTTGCAAACGCAAATGTATGATTAATTAATTTAAATCACGTATGGTGTGTGTGGAAGCTACACTTTGGTAGGTTTCACTATTTTGTGCCTTTGTTTGTTGTAGTTAAAACATTATCTATGTTAGGACATTCCAGTAGGTGTACCTTTTGCACTCTTTGTGTTTTGTGGTTGACCATCAGGCGTAGGACCAGGGCTTCTGCTGATACCTACAGCTGTCTGCCTGCCATTACAATTAAATACCTCACTTTTTTTGTTAAATAGAATGTTATAATATAATTATTATATATCCACTTTTGTGCCTAAAAATATGTTATCGAGTATGATGTTATTGCACTATAGTTCATGAATTAAGTTGGGATTTGAAAATATCGTATGTACTTTAATATGTAGTTGTACTGTATGTATACACTTAAGTTATAATAGATCGAGTTTGTTTATCTCGTAACTACATATTATTATAGTAAGAACTCTATATTTACAGATAATATAATGTTACAAATATAAATTAAACGTTTAATATCAATTATCATTTTATTTTTCCTTTAACTGAGCATTGAGCAGTATGCATTTTATTGTTACAAAGTATCAACAAAACCCTAAGGTACAGTAACCAATAGTGTAATCAAATACTCAAATCGAATAGGTAAGTACCTATAGAATACAGTTTCAAAGTTGAGTAGTTACTTACATAAAAAACAATAAACTTACTAAAACCCTCATTACCTACATTTCCAAAGCTTTCTACGCGACTAGTAGGTACACACTTGTCTCTTATGTATTAATTATTCACAGCCTATCGAACCAATAAATCCTTGAGCTTCGTTGGAAGAGCTGTACATACCTTTTACTGCTGTCTTCATCGCAAAAAATATGTGCGAGATTGGTAACGATTATTAATTACTAGCTGCTGCGAGCGGTTGCGCCTGCGTGGATGTCGTATCCCAAGGGAACCTACTACCAGGATAAAAAGTATCCTATGTCTTAATACAGGTCATAAACTATCTCTGTGCTAAGTTTCATCCAGATCCGTTCAGCCTGACAACACACATGCACGCACTCACTCACAAACTATCGCCTTTATAATATTAGTGTGAAGCATCCACCCAAGAGTTTCAAATAAGTAGATACAATTCTACACACACTCAACAGCCCGCTGGGTACTATGGTACCCAAAAACGTATAAATATATATAACGCGGCGCGTGAGTGGTTATTTCAAATATGAACTAGATCTAACATAGAGCAAGAATGACCTTAATTCAATTTCAGACGAATCATAGTTATCAACCTATTAGCATTCTCGCGTGAAACTAGAAAAATAGTCTTTTTCTAGTAATTTTAGTAGCTACGTACATTTTAGTTCCAATATCATTAGTTGTCATAATTCATATGTAGGTATATGTTTATGTTTCATAATTCCATAAAGTAATAGAACCACGATAGTAAATAAATAATAATAAAAATATTTATTTGACGCTGAAAATACATGTTACGAGCCCGTCAAAATAGCATATGAATGTATTGCCATAAATCTGATCCTATCCCTAATTTGGAGTTCACCGTCTGATCAGGATCAGGCCCGTGCCGGACGGCGCGTTCGTGTTCTACGCGCGCTTCAAAGAGATAAATCAGCAGCAAGGAAAGAGCCGGTTAGGACCGAAGCCTGCCGGGTCTGCGGGATGTCCGAAAGAGTTACTGCTACCCCGGAACATAAAGGGCTAAGGAAGAAACATGGATGGGTTTTAGTCTGTAAGAGTCTGAGACCCTTTCGCTCCACCTAGAGCGGGAGGGGGCATATGATGAATTCCCGCCCTCAAATCCCCCTACGGGGCTTTAGGGGTGTATTTTAGGGGTGAGCGCTCAGCCATGGGTTCTATTTTTAATAAAACAGCATTTTGGAGGAGTGTTGCTACAAAGTTGACAGCCAACGATGCGGAATAGCAGCCGAATGAATTCGAGTTTTTTAATAACTAATTGGCACCTATCACTTATCTAGGTATTCTAAACAAAAACACAATGCACCTACGAGAAATTATTCTAAAGATAGAATAAACGACGATCGTAGCAGGTGGCGTTCTGTAGTTTCTGCCTACCCCCATGAGAAAAGGCGTGAGTTTATGTATGTATGCAGTAAATGATGATGTCTGTACTAGCACAGACATCGCCTGTTAACAGTGTGACAGACACCAGCACAACTTTAAGTATGAAGTTAAACCGTGACAATGGTTTGTTATAAGTAGGTACTTAGTAATATCGAAGTATCAAGAAATAAAACAATGTTATTTATAATCCTATCAACATAATTACAATAATGCGACGTCGTAGTGGAGCTTGCGCGCTCCTGATCTCTGGGTCTGTGGCGGTAGAGTTTACTTTACCGAAGCAGGTCTAGAGTGAGGAGCCGGACCAAGACAGATAGAAGATTCCGCAGGGCAGCATGTGGCGAGCTGCTGGGCAGTAGCGATCCCACGGACCCTAGCCTACCTCCCGGGAGAAGTCTTATTCCCTTAACTCTGGCTTGCATTTATTGGCCGGCTTGAGTGAACACTGACGAGGAAAAGAGCCCCCACCTCATTCTCGCCTTTATTGGCCGGCTGAAGTGCAGATTCGTAAGTAGGTACCTACCTATTACAGTAAGTGCTCGTAGGGACATGACCTTCATCCGGGCTCTGGAATTGTTCTGAAAGTCTTGGAATACCTCTCCACTCCTCATAGCACCACATTTTTAGGTTGGTGCCTCCTCAATATTTAAAATGGTCTACGGGGCCTCAAAGAGTTGGCTTCGGCCCCTTGTACGCCTTCCAAAGGTCCGGGACCCCAGGGTCCAGAGATATATATCAAAAATAAAATATTAAAATAAAATAATTATTTTAAATTGTAAAGGGTTTTGTAAAGATAGGGTGCCATCATCGCCATCCAGTGGCTGCGACCGTAAACGGTTGCTACGACATTGTAGATTTTGTAGAACTGCGAGCTACGGCTGGCTACGGTCAGGCGAGTTACGGCTACGCGTCACAGGAGTTTCGAAATATAACAGCAGATGGCGTACACTACTCTACGGAACAGCAATTGCACGAGCAATTCACTAGTTATCAATTATTCTGGTCTAAAAAATTATGCATGTTTTTAACGTTTTTATACAATTTTAAACTACGTTTGTATCACACACTATGTTAGCTAAAAATATTGAAAAATTATGCCGGGCGTCTGTTACCTACAGCTTCTCCGGCTTTGTCTAGCTTTGCGTAAAATTCTCTATTTAAAATTACCCATAATAACTTATATTTAAATATCCTCGGTTTTAGGCATTTCGATATATGTTTCTTTTATGTGCCTCATTTAAAGACTCCTAGCTCCACTTAGTGACTCGATTTAAATCCTGCTGCAGTATGTCACGATCGGCTTTTTGCTTTACTACACGAATAAGCTAAATAAATAAATAAGCTCTGGGGCAGCAATATATTTGACAATAATTATTATTACGAAAAATATTAAGGAGTTTTCAAAAAGTAAGCTATGTTCTACTCGTGGTTCTATTGCTATAGGCTATTATAAAAGTACTAATGCTCCATCTAGTGGCATTAAGTCACCTGTTAGACAACGCCATCTGTCAGGGGGTAGAAATATTATTTATTGAAAAGAATCCATCTGAGAAAATTAAAGGGGATGCGCCTGAGTAGTAATTTGCAGGTCAGTGTCCAGATGTAAGTGAACCGAAATATGATTCGCAGCCGTAGCAAGTACGTACTGTGTGTGTATCTAAAAACATCAAACAAGATTTATTTTCTCTTTACAGTCTTCAAACTTGTTTTAAGTAGTGCTTGAGTCTTGAGAGAGGTTCTGTAATACAGTAATTTCTCATATAAGTGGTACAATGCTTCTGCAGGCATTGTTTCATGATGATAAAAACACGATTTAACTAATACCAGGTCGATTGTCGAAGATTGGAAACGATGGGGGAAGATTATGAATCTTCAAACATTGGAAGAAAATATGCTGGCAATAAATTTTATCATTTCGCGGATGAGTTTCCGAACGAGCTATAATATGACGTCATACTATCACACCACCTATTTTCTTTCTTTTGATTGGTTGTATTAAAAATCATCAGACAAATGTCAAATGAGTAATAGTTATGATAAAAAACGTAAACAAAAGTATTTTTAATGTGTAAAACAAAGTTTTAGGGTTTATTTAGTGAAAATGGATTTCAAAATGGAGCAGGATGATCCATTTATTAATTCAGACGTTTTTAACGTACATGACATTGCAGAAATAGAAGGTAAGACTTGTTTAGTTTGTTTATAAAGATACGTCTGCTCTTACGTCGTAAAAGTATGAGTAATTTTATGTAATAATTGAATAATTTCAGACTTTCTTAGTGGTTGTGATGGAGATTTTATGAAAACACTTGAAGATGAGCTGGCTCGTGTCGATGACCATCCACTTCTCAGTGTTGACACGAAAGTTAAGTCCGAAGTTATACCTCAACCCCAAGTGTCGCCATGCTACAATCCTACCGGAAACCCTATGGTGTCACAATACACGCACAGAGCAAAGGCACAGCCAATAACCACTCCACAAGCTAAGAGTAGTCCTGTACAAGGAGTGTATGCTAGGGAAGAAAGTTATAATTTGACACTCAATGATGGGGCTCCGTTGCCTGACGTCACGCAACATGGGCGCAAGAGAATACCTGCACAGGCCCCCATGCTTATGCAACAGGTAGTACAGAGTCCAGTCTTTGTTAATTTGGCACCAAATGTGCAACAACTTCCTGATGGCAGGGCATCAATGATGCAATTGGATGGAACCACGAAAATTAACCAGACTGCGAAAGTAAAGCCTACAAGTCAGCCATTACTCATACAGAACAATGCTAAAGGAGTGACACCACTTATTTTGAAAACGTCTGATGCAAGTTTTTCTCCAGTTGTGTTACAGTCAAATATCATTAATCCTGAAACTCAAACTTTTGTCTATACCAGTGCACCAGTACAAGGTAAATTCTTATTATGATTGATATAATTCTTTAAAACAGTTGTGATTTAATTTATTTTGCTATACTTATTTTATGAAGATACAAATTTCTAAGAATGTATTTATGCTTCTTTCTCCAGGAACTACACAAAACATCATCACAAACACTAAAGGGAACACAGATAACCGACCAATACACACATTTTTTACAAGTAACAATGGACCAACGCTTCTAACAGGAATACCTGTAGTCCTTGATGGAGAAAAGATAACTCTAAGTCAAGCTCCGCATATGGGAGTACCGAAGGTTAAGGAAGTTAAACGAAGTGCGCACAATGCTATTGAACGACGGTACAGAACTAGTATTAATGATAGGATAATTGAACTGAAGAATATGCTGGTTGGAGAAGAAGCGAAAGTATGTATTTTTTTTTTGTTACATAATCATACTTGTTTGTTGCATCAGCAATACGTGTATAACATGTGGTATAATCATGTTAAGTTATAATTATACTCAGCCGGTGCTTTTTTTTTATATAAGCTAGCGTAATATCTTAATTCTAATTAGTAATCTAACAGACTTTGTTTCCTAACTAGAATATAACTAGAATTCAGTTATTTTATTTGAATTTATACTTACACAGAAAGATTCTAGACACATTTATTTCATTAAATGCTGTAATCTAACAGACTTTGTTTACTAACTAGAATATAATTAGAATTTAGTTATTTTATTTGAATTAATTATTATACACAGAAATTTTGGACACATTTATTTCAATAAGGCCTGATGTTGAATGGTCAGATAACTTATATCTGAATCTATATTCCAATAATAAAGCTGAGAAATTTGTTTGTTTGAATATGTGTATCTCTGGAACTACCAGTCGGACTTGAAAAAATATTTTTATGTTACTATTTTCTATTGAAATATAACACAGGGCAAAAATATGATCATTTTTATTTTAATTACTTTTATCTAATCTTCCAGTTGAACAAATCGGCTATTTTAAGAAAAACAATAGAATACATCAGGTACATGCAGAATCAGAATACTCGGTTAAAACAAGAGAACATGGCTCTGAAGCTGGCATTCCAGAAGTCTGGAGTAAAAGAGCCACAGTTTGATGTTACTTACACACCTCCACACAGCGACATCTCGTCACCTTCCAGTTCACAACACGGGTTCGACAGTGATTCACCTTCATCACCTGATTATAAGGTTCGTATTACTATAATATCAATTTTGTTGTCCAGTTGCCAGTATGAAGTTACCACAAACTGTCAAATTTTCTCAATCGATTTTGGACTTAACTTCCAATGTTTTTAAGTTTATAATCATTCAGAGAACATTTTAATCTGTTACCAGGGAATTATTGTAAAACCTTGCATATGTTAACATACATGTAACTTACAGTTTAGAGTTGCCGAATCAAGTAAAAACAGGTAATCAAATTACATGACATGCAATTTTACATCATTATTATTTAATAGGCTTGAGAACATGAACCTTACTATTTATTATATTTAATCAACTTATACATACATACTTAATTTAAAATAAAACAATGATTAATATATACAACCTAAAACTAAAAAATATATCCATTATGTACAAGTGGTAAAAAAGGAGAAGAGCTAGGCCTGAGTAACTAAAGGACACTTACATATCAGACCCTGGAACTTGCCAGCTGTAAACAAACTGTTGGAGAAAAGATCAGCTAATTATATTAGAACCTAAGTTATAAGTACCTTTTGTTTACATTTATAGGTTGAAGATAAATACTCGAATAAGATTGTCATGGGTATGGGCGACCACTCCCGCTTGGCGTTATGTGCCTTCATGGTTGGTCTAATTACGTTCAACCCCTTCAGTACATTCTTTGGAAACTACATGTTGGAATCATCCGCCACAGATTTCTCGGCAAGAGTAGATCAAAGAAAAATTTTGGCTGATAATGACTTTAGTAAGTATCTGGAATCATTGATTATATATAAGACTAGCTTCTATAATAATAATATCCTATGGCACTAGGCAATAGGGAAACTAAGTACATCAGAGAAAGAACTATAGTAGTCGTAATTTATGTGTAGAATATAAGTGTTTTGTGGTCTTTGCTCATAGGGGTACAAAAATTATTTTCCTAAAAATAATTAATTCACACCTGTTATTCTTCTTAGTGCCCTGTTGATGGCAATAGGTTCTCCTGCTATTAGATGGTACTTAAAAGTTACTGACAAAATTTGAGTAGGTACATCTCTGTCTAACCCTTGGGGGATACAAGGCGTGATGATTCTGACCAACAGTATTAGTCTCTAATTATCAAATGATAGTGAGACTTTTCAATTCCATTTTGAATTTCATCCTTGCTAAGCTTTCAATAACTGATTACTATATTCTAGGTTCTACAGGAGTGTCATGGGGAATGTGGCTGTTTAGTACTTTCTTCATATATCTGATAAACTTCTTCGTACTTGGAGGTTGTCTGATCAAGTTGCTTGTCTATGGTGACTCTGTACCAAAATCGCAATCTAAAGAAGCTGGACTTTTCTACAAACATAAACGACAAGCTGACAACTTTTTGAAAAAGGTAACCTGTTTCATTCTATTTATGGTATTTCGTTCAATTTTTGAGTGCACCTCATGGTAAAGCTTTAAGCTGCTGTGCCCGACAGGGTCCACGATTGTTTCAACAAATATTTACTTACCACCTAAGGATATACATTGTGGATTGAGTATTTAACATGATGTGTAACCATCGACAAATGACGAATGCAATGCGTAACCCGGTGTCCAATTATGAAGCGATCGTCGCGCGAATACACGAACATCGCGATAATACGTTCGTTCGTTGAGACTGATAAAACGATCCTGTATTTCATGCGCATGCTCAATAAACTCAATGCAACAGCACTAAGTACATTAATTATTAAAAGAGTATTAGAATTCCACTCTCTAATTTCTGATTAATGTACAGTCACGAGCAAAAATATGCACATATTTGACTTATTTCAAAAGCTGTTTTCTCCTTAATTATTGAATGAAATTGTATGTTGTCACACACATTACATTCTCGAATCCATAGGTTTACCGAAAATGTCGTATCTCCAAGATGAAATAGGTATTTTACGAGAAAATTGCTTTTGAATATTGCTAGGTGTATACATATTAATGCTCGTGAATGTGCCAGTAACTCGGTGTTTACTATGAATTACTTGGCAGGGTGACTTAACAAACGCACGGTTAGAACTACATCGAAGTCTAGCAGTATCTGGGAAGAGTGTACAGGCTGGTGGTCAGGGGCACGCGAAGTATTCCGCTCTCATCGCTGCTGTGTTACGACAAATGCTGCAAAGACTACCCTTTGGATCCTTCCTCGCTCGACGGGCCGGTGATTTGTGGAGTGACAGGTAGGAATTTAGTAATGTAAAGTAATGCAACCCATATATTGATTTAGTTGAGTGTCCATAGAGTTTCTTGCCCCTTCTTCTCTATTAGTATCTATTACGTTCTGGAATGGGCAACTATCTTTATCATTCTGACTGACCAAACCCATGACTATTCAAAAGTGTCTGTAATCAGTTCATTTGAAATAAATGGTTTTAGTCGAGTTGTGTTTTTAGAGTACTTAGTATTTAACTATAAATTTTAATTAAAAATAAAACTAGTAATCAATTTCTCATGAAATCTCTGCCCTTGCACAACCATATTTCTTCGGTTCCAAGAAACTTTAATAACTTATTATACCAAAATATAGTCAGATTTAGGTTTCTTCGCTCAATGGACTCTCAGTACAATGTTTGCTATGCGGAAGCGATCTAATCTATCATAAGCCACAAGATAATAACAGGCGGAAGTTTCTGCCTAACCAATACCTACTTACCAACAATACCTCTTGTTCTCTCCTCTTAAAACAATTGAAGAAAGAGATCCCATTTTATAGTTGTTAAAACCACGTCAATAGCATTCAAACTCCATAGATCAATAACATTTAATTCCGCAGTCCATCGAGAAGAGCTACTCAACACTGGGCGGCGGAAGTATCAACGGTATCCCATCGTCTCGCACAACTGGAGATCTTGTCAAGCCACAGCGGTAGGAGTGAACGAGTCCTCTTGGCCTTGCAAGCAGTCAACCTGGCTGAAGTCACTGGCAATAGGCATTTGTTAGCTGATACCTATGTTACGGCCGCACTGGTTTTCAAGGACTATATGCCGAAGTTCGGGAATTGGTTGTGTGGGTGAGTAAGAATAGGTATTTTTGATTGAAAGGTTACCAAAATTTGTTTTTATAATACACTTACTTAGTGCCAGCAAACAGCTGACTACACAGAGTTGAATGGACGGATATTTAAGTATCAGTACCTATTACAAACCCCATTTCAATGTTATAATGCATTTATAAATAGTGTAATAAGTTTTGAGGCTTAATTTGTTTTAGATAAATTGATTCTGTTATGTCAATTGTAATACCCTATGTCCTTAAAATTTGAATTATCTGAAGAATGATTCCATGCTTAGGAATGAATTAAGAAAATGTCTTCTTACTGTATTATCTCATGCTCCTTTATATTCAGATACTACCTCAGTCTCTGCCGCGTATGGTGCACAGACTCGCTATCCGAGTGGCCGGTGCGTCTACGCTGGGTGGGTAGTGCGCGCGGCATGCGTTTCTTGCGCTCACGCCGATGGACGTATGAACGTAACCCTGCTACTTGTGCGCTCTTCTGCAGGCTACCTGACCCCGCAGACCCGTTGGCTTATGCTATGAGGGTAAGTTGTTGTTGTTGGCTAAGATTTTATTCACTTTCAAACATGGCTAAAGACGCGTATTTACTACGGCAAACAAAGTTGCGCAACATTGTTTCAGCAACTTGTTTCTATGTTGCGGGAAACATGCCGCAACAAGCTAATTTATTTTACTTTAACATATTATGACGGCAATCTCGGAAAGCACGTTAAGCCGTTGGTCCCGGCTGTCATTTGTTCATCTTTCACAGTCGTTACGGGTCGTCAGAAGCCCGAAAATCTGACAGCCAGTAGCCAAGAGGTATCGTATTGCCTATCTGACCTCCACAACCCAGTAAGGGTTGTGGAGGTCAGATAGGCAGTTGCTACATGTAAAATACTGGTATTCAGTTGCATCCGGTTAGACTGGAAGCCGACCCAAACATAGTTGGGAAAAGGCTAGGCAGATGACATTTTATGACGGCAATCTACAATAGCTAAAAACTAAATTAAGTAGATAAAATAAGAGTAGAGGAAGAGATAAACGAGTATTCTATTCTAAAATATTCATACACTCATCCCACATAACTTCAGGCGGCACACTGACTTGATCATCTTCCAATCATCCACAAAGGCGCGAATACATCACTGTCAGGTTTAGCGTCCCGTATTCATTACTACATAGTATAAAGCAAAGTCGCTTCCGCTGTCCTAATGACTGTATGTAAGTATGCTTAGATCTTTAAAACTACACAACGGATTTTGATGCGTTTTTTTTTAATAGATAGAGTGATTCAAGAGGAAGGTTTATATGTATAATTTGTCGACATATTTTGCGGGCGAAGCCGCGGGCGGAAGCTAGTGTATAATAACATGCAATTTCCGTCATCCACGCGGGCGAAAGCTAGTAGTACCTAAATAAAAGAACATCCCGCATCAGGTCTGCGCGATTGTTGCTCAACATTCTTTCAATGAATACAAGGCAACTTACATTGAAAAATAATTAAGGAAGCCCGTAAACGAATACAAAAGAATCAACTTAACCACTTTAAAAGTAATAGGTACATCCAAGTGCGTTAATAATACACCTGACGAACATTACATACTTGTAGCTGCAGTCCTGCAGTAGCATTTGTTTGTAATTAAGGTGACATCACGGACAGCTGTATTATCTAATGAATTAAACAATCTTATTGTTACACTGCGTGTCAATGAATCAGCTCATGGCGATCTGCATAGTTAGCGTTTGAGCTATCAATATTATGACTTAATAACTTTATCGATTGATTAGGTATTTCATAATCAGCCAATAATGTTCCCACTGCCGGCACACAGGCCTCCTGTCTTCGAGAGGGAGTGGGGTGTAAACTACCATGCGGGCCCAGTGCGGGTCAATGTCTTCGATGTTTTAGTTTTAGGACTTGCCGGTTGCCTGGCGATGTATTCCTTCACAGTTTTGAGAGCGGTGATGATAAAATATTAAATACACTGGATCTGGCGTCTGGATTCGAACCTACGACCTACAACTCGTAGGTTAGTGGCGTTATCACTGCTCGCAATTGGTTACATAAATGAATGTATTGCGTACTTTTGTTTTTTGAGGATGGGAAGTCAGTGGAGCGGAAGGGAGTGTCAGTCTTTTACTGACTAATACCCATCCATGTTCCTTCCTTAGCCCTTTATGTTCCGGGGTGGCGGTAACCGTTTCGGACAATCCCGCTTAATGTATTATGTACTATGCCATGCTTAACATAGCCAATGCCCAGGTGCTAATAAGCGGTTAATGCTTATAGATAGTGTTTAGCTTATGCCTTCTCTTAAAACGCTGCAACTGCAGCTGCATTTCATATAGTCAGTTTTGAGGTTTTTCAACGTTTTGAATACACTACCTTTCACAAAACAAAGTCCTTCGCCGTAGGTGGCAGTCGGTCTAGTAAATGTGCCACAATTTTGTTTTCTTCAAAAATAAAGACTCGTTCCTGCAAAATCGCCGGTTGTTGAATACATGCTCGTTCGTAGCATGACATAATACTGCAATTAATGGGTTGATAGGAAATCTTTCTGATGTATATGAGACACAATTTTGTTTTCATGCAAAAATAAAAACTCGTTCCTGCAAAATCGCCAGTTGAATACGTGCCCTTGCGTGGCATAATGCTGTAATATAAATTGCAGTATTACAGCACATAGGTTGAAAGCAAATAATGCAATACTATTAATAATTGCACGAGCACTTTTCCACAATTAAGTAGAGAAAGTTACATGTATAGCTTACGTGAACTGCCCATGGCGAGATTGCCTGCCTCGTCTACCTGAAACAATCCCTCATGTCTTCTCCTATGAAAGAAAAAGATTTTCGCAAACAAAACACAGGAAAAACTTTAAAACGGTAATGTTTGCCTCATGGCTGCACCAAATAGGCTCAAGTCAGAGTAAATGACAGGCAACTAGTGCGAGACCGTGGTTTTTAACTGAACCTTATGTCACGAGAACGTCTTACGGATGTAAATCAATTCCATAGTGTGTTTAGATGCTTATATAAAAATAGATAGATATTTGTAGCCAATAATATTCAAATCTATTTGATATTTCTTCAAAAAATATGACACCCACATTCGCGTCAGTTATATTTTAAGTCTCATGCAATAGGCGGCGTGCCTATTGCCATCAATCGGGCACACATCCGAACTCCGGCGAGCTACTACTGAGAAATTCCAGATAGAAACACCCAATAACACTTAGCCCAGCACGGGAATCGAACCCATGACATCAAGCTCGGAAGCGCTACTTCCGAGCTTTACGGCCATTAGACCAACGCGGTAGTAAAAATTATGTAGACCGCATTAATTTAGGAATTTAAACTCTGGTTACACTTATGCGGAAACCGCGCGGGACACGACTGCGGGCAGCTCTCGGAATTCGATTTAGTTTAGCCAGAGCTTAAGAAAGGTACGAATTCTAATAGTGTACCTTTTATCCCAGGCTTATCATTTGGAGCTGCTTCAAAAAAGCCTGCAGATGCTGCTGTGTGCCGATGAGCGAAGCAACACGCGTGATGTACTGGAACTGATCAAGTTGATTACTGATGACGTTTCCACAGACGCTCCGCACCATACAGGTGAGTTTCTCTTACATACCTTGTAGCAGCTGTTCTCAAACTTTTTGGACGACGGATCTTTTGGAAAACGAAATATTTGACGGAGCCCTAAAATATTCAAAAACTGATTCTATGTGTGGGTATTTTTTTATTAATTGACATTAACATTTGCCATTTCCAAGTCGATTGCGGTTGTTTGTTTTTGTAGCCGCATAGGTTGAGAATCCTAGTTTTATTTACGTTGCTCGTTGGGAACGCGATACAAACATTTAGCTATTTTTTTCCATTATGACCAGTATTTTCGCGCAACACCCACTGCAGCTTTGTAGAACCCTAGGGCTCCGTGGTATGACTGACTTTGAGTATGACTGCCTTATATATGCAATAGCTTCACCGGAACATATATCTTCAACGGAACGATGAGCAAAAATGATCATGTTTTTGGAATAAGCTGACCTACCGATCATTTATTGTACAGATAGTCAAAAATACCAGTATTTTCAGCCGTAAATGCGAAAATGACAAAACAAACAGAAGATCTGGTTTTTCTGACAACGGTTAAGTAGGTACTTGTATCTCAATCAAGCATACCGACATCATTAATAACGTAAAATACCCTTTTTAAAGGTCTTTTTGTGGATATTATGTGAGGAAAAAAAGCAAATATCGTAATTTTCTTGTTATACGTAAGAAACATTGTTTTGTCCGCGATTTCGCTTGCGTTCAGTGTCAATCCTTTGGGAACAGTACTTTTTTTGGGGTTCCCGGGGTACCCGACAACGTGCAAAATTTTATCATGATCGCTTGAGTACGTAAGACGCGAAAGCGTAACAAAGAAACAAACACACTCATCTTCGAATCTATAATATTTGCTGGTATTATTATTTATTATTATCATTGTATAACATACTAACAGACCCGAAAGGCGTTGTCCTGCCTTTCCTAAAACGCAGCGCCACCTACCGGGTCCAAAGAATCTTAAAAATCGGACCAACTGTTTAGGAGAAGTTCAGTGAACAACAAGTTACAAAATAATTATAATTATGTATAAAGATTTTCGAGCTATCTTTAATTTTCCTCCTGCTATATTCCGTCAGTCCGCCTTTGTACCGTACTTTTTGTCCTTGCAAGCAAGCTTGGGATAAATAATTAATATTAGTTAATAAAGCACACAATAACTAACCTTGCAGGTTGCTGGGACCCCGTAATGGAATGGTGGGCCAACATCGTGGGCGTGGCGGCCACTTGGTTGTTGGCCGATACTGGCAAAGCCGTGGAAATCGGCGACCGTCTGAACATGCTGCCCGAACCGCTTGCCAACTGCGAAGATCCTTTACCAGGGTATGTTTAAAAGGAACAGAAATTATCTTTATTACCTCGATAACTTGGAATTTGTATCGGTTACTTAGCTTGGGTTGATTTATTTGTTAGTCAAAGCTATTATTTAATTTTATTTACTTACTTTATATGATAAGTTCATTTCGTTCGCTGGAAAATCTGGTTTCCATCTGCAGTAAAAATGGGTAAAAAGAAATTTAATCAACTTTTTCACGCTTTTTCCGACCACAAAAAGATAAACTATGCTAATATCGGTACTACATGTGAATACATTAATTATCCCTGTTTGAAATACAGGTCAACAACATGTAAATTAAAATAAATTATTATTCAACAGCAGTCTAATTAACAATGAGAAGATTCTCATACATGCGAAAACTTAGAAATTCTAGTCGCACTGGTGTTTATAAAACAAAAGTGTATAGTTTATAGTTGTTGTATTAATAACTATTGTCTTTCATAGCATAAACATACGCTGATGAAAATATAGCTATTGTACTATTATTCGTAGGGCATTGCATATGGCGTACAAAAGCCGTCGCAGCCTGTTGAGCCTCGCTCAGTGTCGAGATGAACGTTCCTTCGAGAGGACTGCAGAAACAATACTCAAGGTGTGTGCACATTTATTCTTCAAGTGTTTGTTGTAAGCTAGGCGAGAATTTTGCGAGTGCGTGATTATTAGCTTGTGAACATTCATGTTCGAATTTCGAATACATATTTTCTGTGTTCTAAAATAAAATATGAAATCACATAGAAAAAGACCGCTCGTCTTAAAAATTCCATAACAGTACAAGAATTAAATAATTGGCGAAGATATAATTGTAAAATTGTATTTAATGCTAATAAGTATTCCATTTGATTCTAAAAATCTGTGGTGACACATTGTTATAATTTTCATTTAAATCACGTACAAATGCCGCGTTTTGACAGTTCATAAAAAGTAACGTTATTGACTACCCTTTCAAATACCCAATTGTTAAGTTTTAATATGTCGACTGTTGAGCGAAACTCGACCAGTATTTTGGTTAAGTGCAAGAATGTAAAAATCCTTTTATAACACTACTAACTCGTTTCTTATTCTAGTAACTGGTTTTACTATTTAAAATTATGTATGTGTGTATAGCGTTTGGTGATTAGCAAATATTATGAATGCCATGTAGCTTGTTTGTTTTATCTAATTAATAACAATAGTGGTGTTTTAATATTAAAACAGTGTCATTGTTCTGAGAACGTCTCAGTGGTGCACAGCATGTTCAAATGTAGCTCAAGTAGTTTTTTATGGTAATAATTTTAACGAATTTAAGAACTCGTTGCGAGGTCTAATTTCGGTCTACTTCGATTTTCAGGTGTGTGATATTGCTGGAACCAGGTTAGCTGATTCCTTGGCATATTACTGTTGCAGAAAACCTACACAGCTTATGTTGGTAAGTTCCAACAAAAGAGGTTTGAATATTCTTATTTTTTTAAATTATATTTCATTTAAAACTTATTTTTTTGCTCGTTATTTTTATGCTCATTTTCAGTTTTATTCTTTGAATCATATTTAGAAGGAGCTTGAAGATATAACTATTACGGGAGTGCATTGTAGTTGCATTGCACTGGTTTACATGAGTTGTGCAATATTACTACAAGGCAAATCTCGCATTAGTTCCATTCATCGCATCGAAGGTGTTTCTTGCATGGTTTATTTTTTTACTTTATTGCTTGTTTATATTATTATGCGTTGATAATTTGTATTTTTTTTTATATTGTATAAGTAGTTAAAATTGTTAGATAACTACATGTGTCAAAAATAGGTGTCAGTGATGCCCATTTATTTTGCTTAGTGCCAATTTAAGAACCGAATTTTATTGGGTCGCAAAGGTAGACAAGGGAACATGTCTTGGGGCCGATTTTTCAATCGCATGATAACTTTTATTTGAAGAATAAAAATGGCGGTTTGATATAGTTTCTATGCAAAAGCTGTCAAACTGCCATTTTAATTCCTCCAATAAAACTTATCTGACTATTGAAAAATCAGTCCTAAACGGAACAAAAACGTTTAGGCACGCCTTCGAAGTAGTGACACTTGTTTTGCTTAATCCTTTGTGACGTCATATATTTTCAAAATAAATCACAGAGCAGTACATAACTTTAGTTTGTTTTGATACCATTGTGCTTGCCAACGCATGGTACCAAATGACTCAAAATCGAAAATTACTCTTTCAAGTTTGCACTCAAGCAAATTCGAACTTTCGGAATTACCTACTTACTAAGGTGCGGTTGTACTGCAGGCGATCGATGGTACCCTGACATATTTTAAGGTAATCAGACGATCAATACGACTAGCCGATGTATAACCATTGTGCTCACTCTTAACCTTTTGAATGCCAGAGCTTAAAGGCACGCGTGAGTCAAGCTAAAAATGTATTTCTTCTTAACATGAATTTCCCAGCATCCACGGTGTCTTTTAATTTGATTCATGTCATTAAATACGCACGAGAGCTTAAATTTTGAAGATATCTATATAAACACACACAAAAGTAATGATTTGAATTGTTTATTTCGTGCACTATATTATTTTTTGTATTCTTATTTCGTGTATTGTCACATATTTGTTTCGTTGGCGTACAGGACATGCGCTTGCTTGTCACGTATATGTGACAATGGCGTTCAAAAGGTTAATTTTTTGTAGGTAGTCTTACCTTGTGCTTACATCAATGTATAAAACATGTATTCTACATGTTCTAGCTACTGGTCTCGTTTATTGTTTTCACTTAAAACAATTTGTAATAACTAGTTGTACTTGTCGAAAAGTCAAAAATAGTTAACAGGCTACGTTAATTCTGGAATAGCGACACTACCTGTGCGATACATGTTTTATTGTGTTTTATACACGAAATATTTTGAACTAGACTTGTTGGAAACAAGTATGTATCACAACTTGATTAAGTATGGGATATGACAGTGCAAAACCACAGCATGTTTACTGACACAGTTGTGAATTTTGACAGCTTATGCAAGTCCTATGCTGTGATTGGTTGCTGGAGGTCCGCGCGGGCGTGTGGGAGGCGAGTGCGGACCGCGCATGCGTGGGCGACGTGGACGCGTTCTGTGGGCCCGCGCCGCATGCGCAATTACGAGCTTTCCAACGAGACCTGCATTCATTGAGGAGGATCTCGCAGAATTTGCCGGTCAGTATTTGATAACACTCTCCAGAAATAAAGGCTTTTTTTTTAGAGGGTGGGAAATCATCTAAGGACCTCTCCCGGTCTGGGTGGAGCGGAAGGAAGTGTCAGAATCTTACTGACTAAAACCCATCCATGTTCCTTAGCCCTTTATGTTCCAAGGAAGCGGTAACCCTTTCGGACAGTCCCGCTTACCCGGCAAGAAATAAAGGCTGAGCTGTTTTTTTCAATTATTTGGGAAACTGAATTGTATTCAACCATGTTTCAGTAATGATTACCAACCCTGAAAATCTATAATACGCTGTCCACAGCGCCAAAGCTTAGCATTAATTGCTTTGTGTCTGATATACGGCTATTGAAGTAACCCGTAGTATTATTTAGTGTACCTACTTCCTAACATAAAGAAGGGTTCTGTTTTTAAAAGGTTGGCGAAAACCAACTATTCTGTCATTTCTGATTGTAACAGCTGTCAGCCTATTCTTTAGTACGGTACGCTATGTGTATTAAGGTTGGACTTTAGACAAGCTAGATGATAGATTTTTATTATTGCCCCAAACTGTACTTTCCACACCATCGCCTTCACGAATCAGTTCTAAATTGTACCATCACGTTTCCAGTGGGTGACTTCCCGCGTGTTCCTGCAATCTGCGGTGTGTCGGATGATGGCGGGCGCATCGCCGCGACGCACTCAACAGCTGTTGGACGGCAGCTTAAGACCGAGGCTCAATCGCTCGTCTATCATCTGTGGGAAAGGTATACCACAGTATACTACTGAAGTATACTAATACGGATGGATTTTCGACCAGAAAAGGACACTATAGAAGGCCTTAAGCCTATTTATCGCGATTGTCGATACAGTTTTTTACGAATATGTAACAAAACTAAGTTTTTCTTTTCTTTGTAAACTATTGGACCAGTTATTGCATTTTTAACTTTACTGTGACTCTAGTAAAGTTCTAGATAGTCAAGTCTATTACGAAATCGAAGTCTAAGGCTACCTACGCACTATGCGGTTAGCCGGAATGCGGCCAACCGTGCGGCTGACCGCAATAGGAAATTTGTACGAGAAAGGAGTTTTTATTCACACTGCGATGCGGCTGCCGGCTAACCGCTCCGGTCGTTCTGAGCGCTGCGGCCCGACTGACGGCCAGCCGGGCGGTTGCTATACACACTAAGCGGTTGCCCACCATTGACAGTGAACGTGTTCACCGACGCTAGCGCATTTTCTTCAATTAAATATGGATTTCGATACAGAAAAATTTATAATTGAGGTTCAAAATAGGCCAGCAATCTGGAATACAAAATCCGCAGAGTATTCAGATAAAAACTTACGTTCCAAAGCTTGGGAAGAGTTGGTTGATATTTATGGAGTTGATTTATCACAGGATAAAAAAAAAGAACTTGGTAAGTACCTGTTCGAAGTTGTCTCAGTAAAAATTCAGAATCACAAATCAGTAGGCAGTTTAATTTCTAGTTAGTGTAAATTAACATAAAAATTATATAAAAAAACTTAAAACATCTTAATGCAATTGCGAAAATGTGTATCTTGCTTTGTTATATTGGTATTTAATATGCTCAAAAGTTCTTCAAACGATTTCAGACTCATTCTAGTATATCCAAAAAACTTGTCTTCATACTTTTTGAGCTCTTCGAAAAACAATTCGAAATGCTTGCTCTCGTCTCGAGTTTGCAAATAAGGATGCACCCAGTACCTTTTTTTCTGTTTCTTTTTCTTTATATACCGCGAGTAAATGTAATAAATAGCTGCGACTTCTTCGACGTCCATCTTGGAAATGAGTCGATCCAACCGCAAAACCACGACGGTTTCTAACCGCACGTTCTTGTTGCGCTTGCGGTTAGCCGGACGGTTGGCCGCATTCCGGCTAACCGCATAGTGCGTAGGAGCCCTTAGTTGACAATTTTGTATTAAAAACTTTTACTAACTTATAACAGTTGTTTCAAAATTTTTAAAGTCAAGGCTTGATAATTTCATCATTTGGACGGGTACTGAAGCTCAAACTCGTTTTGTAACAAGACTGTTAAGGTTTTACACTCGATTGCGGTTGTCATTCAAGATGTATCTATATGTATAAAAATGAAACCCGTTTTCCTTGGTCACGGCATCACGCGTGAATGGCTGGACCGATTTCACTAATTCTTTTTTTGTTGTATTTGTTATTATCAGGAGAAGGTTCTTACGGAAAAAAATATTAAGAAAATCTCACAGAAATATTGAAAAATATACATTTAATTTTGCATATTTAAAAAAACGCGCGTAACGCATGTCAATGTCATTCACAGCCATAGACTATATTGAAAGAGCATTGTTTGTTCGGAAACGTGGTTACTTAATTAAATTCGAGCATCATTTGTTCGGAAACGTGGTTACTTAATTAAATCTTATATATAAAAATGAATCGCAAAATGTGTTGGTAAGCGCATAACTCAACAACGCCTGGACCAATTTGGCCAATTCTTTTTTTGTTGTGTTTGTTATTGTCAGGAGAAGGTTCTTACATACAAAAAAATAGGTAGGTAGGTAGGGTAGGTAGGTAAGGTGGGTATCATAGTTAAGACAGGACAACGTCTGTCGGGTCAGCTAGTTACTGATAAATGTATAATATAGCTTTTCTTCTAACTAGTTGTAGGTCATAATTTGTTATAAATTGTTTCTCTCGTTAACAACACTTTTTTTTGATCAGTTTCCTAACATCCTTACAAATGCAGACTATTAATAACGTGTAAACACTCGGCAGAGCGCGCGCTGGAGGGCGGCGGCGGCGAGGGCGAGCGCGCCGTGGCGCTGTACATGGCGTGCCGCCACCTGCCGCCCGCCGTGCTGGCCGCGCCGGGCGAGCGCGCCGGCATGCTGGCGCAGGCCGCCGCCACGCTGCAGAAGATAGGCCACAGGAGCCGCCTGCCGCACTGCTACCACCTCATGAAGTCCATAGGAACAATGCCTTCCGCACCCTAAAAGTGGTGTGCTGTTCATCCGCCTAAATATCAAAAATGTATTTATACTAATGATTGTTTTTTATTGTCCCATGTTATTTGAATAAAATTTATTCGCATCTTGATACAGTTGTGATATACGACGTTTTTTTATAGAATTGGATTGTTTTATTATGTACCCACCTAGTCATTGGACACTCATAGTCATATGAGATAATACTAGGGTCAGCAGGGAATGGGATCAATTCAATATTTCAAGCAAGTAAAAAAAAAAATGGTTATTTATGCATGTAAAGCAGACTTACAACAGACTTGACAGATTTACAAAATGTTGTATAGGCAGAATTTTCGCTTCTCGAGTCTCGCACTCGTGATCTGATGCAGTGATCTGATGCAGTGTTACTCAAAAATGGCGTAGGCTCCGCCAGCTACAAATAGTGTTGCACTAATTTTGTCGATGGTAGGTAGTCATGACAATCCTTTGTTCTCATATTATTACATTCGCAAAATATTATATTCGCAAAATATTATATTCTCGAATTATTATATTCTCAAAATATTACACAAAGAACAATCACAGCGAAAAATGTTTTTAATTTGAGGGAAACAATAATAAATATTTGACATCATCACATAGGTTATTCATCACATATATTTGTCTCGGATGGGAATCAAACCTACAACCCCTTTTTGTACGGTTTACCTACTTTCTGAGAAAATAAATCTAACTAATGATTTTATATCACCCAGTAGTAGGTAATCCTGAAGATATGCATTAATATAATATTATGTGCATTTATATTGAAGTTTTAATAGATAAACTCTTTGCTAGTAGTTCCTGTCAGATTACATTGAAAAACCTATGTTTGTACTAGTGTCAGTTTTTATTTATCAATTGTTTTTTATGTATAATGTGACATTGTGAAAAATATTTATTGGGAATAAATTTTGCATTCTGATAAATAAATATTAAAATAAAAATGTCTGAAGATAGTGAAGCCAAGTTTATAACTAGTCAAAAAGGCAAGTCTGTTTTTTTATATAACGGTTACAAATACAACTTCTTCATGAAAAATAAAAATGGTACAACCAACTGGAGATGTTGCAACCAAAGGGAGTGCAAGACTTCGATTACATTAAGTTTGGATAAGAAAGTCGTTAGACAGCCCAAACATAGTTGCAGCGTTGATTTTGAAAGAAATATAATTGATATGGCAATGGAGGAGTGCAAAAAAGAAGTGTGCGAAAATTTTGAACCCATTCCAAAAATATTTGAAAAGCACTTCTTGCGAAAACAAGTTTTTCAAAATAAAGAGTATCTGATCCCATCATTTACGTCCAAAAAGGATACGCTGTACAGGAAACGAAATAATTTTTTGAATGTCGGTACATCAAAGACTACAAGTAATGTGAGATTGCCACACCACATTGTGCAAGACTTTTTTTTATTTGATGATTATGATGGTGAAACGGATGATAGAATTATAATATTTTCGATGTTACCTGCTCAAAAGCTACGAGAATTATTCCAGACAATTGATATTGTATACGGAGATGGTACATTCAAGGTGACACCGTCGCCTTTTTACCAATTGTACACCTTACATATTGATATTGCACGAGATCAAAACACAATTAGTTTTGTACCTATTGTCTATGGCTTATTACCAAATAAGAACACAAATACATACAAAAGGTTCTTTTCTGTACTTAGAAATCAATTTCGTATGAATATTAGTTCATACAAATGCGATTACGAAATTGCTGCAATCAATGCTATACGTGAGGTATATCCAGAAATAAAAGTAAAAGGCTGTTATTACCATTTTTTTAATGCTGTGTTTAGAATGAGTAAAAAATTGAATTTCAACGAAACTCACTTAGGTCGCAAAATCACACAGTTGTGCACAAGTTTGGCTCTGTTACCACCCAATCTAATTCCAGAAGCATATCTTGCTATATATGAAATCACACCAGAGACGGAAGTTTCACAGAAATTTTTAGACTATTTTAATAACCAGTGGATACAAACCATTACCAAAGATATTTTTAGCTGTTATGGTGAAAAGAACCGCACTACGAATGCAGTGGAAGGATGGCACAGAAGAATTAACTCTCGAATTCCATCTCGACCAACCATTAACTTTTAGAATGTTTGTAAATATGTGAGCACCATGCACTTATGACATAATTAAGTTTACTTGCCACTGCTACATGTGTTTTTCTTTTCACCTTTTGTGATGTATTGTTTTTATTCTGGGTACATCGTCTTCACATATAATGTTATAATACATGTATACAAAACATTGTGAAACATTTTAAAAGAGTAACGGTGGAGTTTCTTGCCCATTCTTCTCCACACGAAACTACTTTTTGGAAGGGGCGACTAGAATCAGTTCTATTTCTTGTTCATTTTGACGTTCAAAAGTGCCATTCTTGTGCCTATTTGAAATAAATGTTTTGACTTTGACTTTGACATTTTCCAATTTTTAGTAGCATTAAAAGTAGAAGCACAAATTCAAAATAAAAGATTGCTTAAAAGTGCTTTCCACTGCCCTGATAAAAAAAGATCTTTAAAATACATTGAAAATGATAGAAAAATTAATTGCATTATCACAGACTGTTTATCCAATAAAATTCAATCAATAGAATGCTTAACCATGTTAGCGGCGTTGAATAAGCTCCCATAAATTTTCCATGATGTGATATACTTTTGCAATTTTTATTGTTGAGCGGCTGTACCAATCGTCGTGTTTGGAAACAGATGCCACTTGTGAAAACTTGTATGCACTTGATCACTCGGGATTTGTTTAGTTTCAGTTATTATTAATTATATTTTATTAATGATAAATGCAAATAATTTTGCAATACTGTATGATACTGCAATTAATTTTTATTTTAATATTGTATTACGTTCGAAAGTGTTTCCATGGTGCTTAGGTATTGGAATAAAGAGATTTTGATGTAAATAAATTCATTTTATTTTTCACTGTGTTTGATTGTACTTCTAATATTTTGAGAACATAATAATTCGAGAATATAATATTTTGCGAATATAATATTTTGCGAATGTAATAATATGAGAACAAAGGATGACAATGTATCGATAGAAATTATGATTTATTTTCCTTATTCAAAAAGATGTGTTTTGAAAGCGTTATCGGCATAAATCAGGGTGGGGCTCAAGTTAAGGGCGTTCTTTGGGTTCAAAGGGTAAAGCGGAGGACTGAGTGAAATCGCCACTAGAGCTTTTATTTTAGCATAGGTAATAATTATAACATTACGCTTGTAGGTATTCCGACGGCCAACCTCATTTCGCTAGTCCACGTGAAATGGTGACTCCGGGCTGCTACTGAGAAATTACGGGGAAACCCAATAATACTGCCCGCCCTGGGGATCCAACCCAGGGCCTTTTGCTCTCGAATAACAGATATTTCCGTAAGGTGACATCTGTTTCTTTCCCATTCTATCTGTAGTTTTTACGCTGTTTGGTAGTGCAGTGATGTTAGTGTATGACGGGCCTAATAAAAAACGTCATAGTACATTATGTGACAGATATTTTACTCGGATATATACTATTGATTGATGTCTGGAAGGTACCTAGGTATATTCTACCCGTATACAATGATGTAGTGAAATTACAAAAACATTAATTAGGGCACTCCATGCAAGAAGGATGAAAAAAAAATCCAGTACATACTGATTAAGAAATAATTTAATATAATTAAAGTTCACTGTACTTCCTCGATTTTCAATTATTTGCCCTAAATTACCAATAAATTAATATTAGATTAATTAATGGCATGACATAGGTGTATAAAAGCAGCCACTTTTTGATTTCCAACGGAAAATTCTGGTTTCTTGCCATCTGCAAGTCGCAACCAAGCTTATGATATATGGAAAAATTTGCTCCCGGTCCGTCATAGGTAAGTTCAACTACGTTTACAATATTCAAATATGTACTAAATGGGCTTTTTGCTCTCCACTGGGAACTTCCATGCCTCATTGATGGCTGTAAGGAGGATAACGAAATATTCGCTGGCTTATTCCGTGGAGTCTGATACTTGTTATAGTTATTAATTTTTCCATAAAACCTTTTTGGTGGAATTGTTCCAATACAGGCCTTTCTTTATGGCCAGACCGTTTATTAGTGAGCAGAGATTCGGACTTGAGCTGTTTTGGGGCTTTTATTTTTAAAGTTTTAAAAGCCTCCGTAGTAAACCCAGCAGCCAGCAGAGGTATCTACTCACTGGTACCATTTCGATATTGTCCCCGAGAACGAGGAAGGCAATCTTTGTAAATTATCTTAGCGAATCGATACAACGAATACGACGATATAACGAAACTTACGTAGGTATTTCATTACCGTATGATCGCGGTCAAGGTTCACTGCTACGTATTTTAATTTGTGTTACATTGTCCCAATAAAGTAGCGGCCTGCCTTCATGATGAACAGAATTTTGATTCTTCAATTTGGCAATTATGTTATCGTACGATTGCAACTTATTTGTAAGTCTTCGGCATTTTTGACTCAGTACCTTTATTTTCTTTCGATCTTCTTGCAGTTGTTTTCTCATTTTCAGCATTTTTTCAGCTCTTTCTTCGTAAACCTGGAAGGTAACATAACAAATACATATACCTAGGTACCTATAGTTGTTTTAATTATAATAATTTCGGGATTTTAAATGAGGTATTATCCACTTGATATTAATTACTTTCTTTCTTTCTTAAAGTTTAGGTTAAATATACTCTAGGTACATATTCCGATACCTAGCCAAGAAAAAAATATTAAAATACTCACAATGGGCCCCTCTGTCTTTTCTGATTTTACATGTACAATTGTCGGTTGAAACTGTTCCATACAAAAAGGATCTATGTCCATTTGCGTATTTTGCTGCAAGAAAACATATTTATGTTAATTTTATTTGTGGAGATGTATAGAAGTGTCATCTTATATATAACTAGCACTTTGCCCGCGGCTTCGCTCCCGTGGGACCCGTTATTTTTTCCGGGATAAAAAGTAGCCTATGTTACTCCTAGAAAACTAAGCTTTCCAACGGTGAAAGAATTTTAAAATCGGTCCAGTAGTTTTTGAGCCTATTCATTACAACTAAACAAACAAACAAACAAAGTTTTCCTCTTTATAATATTAGTATAGAAAATCAATTGCTGTTCGTTTGTTTCGCTAAAACTCGAGAACGGCTGGGCCGCTTTAGCTGATTTTGGTTTTGCAATATTTGTCGTTAAAAGGTGAGATAAGTTATGTAGGGTAGGCTGGGTAGGTAGGTAGGTAGGGTAGGTGGTAGGGTAGGTTGGTAGAGTAGGTAAGAAGGGTAGGTAGGTAGGTAGGGTAGATAGGTAGAGTAGGTGGGTAGGGTAGGTGGGTAGGGTAGGTAGGTAGGGTAGGTAAGTAGGTTATCATTGTTAAGACAGGACAACATCTGTCGGGTTTTCTAGTTGAATATATAAATATATCTTTATAATGGTATGGAACACCAAATACATACATAAGCCTATTAGCAGGCCTGTCTCACTTCCATACAAGCGGCGCAAAATCCCCGAGATATTTACCTACTATTCTTGAAAACAACCTAATTTCAACCTTTTGCATTGCGTATAGCGTTCATAGTAAAATAATTGTCTGCCGTCTCGCTTCAATCTGCTAGGGCTGTCAGAGGTACCTCACGGTATTAACAGTTTATTTTTGTTTCGCGGATGCGTGCGCTGCGTGTTTATCATAACTAAACTCGGGAGTGAAATTTCTGTACTGTACCGAAAGGTACTAATTATATATTCTGTGCTATTAGTTTGCATGAATTAACAGCTCAAAAGGTGCATTCAGTTTTTATTGGACCGAAATCATAGTACCTACCTACAGAGAATGTACACACTCACCATGGATACCTCTCCTGTCTTTTCTGATTTTACACGTATAATTGTTGGTTGCAACTGTTCCGTGCAGATGGGATTTATGGTAGCTATACCCATTGGCGTATTTTGCTGAAAGAAAACATATTCTGTTAACTTTATTGTTTTGTAGAGACATATAGAAATGTCATAGAATATAATATTTCTTTAGAATGGCTTGGAACACCAAATACAAACTTAAGTCTATTAATTTGCATTACCTACATAACAGCTCAAAAGATGCATTCAGTTTTTATTGGACCGAAATCATAGTAGGTACCTACAGAGAATGAAAACACTCACCGAGGACACCTCTCCAGTCTTTTCTGATTTTACACATATAATTGTTGGTTACAACTGTTCCATACAGATGGGATTTATGGTAGCTATACCCATTGGCGTATTTTGCTGCAAGGAAACATATTTTGTTAACGTTATTGTTTTGTGGAGATGTATTAAAAAATGTTTAATGTTATTTTTTTTTTTGTATTTATAAATCTGTTAAGTAATTTGCATGACATAAAATCTCATAAAGTGCATTCAGTTTTTATTGTACCAAACTCAAAGTACAGGGAATGAAAACACTGACCATGGACACCTCTTCTGTCTTTTCTGATTTTACGTATATAAGTTTTGGTTGCAACTGTTCCACACAAATGGGATTTATGTTAACTATATCCAACGGCGAATTTTGCTGCAAGAAAACATATTTTTTATTGATTCATGGAGATTTATAGAGGTGCCAGGTGCCCGAAAATTTGACAGCCAGTCTTACCAAGGCGTACCTATCGTATTACCCAGTGGAGGTCAGATAGGCAGTCTCTCCATGTAAAATACTGCTATCAGCTGCATCCTGTTAGACTGGAAGCCGACACCAATATAGTTGGGAAAAGGCTAGGCAGATTGGGATTTTGTATAGAGGTGTCATTGAAGAAACATATTTGACTGGTATGGTATGTATATAAAAAACGGTTTATCTCGATTTCTGGCAAAACTACAAGTCCTATGGACAAAAGTTAAATGGCAAAGTTGTAGGTAATAAAAAGATCTACAACTTTAGTAAGTATTTACACTTTTTTCACATAACCTTAAAATTTACACTTTAATTTTTTTTTATTTAAAATTTTTAATTAACAATTTTACATCAAAAAATTATAGTGCGTTTGGAATATAGAAAGGTAAGTTTTCACCAAATTTCGTGAAAAAAAAATATATTTTTTTGTTATTAAAGATAACTAAAAAACCAAAAACTTCGAACTTTTTACATAAATTTTGAGGTTATGTGAAAAAAGTGTAAATACGAAGTTGTAGATCTTTTTATTACCTACAACTTTGCCATTCAACTTTTGTCCATAGGACTTGTAGTTTTGCCAGAAATCGAGATAAACCGTTTTTTACCCTTAAAAACGCACCCCCATCCACTTCCCGACCTCAGATCGCCCGTATTTTTTTTTCCTTTAATTTTTCTTATATCCTCTTCAGTTTCCAATGCGTTTCACCCTACTATAATTTTTTTTCAATTTTTCCCATTTTCAAAGGTAATGGTGGAAATCTTTAAAGAATTGTTTTAATGTGTGCATTAGAACCTACTAATATTATGTTTATTTACAAATAAAAATATTTATAATTAAGTACTTCTAGTAAATCAGGTTTTTTCCCAGTACTGTCAGTTTTCATTGACAATGCCGCTCTAAGTTGCACTGAAGATAAAGTAAACTAAAAAAAGAATAATAATTATTTTAAAGATGTATTGATCAGTGGCTGCTGTAAGTCGACTACAGGATAATAGAATTCACAGAATAGATACTTACTGGAAAAAGAGTGGGAACCACATCATCTTTAAGCCGAACCACACCCAAAATTTTATTTACACATTTTTTTTCAAAGTGCTTTGAACATATCTTGAATACTTTTGCAGGTATTATATTTTTGACACATAAGTTACCAATCCACAACTTTCGAAGGGCTTCATTCTTGGGGTATCTAAAAAAATATTATACCTAAGTTTAAAACAATATACTTATATAAAAAAACCATGTGTATATATTAAGCTATTAAATAGTCTACACCTCTATAAATGCTAAGCTGAAATGTGTTAGAATAACGAATTAATAGTATTTTTATTTTAAATATGGTTTATATAATATGTAAAACTAGCTTCCGCCCGCGGCTTCGCCCGCAAAATATGTCGACAAATTATACATATAAACCTTCCTCTTGAATCACTCTATCTATTAAAAAAAACCGCATCAAAATCCGTTGCGTAGTTTTAGAGATTTAAGCATACCTACAGACAAACAAACAGACAAAAATAGCGACTTTGTTTTATACTATGTAGTGATTACAGTATCACAGATACTTATCTGTGATACTGTAATTTTGAAGTTTACTATACATGACCAAGGCTCTGAATATCAATATATCTCGGCATATTAACACGTAAACTGTATAATATCACTAGCTTCCGCCCGCGGCTTCGCCCGCATAATAAGTCGACAAATTATACACTTAAACCTTTCTCTTCAATCACTCTATAAAAAACCGCATCAAAATCCGTTGCGTAGTTTTAAAGATTTAAGCAAACTGAATGCACTTTATGAGATTTTATGTCATGCAAATTACTTAACAGATTTATAAATACAAAAAAAAAAATAACATTAAACATTTTTTAATACATCTCCACAAAACAATAACGTTAACAAAATATGTTTCCTTGCAGCAAAATACGCCAATGGGTATAGCTACCATAAATCCCATCTGTATGGAACAGTTGTAACCAACATAGGCAACATATTTCGATAGCGACAAAACATGAACAGGTAAACATTTCATTTATTTCCTATAGCTATATTAATTATATTAGGCATACAAAACTATAGGTCAATGGCGGTAAACATCGTTAAGATATTTAATAAACACAAAACATGATTTACGTAAAAATATATAATAAATAAATACAGCTAACCCGAAAAATTACAATCCTTCGTCATTGTTTCGCGAATTTGAATTGCATCCTCTAACGCAACAGTTTACCATGTTCGCTTTTGCTCTGAAATCCTGTTTCGTATCGCAAAAAGCACCAAAACAGACACAGTTCACTGTAAAACTTAAATAAAGTACAAACAACCCTTATGCGACAGATCGGATGAATGCCATTTTATTAAAAAGTACCTACTCTGTAGAATTAGATGAATGACTTGAATGAGTGTCATAAACAAAATGTAGGTACTTCAATCAAGGTGGAGCTATGTGACATTACGAAAAATTTAAATTAATCACATTTATTTTATTGAGCTTGTTATAGGTACATACTGTAAATTAGAATACGACACTCGAGAATATGAAAGATATTATTCATAACTATTCATATATTTAATTGCATTCCATTATGTGTGAAGATCTTAGGGGCCCCGAGACGGTCAAACGGTTTGATTCAAACCTTACGTGTTTGATGAAACCGTTTGATGTCGGTTTGAACGGTTGTCCAACGGCATTGCGCAGTTTGGTTCGGTACGCCGCCATAATTGGACTTGTGTGTGATGCAGACAAGATGCGTTTTACCCACGAACATCTACAGAAAGTGCTAGAAACTACCGCTCCAGATGATTATAAGAATTTTCTGAGAATGGATTTTGTTCTACACCCAAGTTCACGCTTCAAAATCCAGCTCTAAACTAAGCAGAGTTTGTTCAAACGCGTCGGAACACGATCAAAAGGCGCGTCAAACACAACAAAAATATGAAATTTCATCAAACCAGCTTCTAACTCGTAAATGTATGACAAAACGTTCAAACTAGGTATGTAAACGATCAAAATGGTTTGAGTCAAACTAAAATTTACGTGTTTGAATCAAACCGTTTGACCGTCTCTGGGCCCCTTAACGTACAAAAAATTGTACAATATTGCGGACCCTGTAGGGCACAACAAAAAGTATACATTGAAGTTCGTGTTTGCACGCTATTTGTATTACTTAAAATTATGAAAGTGACTTACTGCTAATCTTCTTTAGTTCTTATATTGATGGTCATCAGGCCTGCCTGCCCATTGAGCGATTTTAAGTGGGTGCAGGAGTACAAACGTGTTCTGTGGGGGTGGGCCTCCCCTATCTGTCAATAAAATTGTCATGACGATCGCATCTGTCATGTCAATGTCAACAGGCAAATGAGCTACACGATTTTCAATAAAATTCAATGTTTTGGTTATTTGATTTCAAAAATAAAATAGGAGTTGGATCGAAAAATTGAATAGATTCTTCTTCACCGTGAATTACAGATATGTTAAAATACTTGTAATCATAGCTTTATATGTAACGCTTCCCGGGATATATTATTTTCCCAATTATCATAATGGTAAGTGAATGTTTGCACATATTGATTTATGAGGTACCTGTCGCTCTTTGTTTATTATGATTAATTTGTACACAGCTTGTAACTTAAACTGTATGCCAAGTATTCTTAGATAAATATTAGCAGAATATAATATCTACAAGTACCTACCAGCACAACACTATTACTCTACCTACTTGATGTCGTCTAGCAAAAAATTTAAAAGTTGTATAACAAAATATTTCAGGCAACCGCTGTAGCTAACGTTCAAAAGAAATCTGTGGGCTCCAACAACACAGGAGGAGTCCGCAAGAAGTCAGGACCGAAGTTTGAGTTGACAGATGAACAGAGAAGGGACATAAAAGAAGCATTTGATCTCTTTGACACTGAAAGTACAGGAAAAATAGATACAAAAGAATTAAAAGTAGCTATCCGAGCTCTAGGCTTTGAACCTAAAAAAGAAGAAATTAAAAAGATGATTGCAGAAATAGACAAAGGAGATGGCAAAGTCTCCTATGAAGACTTCCAAGAATTAATGACTGTCAAGATGGCAGAAAAGGACACCAAAGAGGAGATAATGAAGGCATTTAAGCTATTTGATGATGATGAAACTGGTGAGCAAAAATATTAAGCCAATCAATTGTGATATCTCTTATAATTTTAAGTTAAAAAAACCACAACTTTTGAAATTTACCGAGTTTGGGTATTCAACCAAATTCAAAATAATCAAGTGCAAATTACAGCTTGGAAATGTGTTCATAGATGTTTTTTGAAGCATATTCACTAGCTTTGCACTAGTATAAAATTGCTAAATGGGAATATTAAAATAACCCACTTGTTCAAGTTCCAACCTGTTCATACATGTTTAGATGAATCATGATTACTTTAGTCTTAAAAAAAATACTTACCAAGATTATTCATTTAGACTAACATTGAATTGAATATCTCAATTAAAATTTTCAGGCAAGATTTCATTCAAAAATCTGAAGAGGGTGGCAAAGGAACTTGGTGAAAATCTAACCGATGAAGAGCTTCATGAAATGATAGATGAAGCGGACAGGGATGGAGATGGAGAAATAAATCAAGAGGAGTTCTTGCGCATCATGAAAAAAACTAGTCTGTATTAGATATTATAAAAGTATATGTTATTAAGTGTGGTAAATCATTCAAATTATCTTCAACTGCAACTCTGAATATTTTAGTGATTCAAACAATGCAATTATTTTAAGATATACACAAAATGAGAATGAGCTTTAAACCAAATATTTTATTCAGAAAATTTTCACAGATGGAGGTTTTTATTTTGAGTTTGTCAGTATTATCTCAGTTCATAGCCCAAAATTATAAAAATATATATATCTAAATGTTAATTATGTAGATAGGAGGCATAAATATACTTGTAGTTCCAGTTTAACTTTGAATGTACCTTTTCTTTCTTTCTCTCACAGTTGTGTCAATTTATTGTTGTCATAGATACTAGAAGTTTCATGGAACTTGTACTGTACTTTTCAGGCTTGATGTTTCCACTATGCAAGTGGTTTGTGTACACACCCTGTATGTACAATTAATGGTATGGAAATTCTAATTTGGCATCTATGGTGTAACTCTCAAAGTATTGACTGTGTCTGGGGAGCAAATGGATACCACAATGTTTTGGGACTTGTTGCATGTTTTTTAAAAATAAATGATAACTTACTACAAAAGTACCCCAGTGCAGACAAGGCTTTATAGAAAATGTTTCACATGGTACTCTTTAGCTAATGAAGCAAAGCTAGCAAAAAAAAAATCCTAAAAAAATAATTGTAATGATGTTATGTATTTTAATTTTAAATAGCTCTGGATAAGGTAATGTACTGTTGTAAGTGTTGAATGTGTTCAGTTCACATAGGTTTTATGAACTAAGGTAGCTACTCATGTCAGTTGATACCTGCACAATTTGAGTGTTTTAAAGATAATTGATTTTTACATATTGCGTGCTTTTTGTTTTTAAACACCTAAGTATTAGATTTTAAAGGCAATGAACAAACAACATAAAATGCATTTGATTTTTATTAAAATAGGTATTTTTTACATTCCAAAGTATGTATATTAAAACATACACTTATAAGGACATCAATATAATTCAACTAAAAAGTTCTCTAAGAATAAAAGATCTGAATCAAGATCTGGTTGGATCACACATACAGACGCCAGCACATAAAGCTATCCCAAACTGTCACATATTTTTCAATTGAACTTGAACCTTATTTGTTTGTAATAAAGCTGAAAAACTATGGTAGCTTGATGTGCTTAGTGCTGGCCTCTGCACCCTATATTTCTTATTTTCTAAACCTATAATTTCACAAATTTTTCTTAGATTGTTAAGTTTTAAAATAAGATTATGTAAGCTGAAGGCCTAATCACATGTTTTCCTTACTATAAATGTACCCTTAGGATTATGAAAGGTCCAGATTCTGTGTTCAAACAAATGCAAAATTTCTCATGAAGCCAATTTTCACATAATTATGTATGAGTGATTCCTCACTCCCCTAAGTGTATTACTGCATTTATGTTTGTGTGCAACACGCATATGCATGTAATACCGGTGCATGTGAATTAAATACCCTAAAAATGTGGGAATCTTTAAATAATAATTGTAAAGGTTGTTTTTATTATTATTATTTATGGTTTGTTATGGATATTGGTTTCATTAGTTTAATTTTGTATGTTACTAGCTTGAAGTGGTGAGTAGTGAAAAGACAGTCAATATTTATTGCATGCCATTGACACTTCAACGCGATTGAATATAAACTTGTATTTGGAAGCTATTTTGGGTATACTAAGAATTTGGACATTTGTAATCTAAGGTTCTACCTCTTATAATGGTTTGATTTATCAAACTTCAACTAGTTAACTTGCCAAAGTTAATTATTATCTAGAATTGTTTATTATTTGATTAAATCAAAGAAGTATGAAAGCTGTTTTGTTTTATTTTGCTGTTTCATCTTAGTTATACACACATTAAAGAACACCATTTTGGATTTGATATATATTTAAAATACCATTATAAGAAATGCTGATTGACAGAAGTTTTGGTTCTACACATATATAAATTCTATAAAAGAAGATAATCACCTATACTTTGAGGGGGCAGTCATAATCATTGGTTTAGCCTCTAGAAACAGCTAACAAAAAATATTTTCTCTTTACAAATCACTGGTTATAAAGTACCATTGTTTTATTGTGGTACTATATATTGCTAATAAAACTTGCCTTAGATTTATCAGTGAAGCCAATTCTTATCAAGTTTTAACCACCCATTATAGCATTTGATTGTGAAATTAACATTAGTTCAATGGTTATTACTGATAAAAGTATTTTATACTGATAAGAGACCCCCTATTATTACATCATCTAATAAAATAATCTTTTTGTATCACAGACAACTTCCTATTTGTGAATGTTGAATAATTTTATTTAAAGCACCAAAATATTTTAAGGACAAATATTTTGAATTTAAAAAATGATAATTTATATACTGTTATTTCATAATTACAAGGTTTTGCCTGCCTCATCATAAGGTTTTACTTTCCTTTCAGAAGGATATGGCAATAAAAGCATTTGTGTGTTGATCCTTATAACAAAAACATTACATATAAGTACGTAAAACAATAGCTGAGCTTAAGATAATATACGAAGCTGGTCCATTCAGTTATACACCAATCCTCTCTATAACATTTCCTTCAGGCTGTCCAAAATATGCTTTTTCACACATGTTTACAAATAAACCAGTCTCAACAACACCAGGAATCATCTTTATAACATTGTTAACCTTGTCCCAATCCAAGTCCTGGTTAGTGAATATCCAGTCGAGGATAAAGTTACCATTATCAGTCACCACAGGTCCAGCCTTAGCTATTGCCTTGCGTAACTTAACTTCTCCTCCATAGATGTTTGCTATCTTGTTCTGAATAGGAACATATGCCATGGGAACTACTTCAATGGGTATTCCTTTTTTATACCTGTCTCCTAGCTTTACAGAATCTTTAGTGTAGTCTGCTATAACTATTAGTTTCTTAGAACAAGAGGCAACTATTTTCTCTTGTAATAAGCAACCGCCGCCTCCCTTTATCAGCGTCATATGGGCGTCCACTTCGTCAGCTCCATCGATTGTGACGTCAATCAGGGGGTTGGTATCAAGCTCGCCCAATGTAAGGTTATGCTTGATGATCAGCTGTTTTGCTTGAAACGATGTAGGGACGCAGGTCACCTTCAAATTCTCATTTTCAACGCGTTCTGCCAGTCGTTGGACCGCATACACAACTGTGGATCCACTTCCGACGCCGAAGATGCAATCCTTTGTTACGTACTCATCAACTGCCCGGTGTGCGGCGAATTGTTTAGCTTCTTCTAAAGACATTTTATCACTTCTACAATACCGGCGTAACTTTACACTTGCAGCACTGTGTTTCAATATCGCTGTTACATAGACTTTAAGCAACATACAGCATCGGTGTTATTATTAGACGAATGTATATATGTTTTATTACGTATATTACCGCCGCACTGCTGCAAGCACGTGGGAAGACTACAAAATCGTGACATAATGTCAACAAAGTCACTCAAAGTTGACATGAGTGACACTGACAGTCACGAACAGACACAGACACTGACAGAACGACGTCAATTTATTGAAGCGCTGATCAGAGGTGCTACTCAGAAAATAAAACAGTAGACAGCTGTTTTTTAACCAACTTCAAAAAAAGGAGGAAGGTTATTATGAACATGGAGTAATACCATAAAGCTGCTGCGTGCAGCCGAGATTGGAATCATACCTTAATACTCTAATCTGATGGCTCGTGCTATTAATAACGAAAAAACGTTGCGTTGCGTAAACGTTATCTAAAACCCATAAAAGCTTCAGTATTAGTTTACCGGTTTTTTTAATGCCTCGGTTCACGGTACTGTGAAATTACCCAGGAAAATTCTACCACCCACTAAGTGCTTTGCCGCTTCACCTTGCATTGACAAAAAATTAAACATTTTATCGATATTTCAGATAGACTCTCTAAAATTAATTTATATTCGGCATTCACCCTTATCAGATACTGCTGTTACGGTCCAGATTTTATGTTTTTCTACCGCTCTTCCTTTTCATGTTAGCAGCCCCACCTTTTAGACAAAATCGATCAGATTATTCGAAGAACTCTGACATCCATTGCAGATGTGGCTTTGGACGACCCCGCTTGGCTGCAAGCCACATTACCCGTTCGTTTTGGTGGGCTCGGCGTCCGCAAAATTTGTAGTGTAACCTAAATCCTCTAAGTTCCTGTCCTCGGTCCAAAGCACAGCACCAAAGAATTAACCTCAAAAATCGTAGCCCCTTCTTAGGTTCTGAAGTGCCGTGTTGGACCGATGCAATTAACGCCTGGAAGGTGGTTTGTCCGGATACGGTGCAGCCCGAGAACCCGTCTTCCCGGAGACAGTGGGATTAGCAGCTATGCAGGTTGGTACGGAATAATTTAATTAATATGTCCGCCAATACTGCTGAGCGTGCTCGCCTGCTGGCTGTGGGAGAGTGGGAGTCGGGCCGCTGGCTTCAGGCGCTACCGTCTCCCAACATGCTGTGTGACACCACTTTACGGCTCGCTACAAGTCTGCGCCTGGAAGGTCCTCGCGGGGCTCCACATCGTTGTCAGTGCGGTGAAGCAGTCAACCGTCTTGGACATCATGGCCTTTCCTGCAGTAAAAGCGCTAGGTGTGTTAGCACGGCACGCCATTATTAATGGCATCATCCGTTGGGCTCTTATCACCGCCGCGCCGGGGTGCCAGCTATTTTAGAACCTAATGGCTTGGCACGCAACGATTTTGGTGCACGCCTTTGGTGTGGGATGCAACCTGTGTCGACACCCTTGCGCCAGCCCATCTTCCTAGCACGGCGGGCTGTCCTCAAAGGGCGTTAATAGAATTTATATGTTCGAGTCGTTTGGGGTTAAAACACGAGGGCCATGAGGTTCGAGTGGTTTTCGAGTATTTTGGGATATATCCCCACATTATTGGGTGGCACCGAATTGCCATCCAACATGGCAACGCTGCCAACCTTTTGGGCACATTTCCCACTGACAGCGATGGGGTCCAATTGTTTGACGCCATAGGAGCCTTTTTTTGTACTACTTGTACAGAGGCCAGCACATCAAGTTACCACAATCTGTCAAATTTCTTTTCACCTCGCAGGCTCGGAAAGAGTCTGTTTGTCATTCGAAATCTGAGCCCAAAATTGCATTTTGCTCGCTAGCGTGGAAAGAGTTTTTAAAATTCGAACCTTTCTATTTAGGTAATAATTTTCTATACTGCCAGTCCACTGAAAATGCATGACACGGTCTAAAATAAAATATTAAATAATACCGCTCATCAAAACTTCCATCACAGTACAGAAATTAAATATTTTGCGAGGATATAATTGTAAAATTGGAATGAATGTTAATAAGTATTTCACTTGATAAAAAAATCTGTGACGTTACATTTGAATATGCCATAAAAATACTACCCTGTCAAATACCTAATTGTGTATTTAAGTTTAATTTGTAAACAAAATAAATACTAATATAATATGTTATTTAATCCTTTGCTTGGCAAAAATAAATATGTACTTAATAAATTAAATTAGTTAGTTATTTGTATTAAATTTGTTTTTTTCTTTCATTCTCCATAGGACAAGTAGGATATAGAAAAAAATACAGGGTATCTAATTTTGGAGATATTCTATGTATCTCATAAGATACGTCATTGTCAAGTATCTATTATTTTCTTCACATAGGCTGGGAAATCATCCAATGACTGCTCCCGCTCTGGGTGGAGCGGAAGGGAGTGTCAGACTCTTACTGACTAAAACCCATCCATGTTCCTTCTGTAGCCCTTTATGTTCCGGGGTAGCGGTAACCCTTTCGGACAATCCCGCTTACCCGGCAGGCTTGGCCCTGAGGGGCCCCTACATATGCTGACATCTCTTTGAGGCGCGCGTGGAACATATACGCGCCGTACGGCACGGATTTGGTGCTGATCGGACGGTGAGTCACCCATTACTCACCGTCCGCAGGCCCGCGCCTACGGTGGCCGAGAGTCGTCACGTGGCTCCCGACGCCCGGGGCGTCTCCTGCGGCGGCTGGGACGGGAGGACCTTTCTCTCTCCCATCCCGCCACCTCCTTCGCGAGCATGACTTTTTCGCAGAAGGAGGTGACTGCCTCCCACTCCCTCTCGCCCCGGACCATGGCTTGCACCAGGGCCGTGCGCGAGAGGTCGCCGCCGAGGCGTCGCTTCACGAGGACACGGTGGTGCTCCGCCCATGCGGGGCAGGTTTGCACAGTGTGCTCTACCGTGTCCTCTGGGCGATCCTCGCAGTGGTGACACCCGGGCGTTTCCTCCCGCCTGATGATGTGCAGGAACCTCCCGAAACATTCATGTCCGGTGAGGACCTGCGTCAGGCGGTAGGTGAGGGCGCCGTGACGCCTCTCTAGCCACTCCTCAAAGAGGGGCCTTACCGCCACTATCGTGGCGTGCCCTTCTTCACATGAGCTGAGACGCTCAAACAAAATAAAACTCAACATATAACACCTGTTTTCTTGCACCTTGCAATTTCCTCACTGTAGTGAGGTGAAAAACTTTGACTTTGACTTTGAAGTACTCGCGCCAAAAATCAACTTTGCAGCCTTGCATAACAAATAACTATTGATATTATTTCAACTATATTGCAAAGACATAAGGTTCATTTTTAATTGAGAAAATTTGACAGTTAGGGATAGCTTGATGTGCTGGCGTCTGTACATAATATATAAATATTAGTCTGATTAGCATTAAATGACTTGAACCTTCTTAAGAAGTCGTTCGGATGGTGCAATTTTTATTGTTGCTTCAACTTATGGTAGGATATGCATAAGCGGCAATTAAATAGTCTAACTATGTAAAAAATTATATCCTGTATTTTTTTTTTCACTTGTATTATTTATATTATACAGGATGCAATTTTCCGCATTTTTTCGGTTCAACCTTCGATAGAAGCCAGCGGCTTGATTGTACCTAACGTTAATTTAACAAATTGTAGTTTAAGAAATGTTTCTTCTGAATAAAATTGGATAGTATAAAAATATGAAAAAAAAAAAAATTGAATTGAGAATTGAAAATATCAGATAAAATTGGATAATAACTCTGAATAACTAACTTAATTAACCTAACTATTCACCCGGCCATAGGTAGTTAGTATAACATTACAAAATATAGTCCAACAAGTTTTATCATCATTTATTACTCTCGACAGGCATTTTATATCACTAAGCAGGTTATCATGATCGTTAAGAAGTTGTTTCACTGTTTTTAAATGAGTTGTCAAGTCTAATTCTCTAATGTTTGCTAGTGATGAACATCTGGTCAGTTCTACTTTAGTCATCGTTACTTTTGTAAAGTTTTTTTCATGTGCGCCTAATTTATACTCTGAGCTTACGACACCAATACGTTGTCGTGAACTTGTTAAGGCGTCACTTTTTTCTTTGTAAGGCTTTAAGAAAGTGCGAAGGTTTCGGAGTTCATCTCTAGTTGCATCCAAATCATTTTCCATAATGCTCATTTTGGTGTTTAGAAATCTGTTCTTTTGTTGCAGTCGAATGCACCTCTCATGTTCATTACTATAATCTGCCTGGTACTGTCCGCAGCAAACAATAATGTATTTGAGTTGATCGAGTGTGGAAACATTTTGTTCGCGTTCATTTCGTATTCCCTGTAACTGCTGAAAGCACAGTTGTATTGCGTTGCTGAAAAATTCAAATTGATCACGAAGAGCGTCGTTTTCATTACTTAAGCTGTTGATAATTTCATTTTTCTCAATCTGTTGTTTTTCTAAATCGAAATATTGATTTCTTGCATTATCTAAATGTTTGCAAAGTGTGGCTATTTCAATTGCCTTAGCTGATGATATTGTTTTTGCTACAGCTGAAAAAAAATGCAAGTTGTAAGTTGAGATGCTGCTCTCTGCACATTTTTTTGCATCTTTATAAACATGACAGGCAACAAGCTTCTCATAATTTAAGCAGTAAACTTTTCTACAGGGTGGGTATTCGGTACGTTCCTAAGAAACAGAGGAGAGTTTAAGAGGAAGGTTTATACGTATAGTTTAACCAGCTTTCGTCCGCGGCTTTCCCTTAAAAAAATCGCACTTCACATTGCACTCGTGCGAAACCGGGGTGGCTCAATAGTTAAAAATAAATTAACATTTATATATGTCTGCAGCATATTATGGCGTGCAATTATAAATAATGATTACTAATTTAGGTAGTCAAGTCAAGTTTGGCGGAAGCAATGAATATAGCTATATATATATAACAATGAATTTGCCTAGGTGTAAAACGCGATATCTGCGCGTCACTGATCAATAATGCTTATAATAGCACACACATATTACCACGAGCACTTTTTAATTCTGTAGAACACAGAAATCGATAATAGCGGAAATTTTGCAACGAAAAAAATTTGAAACGAAAAAACTCGAATGCAGACATTACTATATTTTGGGAAAGTTGTAGGAATGTGCTTTAAATTATATGCGTAGATGCCTATTTATTGCTTTAGTTGAGATTACTTATATATCTGAGTGACCTACGGAAAATTTTAGCCCATCAAAAGCTATTTCATTGAGATTTGGGCAAGGGTCTTTTTTTTTTTTAAGGCTGGGTAATCATCCAATGACTGCCCCCGCTCTGGGTGGAGCGGAAGGGAGTGTCAGACTCTTACTGACTAAAACCCATCCATGTTCCTTCCGTAGCCCTTTATGTTCCGGGGTAGCGGTAACCCTTTCGGACAATCCCGCTGGGCCTTACAACTGGTATTTCATAGCAGTTTCTTTGTATTTTCTAAGAACATTTACCATAGTAATGTATATTTTTTGACACCATCAGAAAGTAGAAATTTTTACGAGCATAAAGCCCACCAAGTTTTGTTTAAAAACTTGATAACTTCGACGTGAGAATTTTCGATCGAAAATTAGGGTGATTTTCCGATATTAAGCCAAAATAAGGTGAAAAAATAAATATATTAAGTAAAAAAAATACAGTTGTTTGGTACATGAAAGGGTAAGTTTAACCAAATGTCGTGGAAAAAAAATATTTTTCGTAAAAGATAAAAATAAAACCGGAAATCGAGATAAACCGTTTTTTACCCTTAAAAACGCACCCCCATCCACTTCCCGAACTCAGATCACCCATAAATAATTTTTCCTTTAATTTTTGTTATATTCTCTGCTTTTTTCAATGGAATTCATGCTATTATAATATTTTTTCCCTTTTTAATATTTTCAAAGGCTTCAGCACTGGTCTATAGAATAAATATCCACTTACCTAATAAAAAAAAACACTTACGCTATTAGTTTAAGCACCAGTTAAGTTTAGGTACTTACCGCATGCCGTTTTAAGATTTGATCTTAGGTGTTGTATTTGGAGATTTTTCACATTTAGACCGCACTTGTATTTTATCAGTCTATTCAATATTTCTGCATCGTTGCGTTCACTTGTAGCTCCGGATTTTTTCTGAAGCCTACAAATAAATTAAATAATAAAAATCCCCGACACAAACATGTAATATATAAAAAGTAAAAAAATCATTGTATTTGGCCCTTTAAGTTTATTAAAATTTCAATCTAATATTTAGATCTAAGCGATATCGTCGTGTCGGGAGACGGCAAAGAAACGTCACGTCAGCTTTTAAACAAGAAAAAAACCGCATCAAAAGGCCCATTCGTTTATGAGTTACGATGCCACAGACAGACACATCAAACACGTCAAACTTATTACACCCATCTTTACGTCGGTGGTTTAAAATTATGGAGTGCGGTGAGACGCCGTGTATGTACATATTTATATTTCAGGTGCGACGATTAGCGATTAGCGACGGTGCTGTGAGGGTACCTACTTATACCATGTAAGATTTTATGTACATAGGCCAGCACATCAAGTTACCACAATCTGTCAAATTTCTTTGATAGTATTTCAACTTTATTGCAAAGACATAAGGTTCATTATTAATTGAGGAAATTTGACAGTTCGGGATAGCTTGATGTGCTGGCGTCTGTACATGATGCGTATGCCGATTCATATTTGAAACCTGGCTTGAGTTTTTGCTGACATCATCATTCTCCTGCCGTTATCCCAATTTATTTGGGGTCGGCGCAACATGTCTTCTTCTTCCATACTTCTCTATTAGTCGTCATCTCGATAGTCACTCCCTTTCTAGCCATATCATCTTTCACACAATCCATCCATCGTTTCTTTGGTCTCCCTCTACTTGTATAAACATCCACACTCATACTCACAACTTTCCTGACAACATTTTCCTCATTTCTCCGCATAACATGCCCATACCATGACAACCGATTTCCACACAACTTTTTGGTCACCGGTGTCACTTTCAGACTTCCTCTTATATACTTATTACGTATTCTATCCATTCGCGTAACACCACACATCCGTTTTAACATTCTCATCTCAGCTGCATGCAATTGTCGTTCATTCATTCCTTTTGTGGCCCAACACTCTGATCCATACAAGACGGCAGGTCTAATCATGCTTTTATAAATCTTCCTCTTAAGTTTAAGGGGAATGCGGGAGTCACAAATTGTTCCCGTGACCTGCCGCCATTTCATCCACCCAGTGTTAATTCTATGCTTAACAGTCCGATCTATTTCGCCATCGCTTTGCACAAGTGAACCGAGGTACCGAAAGTAGGAGCAAACTGGGAGAAGCGCGCCATCAAGCGCTATGACCCCAGAACTGGAGAGACCGCCGAAATCGCAGAACATGTACTCGGTATAGGTTCTGCTGATTTTCAGGCCAACAATCTCCAGTTTCCGTTGCCATTTCTCCAGTCTGTTCTGGATCTCAGGTCCATCTTCACCGACAAGAACGATGTCATCGGCAAATAGCATGCACCATGGTGCCTCTTCCTGTATGTCCGCCGTTAGAGCATCCATAATCAAAAGGAAGAGATAAGGGCTTAAAGCCGACCCCTGATGCAAGCCTACCGCCACATTGAACTTGTCGGTGTTGCCAGCAGCAGAGCGAACGTAGGTACGGGATTGGCTGTACATGGCACGAATTAACTCTACATACTTCCCGGGCACACCTTTCTCTGTCAAGGCCCACCACACGACATCCCGAGGTACCCTATCATACGCTTTCTCTAGATCAATGAACACCATGTGCAAGTTTTTGTGTGCACGTCTGTACTTCTCACACAATTGGTGGAGTGCAAAAGTGGCATCCACTGTTCCTCGACCTGGCATAAACCCAAACTGGTTTGGGGTAATCTCACTCTCCTCTCGCAATCTTTTCTCTATTATTGTTTCCCATACCTTCATACTATGGGACATGAGCTTTATCCCTCGATAGTTGTTGCAGTCTTGTACATCACCTTTATTCTTGAAGATGGGCACTAGCGAACTATTGCACCATTCTTGTGGGATCACTCCTTCTTGCAACAACTTATTGAAGAATACAGTCAGCCACATAAATCCATCTTCTTTTAAACACTTCCATACTTCTACTGGTATATCATCTGGGCCCAAGGCCTTTCCATTCTTCATACTTTGAACTGCCTTTCTTACTTCATCCATGCTAATTTCCCTTACCAAACCCATATTTGCTTGTACCTCATTGAGCACTCTATTCCATTCATTCTCTTCGTTCATTAGCTTTTCAAAATACAACTGAGTTTTTGCTGACATGTGGCAAATAATTAATTTTAATGTGATGTGTTTTGTAATGTTAATTACTTCTCATACGATAAATGTGTAGAATCAGGTTCTTCCAACTAAACAGCCAGCTATGCTGCTGGGGAGTTTGCTGCGCCACTTCTTCTTCTCAGCTAAAGGACTAGGAAGTGGTGAAGGGTGGGCGTTTTTGGGGGACTGTTATGTAACTTTGAGCTTCAAAAAGTGCTGATTTTCAGCCTAGTTTGAATAAATGACTTTTGTTTTTTGTACTGCTAAGTTTAGAGTACCTATTATAAAACATATTGGTTGTTACCTAGCGGTACCTATACTGCTAGTACGAATAGATTTATACGTACTTTTGCACTTCATTTGCGATAGCACATAAAGCATTTCGCATTTCATCAGCTTCGACTTCCTCATCACTCATTTCCAAATAGCTAATTTAGCGAATAGTAAATTTCTGATCATGCAGGTGGGCCGGTAAAGAAGGTTAGGTTAGTCAGAAATGAGTAACTTTTAACTTGCTTAAAGGAAAAATATAAACGTAGACTTGTACTAAGTATTTTCACACCATTCTAAACAAAAAGTAAAAGGAGCGAATCTAAATTGACAAGACTTTTGAAAAGTCAATAAAACCATAATGAAAATGGGGCTACTTTTTGACAAAGACAATTTATCAACAGCATAAAGAAGTTTCTGTTATAGTCTTTGATTTTTACTGCGTCATAATCTATCCAGAACTAGAAATTATCATTCGGCAAAAAAATTATTAACTAAATGCAGCTTTAAAACCAAACATAGGTAACTAAAATTAAAAAAAAATCCATAGGTTGTGTAGGCACTCGGCAGAAACTAAAGAACGCTTACTTTATTTATCAAAATATATAATTTTACCAGTAGTACCTATATACCGACGTTGTGACGTAGCCACTATTGTATCAGATAGTTGCCCATCACGGGCAAGGCAGACATTCAATACACTGTTATTATTAAGCCGGAGCGTAGTGGTGTGCCAGCCAATTTTCCGGCAAACGCCCCGGCGGCAAACGGCGATCCGGTATTCGTTTGTTCACGAGACAACCGCTCCGTGTGGTAACCATTTCACGCTCGATTTCATCTCCAACACTAAAAATAGGGACATATCTTCCGAACGATCTATTATGTGGAATAAGAGAAAACGAAAATAAATGTTTTAGTGAGAAATAAAAACTAGGGATCGCTTTGGATGATGCATGTTTGAAATTAATGTTGACATTATTTTAATAGCAGTTTATATCACATATAATATTAGAAAGGTCAGCTGACACTATTCTTAAAAATATAATTATTTCCGGCAAATTAAATGAAATGCTTACCTATTTATAAGGATGGGAAGCCTTATCCTTGTAGGTGATGGTTGCTGAATGTGTTTGCGGATTCAGCACATATTACTAAAAACTTTAATGTGTTATCAATATGATAACGATGCGTAGGAGCTCTAGTAATAAATCAGTTACTTACACATAAGTAAGAGTTGCAGACTAAACGGTCTGAGGGCACGGAGGATGAACCAATTAATCAATTCAGTCTTCATTGTTGGACATACGATAAGCGGACTGATGCAAACTAGCACTTTTGGTAAATTGATCAAAGCTTGTGTTGCCTTCTTATTGGCTCATACAGAAAGCTAGGCAGTTCATATTGTACCGAATAGAGATTGTAACAGAATATTGTGTTCTGTTGTGATGTTTTATAATAAATGTACCTACTTTGAAAACCCTCACGCCGCGGCGAAGTAAGACACTTCAATGGTAAGGTTCGAAAGGGTTACCGCTGAACACATAGGGCTAAGGAAGGAACATGCATGGGTTTAGTCAGTAAGAGCACACCCTTTCGCTTCACCTACAGCGGGAGAAGGCATTTTATGATTTCTAAAAAAAAACGGTCTCTTACTCGTTATATCATATATGATTTTTTGTTTAGCCCTTATTTTGAAAAGAAATGTGCCTTGCAGTCAAGAGTAGAATCTAATAAAAAAATCCCAGATTTAGTTATTTAGTCAGAACGCTGATCAAGAATACAATTCTTCGAAAAAATTAATAGCGAAACTACTTTAAAAGGCAAACAGCACAAGTACGTATAGACGGTATTCTAAGTAGGCTTGATGAATGAAAATGATTCACCAATATATTCTAAAAGGATCTCGATCTTCTTACTTAGCCGTTATCCGCACGGTCGGTTTATTTCAATTTCGTTCATAAAAGACGCTATTCTCGGATTTGAAGTAGATTTATCATGCTCGGATAAAGCGGGCACTTTTTGTGCTTTTCTTGTGCCTGGATCTGACCCGAGATCTGTCCACTTAATGTGAATAATGGTGTACGATGGAAAACGAATGCGAACGCGAACACAAAGGACAACAATGCGAACGATTCCAAAACTCGATACAAGGATTTTGGCGAGATAATGCTTGTTGTTGTGTTTTCATGGCTTTATGTTTACTTGGACGCTAAGATTGTCATCCGCGGAGCATGCCTACTCTTTTTCATTTCCAAGTTATTGTGCTTAGTTGCTAAGTAAGTTCTATCCGCGGAAAGACGGAATGACGGAACCGCTAGGAAAATGTTCGGGTAGGATTTAGTGTGCTCCACAATTTATTGCGATCGAGTTACAAAGACAGGCATTTCAATGTCTAGAAGCAAACAGTTACCAAAATGATAATATTGTTATACAAATTCAGACTTGTTACAGGGTAGGTACCTAAGCTTGCAACTTAAAATGGCCGACATAACAGTTTTGTTCACTGCCCTCAAATTAGATTTGGTAGATTCAATTGAAACTCACAAAATATTTATGCTTTTAATATACAGGAAACTGAAACACTTTGATTCTTTCATTATTATCTGTTGTTCCCATCAAATGTTGATGTTTACAACTAGCGTACAATTCCCCTTTTACATGAGAAATCAATTAAAAATAATATATAATAGTAGACTTAAACATGACTGGCCAAATGTGGCAGTATAATAGGTACCCCTCTGCCTAACCATATTTCTAACTGGGCTGTTATTGGCCCGTGCAAGTCGGCCAAACACAAAATAGTTTAATCACAAACTGTCCCATTTCTATTTTAGCCTATAATGTGCCCACTCCTGGGACACAGGCCTCCTCTCTAAGAGAGAGAGTGGGCCATAATCCAGCTCGCGGGACCAGTGCGGGTTTGCGGATGTGACATGTCTTCGAATTTTTGTTTCTAGGACATGCCGTGTTCCTCACGATGTTTTCCTTCACCGTCTAGAGAGCAGTCAGCAGTGGTGATGAAATTAAATACACAAAGTAAAGCGCCTGCTTGAGTTCGAACTTATGACCTACAACTTGTAAGTCGAGGCCGATACTACTGGGCCACCATTGTTTAATTTACACTTCATGTAGAAAAGTTTCAGAAAGAATGAAAGAAAATAAATTTATTTGGCCCAGGTGAAAGGCACACAATATTCACACAAAAACAAAAAATAAAGGTGTGTACCTCACGGCTGTGCTAAATAGTCCCAGTTCAGCATAAATGCTAGACCGCCTAGTGCCTGATGTTGGTTTACAACTGGACCTTATCTTACGAGAACGTTGTACGGATGCATCATTTTGTCATGGTGATCAAGTCTGTTAACCAGACTTTTAATCTTTGATCACACGGCAGGTTAGCTATGTAGATTTTACAGTAAAGTTTTAAGGAACTAAATACTTAGAAGGTTACTAAATAGCTTCATGATTAGCTGTTGATCCTTTTATTTCTTATTCTGATTGTTCCTATTGATACGCTGGAAAGTAAATTGATTATATATGTGTATATATATATCGTCTACATACGACTGTTATTTATTTTATATTTACCAAGCAACCACAATGAAACTAAAACTATATATAATAATAGTTTTTTGAGTTCAAATATAAAATTCGAACGAATCAAAATATACATACATACTCGTATATTCGATTTCAATCAGAGAACTTAGAGAACAAATCAAAATATACATAATTATATTCCATTTCAATCAGAGAACTGAGACCAAATGTAACTTGACGCAAGTAGATTGGTATATTATTCTGTGAATTTTAATATATCCCGTGCTAAATTTAACACTCATACGTTGTGCACATACTATAGGTACACGTAGCTTACTTAACTCATATTTTATTAACATCAAGTTAAAACTAATATTTCACTTACGTAACTAATCGGCGAAAATTAAGTGGAACATGATTGCATCACAACGTTATATATAGATATTTTAATGCGCATCGTCATATCGGCGCTGAGATGAAGACGATATCTGAGGAATGCGAGACGTCTACGGATAATCGATTCCTTAGAGGCAAAAGCTCCCGTGATCGTGAGAGATGCACTCGAGATGAAGCTACGCTGAGTATCCTACTCCGACGTAGTAGTTCCGTGTTATGTACTGCGATAGCCTTGATACTGATATACATTTCGAGGGGGATCGTCGGCTTGATGATCAAAAGAGATTGGACTTTCGGAAACATGAATCTGGAAATGTGAATCCTTTCTGTAAAACACAACACTAAAATAACCCCTCACGATACCAACGTTACGTTAGCTTCTCAGGGACGCGATGTTCTAAAGAATTTATGCCATGTATGATAACAAAAGAATCAGCATTCCACAAGGTACGGAGGAGTCACGCGACCGCTCGGCCGGACCGTACACCGCGTAAATAGTTAAATCTACTACTCTAATACAATTTGTAGTAAACCATGATCCCGACGCTAAGGTCGCATTATCGGATTGGAAAAAACTGTTACAAAACAATCTTGGTGGAACAAAATTGAATCTTACATGTGAAGTTTTTAAGACGCTATTGGTTTGTAAGTGGAGACGTGAATACGAGGCCGAGTTTTACAATGTTCATGTGACGGCAGGACCTTTTTGTTGGGCCTTTTGTGCAGAGAATCCGCGATGCCCTGGGGGCCGAGGGGCACGATTTCCATTACACGAGAGAGTTTTTCGAAGAGGTCTTTGCTTTCCGAAAATTTTACACTAGATTCAATTATGTTTTTCTAAGGCTGCGGGTTGATAAATCACCTTGAAATCTACCGAAGGCAGGTTAATTGTCCATGGAATTTGGTCTTGCTATGCTTGGATAACTTTATAGGTACCAAGTACTTTATAACGGAACAGGATTCCCATAGCTTTTCCAAAAATGGAGACACGTCACGGAAATTGCATAAAAATTACAAATCATACTGATAACAGCCATTTCTGCGTGCTCAATTCAACATCACTATCTATCAAGGATCATTAGTCTGTTCGCTGTCGAAAACGCCCACTATTAGATGTGAATATTATTATTAATTAGCACATATTGACATCCAATCAGATACTCAATACCGGAATTATTAATTCGGTGCATTTGAACTTAGTTCTGTAGAGGAACAAGATCATAAGAATGACAAAGTATTGCAGTATGGGATATGTTACGAACGATACAGTGCGACGTTCAAGATCAGGAGTACGTGCACATGCGGTCGGATGTGGTACAAATGATGCAATATCGGCAAGTCACGTGTAGCCACTATTTCGGGCTCCCAGTTTGGTCTCGCTTGAAACTTAATGAGTTGCTACAGTTTGGAAAATATTCGTCGTCGCCGACAGGCAAGCGTGTGGTGCAGTTGTAATCAATTAGGACGGATTATTCTTGTATGTATGTCATTCATCGTGTGCCAAACATGTAAGTTAGTGCAATCGAACGTTTTTATTAGGCCCATGGCTGATTGTATGATTTTAAAATATTATTTACTTGAAAAAAAAAAACTAGATAGCTTCTTACGGCGCCAGTGTGATAATGTTCACAGCGGGGTTTATGTTCGAAAGAATGATCGGTAATGTTGAATGCATCATTATTTCATCTTCACCTCAGTAATTTGCGTTAGTACCTAAATTCTTGTATAAGGGGCAACCCTTACGCAAGTTCTTAGGTACTTGCGCAAGTTCTTAAAAGGTTTACAATTCTCGCGGGCATTCCTACCAAAATTGTCACCGTATATTACAAACATCGACAGCAGGCATTATTCCCGTAGCACATAAAACGTATGTTACAAGGATACATGACTTACTTGGGGACAAAAGTCAGGCGGAACATCTGTTAAGCAACTTCTTAAAGTTGCGTGTAAGAACAAAGTAGAATGTGTGTCCTTAGGGCCCGCGTGGCTCGTGGCTCCCGTACAAACTTTCAATATAAACCTCACTCAATATACAGTTCGGGCTGAGCTTGTTTTATGAAATGTGTACACGCTTTATCCATGTTAATTTGTTTTTAGGTTTCCGTACCTCAAAAGGAAAAAACGGAGCTCTTATAAGATCACCTCGTTGTCCGTCCGTCCGTCTACCTGTCTGTCGAGACCTTTTTTCTCAGGAACGCGTGGAGGTATTAAGTTGATACTGTTCCTTAAAGCTCTAAAAAAATCGAGCTTCTAAGTCAAAGCACACGGGCATTTATGGGACATGTTTTGATACTCGCTAATAAATAAATTACCTATACTTATAAGGTCCAAAAATCGTTAATTTGTGTTTAATCCCAATAGGCTTACTCCCATTACTTGGAACTTAACATAACTGACATAATAAGGGTGCACTATATAATTATGTATACCTCTGCTTTACCCTTCGGGGAAACGGGCCCGTTCATAAAATATTCTAGTTAAAACAACGCTTAGTCAAGTTGTTAGTTACACTTTTAACTTGATATAATATAGTAGCTACTTGGTATATTTACTTCGTGGTAGGTACTAAAATAATTAGTAACAACAAAGCTTACCCTTTACTCTGTAATCTAATGTGCGTATGTGAAGCACACAGGCAGGCAAAGTGAAATTCAATTAAATTCCTTTTGATAGCCTGTTTCTACCTGTCACTCGCATTGAATATCATATTACAAGTGAACTCCAGACAAATTGAAGCCAGGAGTGACTGAGAGCCTTTTAGTTCGTCAATCGTTGGGAAAAGCCTTTATTCTGTGACTTTCCATAAAATACCTATCAACCTAAGCCTTGACTAGAGCTAGTACCTAAACATAAAAATAACACGGATATTTTTTGTTACACGATACCGCTTCCGCTTATAATCCGACCGCTAAGCTTAAGGCACAACCTTTGCTTTATATAATGTTTGTATGTCTATGTTCTAGCGATTTCGTCTGCGTGTTTCTTGTTTTAACATGAAATATAATTATGTAGCCTGTGTCCCAGCAGTGGAAACATTATAGGCTGATTGTGATAGTACCTGTAATTTTGCTCGCTTGCTAAGAGTCGTAGCGTTATATTAAATAATCTTTAACTTTACTAAATCATTTTTATCACTTGCAAAAATAAAAAATAAACTCCTGGTGACCATTCCAGAGATTAGCGCGTTAAAATAAACAAAATAGGAAGCCCTTCAGCGTTATTATTAGTAATAGATTAGCTTGTTTACTATTATACAGAACGTAGCTCACAAATGCCTTCATTATCACCATCCTAACTAATATCATATATGAAAAAGTAGTTTGTTTGTTACGCCTAAACAACTGAACCGATCATGCATATACGTTGTCATGTATACAGAAACGGACACAGGGTACCTGAAAAAAAGTACTGTTCCCGAGGAAAACAACAATAACGTTCTTATGATAATAGATGGCACCACGTGTCTTAAAAAAAATATATTTAATTATAAATTGATTGTCAAATTCTAAATTAATTCGCTTAGGGCAAAAGCTAGTTCATTATGAATAGCAAAGATACATTTTACTCTTAGAGCGATATGGCTATACCCAATAGATATGATTTTAAAATTGCCATGTTGGGTGTATAGAAGGGGAAATGTCCCACGATTTCCTCAATCGTCTGCTCTTTTAAGATGTTTCTTCATAATTTACCGTCTGTTAAATTAAATTTGACGCTGATAAGGTCATGAATTTTCTTGAAAGGATATTTATAAACAGTGAACTGTAAATTAAAAAAAAACCGATATGAAAAGAATAAAACAAGTTCAGTAGTCTAGAATGATTAAGTAATAGGTATTGAATACCACACCATTGAAAAAGTTTCTTGATATCGATCATGAAAAATACACGCACCTAAAATAAATAATACATTTTAATGTGGAACATATTTTAAGTGTGTATCAATCATGAAACTACATATTTCAATGGTGTTATTCAATATTACGGTTAAAAGTGGTTATTAAATTTGCTCCTTTGTGTCGCTGTCGCGCAAAAACTCAAATTAAGATATTAAAATCGCAACAAAATTCCACAAAATTAAACGTCAAACACCCTCCTTGAAGGGTGGTATGACGAACGAGGGTATGCAACGTAAATGTTGATATTGTAATTACAAAAGTTATTATGTCTGGTGCTTGAATAAATGGCCAATTCGTTGGAAATATTGTCGCAACGTTAATGCCAGGTGATTCGGCGACGGGCTCCCAACAATGCAGTAAAAACGTTCCGTAATTACGATCATTTTATTTGCTATTTCATTAACATGAATGGTGATCGGCGTCCGGATTGTATCTGTTGTGTAATAATAATAAAATCAATACAACCTATAAAGTATGCTTATTTTGCAGTGTCTGGTTTTCCGGATCAAAATGATGGCTGTTTTTTTTTGAGTTTCAGTTACATTAAAAAAAAGCCGTACTGTCACACAAAGGTTCCTTCCACAAACAACGTTTTACGCGTGTTTGTTTGTTTTTCATGAAACCACAGTAAAAATCCCACGCATATTAACCTGAATGAAAAACAGTTTCCTTCCAAATCAGTGCGATATCTCACCCACAAACTAGCACACGAAAGCTGAACAGGAAACCGTGCATATTTTTAAGCTCAATCCTTTTAATTGAATGAATAAAAAAAGGCTAGAAGTTAATACTAAAATAATGAAATTAGTAAGAGGATTATCGCAGGCCGGCCGCAGACGTACGTACTAGTATGCAAGCCTGTGTGGAATGAGGACCGCAGTGAATTTTCTGCTCCGTCGCGCCGAGAGATGGGTGTACCTTCGAAAATGCCTAATAACCTGCGCTGTTTAGCAAATGAGATGGTGGTTTTAATTAGTAGGCTAATAGGTTTTAGACTTTAAGTTTTTAGCTAGAAGTTAAAAATATTGAAAAAGACATGGACAAGGATGCGTGCAAATCCAGTGAACAAATTCGGAAACGCGGTAATATCAGAGGGCGTTTAACTAAATTAAATGATTATGTACAGGATATGAAAAACCTAGAATCTACTTTAAGTAGCGTTAATTTAAAAGAGTTAGGTAGACGTTTAGAAAATTGTCAAGAATTATTTAGTCAATTTAACGACGTTCAAACAATAATTGAGGACACTTGTGAGGATTGTGACACTGAGGAACAACTCACATTAAGAGAGTCCATTGAATCAAAGTTTATTTCAATAATGTCAGTCATTGAGGACATTTTAGAAAGGCAAGGGTCAGACAAAGAAAAGTTTGGTGATGCATGTAGTAACAAAGGCTCCCATTCAAATTGCCTACAAAATGGCTTACAGTCAATAAGATTGCCCACAATTAAATTGCCAACATTTAATGGTTCCTATTTAAAATGGTTAGAATTCAGAGATACCTTCTATTCATTAATACACAGTAATGAGTCTATACCAAATATAAATAAATATCACTATCTGAGGTCTTCACTAGAGGGTGGTGCTGTTGAAGTTATCAGATCCTTGGAGTTTACCTCTGAGAATTACAGTGTTGCATGGCAATTACTTAATGATAGGTATAATAATAAAAAACTCTTGGTTAATAATCACTTAAAGGCGCTTTGTAGCATTGGCAATGTTAATAAAGACTCTGTTAAGGAATTGAGAAATCTCATTGATATTATTTCAAAAAATTTAAGAGCGCTCAACAATTTAGGTCTAGCAACTGACCAATGGGATGCTCTATTAATATTTATAATAACTGGGAAGTTAGATACCAGTATGGTTGTACGTTGGGAGGAATACAGGAATATCTTACCTGACTTACCAACACTAAGTGATTTTTTTAATTTTATTCGTAGTCGTGCTGATGTTTTAGAAACAACATCAGTCACATCACAACAAAGTGACAAAGGGAATATTAATAAATTTAACCAAAATAAATCAAAAGCCTTTGTCTCTTCAGTTGAAAACTTAAGTGAACTTTTATGTTTAATTTGTAGCGAGCAGGGTCATAGAATCCAAAAATGTCTCAAATTTAATAATATGAATGTTCAAGATAGGCTTAAGGAGGTTAATAAATTAAAGTTATGCTTAAATTGCCTGCGTGAGGGCCACAACTCGTTTCGTTGTCGTATGAAGGGTTTATGTAAATTTTGTAAACACAAACATAATAGTTTAGTACATGTAAATAAAACTAATAGCAACAGCAGTTCTGAAAATACTACTGCTGCACCTTCTACGTCAACTCAACAACAACCGGTATCACTGTCTGCGGTATCCATCAGCCAGGTTTTATTGTGTACCGCTGTTGTAAAAGTATTTAATGAACATACTAATGAAACTTACTGTGTAAGAGTTCTATTAGATACAGGATCTCAATCCTCTTTTGTGACAGAAAACCTGAAAGGAAAGTTAGGTCTGTCCACTAAAACTATTGAACCGCTACGGATTTCAGGTATTAATAATGTTTCTTTTAATATATCCGAGCGCTGCAATATAATAATAAAATCAAGACTAAATTCATTTAATTTAGAAATAAACTGTCTTGTAGTTCCACAAATTACAGGAACATTGCCGAGTGCACCTGTTAACATTCAGGAACTGAATTTACCAGAAAATATTGTGCTTGCAGACCCAAAGTTCAATTATCCCTCTAACATAGATATGCTATTAGGGGCAGATGTTTTTTGGAACATTGTAGGGACTAAGCGTATTTCACTAGGTGTAGGTAAACCTATCCTACAAAATTCACAATTTGGATGGTTAGTCAGTGGACGTTTAGGAGAATGTAGCCTTAGTAGTCACTTGACATGTAACTTCACAAAAGAAATTCATAATGACCTAAAAAAGTTTTGGGAAATTGAAGAAATTAATTGTGTTGATAACACTTCACTCCAAGATAAATTGTGTGAACAACATTTTTTAGAAAATATGAAACGTCTTCCCAGTGGTAGATTTTCTGTTAAAATGCCATTCAAGGAGATTCCTGAACAGGCACTAGGCGATTCATATTACTTAGCGAAAAAACGTTTCCTTAACTTGGAGAAGAAATTACATAAAAATACTCAGCTCAAACTAAGTTACACTGCATTCATTGAAGAGTATAAAGAGTTAGGGCATTTAAATGAGATTAAACGTCCTTCATTTGGATATTATTTGCCACATCATGCGGTGAAGCGAGAGCACAGTGAAACCACAAAATTACGCGTTGTTTTTGATGCCTCTGCCAAAACTACTTCAGGAAAATCATTAAATGAAATTCAGTATGTTGGTCCAGTTCTACAAGATGACTTGTTGTCTATTTTATTAAGGTTTAGAACTTACAAGTATGTTTTGACAGGGGACATACAAAAAATGTACAGGCAAATAGAAATTGATCCTTCTCAGAGACATTTACAACTAATTTTGTGGAGAGATGATTGCTCACAGCCAATTAAGGTCTTGCAGCTAAACACTGTCACCTATGGGACAGCATCTGCACCTTTCTTGAGCACCAGGTGTCTAATTCAACTAGCTCATGAATGTTCTAACCCCATAATTTCTAATATTTTAAGATATGATATTTATATGGATGATTTAAATACAGGATGTCAATCAGAAAAAGAAATTAAAGAAATATATGATGACATCACTAATATATTATCATCAGCTTGTTTCCCTCTTCATAAAATACGCACAAACTGCCCCCAAGCGTTGCAAACAGAGACTACATCTAAATCACTTGATCTGAGTAAATATTCCACAGTTTTAGGATTAAACTGGTCACCGTCACCAGATACTTTACATTTCACTGTTGATATGGATATGACTAAGAAACTTACTAAACGGGTTATCATATCATTAACTTGTAAAATATTTGATCCATTAGGGCTGCTATGTGCATGCATAATTAGAGCTAAAATTATTTTACAGCAATTGTGGAATGAAAAATTAGGCTGGGATGACCCTGTGCCACCCCACATTGAAAAGAAGTGGGTTAAGATAGCAGAAAATATTAATAATCTGTCTAAAATTAGTTTGCCTAGGTATGTACTATGCGATATTCCCATGTCAGTTGAATTACATTGTTTCGTAGATGCTTCTCAGGAAGCATATGGAGCTTGTGTCTATCTACGGTCAATTAGTAATAAAAATATTGTAGATGTTAAATTGCTGTGTGCAAAGGCTAGGGTTGCACCTCTGAAGGCTATGACAATACCTCGCCTTGAATTGTGTGGCGCATTACTTGGTGCTAGGTTGACCACAAAGGTAATCCAGTCCATTAGATGTCATAAGATAACACAAAAGGTTATATGGACCGACTCAACTGTAGTACTTGGTTGGATAAATTCACAACCAAACCTTTTAAAAGCATTTGTAGCCAATCGAGTAATAGAAATTAATGAGTTGACACAGGGCTTTTCGTGGCGGCATGTTCCCACTCACCTTAACCCTGCAGATCTTGCTTCTAGAGGTGTAGATCCTCAGCGTCTGCAGGTTGAACCCTTGTGGTGGGAAGGACCCTCCTTCTTAAAGGATGGATCATCTGCTTGGCCACAGCAACCTCATAAGTCAGTGGACTTACCTGAACTAAAGGTTCATGTACAAACAAATATAGCTCACGACGACAGTCATAAATCTATCATTAATTTTAGTAATTATTCAAAGTATAATCATTTAAGTCGCGTGTTAGCTTATGTATTGCGGTTTTTATATAATTGTAGGAATAAAACCAAATTATATGGTCCACTACAAACTAACGAAATAAATAAATCTCATACCTTTCTATGTAAAATATGTCAACTCGAATCATTTGATACAGAATTAAAATCTATTAAAAGAGGTCAAGGAATACCTAAAAAATCTAAAATATTCAATTTAAATCCTTTTCATGACTCTGAAGGTCTACTAAGAGTAGGAGGTCGTCTTGACAATTCAAGCTTTGATTACAATAAAAAGCATCCTATCATATTAGATTGTAAACATAGATTCACCCTTTTATTAATGCAAAGTGAACACCATCGCTTATTTCATGCAGGTCCACAATTATTATTAGCCTCCGTAAGAGAAAGGTACTGGCCTGTAGGTGGGAGGGCCTTAGCGCGCAAAGTATATAAACAATGCGTTGTATGCACTAGATTTCGTGGTAAGACTATACAGCCTATAATGGGCAACTTACCATCAGCGAGGATGCGACCTACTTTCCCTTTCCACTCTACCGGTACCGACTTCGCAGGACCATTTCAAATCTCTAGTAAAAGGGGAAGAGGTAATCGAATAAGTAAATGTTACCTCTGTATATTTGTTTGCTTAAGTACCAGAGCTGTGCACCTAGAGCTGGTGAGTGACCTCACTACATCTGCATTTATTTTATGTTTACGACGATTCGTGTCGCGCAGAGGTAAGCCCTATGAGATTTGGTGCGACAATGGCACTAACTTCGTGGGGGCAAACAATGAACTAGGTAAGGTGCTACGCTCCAGTCGTGACTCGGTCATTGACTATACGGCTAACGAAGGCATTTTATTTAAATTTAGTCCAGCTTATTCACCGCACTTTGGTGGACTCTGGGAGGCAGGCGTAAAGGCGGCCAAATATCATTTAAAAAGAACAGCCGCTAATGTTTCTCTTACTTTTGAGGAGTTGTCAACTCTATTCACTCAGATAGAGGCGATCCTAAATTCTCGCCCTCTCTCCCCTTTATCTTCTGATCCCTTTGATTTGAACCCTTTGACCCCCGGGCACTTCCTTATCGGACGGCCACTGACGTCGGTGCCCTCTTTTGCAGCTGAAGACTCCAGACCGAAGTACAACCTCATCTGCAAGCTACGCCTTGAGTTCTGGAAAAGATGGTCTCAAGAATTTATAGCAGAACTCCAGCAGCGATCCAAATGGAAAATTGGGTCTGCCGGGCCGAATGTTGGGGAGATGGTGCTCATAAGGGACCAGAATCTGCCTCCGCAACGCTGGCGGCTAGGCCGCATTACACGTCTACACATGGGCGCAGACAACACTTGCCGGGTGGTAGACATCTACACATCCAAAGGAACAGTCCGCAGAGCTATCCACTACATCGTCAGGCTGCCGGGTGAAGAAGAACCTGTTGAAGGCTGACTCCTTCAAGGCTGGGAAGATGTACACGCGCAAGTGTACCAACGGAGGGTGCGGAGAACGGAACGTAGCCACGCTCCCCGTTTCGTCATCGCCGGCGCGGCGGCGTCTATAAAAGACGAGCGCCCACGCAGAGCGTTCCTTTTTTCATCACCTCCAAACGACCCCGGTACCCGGTACCGGGAAGAACATTGTAGGCCGCGCGGCCAACCATTAAATTTGTAATGTAATCCAAATAGTTGTCAAGCTGAGATTATATTATTTTATTATAACGTTCACCCGTTTCATTTATCACACATTATGTTGCTAAGATTATAATGATGAGGTTATAGTCATTTACATACCTATATTTATTTTTCTTCTATAGCACTTTTCTAACATGCTTTGAAAACAAAACGTCCAGTAATTGGATGTTGCTTTTCTGATTCTATAAATAACTATAGAATCGAATAGAAAAGTGCACAAAAAGATCTACCAAAATTTAAATCACGGCATAATACGCAATTCATTAAAAAACTAAACCAGATCGTCACCAAACCACCAAAAACAAAATAAATGGTGTTCCACAGCGTAGTAAACAGACGCATATTTGCCTACGTTTCAAATTCTCGGCGCATTCGAACACGCAGGGCATTTCACCTGCCATAGTTTATTACCTATTCAGCGGACTCGCACAAATAAAACTGTATAATGCATAAGCGAATGGCGAGTTTGATTTACGAGCGCGCGCGGCGGCCGGCGAGTCGCGAGCGGAATAACTAACGCCACCTAGGGGCTATTCAAATACCCTTATCCTGTGTCCGGCTGTTGTTACACTTCAACATCTTATTATTTTAGTTTTGGGGAACCATTTGCGTAATGCTGGCTCTTGTTTTAGTTTGATTTAATTTAATTCGTAGAATTGACTCGTGGTACTAGGGATACTTTCTAAAATGTGAAATTTGGGTAATTTAGTTTGAGTGTTGGTAATTATAATGCCTGTAAATAGCCTTAAAATAAAATGATGAGGTATAAAAAATATTACTAAAATAAAATGTAAAGTTTTTTCAATAAAATGGTCTCTCCGCACATGCGTAGCCTGTGACCATCTGTCTGCATTGTATTTATTACTAACAGCGTATATGTATGGATAACTTATTTAGTGGGTGTCATAAAAATGAATTTATAGGCGCACTAACTTTTTGGTACGACTCTCTAAAATTCATATTTCATTTGCTAGTTCGTTGAAACTGTAATGCCAAATGATATTTGAATGTTGGCTGTAGAAGTGAATAGTCATTTCAGTTGAAAGTACGGTCTGTAAAATATTGAGTTTTTGGTAAAAATATTTTAAGGTAAACTACATTTTTAGAAAAAAAGAAAGAAAAATGTATTATCTTTAGAAATAATACTACTGAAATTTTCTTTCTTGGGCGTAAAGAAACATTCTGCTGAAAAAACTACAAGGGACTGTTTTTTAGAGTTGATTTGTGTCCATATCCATTGTACCAATTGCGAATGCTTGTTGTATGGTCAAACCTTTCAGTTGACCCTTACGATGTGGTTACTTAAAATCCCCAAAGGATCGAGATACACGGTTTCGCTTTCACGAGACCATTATTAGAGATACTAACTTTTAACATAACAAATGCGCTATAGTCAAAATACCAATGGAACGCGTCGTATCTCCCTATCTATATTTTATACTTATAGGATTAACCTAATTGATTAATTTCGAATTACCTATAAAGTCAAAAAAGTACCACTCATACCAACAGACGTGATGAAATGCTATTGGGACATTAATGGAATCAGAAATTCAGCTAATTTGCTAATGTAGCCAGCCAGGGTGGCGTAAACTCTGCGAAGATTATAATCAGGAAAACCAGACCTGTAGCTCTTTACAATCAAGAGATCACGAGATAGTTGTTTCAAAACTTAAATAATTTCACGTTTTATGTAAAAGATTTCACTCGTAATTTTAATCTTCTTCCTCTTTTCGCGTTTAGTGACTAACCTGGTGTCAGAGTTTTAAACCTGCCTATGGGCCTCTGACTTAGCTTTACATGCTGTTGAGAAATATCTCTCAGGCATGCCGGTTTCCTCACGATGTTTTCCTTTACCGATTTTTATGCAAGTGATAATTATACAATACGCACAAGAATCTGAAAAGTACATGCCTTGGGTTCGAACTCGAGACCTAAAACATGGCAGTCCAACGGTCATACCACTAGGCTATCACTGCTTATCGTAATTTTAATATAAATTACGATAAGGCAATAAATGTGAAGCTTCTTGATTGCATTATTTAGGTACCTGGATACATTTTCCCCGGGAGTGGTGTTTGAGTTCCTAAGTGCACATAAAAACGTAAGCAATCAAGGGGCCAGATGTTTTTGCCAAGCACATAAACGTGAATGGCGTGAATTGCAATTAAGCTCGAGTTTCGATACCTTCAAAATATATGCAATAAAATTTATACTACCTTTCCGAACAAAATCTATTGCGAAAGTAGGTAAATGCCATAATAAGAAAATAAGGTACCTTAAAATCGTTAATAATTTAAGCGGGATCCAATGGTTCTTTATTGGTTTTCGATCTTATTATCATTATCTGGTGTCTATATAGAGATGTGCATATTTAGATATGTGTTACTTCTGAAACTCAAACTCAAAGCATTGGTTTCAAATAAACCAATTACAAGTAATACAAACTTTATAATTTACTTAGATAAGTATTTGTGCTAAGTTTCAAGTTTTTTAACTCAAGGAATAAGATTTTACACTCAAACTTTCATCTCCTATTTTACCCCCTTAGAGGTGGAATTTCCAAAAATACTTCCTTAGTGGGGTGCCTACATTATATAAGGTGTCTATATGTGCAGGATTTCAAGTTTCTAGGTCTAGGTTTGAGCTGAGCGTTGATATATCACCCTGTCAGTTAGTCAGTCAGTATACCATTTCATATGTATATTTTCATACAAATAAAAAAAATAGATTAAGAGACTGAAATTATACAATAAAAGATCGTTTTTTTTTATTTTGTTATATCTCCAGCAGCTCCAGCTGTACTTTCTAAATCTAATCGATTAGTTGATGAGCCCTTGTGGAGCAGGACCAGCATTGACTCAAGCATTTTTATCAGCGATCTAACCACCCAATTTATAATAAACTTGGCTGCACAGAGTGCGTTTTATAAACGATTTATGTTTAGTTTCAATCAGTTCAAGAATTATTATCATTGTCGCCATTTATCTTATTTAAGTGTTTTTTTTATGCGTCTTGTTTGCCGCAAATAAGTTAAACGTGTTTTTTTTCTTTTCTTTTGTATTTAGTGCTACACACTTTTCCGATTAGGCAGCAATTGATAAACACATAAGGAAAAAAAAATTGTAATGCAATCTTCAGTCGGTAATTTTGATTACCTATGAAGTTATTATTATTGTTGGTAATATTAAAATGTTAAAAAAAAATGTTCAGCTTTACGAATGTTGTGCATGCCTACAATATATCTAATGTACCTATATAAGGTATTGAAGACTACTTTATAATACCTAATGTTACTATCCTTGTCTATCTCGTTAGTGTGAATTGAATAGAAATAAAAAAAAAACGAAGCCGCCGTGTCAGACTCTTACTGACAAAAAATCATCCGTGTTCCTTCCTTAGCCCTTAAGGTTCCGGGGTAGCGGTAACCCTTTTGGACAATCCTTAAACATACTTACTTAAGTTTCTAAATTGTAAACCTGACGTATCTTACACAATCACCTGCGCTGATCACTCTTGCGAAATCCATTAACATTGTTAACTATTCATTATTGAACACTGAACTGTGATTGACTCTACAGTATAATTGATCATAGTGTAATTGATACAATAATAATGTAATTGAACTAATCTCTATTTACTAATATAACCAAATGCAATAATAAAATTAGTTAAACTACACTAAGTTTCACTTCTGTTATTCTGTCTGTTATTAATATTTATTAAAATTGAAAGGGAGCAGTTTATGTTTAACGATATACCTATAGGTAATAGTTTTATCAATCTCGTGTTTAAAATTGCACCTTGTGCTGAAATGCATTCTACTGTCTATGTTCCTAATATATGTTCTAAGTCGCCACTTATGATATCAACCGGAAGTGACTAGTCTAAGGTAAAGTGTTCAAACAACATGAGTTTACCTGAAACTGAAATATAAGTGGAAGAAGAAAAAGCAAAGAACCTGAACAATTTAGAAGTCCAAAAACATACCCGTTCCAATTTGTTCGGTCAATATTATAAAATATCGGTTTTGTTACAACCATTATAACATTATTGTTGAGCAGTTAAACTTTATTACCGATTTATTTTTCTTTGACATCAGAGATTTCGAAATGTTTGTCTTTTTATGAGCTTGTGAACAGTTTGTGTAATCGCTGTTTGATAGCGGCTATTTATTTCGGGTTCGCGCCAAAGTACCGATAAACTGTAATGACGTTGGAGCAAATGTATTAAAGTGTTTTTGTTTGTCACGTTCGGCTCTTACCAGGTGCCATAAGTGCAATGGTACACGTTCTCTAGCAATCTCTACCACAGCTCTAACTTGATTTTACAAAGGAGTTGCCATATCACCTTACTCATTCGACAAAATGTTGATTACAGCAAGAGGTAATCAAAACAAATGACTACTATATTCTCATAGAAATAAATGGTTTTCATATTTTACCCGACAGCATACTAATTGATATAAAATGTTGGTCTTTTTGAGGGATGGTACTGTTCATAAGCGTTTTAGTTGATAATTATGTCACAGTAACAGTGACATAATTATCAACTAACAGTGCAGACACAGTTCGCACTAGTCTTTAGGTGTGAAGACAGTCTCGTTTGTGGGAGCAGATGGTAACCCGGTTCAGAGAAAAAACGGAAACATTGTGCTAACGATACTCCAAGGAAGATACAAATACTGTAAGAAATATTTATGGAGGTTTTTCGGAATGAAATCCCTAGGGACGCGACGGCTTGGCCCCCGAAAATAGGGGAAAACACGTTTCAAATCCCTCACCACTTATAACTCTTAATACAGGGATTATAGAATGGCTTCTTAAGTCCTGGGTGCTAAAAGAAAGATAACAAGCAATTAGGATGTGGTGATAAAAATAAATAACTATTTATTTTTTTGTAAACTGGCCTTTTCCTGACCTTAAATTATTTCTTTCTCTTTTCCTTTTATATTCATAAGTTAAACTTTACTTTTAAGCTGGGGATGAGCTCCGTAGTAATATTGCGTTAAACTAATATTAAAATCGGCCCCGATGAGGTGCTTACGTACGTTTTTTGCGTTCACCTGGGCCTCGTAAATATTACCCTCGACCATAAAATGCATTAGTAAAGTCTGGCTTTGAATAATGCTAGCGCCGCGTTCTTTCCTGAGACGGAAAATAGCAGTATAAAGCAAGGTCATACGTTACCGCTTACAGACCACTGAAGTTTTAAAATAAATACTCCGCGTGGGTGTGAGTTCCACTTTAACTACTATAATAGTGTCTACTGTCAACTTTATATAGATACGTGAATGCTATGAGCTGTTTTTTGATGTTATTTTTTACGGTATTGGTGACTATTGAAACAGATTTATAATAGATTGTTATTTGGTAGGTAACTTATTTAATCTCAAAAAAAAATTGGCAGCAATATTGACTGCTACTGACTTAGATGATTTGGGGCACAAACCACAAGGAATAAAATCATAATTATAATATAATATGTATAATAATATAATTATTGTATGTATAATAAAATAAATATGTTATGTATAATAATATAATTATTATTTTAATTAAGCTTGCAACATTTTTGGACAAAAGCTGTTGAAGAGGTGATGATACATAATCTACATATATGTAGGTATCCTCTGAATTGCGTAAAATTTATTACTTACTTTAAGTAATTTTTTTACATCATTATTCTACCGTAACACACTTCTACCAACATACAGGTAAAAAGGTAAGTAGCAATTTATCTTATCGCATCTAGTGGAGCTGGGACCGGCCCATGAGTAATGTTAATTAAGTAATGACTCTTCAGGGACACATCGCAAAGGGTTCACTTAATTAATTAATGACCATTCATTCCTCCGATAACTTGAGGTGATAATGTTGTAAAGGTGAGACGTGTGAGTTTATTTGTTTGTAAATAGTTGCGGGTGTGGGATCTTGAGTAATTGTGTAATTGAAGTCGATTTTCCGAAGCGATGGATTCTGCAGATAAAACACATATAAGGACCTCTTGTATGTCACATTCGTGTGTAAGTCATAACTGAAAAGTTAGGTATTGAATCCTCTAAATAAATTGCCTTAAGAAGGTCTTGTAGTATTCTATAACAGTGCACTTTTCCCCAGTATAGTCAAATGACGGATTAACCATGCTTAAGCCAAGATTATTATCAATATATGTATTTCTGTTATTGGCTCGTTCGGCACTCGAGGCTCGCGGGATAACGTTTTGATACAACTTTTGCCAATGTAACTAGAACACTATGACATAATAAACTTGAACCCAAGATCTCGCTATATTTTTCTATGAATTATGCAATGCATAATATGATTTCTACGGCCTTAACCGTCTCCCTCAGCCGTTTAAATAAGTAGCTGCTTGTGCTTTGCAAAAAGGTGTGTTATGAGAACAGTACTGTTGTACAGTTTTTCATCTGTGTAGTCGTCTTCATGTTGTTCGAGAGATAAGGATTATCAGGTTCAGTTTGAAATCGGAAGCCTTGTGCTAAGCTGTGCTACGTCGTGCTACTCCGTGCTACGCCGGACTACACTAGACTACCAAGTGCTACGCCGCGCTACGCCGGGTTACACGATGCTACGCTGTGCTACTCCGTAAAAGATTAAGTTATTTATAACGTATTCAACGGTTTCTAACAAATAATTTGTAGAATTATTTTAAGTATTTGGATACATCATATGGTGCCTTCTCGTAGATCGTTGCAATAAATAGTAGGAAGACAACATTATTTTATTATTATAGCAATATTGCTATAATAATAAAATTCAACCTATTACAAAATCATTCCAATTACGGACTTAGGGTATTTGTAAATCCATAGTTAGTCGCTAGCAAATTCCTAAAGAAGGAGGGTAGAGTGTTTCTATAATAATATATAATATATGTCGAAGAAGCAATATGACCGTTATTTTTAAAAAGACGCAGAACCGTCGACCTTATCATGGTCTTCGGCTCTGCTATAGCTATAATGGGATTTATTCTAACCTATAGACAAACTTAGGGAATTCAGCAAGAAAAACAAGTAGCACAGTTTTATAATAATTATTATTTTAACCAAACAGACATAGATTCTACTCACAATGTTTTCTCTCCAAAAATCGGCAGCAAAGTGAGCTCCGCACTCAAATCACACTTTTTTATAACGTCGCCCCACCAGAGGCAATCGTTATTGACAAAACGGAATAAATTCAAATATTAAGTTTTTAATCTTACAAAAATGTTTTAATAATTTTAGTTATTTAAAAATAATCACAATTTATTTATAAAAGCGATTAATGGATTTAATTAGTGTCGGTTTCGATATTAATTTAATGTCAATATCGTCACCAACCAAATCAGAGCGTATTTACTTACAAACATAAAACTTCTCTAAATATTAGCACTGACAAAACATATTTATAATTAGTAATGAAGTAATTATTTTAAAGTAAGCCAATTAAATCAGATAGGTAACAAAAACAACTTTTAATAATCAGCAGAATAATCTTCGCGGCGACACGGCCATTCTGATGCGCAATGCGTGCCCTGCATTGCTCCTGTTTTCTTCTGCAATAGAAACATAAGTTCGTGAGGCCAGGCACTTCCACAGTACACACAAGCCTATATGCAAAAGGTTACAACTAGTGTCCGACCGAAGGTGCAATTCTGGCCGAAGCCGAAGCCGAAGCCGATTAATCGGTATTCACCAAAACCTTCGGCCGAAGCCGAAGCCGAAGCCGAAGGTGTCATTGAACTTGAGAAATACGATAGTTACTTTGATCTCAGAATATACTAGATACATATTGTGAGAGCTTTAGAGATTTAGCCCAATAACGAGCCGAGTGACCAACATATACAAGTAGGTAATAAAATATTGTCTAAAATAAAAGTCTCTCAAACTTGTTTTGACTCGTTTAGTTTACTAACTGCGATTCGTTTGGTCCGGTGCGGCGGCGCGGCGAAGCTCTGCTGCTCTGCACACTCTCCGTCTCGCTCTAGCATCGTTCAGTAAATTTCAAATTTTGACAACTAGCAAACCTTCGGCTTCGGCCAAACCTTCGGCAAATTTTTGGCCGAAGCCGAAGATTTGGCCGAAGGTGCTTTTTTGGCCGAAGGTGGCCGAAGCCGAAGCCGAAGCTTCGGTCGGACACTAGTTACAACAGAAATGTTTCACTCCTTGTGAACACAAATCAAGTAAACATTTTATAATGATAACACAAAATGGGGGGCCTGGTAACTCATCTCACATGAAAACCATAGGCTTAACTTTTCTATTCTACTATTCACAATATTTATTTCATTTTAAACAATATTTCTGCTCATTCCACATGACAACAGATTTCAATATATTTGTAAAAGGGATAGGATAGGTGGCTGAAAGGTCGATGCTGTTTAGAACAGAGGCTCTAAGGATGATGGGATAGGTCGACGCTGTGCTCTGGGCGGTCTCGTGCGCCGTGGTACACAGGGGATTTTTGTTTCTTTTAGGATGGATTTGTTAAATAGCTAATTGGACGGCTCCACACGCCAATAGCATCTTTTTGTTTATAAGTTGGCTTATTGGATGGCACCCCATTCAAATAGCATCTTTTTGTTATTATTAGTAAGTTGGCTTATTGGTTGACTCATCATGCCAATAGCATCTTTTTGTATTTGTTATAGAATAAACAACAATCAGTAGTTATAATTTGGAAGGCTCTCACAATTATTAATTTACATTGTTGTGATCTGTGGGCGGCGATGCATCGGACGTGGTCAGTGGTTGAGAGACTGCTCCGACGCCGGACGGCCCGGCTTGCTGCTCGTCTGGAGGCGACACGGCCGCCTGGGTGGTTCCTCCAGGTTGGGGGGCGCGCCTCAGCTGGTCATGTGCGACCTTGCGTGGTCGACCATGTCCCACTACTTTCTTCACGAGGTAGCGGTCATTATCAAGAACCCTGTGAACTTCGTAAGGGGCACTAAACTTAAGGTCCAGTGAAGTCTGGTTTCTGGGGTTGTTTTTTATCAAAACAAAATCGCCTCTTTGGAACCGTTGAATTTTAGCCCGACCTTTGTCAAACCTTTCTTTATCCTTAGAAGCCATCTGCGTCATTTTTTGGTGCACATGACGATCAAGGGCTTCAATGTTTATTATTGCCTTGTCCAGGTTAACCAAGCTTAGTAGCTCTGGTGGGGCACAGTTTTGACGACGAGTCAGGAGAGCAAGTGGGGCCACGCCTGTCGTTCTATGGACGGTGCAATTGAGAGCAAGTTGAAGGCTCTCCAGTGCCGTGTGCCATTCTGGAGTCTCATAATTTTTTATCATTACAAGACCATTCTTTAATGTTGCCATTACCCGCTCCACTTGTCCGTTTGCCCTACTAACCCCTGGTGCTATGGAATGTATCTCAATATTAAATGTGTCACAATAGTTTTTGTATTCTCCTAGAAACTCGCGACCGCCATCAACGATTATTTGCCTTGGGCCAAAAAGGTGAACGACTTGCTTTAGGGCCGCTAAAGTGCTGTGTTGACTCTTGTCGTTAGTGTAGCGCAGTAAGACATACTTAGTGAAAGCGTCCACCGTAACCACAACGTACTCTTGCTCATTAGGAGTTCCCAATTTACCCGTGATGTCCATGTGAATGACTTCAAATGGAACTACTGGCTTGGCAATAGGATGTAATTGTACCTGTGTAGCTCCCGATGTTTGCTTTGAAGTTCTACATACAATACAGTTGTCGACGAAGTCACGGATAGTGGTGTTCATTTTATCAAAATAGTAAGTTTCCCTTATTTTGTGAAGGGTCTTTCCCCAGCCTGGGTGTTTGAGAGCGCAATGGAAAGTATTGATTAAGCTCCACTGGAAAGACTTTGGAACAACAATGAGTTTTTGTAAACCTAAGACAGCATCTTGCCTCTCATATTTAAGGACGTTGTCTTCAAGAAGGTATCCGGGGACATTTCCACCACCATGCAGATCATCAATGATAGACCGCAAGTGGTCATCACGTCTTTGTTCAATATTTATCCAATCTAGATTATTGGTCAAGACGTTGACAGTTAAAGGATCTGGATTTCTACTTAGATAATCTGCATGTTGGATCCGCTCGCCCTTCCTATACTCTATCTCAAATTCAAAATTTTGAAGATAGGCCCACCATCTATGAATGCGGGGTAGTAAGTCCTTTTTGTGTTTTGAGGCTTTAAGAGCGTTACAATCAGTAATCACCTTGAACTGGCGGCCATAAAGGAAGTGCCGAAAATGCTTGATTGCTCGGACTACTGCCAGTGTCTCCAGCTCGTAGGAGTGGTACCTACTTTCGGTGTCTGTCGTACGCATACTAAAATACGCTACCACGTGCTGTCGGCCTTTAATAATCATCTGAACGAGTATTGCTCCAAAGCCAAGACTACTGGCGTCAGTAAATAGTTCTATTGGTTCCCCTTCTTGGAATATTGTTAAGACCGGTGTAGAAGTTAGATGATAAATTATCTTTTGACGTGCCTCTTCATGAACATGAGTCCATTGCCACCTAGCGCCCTGTTTAGTCAATTCGTAAAGGGGAGTCATAGTCCGGGCGAAATCAGGTATAAAGCGACGAAAATATCCTGCAAGCCCGTTAAATTGTCGAACCTGTTTAACGTTAGTCGGTACTGGGGCCTTCAGTAAGGCTTCAACCTTTTTTGGGCTGGGATGAACTTGGCCGTTTTCTATTACGTTACCAAGATACTCGATAGACCGTTTGAAGAACAGACACTTATCAATATTAACTGAGAATCCCGATTCACGTAACGCTATGAAGATTCTTTCCAAGTATCTAAGACCAGATGAAAAATCGCGACTCTTACTAATGACGTCATCTATATAAACCTGAGCTACGCTATCATTATGGGCTTTATCTGCGCTACCTGGACACAAGAGAGGGCCTAAAGCACGGTTAATGCATCTCTGATACACTGAAGGTGCGTTACACAATCCGAATGGCATGGTTTTGTACTCAAACAGGCCATCTGGAGTCACAAACGCCGTTTTCTCTATAGAATCAGCAGCAATAGGTATCTGATGGAACCCAGATGCCATAATTATCTAGAGTTGTGTAGTACTGACCACCAGCCAACTGATCAATCTGGTCTGCGATTAAAGGGAGGGGATAATGATCACGAACAGTGTTAGAATTTAATTGGCGGTAGTCCACGCACATGCGGTCATCACCGTTTTTCTTTTTTACTAGAATAATGGGGCTCGAATATGGGGATTTGCTTTCCTGCACAATGTCATTATCTATTAATTCGTTAACAATTTCTTTAACTTTTTCACGCTCAACTGGGCTTAACCTGTAAGGTCTTCGTTCCACAAACTTGTTTGGGTTTTTTAAACGAATCTCTAATTGACCTGTATTTACACGAGATCGAGAATAACCTCGCGTAAAAATTGAAGAATATTTATTAAGGAGAGTTAGTAGCTGGTCAACCTCCGATGCATCGCTCAAGTCGTAGTTTATATTATCAAATAAATTGGTTGTTGATTGCATGTGCATGACGCGAGGTTGGGAGCACAAAGTCGCGCTATTTTGGGTTACGATGACAGTTAATCCAGTTGTGCTTAAAAGATTTGCGCCTATCAACACATCTGCAGTCATTTTGTAATCGGACAAGATGTGAAATTCAATCTCTACATTAATATTATCAATAACACACACTGTTGTTAATAAACTTGTGGAAACTACAGGAAACGGGCCTATTCCCCGTAAATAATTAACTACTTGTCGTCGTTTCCCGGGTAACTTATTTGCAATGGATTCGCGCATCACAGAGCATTCCGCGCCACTATCGAACACCGTATCAATAACTGTATCACCTACTCTCATACGCATGGTATTTAAACTCTGTTTATTCTTTATAAATGAATTGACATTAGAGGTTATCTGTTTCTCCCGACGGAAGCAAGTATCAAATGTATGACCGGATTTTGAGCAAAACGAGCAGAACCTATTGTCGCTTTGTTTATGTGTTGATGACGTCGAGGCATTAGGGGTCTTTTCGGTTGTCTGTTTTTCTACAGTTACCGCAGTATTTTTATTACGACAATCATTAGAAGCGTGCCCAGATTTTTTCCAAAAGTTACAATAAGGAACGTTTCGATTATCTATAGCGTATTTTAAACGTTTGTTTGGCGGTTGGTTAGAATGTTGAGGATTGGGGCGTTTAACACGAATAGATGAAGCAACGGAAATTACCTCTGGCACTGAGGTGGCTCTGGCGTTCATGAGTTCAATCCGAAGGCGTTCGTCACTAATAGTTCCTATCACCGCTTCTACCGCATCATTGTCGTCGAGTTTATCTTTAGTAACCCGTCTCCAGAGAATCCATGATCTCGAGAGAAACTCGGCAATGTCTTTGGTAGGGTCATAATTATGTTCCCTAAACCTTAACACATCTTTAGAGTACCGATTTTCGGGTTCAAATGTAGTAATAATATTCTGACGCAGCTCGTCCCACGTGGACGTAGTGACGAGCCAGTTATCAGCCCACATCTTAGCCCGGGCTTTCAGTAAACTAGTCACTTTCATGCGGATATCATAATCACTGAGCTCATAGTTAGTTTTAGCCGAGGAAATATGATCACACCATTCGCGGACCCCTACGTTGCCGTCTGGGTCATATGAAGGCAAAAACACATCGGTAATTCTGATTTTATCGCGTTGCTTTGACAGTCTTTCACTCATATTTTGCATCATAGTGATCATATGTAAGTAAAATTCAGGAGGTACGTTACCGCCCTGTTGTTGTAGCGGCGCCACGTTGGTAGGTGCAGCTGTTCCACCATCCCCAGCGTCTGGTCCGGATACGGTGCAAGTAGGTGCGCTTGGTGGCGCCGATCCATCCTGGTCTGGTATATCCATCGTATCACGCAGAATAGTTTATTCAATGTAGGTACTCTGAAAAATAAAAATAAAAAGGACAGAAAGAGCTGGTAAGCATCCCACTTCTGATGTCGAAGAAGCAATATGACCATTATTTTTAAAAAGACGCAGAACCGTCGACCTTATCATGGTCTTCGGCTCTGCTATAGCTATAATGGGATTTATTCTAACCTATAGACAAACTTAGGGAATTCAGCAAGAAAAACAAGTAGCACAGTTTTATAATAATTATTATTTTAACCAAACAGACATAGATTCTACTCACAATGTTTTCTCTCCAAAAATCGGCAGCAAAGTGAGCTCCGCATTTTTTTTTTTTTTTTTTGGAAATGGCATCTCGTAGTTCAACCAAAGGGTTGTCTACTGCTTAACCGGGCTTGCCTGTGGCTGCCACAAAATAATTGTAGCCTCCAGCCAGGGCTTAATAAAAACTAAAGCTAACTTACAAAACTAAGCGACTACACGCTAAGGGCACCCCCTGCGGGGTTCGGACCTCGGCTTAGGGCGTCGCTGGGGGGGGGACAGCAAGGGACAGCTGGATCGGGGGTTTTTTAAAACTACTGGCTCAGCGGCAACGCGGGCTGGCTCGAGCAAGGGTCGGGGGGATGGTAATGGACAGGGTCGTCGCGACGGGCCTCGACGGCGAGGACGGAACGACGGAAATTTGTGTCTGTATGCTGATCTAACAGTGCTAGTAGCCGGGCTGCTCTCCTGGAGGAGAGTGGTGGCATCGTCGGGGGCAACGAGGGTATGCCGTGGACGGCGAACCTTACTGATGCGGGACGGGGTGTATCGGGAGGCGGCCGCAATCAGGGGATTGCGGTGCTTTATGGCAGTGTCAAAGAAACGCTTCGAGAGGCGTTTCATGAACTGCTGAACTGTGGGGAGTTTAAAATCTACATGAAGGTCCATGTTACGGAAGTAAAAGGGAGCTCCTGAGACCCTACGGAGGAACCGGTTTTGAAGTGTCTGCATTCGATGCAGATACTTGGGTTTGGCGTGCGCGAAGACGACGCAAGCGTATGTCATAATGGGACGGATTACAGCCTTATAGAGACGCAGTTTGCACCGGAGTGACAATTTGCTGCGTTCTGTAAGCATGAATTGGAGCCTACCGAGAGCAAAAGCGGCCCGCGAACGGACCTGCTTTATGTGCTCTGCGAAACTGAGGTGTTGGTCGAGAGTGACACTCAGGTACTTGGCATGCTTCGCCCAAGGGATCGGCTTGCCGTACATGGTGATCGGATTAGGGGGGTTGGGGAGGGCCCTACGAATTCTCCTAAAGAGAACAGCCTGGCTTTTATCGGGGTTGACCTCGATTCTCCATTTCCGGAACCAAGCGCCGAGGACGTTGGCCGAGTTCTGGAGAGTCTGAGCTATAGCTGGCGGACTGGTCCCTGTGTAGTAAATGGCCGTGTCATCGGCGAATAACGCCAATTGGGCCTTTTTACTCTTAGGGATGTCGCTAGTGAACAGGGTAAAGATTAGGGGGGAGAGAACGGAGCCCTGGGGGACTCCGGCACGAATCGGGTGGGGGGAGGAGAGAGCGCCCTCGATGCGGTAGCGGAAGGTGCGGTTCGACAAAAAGTCCCGTAAGATGAGCACGAGACGGTCGGGCACGCCGAGTTGGTATAGCTTATATATTAAGCCATTGTGCCAGACTTTGTCGAAAGCCTTCGCTATGTCGAAGAACAGGGCGCCAGTCATAGCGCCACGCTGGAAGCCGGCACTGATGTGCTCGACTATGCGGTGCGCTTGCTGGACGCACGAGTGTTGGGTACGGAGACCGAACTGCTCGTCCGGAATCAGGCTCTTCGCCTCGGCATAGTCCTTGAGACGCTTATAAATAAGCCTCTCGTAGATTTTGCCGAGCACGTTGAGCAGACTGATGGGGCGATAGCTGGTGGGGTCGGATTTGGGTTTGCCGGGTTTGGGGATACCTATAACAGAGGCCTCTTTCCAGGCTTGTGGAAACATGTTATTACTCATGGCGCCATTGAAGATGGCGGTCATGAGCATGATCAGTTGGGCGGGGAAGAGTTTGAATACCCTATTGGTAATTCCATCTGAGCCGGGGGCTTTACGAGCCTGAAGACCCTTGATGATGTCTTGCACCTCGTCAGGGGTGACGGGGGGCAGAGGATCATCAGGGTCTTCGACGGGCGGGAGAGAGGCTCTACGTTTGACCTCGGCGTCGACTTTGGCGAGGTGCTTTGGGTCGACCGGAAGGGAACTGGGGGAGCATTGGGACTCGAGACTGTCGGCTAGGAGCTCGGCTTTTTCAGAGCTATCGAAAGCGATGCTCTTGTCGGGACGGATGAGTGGAGGGGTGGAAGATTCTTCGGGAGCGCGAAGCTTCCTCTGAAGGGTCCAGAAGGCTTGGTGATTGGGCTCAAGTTCACCGAGTAACTTGTCCCAGTTGTCCGAACGAGCTTCGGCAATGCGTTTCTTTACAGCACGCTGTAAATTGCGCATGTGGGCTTTGTTCGCATCGCATAATTGATAATTAAAAGGTGAGGTTGGAGATGGCGCGCAGTACCCCGGGGTAGCTGTGGTATGCCATGAGGATTTTGATAGGGTCGCCCTTGGCGGCGTAGACCTGATCGGCCATCGCGATCGCCTCCGGGGTTTCGAACACTTGGTTCATAACCGCGAGGGTGTGGACGAGGATCTCCGTCGTGGTGGGCTTGATACCTGCTGGGGAAAGGGAAGGGACCTTTTTCGGGGCTGCCGAGGCAGGCTTCGAGGGGGCGGCGGGTGGAGTTGCCAAAAGGGCCACGGGGGAGGGGGTTGGCCCAGGGTTAACGGTAACCTTAGAAGGTGGGGCGCCCTGCGGACTCACCGTCCGCGTACCGGCCCATAGTGCTGCTCGACGAGGTGGGCAAGATGTTTGAGCGAATCATCGCAGCCCGCCTCGTCAGCCACTTGTGCGAAGAAGGGCCGGACCTAGATGAGTGGCAATTTGGTTTTCGGCACGGGCGCTCCACTATTCACGCGATCTCGCGGGTGAGAGTCCTGGCGGAGGAAACGGTGTCTCGGGGTAGGGTGGTGATGGCGGTGTCGTTAGACATTTCCAACGCCTTCAACACCCTGCCCTGGAGTTGTATCAGAGAGGCACTGCGCTTTCATCAAGTGCCTCTCTACCTCCATCGCATCGTTGGGGCTTATCTGTCGGAGAGGTGTGTCACCTACGTGGGACGTGATGGCGGTTACCAGCACCCCATGTCGTGCGGTGTTCCGCAGGGATCGGTCGTCGGACCGCTCCTGTGGAACATCGGCTACGACTGGGTGCTGAGGGGTGAGCTCCAGCCGGGCGTGCAGCTGACGTGTTACGCTGACGACACGTTGGTCACGGCCCGGGGGAGCTCGCACAGGGAAGCAGCGTTGCTGGCGACGGCGGCGGTCTCACAAGTTGTGGGCCGCATTCGGCGCCTCGGCCTGGAGGTGGCCCTCAACAAGTCGGAGGCCATGGTGTTCCATGGTCCCCGACGGGCGCCGCCGCCGGGATCACACATTGTGGTCGGGGGGGTCCGCATCGCTGTCGAGCCTACCATGAAGTACCTAGGATTGGTGCTCGACAGCCGGTGGGACTTTGGCCCCCACTTCCGGCGGCTTGCGCCCAAGTTGTTGGGCGCGGCCGGGGCGCTCTCAACGCTGCTTCCCAATCTGGGGGGCCCGAGCGCCACTTGCAGGCGGCTCTACGTGGGGATCGTGCGATCGATGGCCCTCTACGGGGCACCGATCTGGGCGGCTGACCTGACGGCCGGGAGTATCTCTGTCTTGCGAAAGCCACAGAGAGCTATGGCCGTCAGAGTCATAAGGGGATATCGCACGATCTCCTACGAGGCGGCATGCGCACTGGCCGGATCCCCGCCCTGGGACCTGGAGGCGAAGGTCCTCGCGTCACTGTTCCGGTGGCGCGAGGAAATGCGGGCGCGGGGCGAACGACCGATGCAGTAACAATTGGAGCTGCGTCGGTCTCAGCTCCACGAGGTCCTGGTGGCGGACTGGCGGGACAGGCTCTCACGCCCTACCGCCGGCCTCAACACCATCGAGGCGATCCGACCGGTGCTCAGCGAGTGGCTCGGAAGAAGGCACGGCTCCCTGACATTTCGAGCGACACAGGTTCTCTCGGGGCATGGTTGCTTCGGGAAGTTCCTGTGTCGCATAACCAGGGAGCCAGACGCTCGGTGTCACCACTGCGTCGACTGTCGGGAGGACACAGCACGGCATACGCTGGCAGAATGTGCCGCATGGCTGGAGCCGCGCCGTGCCCTCATCTCTGAAGTAGGCAGTGACCTGTGGCTGCCGGCCGTAGTGAACGCCATGGTCGGCAGTGAACAGGCCTGGGATGCGGTGGTATCCTTCTGCGAGCAAGTCATTTCGCAGAAGGAGGCTGCGGAGTGGGAGCGGGAGATCACCTCCCTCAACCCGGCCCGCAGTAGGCGCACCGGGCGTCGGAGGAGGGCAGACAATGCCCTCTTCCAGCCCCCCTAAATGGGTCCAGGGGCGACGGACGCGGGGCTAGTCCGTCGCCCCCCACAACAACATCTGGACCCGAGGCGGCGGCGCGTAGTGTTCCACGCGCGCCCCTCCAAGACGGTACGAGGGGAGTGTCGTACACCTCACTCCCGCTCGGCCGAGACGAGGCCCGCTGCAGCGGGCCGGCACCACGGGGGTTGCGGAAGAATTCTTTTTGATTCCCGCGACCCCCGGCGAAGGTGTGAGAGGGAACACCCGGGGTGGTTTTTAGTCAGTAAGAGTCTGACAGACCCCTCCGCCCTCCCCGGGGCGGGGGACATCCATGAGGATTTTCCCCCCGGATCAAAAAAAAAAAAAAAAAAGGGTTATCGGTAACCTTGGGCGCGGGGTTGGTAGCAGGGGGCTGAGAGATGGGGGCCGCGGTGACTGGAGCGTCGCTGCGGAGTAAGTTGGCCCAGGGCATGGGTCGTTGGGGGCTCAGTCGCACTGGCAACTGCGCTGAGGGCACTTTGAAAGTAGCCGAGGGGCTTTCCCTCTTCTGGCGATCGCTAGCGCGCTTCGCCAGTTTGGGGGAGGAAGCCTTGGGGGCTTTCGGGCAGCCACGGTAGTTGGCTGGGTGGCCGGATTGGCCACACAGTACGCAGCTCGGGGGTTCGGTGCATAGAGCCCGATCCTTGGGGCGGGGACAGTCCGCTGTGCCATGGTCACCCAGACACTTGACGCACCTGGGTGTGGCGTAGCAATTTGACTGCGCGTGACCATATAATTGGCAGCGATGGCACTGGCCAATTATGTTGGAGCGGCGGGGTTTCTCAATAGAGATCCCCGATAGTGAGCAGACCGACTTGATCTTGAAGATCGGGTGGTGCCCTTCTACAGGGTCACACACCACGAGGACCATGTCGTAAGCATGTCCGCGACGCGCCTTGTGAAGGCGGTGCACCGCTGAAACTGAGATGCCTTGGGCAGAGAGGTCATCCTTGATGTCGGCCGAAGGGATCTCCTTCGGGACTCGGCGGATGACTACGCGAGTCGGAGTCTCTTCAGGGAGGGCGTAGGTATGGAACGAGTAGTTCCTAGTACGCAGCATAGCGGTGAGCTCCCTGTAGTCCGCGGACGAGGGAACGGACACCTTGATGCCTTGTTGGGTCGATGTGGCGCTGGTGTACTGGATCTTACGATCCACGCACATCTTGGACACTTCGGTCCATTTGGCCTTGTCTTGGATATAGACCGGAGGCGGGGGCTTTTGCTTCTTTTCAGAAGCGGGAGCGGGTTTCGCCTTACTACCGCAGGGGCGGGGAGCCTGAGAAGGGGCAGGGGTGGGGGAGGAAGAGGCCGCTACGGCCTTTTTGGCTTTGCTGGCCTGGGACGAAGCGCCTTTCTTCCTCTTCCCTCCTTTTCCGACGACCTCGTAGTCGTCTTCCGAGGATGAGGAAGAGGCAGAGAGGGGGCCATCGTCGTCCGATATCGGAGCGGACGTGTCCATGCTCTCCGGTAGAGCTTGGACTGGGGTGGTGGGGGCAGCCTTTGTCATTACCGGGACAATAGAGCCCGGTGCAGCTGCGGACGGAACAATAGACGCGGCCGAGACAATGGGTCTCGCGCTAATTGGGTTCGCGGAAGCGGGCTCAATTGTCGGTAACGACAATAGAGCCGGAATTCCGGCAAGCGGCTTTGAGCAAGCCGCTTGAATAAGGCCTTGATCGGCCGGCGGGGGCGAGAGCGGGCTGTCGAGCGCGTCGCTGAAGTCAGCGACTGACGACGATGGCGCGGTGGGACTGCCGCGCAAAGCACGGCCGGAATGCTGGGCCACAAAGTTTGGGTCCGGGAGCAATTCCGTTAGGAAATAAGTGACCCATCTCGGGTCGTAGTCCGACATTGTCGGTAGGGAAAAATTAAAACCTAGATGCGAAAACACATGGCATTCGCAACCTATCAGCCCTATATCCTAATTCCCCGGGTGGATAGACCCGGGGATGTGTAGCCTCCCTGTCGGGTGCAGACAGGGAGGTGTGTACCTATGGTGAGCCCTAAGCTTGTAAACCGTTCGCCAATCTTATTGTGCGAACGGGCCCTGACCGGGTCTAGTGCGAAGGGGTAGACACTCCCAACCGACACTAGGTGTGTTGCTGTGGACGAAGTCAGAAACTAGAGTTGACTAGGAGATCCCCCAAGGCCAAACTTCTAGCTCTCGGCTCCAATTGACTGCCTCACCCTGAAGGGGATCGGCGGGTGTGATTGGGTCAACACCCCACTCGGCTTCGTTGACACCGTGAGGTTTCAACCGAGGACCACGAAACTGTGGTTTTACCCAGAGGGGGCTAAGACCGACGATAACGTTTTGACCAAAAATTTCTGTTAAGAAATAGCGACTGTAAATACCTCCTTGAAAAAGGCAGTAGTATACAGGAAACACTTGTAGTCGATGACTACGAAACTGGCGTCGACAGGAACGTCGACCGGAACACACTAGCGGCGAGACAGGGTGCGGCGAGCAGGTAGCGGAGAGCAGGTAGCGCGCGGCACGTCCGTCCGGGGCGAGCGTCGGGCAGCGAATCGAGTGAGCTCCGCACTCAAATCACACTCTTTTATAACGTCACCCCACCAGAGGCAATCGTTATTGACAAAACGGAATAAATTCAAATATTAAGTTTTTAATCTTACAAAAATGTTTTAATAATTTTAGTTATTTAAAAATAATCACAATTTATTTATAAAAAGCGATTAATGGATTTAATTAGTGTCGGTTTCGATATTAATTTAATGTCAATATCGTCACCTACCAAATCAGAGCGTATTTACTTACAAACATAAAACTTCTCTAAATATTAGCACTGACAAAACATATTTATAATTAGTAATGAAGTAATTATTTTAAAGTAAGCCAATGAAATCAGATAGGTGACAAAAACTAATTTTAATAATCAGCAGAATAATCTTCGCGGCGACATATATAATTATATTTGTATACTGCAAGGTGTTCAATAAAACATTCTACAAGTTAATTTCTGACCTTCTTTGCAGCATTGATTTACAGAAGAATCATACTGTCAATTAAGATTATATATCTTACATTTATAGACCTTAAATCGTTTTATATTAGGGTCCTATTCTTTACGTCGCATTGATGGCTATTATATGTTTGATGGTTTTCTGAGAAAAGTTGGCCTGTCACATGTCTATAATAATAAAACATGTTTTCTTTTTTTTCTTACTAATAATATGTTCTATCTATGTTTGAAAATAGTTTTCATATTTAATCTAAACAGGATCTGTTACTTTATTCGAGATAATTTTGTAGCTATAAATAAAGTAATGAAAGTTGCGTAAGCCAGCAAATTGTTTAATTTATTAACGTAAATTAATCCATAGTAAACCACGACCTTAATGTTACGATTAGTTTAATTACGCAACCCGTAAATTGACATGTAAACATGTAGAGATTCCAAGAATTAATTACAAGAAATTGTTAATTCCTATGAGTTATCGAGGCCGTTTTCCAATAAAACGTACCTAATAAGACTGGTATGTTAGCTAATTGTTGAGATTTCTCGACTGGTTCAGCGACTAAGTGATTGGTTCTCGTATCATCGGTTCGATTTCTGCATAACAAAAAATGTTTGAACGGCTTTACTACTATGAGGCAGTTGTTTCTGGGCTGAATGTTTGCGCAAGAGAGGGTTGTGTCTGTAAACGTGCCCACTGTAAGGTAGCTAGGCACTGTAGGCACTAGTATGGTGCAAAAATTAACATTATAAAAATAAAAAAAAATACTTTCGACACTAAACTTTCAGAACACCTACACCTATAAGTTATTGTTGAGTTTGTATCAAGTTTGTTTACAAAATTCTTTGAAAATCTTTTATTAAAAGAAATGTCTGAGTTAGCAAAGCACTGAATGATACCGATTCATTCTTTTATTTAGAAAAAATCTTTCATTCCGTTAAAAATAAGTTACTGTAGAATTGATATTATCTTATACACCCATCATTATTTGAAAGCTCGTTTCAAAGGATGTTTCGTCTAAACATGTCTCTCATAAAATTTCATTTTATACTTAAAAGAGTACGGCCGAACCGGCGCCGAATAAAAATATTCCAGACGGATAAAAATTTATAGCGGATCGGTCCGACAGGAAATATTGAAGAAGTTAGATTGAGGAAGTGACGACATTGTTATTATCGCCTCAATCCTGCTCGAGCTCTGAAACAATCTTTGGCATTCTCGCTCCAATCGCCCGTTGAGCAGTAAAACCTCTGTTATGATTTCCATCGTCAACTTTCATCTTTAAATATTATTATTCTTCGAATTTCAATAAATGTCTTCTGACAATAGAGAGAGCTACTATTAAATGGAACATGTATTTTACATGAAAGTTTCATTGTATTCTAAATAAAAAAATGGTATGTTGGTTCTTTTGCGGGAAATAATTTTTCAAGACGAAACAATTGGCCTTAGTTTAAACACTGCTTGCTCACAACTCAAGAGGGCGGAAGCGAAAATTTCAGCTTTTTCACAGTGAATTTTTTGTCGTACTTATACCTAAAACAAAGCGTAATGACCCGCACGGCACGCATTTGTTCGGGAACAATCCGAATAGGCCATTTTTCATGTGGAACAATTGAGGGCGGTACTCCGACACAATTGGCAGAGTATTTTGTCAAGCAGTTGTCGTACGAGACTCGAGCGCAGAACATAATAAGTGCACTCCACACGCCCATTCGACTAGTCTGAACGAAAACGAAGGTTTATGAATATACATATTTATTTTTGTTGTTCTTCTAATTTTCTGCTGACGATTTGGCAAATAATTCATTCACAAAAAGCTTAGTTTCTCATATTTTCCGATAAAATACTGTATTTATTTTTCACGTATTATTTGATACAGAGTGGTAATTTGAAGTAGTTTTGACAATTAAAGCCATAGAATTACAAAGTCTATAATTATGGTAAAGGTTCTGAGGAGACGAAATCTATGTTTCATAAAATTTACTAAAGAAAATAATTATATTTTCACATTACATGAAAGAAAACAATAAAGCACGTATCTAAGTATTATTTATGGTATTAATCACCTGACGAAGTGTGTTGGCCGATAGGGCATAAAATCTCGCCTCTTATGATTTCATGGCGGCTGGAGGCAGTGCGCTGGAATTTTTCGTTTTATTTTATGATGCCGAGCACTGTCGCGGAGAAATATTGGCTCAGCGGAATAGCTCGTAAAGAAAGCCGTTTTCTTTCCACGGGGTTACGCACCGCAACTACATCGCCGCCTTCTGCTTACATTTTATTATTAGGCCTCATCCAGATTTTATACCACACGAGATATCATTTTTAATTAGGTTTGCTTAGAAAACACGGATGTTAAGTTTAAATAAACCTTTTTCTCCGACTTTTTATTCTTCTTTTCACAGAAAGAGTTCTACATAAAAAATGAGCAGTTCAAGATTAAAAAGGGATTAAAAGGAAAGTTCTACATTAGTTTTTGAATCGTCGGTTCGACGGCGGGCGGCGGCGGATTGCACGGAGGTTCGCATTTTGCCGGTTCGGCTCACCGATCCTTTTTCCTCGCACATCATTATTCAAGTTAAGTGGACAGGCCCCGGTCAGGTTAGTGGATGAGTAACAAAAATTCAGGGGGTTGAACACAAATCGGAATATCGTATCATGAAAGGTCAGACACATATGTATGTTAGGGTTGAATTTCTTATTATATTTTGAGATTGATGCAGAATAATGGGTTACAAATTATGTATGTATGTTCTTGCTGTTACAAGTGTAGCTTGTCAGTGTGATGGAGGTTAATAAAAGTATTACAGGTATTTCGTTTTATTTTCAAATACAAGAATATATTAGTATTGTGTGAATATTTTGTCAATAATAGTTTATATTTAGGTAATCAAATTGGCAGATTTCCGTTTGCTGTTAAAGTAAAATAAATAAATAGATGAGTTCCAGCACGAATGTATGTGATACTCTGAACACCTAAGCACAAATAAACACAACGGTAAGTGTTGTTTTCTTGTAGCTTTAAAACTCTGTCAGACTCAACACGACATTTATCGTGTACAATCATCATCTAGACTCACACCTCACATGACAAGGAGTCAGTCGACGTCGAGAACATATAGCATCAAGTACTTATTCATGAGACAAGTAATAGTGTCCCAGCTCCCCTAGCTGTCAGGACTCGGCTCGTGCGGCGTGAACGGCACAGGCCATTTGCGAAAATTCAACAATACCATTGGATTTCTCCCGAGACTGCTCCTCACCGTCTCTATAATAAGCTAAGCAGATGTAGCGTGGTTACATCGGCTTGTGATCAATAGTGACGTAAGGATGGGAGTAGTTTTAAAGTTGTGATAATCATGGTGTCACTGCAAATTGTCGAGGAGAAAATAATCTGTTAATAACAGGATTTGAACAGTACCCTGTTTAGATGTAGTTATAACTTGCAGCAAGACCCATGTCGACCAGTGATTTATTGAACTTCACTTTAACTAAGGGGTTTAACTAGGGAATTTCACCAATGAAACTGATTGCGATCAGCATATAAACCCCGTTTATAAGCGGTTCAGTATCATTATCTTCTATGGAATATTGATACTGTCAGGTCTTGAACGCGGTTAAGATGTGCTGATCACGTTTAGTTTCACTTAGGAAGCTAAAATAATTTTAGTTATTTTTTTTTTCTAGCATCTATTTTATTAATAATAATCTAATCTAATTAATTTGCTATTCCTAAAACCACTGAATGTAACTGGACGAAAATCACAGACTATCAAGCAGAAAAATAATTGCTAATTAAACATAATTGTTCCCAGCGAGGTTGGGCTAACGTGTCATTATAAGGTACGGCAAACGTAAGGCTGATAGTTGGTCGTTACCGTAATGTCTTAGATGAACGGAGATTCTATGTGATCGGTTAATTAACTTACTAAGCATCTAATAAACCATCTTAGATTATTATTACGAGATTGTTTGTATACGCCGGCTGGGCATTTATTAGGAATAGCTATAATTACATGATTTGCAAGGCTTTGTGTGATGTGTTTGTAGATTCGTTTCTAGCGTCTACGGCTGCTAAGTAATAGTTTAATTACTATAATTAGCCTGCAATGTTCCTATGGCTAGGACACAGGACTCCTCTCTTCGAAAGAGGGCCGTTATCTGCCACGTGGGCCCAGTACGGGTTGATGGATATCACATGTCTTCGATTTTTTTTTCTAAGACATGCGGGTTTTCCTCTCGATGTTTTGCTTCACCGTTTTGAAAGCAGTGGTGATGGAATTATTAACACAAAGTATAGCGCCTTTTTGGGTTCGAACCCACGACCTACAACTCGTTAGTCGGGGTGGTTACTGGGCCACCATTGCTTTCCTATAGTTTAATTATCTGACGAAAAATGTTACACTAATTTTGTTCCGTTTTTTAATTATTGTGGTGGATATTTGACTGTTAGACAACTCTTGAATTATGTAAAAAGTATAATAGGGTAAAAAAGTGGAATGGACTTCATTTTGAAAATCAATAAGAAACCTTTATACTTAAAAAGCTGAGTTTTACTGATAGTGCGATGGACACGTAAGGGTGCGTTTCTTGGCCATCTTTTTCCCGCTACCGTACCACGTAGCTACTGAACGGCGGCGGTTTTAGCCCTCTGTCAGTGTGCATGTAGCTTTATTTTAGTTAGGTATAGTAATCTCAATGACATTGAATGCTCTGTAAGTTCTATTTTAATGGATTGTACTGAGTAGGTTTTTTATTACGAAGTGTACGTTATTCACTTTTTGTTAGGTCAATATTTATTAGCAGTAGCATCTTATAAATAAACTGCGTTTTACTAGTTTATTTAGTCTTTAATTGAAGTCCGGTATAAGGATCAACATCCTATAATACAAATAGGTAGGTATAACCCAGTTTTCACCCTTATGTCCTTAGTATTAAACTTGAAAAGTGGTCCACCCCTAGTGTCCGTGAATGTCGATGGTACGAATTGTATAATTTATTAATAGTCTTATGAAAAACAAGAAAAAAACACACAAAACCTTCTATTTTTTAAGCATTCTGTGTTAGTCCATCAGTCCGAATAAAACACTAACAAAAACCTGTACCCAAGTGTTTACAGTTTACATAAAAATAGCGAAGGTTCCCGAGCGAAAAGACAGATCCTTGCCGAGATTTATAGAAGGCGAGGTCACTTGAGTAATGTCTCGCAAATGTTAATTATGTACATCGGGGATACATTCATTAATTCGACTTAGGGCCCATTCAAAATGTTACGTCGTTAACGAGTATAGTGGGGTGAAGGGAATTTATAGAAACTATTTGATGTCCGAAAATACAAACGTGAGGTTATTTGGAAAAAAACATTGTGTAATTTTTTGTTTACATGTATAATTGTATATTAATAAATTTGATTTTACAAACTATATTATTATATTGTAGTACTTAATACAATATAATAATAAAATAACTAATATTTTTTCTACATACACAATAATCTATTGTGTAATTAGAAAATAAAAAAAAACATCCACCAATTCGCAATGGGCCTTTTTTTTTTTTTAAGGCTGGGAAATCAAAACCCATCCATGTTCCTTCCGTAGCCGTTTATGTTCCGGGGTAGCGGTAACCCTTTCGGACAATCCCGCTTACCCGCCAGGCTTGGCCCTGACGGGCCCCCTTCATACGCTGACATCTCTTTGAGGCGCGCGTGCGTGCGTGCCTGCGTGGTGGCCCAGTCTCTTTAACAGAGAGATAGGCCTATGTTTCAGCAGTGTCTAAAAGAAGAACTTTCTAGGCTGATTATGATATTAAATGCGACCATAACCTCACATGGTTACCAGGTAAGTAATAACTACTAGTTGGGAACCTACTAGTTGGGAAAATATGCTATTCAATGAAAAAAATAACGTTAACGTAACTGTTAACGTTATTTTTTTCATTGAATAGCATATTTTTATAGCATAAGTCACAAAGCTACAAAGTACTACGAATCCTTCATTCCAGTAAGCTTGTCATGATTACGTACAAATAAACGGTTGTAAGTCCTTAGCACATAACGCTGTATTACGAGAGCTCTCGCGTTTAATTTCTCAACACTTAATTATTTCAATATTTGCAGCAGAAGTAATTAAACGTTGGCGAAATTATGTAATTATCGCTCATGCACGAAATATGGAACGGCTCTCAATTATATTTTCTTTTTAAACTAGACGTTCTTTTTTACGTACTAAGTGTTTATTTATAAATATTATAATGGATAAAATAAAGTGTAAACTTGAAAGTATTTAATTTAATCATTCAACAACAGCCTCATAGCAAAGGTTAGGTTTAGCAGGGATTCCCCGCATGGTTATATTTTATTGATCATTTATATTTGTTTCGATTGTGGGATTACATTTTACTATTATTCACATACGGTTTGACGGCTGTTAGGTAATTGTAACCTACAGTATTCGTGTCGTGTGATATCTGATTTATTCAATATCTTTGGTGCACGTGTTATCTCCGAATCTGAGAGGTCAAAATGTATAATTTATCTACATTTAAAAATTAATCTTTCATTTCTTATAATTGGCATTGCAAATAAAAGAATGAAACCCTCGTTAATATTTAATAGCCACTCCAAACCTGCAACGCTTAGCATTTCGTTTAAATGGGCGAACGATCATAGATAAATATAGTTTGAATGGATACCGATAAATTCGGTTTCACGGCAGAGGTTTATTCGTTTACGTAAACTTTGAGATTGGCTCTAACAAGGCTGGGAGAGGCGGAGAGAACGCCGGTGATTTCTACTCTTAAAATCCAATTTAAATGCATTCCTCTGTGCCACAGGAGGGCCCGCCGATACGCCCCGGGGGCCAATTAACTTATTCATCCTTAACATTTCATTGCTCAACTTGGATACTACTTTTACGCTTTAGGTACTTTCCACGTCTCATCCTTATGGAGACGGTATGATTACCTGCCGTTAACTCCTGCCCTTGGATTTGCATAACATAAATACTTTCAAGTGGTTCTACGGACTCTTTGTGCGGAGATATTGACTTGGGTCTGTTTTTGTTGGTTACGAAAAATAGTAGCAAGCTACCTGCACGAATGTAGAAACATATATTTTAATATGTGCGCTGGTATATAAACATAGCTTTCCCACAGTAATTAAAACTCATTCACGTCATTTCGTATCTTTCACCTCTAGACTACCTCCACAAGCGAATCAATAATAAGAGAAGTTGAAACAAGATTATTTTCTGCATGTAGGTTGCTTACTAATATAGGTACATTCAAATAAATGTTTGCTAACACAACCAATAACAAGTTGTCAGCTGATATAAAAGGGCTCCAAGATGTCCTCCGCGAAGTCTCCGAAAGTCATTTAAAATGTAATTTGAACAGCCTAATAGAAACGTTCTCACTAAGAATTGTTGCAAAGTGTAATGGGTTCAGGTGAAATTAACGCAGAAAAATAGGAAAAGTTAGAACGAGTTTCCCGCGAAGGTTTTTTGCCTTCGCCAAGTAGCGCTGTGATTGTAAACCGGTGAATTTATAATGCTATTTTCGAACTCCACTTCATCGAGAAGTTTTAAACCGGTTCATAATTTTGCTTGAGAGTACGTAACGTTTAGTATTGAAAGGTAAATTCAATAAGTAGGAGTTGAGCAATAAAAACGATTTATTTGCGTACATTTGGGGCGTTTGATAATGAGTTTGATATACGGCGCTGGCAGAACAGAACACACAACACGTTCGCGGGACACTTTGCTCTGTGTGCGCTGTGCCTAATGTGACGTATGGCTTCCTGTGCTGCTAAATTTTCCAAATGACTGTTTCCGTGTCTGCGCGGCTGGAAAGGGTTGGAAATGATTTATCTTGTTGGAAAAATCACAAACACATTTTTATTTAATGCAATATTTTCGTATGCAAATTGAGACTGGTAATGTGTACGTTAAACTTCGGGGGCCTTGTACAGACAAACAACAATCATGTCTGCAAGTCTTGATAGTCGTAATAACCACTTAATTAAAAGAATAATGATAAAGTTTTTTTGCCGAAAATACTTGTTCATTATTAACAGAATTATGGCTATAAAATTATTTACTTTGTTTATAGCATAAAAAAACAAAACATCCCTCAAAATCATCACGTTTATCTCGAAAAACAGCATTAGGAAGCCTTAGACATGACCCCAAAAAAATCTGTCCGCAATTGAATTATGGATAAAAAATAAAACGTTGCTTTTCAGACATCTTTCGGACCCTATTTATTTGAAAAGGATGAGATGACTCAAGCAGATTCGCGCGATAGCTGCGCGCTCTCTGTGGATTACTTTGCAAGTCTTTTATACGAGAGGCCAGTATCATCACTACTTAAGGATATTAAAATCCCCTATTTGTGTAAGGAGCTTGTTTTCTCGCTGACTGTGGAGCGTTTATCGAATAATCCTGATAAAGCTGAGTGAATTGAGCGTGAACAATACTGAAATAGAATAGAATAAATAAACTGTAGATATGGCGAAATGTAAGTAGCATAGTCATTTCTCAGAAAATTCCGGTAAACTCTAGCTGAAATCAACTTTAACGTTTATTATATGCGCAGATTCATTAATTAAAGTTAAATAACGAGTAGATTCAAAGAATTATTATGTTATTATTTTGATAAGAATATTCGTCGAAACAACTAAGATAAGTACCTACCAATGTCAATATTATTAATAGCCGCTAGTCTATCTGTCTTGAACTCTTGACAACAATTCTATTCTATCGAGACGACCTGTCCAGCTATTTAATTTATGAAAAAGTACCACTTCATCCGCGACTTCATCCGCGTGGATATTTTTTGAAATAATAGACATTCGGGGATAATGTGGCGTTTGCGTAGTGAAAGAATTTTCGGAATCGGATCAGTATTCCGAATATTACCCCTTACATACAAACTTACAAACAAATACCTCTTTATAAATTTGTATAAATGTAGGAGTTCTGCAATCACACAAAAATACTATTTATCTTGCACTCATAGATGTTACTTGATACAGACGTAATTGGGTGATGTGTGTGACTTATAAAAAGTCAACAAGTTTTAAAGAACACGTGAAGCAAATGATGTCTTCCCCGGAACATAAAGTGAATAAAAGAGACGTATTCGACGATTTCTACACTCCCGGACACGTGAACCGAGCCGCCCTGTATAATTTGTCTAAGGATTTCTTTTTTTTTTTAATAAAGGTTCTATAAAGATACTGTTTTGAAGCCACTATTATTTTAGTTTGTCATTGTTCCTCATTTGAAATCGTAATACTACAAAAAATATGGTTTCAATTGCGATTCTTATGGCGTAAATTATCCTTTTGAAGAAAATTTATTTAAAATTGTGTTACCTCTAAGACCATCTACAAAGACTGTTATGTTGTTATAGCACGCAATGATTGATTGCCTGTATGACGTGCTATGTATTGTATTACCACGCTTAAAAGATGATAATTTTTTGAATTTGCAGTTTATGGAGTTGGTTGGTTAAATCGGACACGTTTTCAGCTCTTCCCATAGCCCTGATATGAAGCCTATAGAGCTCTCATGGAATGGTACTGGCAATTCTGATACTAATGACATGCAGGTATTCTCGAACAATTGTTGTAGGGTTCGCCCTTGCCCACGAAAATCTAGCCCCAAAACTCAGCATCAAGTGACCCTATAACCATTAACGAATGTATCGCTACTTAGTCCGGTCACAATCTCAAGGCCAGTTTTTCCTTCGGTGGAAATTCCGCCTCAAACTGTTCATGACCCACCGCTATAACTTAGGTGAGTTATGGCGGTAGGCCATGGACAGTCTTCAATGCAACATTGCTGAAATAGTTCTCCCAGTCTTCGGTAAACTTTCTGTTGATAGTCTTATTAAGCAACAAAAAAAAATAACGAAATAGCTATTGATTTACAGATGCTCTAATCAAAGCTGTTGATTCTTTAATAGAGACAAAACGTCCTTATTGATCCTATGAAGTTGTCCTTCTTTAAACTTCGGGAATTGAAATTTGGAACTTTGATGCCGAAATGATGGCCAGTATGTCAGCTTCTAAACAGAACTTTTTCTGTGACTTAATATTATTTTGATGTTTTAGTCCTTTTAACATAAAAATGCGCTTTGACTCGATTTAGGAGCCCGAAAGTGTAATATAGATACTTAGCAGTTTCAAGTTGTATTTAAATTACTTGTTAGTTAATAGGCTAGATTGTAATGTGAATATTGTATCACCAACTGTAATTATTTAGAAAGAAAAGTAAAAAAAAAAAAATGTAAGGGTCTTATTTGCGCTTTGACCTTATCTACGAATTAAGGAAAAAACATCATTATATTGTTATCGCAGCCTCTAAGTACATATAAGTGCGAAGAAACTTTGTTATTACAGAAATATTCAAATTAATAGTGATATCGGTTTCTGAGGGCGAGGATCACTTCGCAATAAACATTGCTATCTTGCTGACCTTACAGACGCAAGCTAAGAGTTAAGTAAATTTAACCCAAATGTAATAATAGAGATACAACACGAAAATTCAGTCGAATCAAATCACTGGCACTGTCTACATACATTGAGTGTCGTTTTGTGAGAATAAGAGTTCAAAGTTCTTCAGGAATTTGAATTTTGTTAGTATTTGTATTTTTTTTTAAAAGGCTTAGGGTCTGTTTCACGACTCCTGAATTAGGAGGAATTAACTTATCTCGGCGTTAATTCATTTTTATTTTTATCTGGTGGAAACATTTTTATAAGCAAACTGTGAAACAAGCCTTAAGATTGACGTTAATTGGGTGTTTGTTAGTTAATACTGCATGGAGCGAGCTAGAGAATTAAGTCAACGCATGCCACATTACATAGATGCTACAGTGTGTTCTCGCACTTGAGTTTCTTTTAAGCACCTGGTTAAAGGTTATGAATACTATGTATATGCCAGCGAGACATTCATATGAAATATCACAAGGAAATTGTCTCGAGCTTTTTTGAATTAACGTCTCGTCAGGGTTTATATTTTCTAATTGGTTAGTGTTTCTACCACCATTATGCTAATGAATTAATAAAATTAGTAAAGTTATTTTCTTCAAATTATTTTTTTAAAGTACTCATAAGCTGCAAAAAAACTTGGTAAAACTTTGATATTAATAATCACGTTTCATAATTTCAGGTAGATAATCAAAATGAACAAAGCTCTGTTGATACTGTTGGCTACGCTTGCCGTATTGGCAATTACTGAAGCGAGATATACGTGGTAAGTACCAATATTGTTGATCTTATGCCCAGTAGACTGGAGAACTGTAACATAAAATGTACAAACCTCCCAAACTTATGGCAATGTAACTTGTAGCCGGCATTATAAACATAAAGCCTCTCTATTCCCTGACATCCAGGCAGAGGTGACATACTTACAGATTGTGTTTAAGTAAAGAGGGCCTATCGTCAGCAACCAAGCAGAAATCCAGACTCCAAGTCGCACTTTTGTGCCGGGTCCGCGGGATTGTCCGAAATGGTAACCGCTGCCCCGGAACACGTAGGGCTAAGAAGGGAGGGAACATGGATTGGCAGTATTCAGCAGTGATAGCCTAGTGGTGTGACCACCGGACTGCCAAGTCATAGGTCTCGAGTTCCAACCCAAGGCACGCACCTCTGATTTTTCGGATTCATGTGCATATTGTATAATTATCACTTGCTTAAAATTGGTGAAGGAAAACATCGTGAGGAATAATTTGCCCAAGAGATATTTCTCAACAGCATGTGATGCTAAGTCAGAGGCCCATGGGCAGCATTAAAATTACTCTGACACCAGGTTAGTTACTAACCACACGAAAAAAAAAAAGTATTCTGTAAAAGTCTGTCACTTCCTTCCGCTCCACCCACAGCCGGGTGAGTGTCATTTGAAGATTTTCCATCGTTAAAAAAAAGGTGCACTTTAAAAATGTTGATGCATATATCCAGTACCGCTTTGTCCAATCTGCGGATAAGCCATACTGAACAGTAGAAACGAAGCAGTCTGCATGTCTTATTGTTACTTACCAAAACTTTTTCTTAGTTTCACTGAAGTCATCTTAAGCAAAGACAACACTCCTAGAGCCTAGACAAGTGTCAATCACTACGTGTCGATTCGATTTCGAAAATTGTTGGTCGAACAATTCGTTATCTCAGCGATTCGGATTGTCAAGAACGCCACTTGTCAACGCTTTTGTATGGGAATATTGATCGAGTTTCGTTACACAATTTGACATTGTCTAGCACTTAGCACTCGAAAACGATTGATCACGTAACATTCGAAAGCTATATGCCAATTCCATACGGATTTATCTAATTTCGCTATCGTCAATGAAAATGTTACTTTGTCTTGGCCCCCTGATTCCTAAGGCAAGGTCTAATTTCCATCTCGAGCAAAGCGTAATTGAGTTCTTATGTGTTGTTGCCCAGTTTAACATTGAAATTGGAATTGTACACAATAAATGGCGATTATATTATGCGACTGCCCCGTTGTTCTGGTGGTCACAGGCGCTACTACTGGGCATGAGTTCCTAGGTTCGATTCCCGGGTCGTGCAAAGTGTTATTAGGTTTTCCAACTAGAATTATGGCAGTCCAGTCTGGATTTGTGTTCGGTTGGTGGCAATAGGCTGGCCCCCTATTACATGGGACTCAAACATAACTGGCGAAATTTGAATGTACTATAGGTACACCTCTGTCTAACTCTTCCGGGATTACAGCCGTCATAAGTCACCAAAGCATCATCATTTCCTACACCCAACACCAATAATTATTTCATTTTCAAGACTATGCCGATATCGATAGCGTTTCATAACGACAGTCCGTGGGGATCGACTTCTTGGTGCTATTCGCCAAAGAAATATTATTATCTTGATAAACCTTCAATATTATTTACCTTTCTTTTTTGTTTCAGCCGTTCACGGTGTGACGAAGTAAGTATGAGCATGCGCAGCATACTAGAATATACTAATACTACTACACTAATACTACCACTAGTAGGCTACTATAATATACTAATATTCTTCTTTCTTTCCTAAGTGCAATTTTCGTTGTCATTAAGGTCTTGACGTTAAATGTCACTTTCGCAGAATGTCATCGTGACAATTTTGTTCACTTTCGCATAATGCGAGTAGTTCAAGAAAGTAAATAAATCAGTGCAGTTAATTTATTCCGATATTTGCATTTGTTTTATGTTCGGTTTCTAGGTTTCACTTTCCTTAAAATATGTTGAGTAGCGTTATATTATATTAAACGCAACACAAATTAAGTCAATAAGAGCAGTAGGTTAATGAAAATATTGTGTGTTCTATTCTTCTTTTGCTGACAATATTACATCCTAACGATATTTGATTAACTCAAAAAACTCAAACAATCATAATTGCCATGATTAGCCCATAATCATGTAATATTATGATTGTGTAGTTATTAAAAACTTTATTTATTCAGACCAACGATACGAATTAAACACAAATCTTAAATACAATAAATACAACGTAAAACATATATCTATTATGTACAAGTGGTAAAAAAAGGGAAGAGCTCATAGGGTGTTCATCCCCATTACTGTCGGTGGGGTATGTGCCCAAAAGGCTGGCAGCGTTGCCACGTTGGATGGCAATGCTGATTTTTTGGCCTAAAAATTGACATGCCCTCTGGTCCCGTGTAGAGTCGACCAATTAATAATAAGTTATTAGCATTCACGATAATATTTAGCAGTAATTTAGATCAGATCACAGGTGAAGGATATAATAATGCCGTCTGCAATCACTATTCGAACCGATTGTTATTGTAACCCACATACTCGTACCATCTGGTGCGGTATCATGTTTGCATAAATATTTTTGGCATTAACATCATATCGACCAAACTTTGAATGCGTGATTTATCGGTTATATTATTTTTACCCGACTGCAGCGAAGCCAAAGAAGGAGGGTTATGTGTTTGACTTGTATGTATGTAGCGTAAGTGTGCCTGAGTTCTGTTCTACTGTTTTTATCTCTTTTCTGTCTTAAATATTTAGAATTATTGCAATTTCTACACCTATTATGAAATTATTTGATGATTTTATTTAGTTTAGAAAGTAAATAAAATCATCAAATAATTTTATCTCTCTCTTACCTTGTAGAAACAAAAAACAGATACATTCAAAACTTTGTATTTTAACAAAAATTTGCTATTAACTCGAAAGTATTTTAATTTATGACGTCATTCATTTATAGAAATCAAGAAACAAATGTGCTGACTCGAGTTCGTCATCGTCATCGTCCTCGTCATCTTCTTCATCATCATCATCGTCTTCATCCTCCGAAGAGGATGGCAGAGACTGCGGTAACTGCTGCGGTAATTGCTGCGGTAACTGCTGCGGTAACAATGTAAGTACCTAAAGATATGGTCCTGTGCACGATGCACTTGACTGCTAAGAATCGTCTGTTCCGAAAGTATATACCCACGAAGTAAATACACAAGTCTCACCATTTATGGAACTGAAGGCATTGTGTTTCTTGAATATTGGTCTTGTTTTGGTGGGTGCTGATAAAATTATAAAATAATAGTTATTTGTTATGCAAGGCTGCAAAGTTGATTTTTGGCGCAAGTGCTGTTTTCAAAGGTACGACACGCAGAAAAACTTTGCTGCCGAGCGAAACACACAACTTTTCACCTCACTACAGCGAGGAAAATGCTAGGTGCCAGAAAACAGCGGTTATACATAATATGTTGAGTTTTATTTTATTCTATTAAGTAAATAACAGATACTTGGCAATGTATCTTATGAGATACATAGAATATCTCCAAAATTAGATGTATTTGTTTTTTCTCAATCCTACTGGTTGTCTAAGAAGAATGAAAGAATTGTCAGAACGCGGAATTTGTACGTTATTTTTAGGAAATATTAGAATGTGACGTCACAGGTTTTTGGAATCAAATAGAACACTAGAAAGGTTCGAATTTTAAAAACTCTTTCCACGCTAGCGCGCAAAATGCACTTTTTAACCGACTTCAAAAAAGGAGGAGGTTATGCGCTCAAATTTCGAATGTTAAACAGACTATTTCCGAGCATGTGAGAGTGAAACGAAAATTTATTGTAATCGGTTTATAAAGGCATCGCTAATATAATATTAATTATTATAAATTATAATATTAATTTAAATATAAAAAAAACTGTTGCCTAAAGACATGTGGGTAACTATGATTGCATGGTGCAAACAGGCAAAGGCTTCTAAGAATCATAAGGGGTTTGCCCTGATGTCCATGAATCAACAATAAACTAGTTTACCGAAGTCATTCGTCATTCAAGGCCTACTTAAACAAATAGTTGGAATTAATAGTCACATCATTTCTAACGTAAGAGACTGGCTTGACAAAATAAACAATTCAAAGTGCTAAGCTTAAGCGCGAAAAATCTTAAAACTGACCATTACCTGTCAGTCAGATAATACTTAGTAAGTCAGGAGCTCGTGGCTAAGTAATAACAGCCGCACAGGTCTATCCGTCTGGTTAAGCTACGCTTGCCGCGGTTGACTTTGTATGGGTGGCCATCTTTACAAACCGAGACTCCTCCGTGCCTCGGAAAACACGTTAAGTCGTTGGTCCCGGCTATCATTTGTGCATCTTTGACAGTCGTTACAGGTCGTCAGAAACCCGAAAATCTGACAGCCATTCTTACCACAGGGTATCGTATTACACGTATGTTGTGGAAGGCAGATAGGCAGTCGCTCCATGTTAAATACGTATTCAGCTGCATCCGGTTAGACTGGAAGCCGAGCCCAATATAGTTGGGAAAAGACTCGGCAGATTGAATAACTCGTACTCTACTTCTACGTCGGTAGTCTACAGGGAAATGAAAATTCGCTGTACAAACAATTAATAAAAAAAAGCTAAAAAAAATGGCGTGAAATAAGACAGCTAGCACGCTTTAGACCCAAGAATTACATGTTTTCATGTTAATCCTGCCTAGCCAGAGACTACAGAGAAACAGTGAAACTGTGAAATACTTCAATTTGTTCGTAGAATGTTAACATTACGAGTTTCTTGGAGCGAGCCTCGATTGCGACTGTAATGAGCAATAATGATGAAACTGCTCCCCGAACTTTTACCGAGCTTTATTTTATTTACACTTTAACAGATATTAGGAGGGAGGACTCTTTGATTTACTACCTTTTAGTTAGCTATGTTGAGGCTCTTACAAGTAATGAAATTTTTGACAGTTGTTAACGATTGTCAAATCATTATTTTTACATTTAAAAAAATCTAATTAATTAAAATTCTACATTCACTGTTAGATAACGCACAGCTTAGTCTTTTGGGTAGAATCATGAATTTTTGCACAAGTGTTTCATAAATATGAAAAGAGCACCAAAGTTTGTACGGAGGTTCGTCATTTTGGCCGATGGGAAACCTAATTGGGCATACGGCTTGTAGAACAATAGAGGAAAAAATGTGTGCATACTAAGAAAGTTTCTTTCCCCGGAGGAAAATGGAAAACGGGGAATCTTAGACCCTTTTTCCGATCCCCAAAGACTAGTTGTGAAATTGAAAATTGCACATACAACTTTCATAGTAATGTGTCAGAAAAATCTCACTATTGAGAATAAAAGCCCTTTTAAAATTCCGCAAAACTTTAAAATAAATTTAATAATGTAAATAATTCCAAAGCTTGTAAATTCTCTGAACAAATTGAATTTGGGTGAATACTGAAACCATCGCTGTAAATAATCGTTTGTATTTTTGCAATAAGACTGAAACATGTTATTTTAAACACGGTTGTTTTTACTGTGTGGCCAGTCTGTTTGAACGAATACAGTTTTATTTGTCACTAGCTGCTGCCAGCGGCTTCGCCCGCGTCGATGTCTCAATTATCCCAAGGAAACGTACTACTGGGATAAAAAGTCTGGATAAAAGATCTTGTGTGTTAATCCAGGTCATAAACTATCTCTGTGTCAAGTTCCATCCTGATCCGTACAGCCGTTTGAGCGTTAAGGACGGACAAACATACAAACTCGCACACGCATAAACTTTCGCCTTTATAATATTAGTGTGATTTTATAAACGTATCACTAGTTATGTTTATTTTAACGTCGGGATTTCCGCACTGTATTTCTGAACCACAGAATTTCGTATTTATTCTAAAAAATGATCGTGACAAGTGATTGACATATTTTTTCTACATTTCAGGGCAGAAAACACCATAAAGGTTCTTCTTCGTCGTCTTCTTCATCATCATCATCATCATCATCGTCATCATCTTCTTCGTCGTCGTCGTCGTCATCGTCTTCCGAAGAGGATCAATCTAACGTTAAGTGTCCCTATGAGGTTAGTACTGTGAACCGTGTGTGTCCCGCTTCCAATTCCAACTCAATCTGTTAGGAGAATGTTCTAGCAAAGATGTGTTTATAAATATATAAGTTGACTGGTAATTAGTGACCGATATTTAAACACGTGTTTGTAGTCATGATTACAATCAACTTTCCCAAAGAAACTGTTGTTGTATACTCAATAGTTTTATTTTTATCACTAATTACCAGACACCTTATATAATTTAAGAATACAATAACAGTTTCTTTCTATCTTTGAGCTAAATAAATTTAACTTACCTTACCTTATAACCGTTAAAGTCTGTCTTTTCTCAGGAAAGGCTGGGCAAACAAATCAGAAAGTTTGACAACCGTTGATCGCAAATACGAAAGTACCTACTTATTTGTTGTCTGGCTTTCGGACATCTCTTTACTACTACATCTGACTTCACAGAAGTTGTGGAATCGTCTCATATTATAATTTCTTTAAATCATTGAAAAAAACCGTGATATAAAATGTATTTACCTCTCGTTATGTTTGTTCCAGCCTAAGAAATCTGGGTATTTCAAGATCAGGTGCGCCGCTGGTATCAAGCACTAAAATCATGATGGCCGAACCAATGTTACTTCAACTAGATCCCAGAAGATAGATGACAGGACTCAGAATGAAACAAAATTGAAGCCTTAATTTATGAATCTGTGATTTTCTTTACTTTTTGTGTAGGATTGTTGAATAAATGACTGTTATATTACTAAGAACTACTGTTATACACTAATTATTCAAATGCTGAAGTGATGCTGAATATTTCTATTGATTCCTTTAAGAGGCTGATAACTAAGAATACTAGACTAATTATAGGGAGGGATGTGTGGTGTTACGCGAATGGATAGAATACGCAATGAGTATATAAGAGGAAGTCTGAAAGTGACACCGGTGACTGAAAAGTTGTGTGGAAATCCGTTGTCATGGTATGGGCATGTTATGCGGAGGAATGAGGAAAATGTTGTCAGGAAAGTTTTGAGTATGAATGTGGATGGCTATTCAAGTAGAGGGAGACCAAAGAAATGATGGATGGATTGTGTGAGGGATGATATGGCTAGAAAGGGAGTGACTACCGAGATGACGACTAATAGAGAAGTATGGAAGAAGAAGACATATTGCGCCGACCCCAAATAAATTGGGATAATGGCAAGAGAATGATGATGACTAGACTATTATTATATGTAAGTTTATTCACAATCCTTGCTAATTGGCTAATCTTCCCTCTGCTATTGTTCGTATCTTTATGAGAGAATTAAGCCTTTCAACAATTACTTTTTCTGTATGAACTTCATTATAATATTAATAGTCTTATAAATACACTTTGAACTGCTAAAATGTCTAATAACTAATAATTAATACACTCTAATTCATAAATATATTATCCAAACCCAACTAAAGCCTCTAAGACTAAAATGTGACGTCGAAAAAATCCTCCGCATCGCTGTCGACTGGTAATGTACCCAAGAGACTGGCAGCATTGTCACGTTGTATCGCAATGTTAGGCTTCTGGTCAAGGTAAAAGCTAGCCCATGGGTCACGAGGAGAGTCAACCAGCCCTTTGGAGATCTCGTTGAACAAACTCTCGAGCTGAGCTCTGAGTTCTCGGATCCACTGCCAAGGGCAGTCATTGAAAAAGCTCTTCCTACGAGTACTAGGATATCAATTTGTTGAAATGACATTGTTATTTGTCCACCCATTGATTGAATACCGTGAAATATGCCAACTTTAAAAGAAATGTATAAGTAAATACGCTAATGTAAGAAAAAAAAAATAGTTTTATGGCAACATTAATTACTCAGGTGGAAAGTAAATCAACTTTTTTTCTGGGTTGTGGAGGTCAGATAGGCGGGCGCTCCATGTAAAATACTAGTATTCAGCTTATTCGGTTAGACTGGAAGCCGACCCCAACATAGTTGGGAAAAGGCTAGGCAGATGATGATGATACCGTAATTGGCATATTCACGCTACGTGTCATCAATATTATTAAACACATCATCATGCACATTACTACACACAGTTACACTGTTGTTACTTTTTATGTAAAATATCTAGTCCAAGTTGTATTATTCATTCGTTAAAAACACGGAAAATTAACCTCAGCTTACAAATAACTCGTAATAAACATACAACACGTTTATTTTGTCGTTTTTATGTTTTAATTATTGACATCGCATTGTGTTGTGCCATTATTAAATTATTTTGGTTTCACTTGTAGTATTTCGTGTATCTGTTAACATGTGGTGTTTAATTAAAATATCATAGCTGGAGGTAGGTATTTTAATCACGAAATGCCTCTCACGTAAAGCCGGTGCGTGGCATTTTTCACTCCATAGCGTCAGTTTTGCCGTCAAAGGACATGACATATCCTTTTATACCGTGTCCGATATTGTAGCTGGTAAATAAACCGGCCTTTGTTATAACTATACGTTTTGTATTGTAGGGTAAATCCAACGATATTTCGATAAAAACACAAGAGGAAGCCCATGTAGGGCTATGAAAGGCCAGATTGATAGTCCAGGCAAGTTTCTTCACGACTAATTGATAAATCTCAAATTAAATAATATGACAACATAACGTAACAGCAACCCTGTATTTCTCAAGTGTTAGGCAGAATACCTACATCTACATACATTTCACTAGTTATGTTTAAGTCTCATACAAAAGGGGCAAGCCATTACCATCAACCGGACACAAATCCAGATTCCGGGCTACTACTGAGCAATTCCAAATAGAAAACACAGTATCACTTTGCCAGACCCGATAATCAAACCCTCATGCTCAGTAGTAGCGCTTAAGATCACGAACCCAAGGAGGCAACTGAGGCAGTTAAAAGAAATATTCAGGTAGGTTTTACTGGCTAATGAGTGAACACGTACAGTTCTTTTAACCAAATCGGAACTGACCCGATGGCTCGGAAAATTATATCATAAAGAAAAGCGAGGTTAAATAGTAGTTAATAAGCAAAGATCTCCTACAAAAATAATTATTTTGTTACCAGTCCAGCAAAGAAAAGAGTTCATTAAAGCATTAATGAACACTCCCGCTTTGTTGCCAACAACAAAGTAGCTTCATTCGAACCAAAGGCTTCAAATTTAATTCAAATGGTCAGTTTCCCAGCAAAAAATTGGTCTATCTTGTTCCGAAACGAAACGAATGAAATCGCTGAAGCGGATTTGTATTGCGGGAGCGGCTAACGAGGATTTCAGCATGATGAACTATGAGAGCCCTTTATCCGACCAGCGTAATCATCAATTAGGTAGTTATTACTTACAGGAATAATGTGCTTCTGTTTTATTTTAGTTAGAAGTTTTGAAGCACGGAGTTTCGAAGCGGTTTTTATTGTACCTATAGTCCACCGCAAGGTAATTGTGATTTTAAAAGCGCCTTTATTTTGTAGCATTAAGAGTCGTTTTCGTAGTTCAAGTGTGAAGTGTGACGTGTGTTCATGACATGTGATTGTTGTGTTACTGCGAAAGAAAGCAGATAACATACAACGTTTCTCTTGTATGTATTACCTTATGATTAATACATGATATCATTACGTAGGTAGTTAACGAAAGAATCAGAAAGACAAATAAACCTATTGCACCTCTTGTGCGTTCCTTTTTTTCGCTCTGAGTGCTGCGGTAGGGAGAGTCAGAGTTTTACTAACTAAAACCCATCCATGTTCCTCTTTAGCCCTTTATGTTACGGGGTAGCCGTAACACTTTCGGACAATCCCGCTTATCTTGTAGGTACCACAGGTAGTATTCTAAATAAAGGCTGCCGCAACCAGGCGCGACGCGTTAGCTCGAAATTGTTCTACCAGAATTGCTTCGCAACCTTGCGACTCGCCTGCCTTCGGGAGCCTTAATGCTGCTTTGTAGATGTTTAAGATTACTGGTTTCAAACTGTACAACGTATAATATACTCAAAGCCGTCTTTAACTTATTGGAGGCTCTGGGCATATTAGGATAATGGGGCCCCCTATGACTTTGACAGAACCCTATTTTGTTAGAATAAACAAAGAAAGTAGATAAGCAAGCTTCTAAATTTATTTTTATTGTCAGTCACATTAAATGAATAGATAATAGGGGTTAAAGTATGAAATTGCCATTTTATTGTATTAAGTACTTCGAATTGACATAGAACCTTCATGGTTTGAGATTTTTCAGTGAAACAGCTCACAATATCAATGTTGCGTTTGAGGAGGGGCTTCTAATGAACGCAACGTGCGATTTTGGTTTAAACGCTTTCGTGATGGAAACTCTGATTTGAAGAACGAACCACGTGGAAGACCGCCCACACAGGTGAATAACAATGAATTGAAAGAGATGGTGGAAACCGATCCGAGTCAAACTACCCAGGAATTAGTGGCATGGTTTAAAGTTACCTTACCAACAATATTGTTTAATTTGCGTCAAATCAATAAAATAAAAAAATATTGAAGGCATGAGGGTGCCTCATGATTTGACTGATCTGCAGAAAAACGCGTTTTGAAACTCGTGTTGCCTTGTTGAATTGATGCAGAAATGAAGGAATACTGGATCGAATTGTGACATATGGTGAAAAGTGGATTCTTTACGATAACCGTAAAATGCAATGGCTGACCCCAGGTCAATTCAATTCAATACAATTTATTTATTTTGTGAACATAGGTGATTACAGGTGTTTTTCACTATATATAAAACGCCTCAACAGTGTCCTAAAGCAAAGCTTACCAATAAAAAGGTAATGGTAACTGTTTGGTGGTCTCAGCATGGTGTTATTCACTATAGCTTTCTCCGATCTGGTCAAGCTATACCGGCATATTATTATGGCTACTGTGCCGAACTACATTTTTGCTCCATGATAATTCATGTCTGTCATCTCCATTCATACAGCACGAGAAACCGTTTCAACTCTACAGGAACTGAAATTAGAAACCATCCTTATTCGCCAGACCTTGCTCCAACGGACTACCATTTTTTTCGTGATTTGGACAATTTTCTACGTGATAAAAAGTTTATTTCTCAGGAGGCAGTACAAAATGCTTTCACATAGTTTGTCAAATCTAGATCACGAGAGTAGTAGCAAAGGAATTAATGATCCTATTAGATGGCAGCAATGATATCTATAGATAATAATGGTAATTATGTTGATTAAATAAATATGTTTAATTTAAAAAAAAAAACGAATTTCAATTTTTCACTACAAATCGGCAATTTCATACTTTAACCCCTACTATAATCCACAAAAGTAATTCTTTTAACATTCACAGCTTGTACTCAATAAGAATCTATGTTGATTGAAGAGGAACCCTTCTCGATTTGACATGGGCAAAATCGTTAATCACTCCTTCAAAATCGAGGTTTTTGAGCACATCACATTCTATGGACATCAGTGACAAACTGGTTAATATTGTAGTCAGTAATTTGGGTTCAATTTAGTCATATCAAAAAAGTTTTTCGGCAATATGTATCGGTTAACGTTTAGTGATCTGGCAGGGAATAGGGGAGAATATCGATCACGGGGCCCTGGGCACTTGCCCAGAGTGCCCAGTGGGAAAGAGGGGTCGGAATATACTACAACTTCTTAAACCGCCCCAGTCGGATTAATACGACAAATGTTTTCGTGCCCGTGCCGCCTGAGTCGTGTACATACGACTGAGAATTCCAAGACTCGTCGTCTGAAATAAAGTTTTTTTTTTATGAGTTAGGCACGGCAATTGATAGAAAACCAAGCGGTCAATAGAATAACAATAATCTTATTTAACTAGAAATATTAACAAACTAAAATAAACACTGATTTCATGATTGTCAACATTATAGATGGGTTACGGAACACGTACGAAAGTAGTGTCTTGCATTTGACCTCGACGATAATTTATTCCGATTATAACATACTGTAGGCATGCATTTTTGTTAGTCAATTGGCAATAGACTCAATGATAGAAGTCAATTGGCGTAATAGGATCAAATGGTCCATTTACAGACGTGAATATCTCGCGGTGCGAACCGTATTCATTAAAAACTCAGTATCTCATCGTATTCTTTCTCTGAAACTGAGTCTAGACAGTCGCTACGGAAATACTGTGATGGATAACTTAGTTTTTGTTCTTATGTGTTTATACTGCTTCGCATTTTCAAGCCAAGGATTAGTTTTGCAAAAAGCGGTAGAGGATCTTACTAACTTTTATGAAGTTGATACAATAAAGGAGTCTGACGAACATCCTATCATAGATTTTCAGAATAACAGTGAAGATAAATCAGAGCTTGCATACATTATTCTTTTACCAAAAGACAGTCAAGATTATAAAGTATTATTAGATAACAGCGAAAACTACAATAAATACGTGATAATCAAAACAAAACCGAAATTGATGGACCTACATACGTATTCTTTGTTTCCACGTGTTGATAAATCTAAACAAATGGTAATGTGGCTCAACATTTACTGTGAAATGCATCCGGATTGTGATAAGAATAAGTTAAATGAAGAACTAATGAAGGTACGGCCTTATTTACAGTTTTAAAGTACATTAAGTACGGATGTACTTAATAAACAGTAACGATGTAATAAAAAATCCTGACAAGGAAAAATAAATGATTAATTACAATGCAGAGTGTTGTAGAGCGTATCTTTATGCAGTTGAAGCATATGTTTTGATGAGCGTAAAGAAATATAATAGTATTACGAGTATATGAAGAGTTCTATCATTTGGTTTATGAACCCCGGCGCTCAAGCTTAGAATTGGCCCACATTTAGATGAATTTCAGATTTAAATAAGATCAGTTCATATTTGTCACTGGTAGATAGTGCGTGCTACATCATTTTTTTTTTGGATGATTAAATATAACCAGTGTTGACAGTAGTGTGTTAATTTACAGATCGTTCGCATAAGTGATTTTGTGTGTTTAACTAGAAAGATAAATAACTAAGAGTGTGTGTACGCGTTGCTACATTCTTAAATATTATTGATTTTATAATTAGGCAATGTGTTCGGAAATATGTAAAGTAAAATAAACAAATAGTTCAATAGAGATAAATTAACATCATGTTGGCGAATGTTATCGTATTTGTGTAGCGGCCTGGTAATTGTTGGCTGATAAACGTTCAGCGGGCAGCGATATGTTTTATTTAGTATTGTAAAATGATTTCTGTGTCGACACGGTTTATTGTGTTTAGTTTATTAATCAGTTTCCTAGTTTGTGCCGCCAGCGAATCTTTTTCCGGGCAGTTCATAATAGACATATTTGGAAATCCAATTAAAGATCTCAAGAACACGTTTATAAAACCGGAGGAAACTCCCAAATCAAGTTTTGTACGAGATGATTTATCTGGTAGTAAGACTGGAGTTAATGCTAAACCTAAAATGATAGACGTGCCACGTAACATAGAGAGGTGCGGTGCCGGCCAAACCATGGACGTGAACGGAGTGTGCAGACAGCCATGGTGAGCGGACGCACCCACTATATATACGTATAGCTGCGACGTAGTATGCTCAATGCACTACAATAAAATGGACGCGAAATGTGTGTTGTTTCTTATAGTGATGGTTCAGAGCATGTGTTATCGGGCTCAGACACAAGTTGTTTTTAACTTTCACGATAAACTGCGAATGGTGACTACGACTCCGGTTGCGGAAGTGACGCAACATGGTCAAATCATACGAGTTCCGGTATTGGAATGTCCTTTGGGGCAGAGACGAGATCAGCTAGGAAACTGCAGGCAAAGAATTTAAAGGTACAGGTTGTGATTATTTTAACGACGTTAACAACAGTATTAGTCACTAAATTACCAACGCTCTTGTAACTATTGTTAGTTTATCAATCGTAAATTATACGTAGATACTGATTCAGTCAATGTGTAGCGTGACCTACGACATTTATTATCTATTCCCATTAATAATTATGTTGCTTGGATATAAAAAGAACAATAAGCATTACATTAGATTACATTAAATAAGAAAATAGATTCAATATTAGTTTGTCAATATAACTTCATATTTACAATTAGTTGAAAAAAAAAACACTTAGGATATACCCACATAAGTTTTTTTTTGCAGATGGTGCTATTGCCACGTAACATTGAAAATGAAAAACTGTGAACTACAGGAAAATATCTAATATATAAGGCGGATATTTTAACGTATTTACTCATAGGTATTTAATCAGTTCTCGGAATATGTTGTAAGATAATTTTTAAAAGGTCAAGGAGTTATCTTATAAACCGAAGTCATTCGCGAGACTTCAGTCAAGAGAAAATTATCTGACAAGACGTAACACGAACATTACAATTTCACAAAATGAAGTTTACTATTTCCATTTTATTTTGTGTTCTTTTAACTCTACAATATACCGTCGCTGATGGGGAACTGAATGAGTTTTTTGGACGCATTCAAAAATCAGTAAATAAGGCGAAACAAGATGTGGAGAACTTATTTCATCCAGATGTGAAAACACAACAGGCAAACAATGATGCGTCTTCGAATATTCACTTTCAAGAAGAATCGGAAGAAGATTTTGCTGCTGCTTTAGCTGCAAGGAAACCAGCAGAAGTGACTCCTGCCCCTGCTGCCATCACGACCACGCTTCCACCAACCACGACTACTGCTAATGGAACAGAAGACAAAGGCCGGGAAAACTTTAAAGGCGCATGTGTCACGGGCTTTATGCGAACCCCTGACGGAAGATGCAAACCCACCTTTTAACAATATAACTATGTGTTTAGGTAACGTATCATTATGTACCCATATTTTTATTTCTCGTAAACTGTTTTTGGCAGTTAATACTATCTAACTCAATCATAAATGTGTGTGTAACAATGTTAGTTATGATTGTTATTGTACGGCATATAACAAATAAGTGTTTCAATTCATCGTTAAAATTCATTGTTTATTGTTTTGTTTTAATTAAGTATGTTATACGTGAAATAAAGTCGGTTAAAAAAGTGAGATATTTCAAATAAAATTAAACTTATGACATAATGAAAGTGTTAAAAACCCTTATTTTTAACTTCCCGCCTCAAGCTAGCTAGCAAAGTGAAATAGTGAAATTGAACAATTTTAAAAGCCAGTTTTAGGAGATGTAAAAGGAAAATAATTTTAAAATAAACTGAAGTGCTATTGGCGATGTTCTTTGACACACGTCACTCTTAAAGGGGATTTTATTTCTATCATAACTCTTTGTACTTGGTTGATTGTCCTGATAAGGTATTGTTTAAAGGAGATAAGGAACGATCTCAGCTGAAAACCCACAGTTTAATGACGTTCTATTGCATATAGGTATATATTGAGATGTTAATAACAATAGTAAAAAAATATCTTGTAAAATATTTTATTCACAAAATAATTCAGACAAGCATTCCCGTTCAGTCTTCAAATTTAGGAAAGTTCGACATAAAGTTTAAAAAAAACAGACACAACAACAGTACGTAATTAATTACTTAATCATTTAATTGTACCAGTCTAATTTAGGAACAGAATAACATCATTCTATAAAAAAATTGTATCTAAATATTGATAACTACTTAGCTGCTTGGGTCATAGTGTGATGTTGCACAGTCTATAACCTTCCTCGAGAATTGGGATATCTAATGCAAAAAGGAAATTGCAAGTCCGACTTGCAGTACTAGGGATTAGCACTTTTAAACAAACAAACAATAACATCAACTATTCAGCATTATTATTATTCGGTGTAAGTATTAGTAGATAGCAGAAAGTAATACTTCCTTGAGAAGATCTCCTATTAATTTCGCTATCTAAATTGTTTAGTGGTTTTATCTTCGTTACAGAGACCACATACAAAATGGTTTAGTTGACTTCGTAATTGGTTTATCTTCCTGAGGTTGAATGTCACTTACACGTCATAAAACGACAAGGTATATTTGTCTTTGTCACAGTGGTGTGAAGTTTTAATTCAATGAGAATTGCTGTCTTAATGATTTTACTTATTAGGATGTCGACTATACCTACTATCACTGGATTAAAACTACTCTTCAGGAGTAACAGCTACTGCTTGGTATATTTGGAAAGGATGAACTGGAGCATTTATAGGCGGTTGTTTACTTGTATTCTGATAACCATCACCAAAATATTCGTGTAGAAGGGATTCCAGCTGCTGTTTGTTTTTGTCACTTCCGTTTGCATTCATGTTACCTTCGGGTTGGACGTTATTGTTATTACTATTGTTTCCAGAGCCTACATCACCTTCGTTATTAGGTTGTTGGTCTTGTTGTGACCATTTGTTGTTTGGGGGTCCTCTGTTGTCTGGTGGGCCTCGGTTGTCTGGCGGTCCTCTGTGGTCTGGCGGTCCCCTGTTGTCTGGCGGCCCCCGGTGACCCGGCGGTCCCCTATTGTCCGGTGGTCCTCTGTGGTCCGGGGGTCCCCTGTGGTCTGGCGGTCCCCTGTTGTCTGGTGGGCCTCTATTGTTGGGAGGGCCTCGGTTGGCAGGTGGCCCTCGTGCAGATCGTTTGTCTATAAATAACACAAACACAAACGTTAATTGCATTTGATTACGTAATAAATTCGTAGGCTTTTTCTTGCCACGTATTACAATATTACTTTTTAAAGATAAGCATTTTTTTGTTCATAGTGGAACGAACTTCTACATGTAACGATGGGTTAAAACTGCAAAAAATATTCATCATTCAAATAACCTTTTTACAATTGGATAAAAACTCTATGATTGTGTTACTCGATGAGATGTTTCTATAAAAAACAGCTTGGTACTTTAACTGTCCAATCTGTAGTATCTTTAAGTAATACCAAGTACAAACTCTTGTATAGGTTGTAATTAACTTCACATATTAATCTTGAGACCACTAATTTATCTATTATTCTGAGTTTAATAGCCTTGAGTGGGAAATACAATAGGATGCAGTAGTTAGTAAGAAAACAAATATAACATGAATTATTTTATTATATATTTATGGAGTAATAATTAATGAGGTACATTTGTTTGTCATTTGTTTTACTTTAACATTAAAAACTGTAAATCTTATAGTTAAAAATTAATCCTCCGGCGTAACAGCAGCCGCCTGGAATATAAACGGAGATAATGGCGGAGCAGTTGTTACAGTTGCATCCCTTTTCATAGCGTCTACTGCTTTTTGTTCACCATCATTAAATCTAACATCAAACTGGTACCGATTGTCGCCTGTACCAGCTTCAGTGGTAGAAGATGTCCGATTTGCATCAATCAATTTAGCCGAATTCTCGTCATACTGGGAGTATTCATTATTTTCATTGCCTTGGTTGTATGACTGTTCTGAAGGTCTTCGATCATTAGGTGGGGGTGGTGGTCGTCGATCATATGGAGGTCTATCAAAACGTCCATCACGAGGCGGAGGTGGCCTGTCATCGTAACGGTCTGGTGGTCCGCCGTAGCGAGGTGGTCTATCGTCTGGTGGTCCACGATGGTGTGGAGGTGGTCTATCATCAAAAGAGTGTGGAGGACCACCGTGATGAGGAGGCCTGCCATAGTCCGGAGGTGGGCCACGATGATGCTGAGGTGGTTCATCATAGCGTGGTGGTCGACCGCCATCACGTGGCGGTGGTCCCGGTGGTGGCCAACCTCCATGCGGTGGTGGCGGTCTGTCATAAGGAGATTGCCGTGTTTGTCTATCATCATAGAATCTTCTAGATCTATCATCATAAGATGAACGTGGAGGTGGTGGAGGAGGAGGTCTGTTATAATATCTATCATAATAATTTGATCTGTAGTCATCTGGTGGTGGCGGTGGGGGATGGTGGTGATATGGTGGTGGCGGCGGGGGGTAGTGGTGATGTGGTGGATGAGGATAGTGGTCTGGTGGTGGCGGTGGTGGATAATGGTGTGGTGGGGGTGGATAGTGGTCAGGAGGCGGAGGGGGTGGATGGTGGTGCGGGGGCGGTGGAGGTGGTGGTTCTCTGTCATCTGGAGGTGGTGGTGGCGATGGTTGCCTGTCTGAGTATCCCCCATACTGCTTACTATCATAGTTGTAATACTGATGGTTAGAAGCCTGATTCTTTTTATCATCCGACAAACCATTAACAGAAGAATCGCCAGCACTCTTCAATTTGTAAACGTCGTAGTTTGAATTCTGGGATACTAATTCCAAATTGGTTTCTGATGATTGTTGATAATTTTGCCTAAGATTGGAGCCGACATTGACAGGTGCCAGACCGGATGACTGTTTGTATTGCAAGTCTTTAAATTTTGTTAAGTCTAATGATGCAGCATCGATGTAGACTATGTCAACTGATGCCGAACTTTGGCGTCTTGTTCTTGAAGCACCATTTAACTGGTCAGTGACATCTTGATGCGTTGACAGCTTTTCTGATAAAAAAAGATAAGCGAGTCAAAGAGTATCATTTGCAATGAATAACGAACGATTTTGCGTAGGTAGTAACACAACTTAAAGAGATAGTGTAACCAGGAGGTAACTTTGGGGATATCTAATGACGTTAATGATATTTTACATTTACCGAGAAACCACTAAAAAAAATTGTACGATAACACGTTTATAAAATAATGTTATAATCAATTAACACTTCTCAAAACATACACTTAACCCATGCGTATTCTATGAAAGTAACCAATGGTAAACACTTACTCAATCATTATGATGTTGACTATAGACATGCAAGATTTTATTTATCTATTTCATTATTAACATTTATATCTAGTAAAATAAACAAAAATGTTAATGACCTAGCTGTATAAAGCAGTATCTAATTGATCTCAAGATGTATTTCATTCGTGTGAACGTGGTAAATATTTTAGTGATACGTTGATACCGCTATCGGCGAAGGTATATGAACCTAACTATAGATACTTGTTTCCAACAAAAATAGTAAGGTTATCAGGCTATCTAGAATTACATCAAAAGAGTGTGGTGGACTGCCGTTGTTAGGAGGCCTGCCATATTCCGGAGGTAGCGGTGCGATGGTCCGGTGGCGGATTTGTAAAATTAGCAAGAATATGTAATATGTTGCACCTTTAAGTGGACAAGTCCGCGGCTATTAAAAACCATAGACAGTTCAATATATCCACAACATTTGAAAAACAAACACGTATAAAAATTACTTTACTGCTTAAATATACTTAATATGCTATTTAATGCTTTCTGAATTAATTGTTAACTATGTTGTAGTATAACAAAGTCGTTATGTCTTCAATACTAGTTTCATTAAAGGACAAGGTGCATAAAGTACCCAGCATTTGCGCATAATTTTACTATTCATACTAATGATATTCAATCATAACATTCAGTTAATAGGTTTTACCACACAATGTTAATCAAACACTCATTAAAAAACATAAGACAACATCAGTTTAGTTCAAATACCTCTACTTTAGGACAAATAAGGCAAATTATACTGACCTCTAGAATTCTCGTATCCGGGTTCACTCAAAACTATCGTTGCAGCACATAAAACAAAGACAAAACACTTTAACATTTTGAAAAACTTTAGTTTAATATTATTTTAATAATGTATTTCTTCACACTGCTTCTTTAACGTCCATCTTCAGTCTCTTTTGTGCAAAATGAGTATGTTGGTAAACCGAGAAAACTGGTTTCTGAAGCAGCAGTTATGATCAATACAGGATCTACGATTGGTCATATAGTACGTCATCAGCTCGCAAAAAACAGGTAAGATACACAGCTTATGAATTTAATAAAGAGTCATTGCACCTAGGGTTGTCAAAGTAACGTTTACAGTTTTATTTTTTATGTTGACGTTTAATGGACAAGCTGATGCCAATATCTTGCGAGGGAGAGGTACCTCTGTCTAGAGGTGAACTGTAGGGTAATGTGTTGACGTGAATACGTCTTTTCGCTCGGTTTACTGGTGGTAAGTTCAATGTTCTGTCTAATGTGTTACGTGTTTCTGACCGACAAAAACAAATAAGATTTCAATGTATGTACAATTTTTTTTAACTCGACGTTCAGATAAAAAATCATAACTAGGTTATTTTACTACACACGTTATATAGGCTTTTCATAGGTTCAAAAAAATTAAAAACTATTATATTGAAATATTTTTTCACGAGAAAATATTGCGTTCAACCCTATTTCTATTTCTGACCGCAAGACTTTACTATTTTTAAAACCGCAAATTGGTGCCATCCACCTTAATTATTCATGTAATATTCCATAACACAAATTGAGGGAATATTCTTCTAGAATAAACATATTTCTCCAAGAAATATTAAATTATGCAAATATTTTCATTAAATGTCTGTCATTATTGGAGGCTGATAGAGAGCTAGAGAGCTAATAGATAAATAATCGAACCAACCGCAAGGGTTAAAAGTTGGGAAGCGAGAGGAATTAATTTAAAATACTATTTTATTTAGTTCCGATCCAACTTTTTCCAACATTTGAAATCACAGAGTGCTTCAGAATCGTAAAATACAATATAGGTACAGACCACTTCCAACGTTGTCTACTCCATAAATACCACTACACTGTCAGTAACCATTAGCTCAAAGAATCAAAATCAATGCTGCCAGTATAAAGTGAAATGTAAAAGCCACTTACCTAATACTGAAAGCGGCGACAATCTCATTCCGGCGACAAATTGAGAACACCTTCCGTAGCCGGGAGCCGCAGGCCGCATTCGCTGGTAAATAGCTATTTGTTGTGGCAGACTCCGAGACACCTGTCCTTCGTACGGTGGAGTCGCACTACACGGATCACACGGGATATTTAATACAACTGACAATACGACACATTTGTCAAAAAAATACCGTGTATACCCGTTCGTCCCACCGACTTCGTCCCTCTAGTGGGACGAACGAGAATTCGTTATGTTTTTTCCCGATCGTCCCTCTAATTTTGTTGATTTGGGACGACCGGGAATATTTTTTTAATTATTTTATAGTCCTATTGGTCCCACAACAAAAATATCAGACAGGTTGTGTTAATGGTAAAAAGAAACCAAATTTTAAAATAAAAATCAGTAATTTATTAGGGATTAAAAATCACAGAATCAACTTTTCGTTCGTAGGTTTCAAAATACACATACTTATTTAGTGGGACAAATGGCACTAATCTAAGAACATATTCCCATTTGTCCCTCTAAAATCCCGAATGGGACGATCGGGTACAAATTTAATATTATTTTGAAAATTCCCGTTCATCCCACTAGGGGGACCAAGTCGATGGGACGAACGGGAATACACGAAAAATCGTGAAAAATCATAGATTGACATATATTCGCGACAGGGACTGTTTATAGCTGAAAATGTTTAAAGCAACTTGTAAAATGATCGAATGGGGGACGGGATATTCTTATTGGACTGTAATCATTGCTTCATACATATATAAATACACTTACTGACTAGCACCCTAATTGCGTGACACGCTTTTAGCCGCAATCCGAATTATTTTGAAAGAAATTGCTAATCCGTTGCTTCATATGTTTGATCGATTCGTCTGCTCGACAACGTAAATAACGCATTGTATGTTACGCAATCATTCAGTAAAATGCGTACGGTAAGGGCTGGTTCGAGTTAGAACAAGAAAAAAATACCTAGAAGACACGAAATGAGAAGGCATGTACCTCACCCCAAAGTCTATACTCTGATAGCCAATCACTTAATAGTTTGTATTGTCTTACTGTCCTTACTGTCCTAACTTATCTTCGCACTGATTTCTAATTCCTATCTAGTAGAGAACTTGTTTCCATCACACGTATTAATCTTTTAAGTGAATTTTAGAACTGAAGTTTATTCGAAATAGTGTCTGCTTTTCCCCTGTTTCCTCTAACACAGGCAACCTAAACCCCGTTCTAAACCTCACTGTCGCCTACCCTTGACACTGTAATAGCCTCCGCATTTATACTGAGTACGCCCAGTGCTACAAGCTGACACTTCTGCTTTTTGGACGAAACTAAAAATAGACAAAATATTGTATGAACTGATTTATTGAAGTGTGTCTTATTGATGTCTTAATTTAGTATTATTTTTCGTAGCGGTTAAAGCTGTCAGCTAAAACTTCATCAAATATATTCGAAAATATTTAATGTTCTACACTAGAGATTTACATGGGTACATCTAGAGATGTACATTATATTGAATTTTGATCATCTACTTTTGCTGTTGACTGTACATGGGGACATCTAGAGATGTACATGGGGACATCTGAAGTATAAAATATCGCTTAAGAACCATCATAATAGAAAAAATATCTTAATTTTTGTAGTGGAAATGCCCGCTAAAACTTCATTAAATATATTCGAAAATATGTTCTACACTAAAAATGTACATGGGTACATCTAGAGATGTACATGGGTACATGGGTACATCTTTAGTATAAAATATCGCTTCAGAACCATCATAACAGATAAAATATCTTCAATTATTGTAGTGGTTCAAGGTAGAATGTTTTTGTTCGTCACCTGTTTACCGATGAAGATGACTTGTTGATTCATCAAATCATCATTCATCTCAATGTTTTTGTCTCGTTTCAAAACAAGGTTCTACATACTCATGGGTATTTTATTAGTACCCAGCACCGGTCAATCAAATATGCATGGATTGTTTTCATTTATTGAATTTTTAAGTTATGTTTTTCTGAATTGGAGAACCTAATCAGGAAGGCCTGTGTCCCAGCAGTGGGAACATTTCAGGCTATGTGCCTTTCTAAACAACAACTTGAATTTTCAGAAAATCAAGGAATTTTTGGTGTCAACGACGTGCTAAGGAGTTTATCTGATTCAATAAAATGGACGTTAAACACAGTTATTTTTCTAATATAAGATTGAAGTTGAGCGTTTTTTTTTCAAGGCACTATATCAATAACTGTTTGGTTTTTGGTATTTAATTTTTTTCTTTCCATGAAAGTCCTAATGCATGCATCATATTTGTGGCTGCCGTATTTTTTTGTTTAAGTAATTAGCATTGTGTAGGACAAAATTAAATATTTGCACCGTAAGTAATGTAAAGGGGCCATTATACTTTTAAGATCATACTTTGTAAACCTACACTCTCGCAAATAAATGAATTTGAATTTGTGCAATACTTGTTTTTTGTTTAAAGTCTATTTGTTAATAAAAAAGCGCTTATGATTTGCTCAGTTCACTTACTTCATGTCGTATGTATCTGGGTTTGTACATGTGGTTCTTTAATATGTTGTCAATCTCAATCCAAGAGATACTAATAAAACATAAAGCCTACGGAGGTACAGCGTCACACTGCTTTGCAAATCCATCACATACTCATTTTCTCCAGATGAGTCGTAATTCGCAGAGAAAGAGCATCTGTTTTGTTTTGTTTTCTTATCTTATTTTCTTTTACTTGTTTTGACAATAAGTGTTGAGGAGCACAGCAACCTCAAACATATAAACAAGCGATATTACGCTCATGTATAACTTTAGTATATAAGATGATTGGTAAAAGCATTAGAGATTATTTGTTATTATGAAAGTCAATTAAGACCAATCATAGGGTTTGTATCAATAAACCAATGGCAGACGCCGAAATTATTGTCTGTAAGCAGGAAAAGAGCGTGTTCCCTGCAGGTTTCGACAGGTCGAAACTTGTCGGGAAGCATAAGCTCCGCCCGCCGCATCCTAGATAGAATTATGGATGATAATAGGCGGCAGGGCGGAGGGTAAAAATTACCCCACACACTACTTGCGCCCTATGAAAATTGTATTTAATAAGGGCCAAGTTATTAGTCGAATCAGTTCTTAAATATGTTCTCAAATTTGTTCTAAAATGTGTTCTTAAGTGTTCTTCAGTTCTTATATTTTACTAGTTATTATGTTGTACAAAGTTTTTAGTAGTTTTAATTATGTCTAGCAAGTAAGTAGTTGCTGTTTAAATGTGCTCGGGCTCCGGGTTTTGTGTATTGTGTTCTGATTTCCTGTGTTCTGAGTAATAATGTGCCTCAAAGGCCTGTCGTACTACGTGTTGTGTGATTGAAATATATAGTTTTGTTTATCTCAAGAGATAGTTTTCATTACCTGCAGCTCCCATCCACCCTCGCGCCTGAATAGCGTATAATTTTTGGTCCTTCGCTAGCCGGATTGAGCTGTAGGTAAAATGAGTGAGAGAAGCACTATCACAACACGTAGCAGGCTACGACAGCTGGAAGCAAACATACAGCGTCGAGGATTGGAAGCCGATTCAGGGGTGCCGTCTGAAATGGCACCCGGGTCACCATCGATAGCACCTTCAAAGTCGTCGGTTCCCGCCCCTGTGATCCCGCTGGCTGGACCCGGTCGAATAATCGACCATCGTGAAACCGTCACGCCAGCGAGGTCGGAAAGACTACAGAGGGCAGGGTCCCGGTTAAGCCACGTCTCCTCGAAGAGCGGCCAGAGAAGCGCCGACTACCTTCGACGGAGGGTTGAGTACGAGGCAGAACGAGAGTTGGTGCGTCTGAAGGAAAACCTGGTAAAGAAGAAGCTTGAAGCTGACCTCGCAGAGATAGACGCCGCTGTAGAAGGAGACTCAGACTCAGATGAGGAAGGGACGACGCGCCGTGTGGAAGAATGGGTTACAGATACGACACCCGTCACCGCGTCAAGAATACCCGCACCCGCAGTAAGTACTATTGAACCACAACCGGAGCCCGAGCCCGGGATTTCCCGCGACATACCAGTGTTTGTGCCGCCGCTCGATCGTACCCCCGCGCAGCAACAGTATGCGCCCGCGTCCGTACATTTCCGCGAGCCCGCGTACCAAGCGACGCCCGCGTACCAAGCGACGCCCGCGTACCAAGCGACTCCCGCGTACCAAGCGACGCCCGCGCACCAAGCGACGCCCGCCGCAGCGATGACCGGTACCACGAGACCGCCGCCTAGAGACCCACCTGAGTGGGATAATACGTTCGCCAACGAAACAGACAGAAGCAGGTCACGAGATAGAAAAATAGACCAGCTGGCGGACGCTATAACACACCTAGCGCGACCGCGACCGGTACCAAGGCAGGCTTATGAGCTGCCGTATTTCAGCGGGGACCCAGCGGAATGGCTGTCGTACAAGAATATGTACTACGATACGACGACACTGTACAACTTCAAAGCGCATGAAAACCTAGCCCGCCTGAAGACTTCGTTACAAGGGGACGCCAAGCTAGCGGTAGAAGACCTGCTGCGTACTTGCACCAACCCGTCGGAAATAATGAAAACACTACAAGACGAGTTCGGTCATCCCAATTTAGTGCTAGAATGTGCCCTAAGGAAAGTGCGTGCGTTACCCAAAGTGACTGAAAGTGGGCGTGAACTTAGGAAGTTCTCGACGACAGTGCGCAACTGTGTATCGCTCCTGAAAAGTGTACGCGCTAATGGATACCTGAATAACCCACAACTGGTAAGTGAACTCTTAACTAAACTCACACCTGTGCAACGCGCTCAATATGGGGACTTCGCGATGGGCATGGAGGCCAGCCAGGGCATAGATGTGCGAGTGTCGCCAAGCCTGGAATTACTCGCAGAATTCTTAAGCCATCTAGCCCGAGCTACGTCATACTACGTTCAAATGAACATGGACCCACCTGCAATAGTAGCTAATAACAACAATAAGCCCCGAGGCAATGCGCAGCCCTACAAACAGATTAAAAATATACAACGTGTGCATGTAACCACAGATAATAACCAACCTACAATAGATACATGTACTATGTGTGAGCAGGTACATAAGCTAAGTAAATGTGAAAAGTTCACTGGGTTAAGCGTAAATGAGCGATGGGAACACATTAAAAAACATAAGTTGTGCTTCAAGTGTATGGCAAAGAAACATAACAAGAACTTCTGTCGGGCTAGTAGGTGCGCTACGTGTGATTACCCGCACCATACGTTATTACATGCGGACAGGAAGACCGAGAGTATAACTAACGTCAATGATTACACCGGGAAGGCGTTGTTGAAAGTTGTTCCGGTTAACGTATCAGTGAGCGGCCAGGATAAACAGTGCTATGCCCTATTGGATGACGGGGCCACCGTGTCACTGATAGATGAGTCGTTAACCGAAGGTGCCAAAGGACAATTAGTGCCGTTAGTGTTACGTAGTGCGCGCGGTCAAGTGATAACGGACGATAACTCGCGCGTGATTAGTGTGACAGTGCGCGGTCCGAGCGGACAAGTACATAGTATAAAGTGTCGTACGATAAAGCGACTGGACTTGCCCGCGCAGACAGTGCCCGCCACAGTGATGGCGGAGCACGCCCACCTTCGCCACTTGGGATGCGAGGAGATGAGAGGTGCCAAACCGCTGCTGTTGCTGGGACAGGACAACTGGGAGTTGCTTGTCGGCCAGGAGACTCGTCGAGGGAGATCAGGTAAGCCGGTTGCCTCTTTGACCAGTTTAGGGTGGGTGGTGCACGGACCCGTGGGTAGTTGTCACAATAATGAACAAAGTGTAAATTGTGTAACAGAATCAAACGTAGATTTACATAATTTAGTTAAGAATCAGCTGGAGTTAGAAGCGATAGGTATATCAGAGGTGCCTCGGACGCACCAGGATATCGAGAGGGCTAAAGCCACCTTAGAGGCCACTAGTCATCAAACAAAGAGCGGCACTTGGGAAGTAGGTTTGTTGTGGCGTCGAGACAACCCGCAGCTACCTAATAACTACACCCAGGCGCGCCAGCGACTGGCTGGTGTTGAGCGTCGGTTGAGTAAAGACCCGGTGCACGCTGCCGCCTATGCGGCCCAGATTGATAGACTGATAGTGGAGGGATACGCTAGTCCAGTTGAGGGCGCGATCCAATATGAGCCGGTGTGGTACCTACCCCATTTCGGGGTAAAGAATCCAAATAAGCCGGGCAAGCTAAGGTTGGTTTTCGACGCCGCAGCAACCTATAACGGAACGTCACTAAACGACAATTTGCTAGCGGGACCTGACCTTCTGAACTCGCTGCTAGGTGTACTATTTAAATTTAGATTAGGACCCGTCGCGTACACCGGGGACATAGCCGACATGTTCCTACGGGTAAAAATAAGAGAACAAGATAGAGGGGCGCAGTTGTTTTTATGGAACGCGGCCGGAAACAAAGAGCCTGACGTTTATGTGATGAACTCTATGATTTTCGGTGCCGTGTCGTCCCCTACCTCAGCCATTTTTATATTGAATAAGAACGCGGCTAAGTATCAGCAGACATACCCCGAGGCAGTAGCGGCCATAAATGATAAACACTACATGGACGACTACCTGGATAGTACGTGGTCTGTCGCGCAGGCCGGTAGGTTGATAGAGGAAGTGACCCACATCCACGCCGAGGGCGGGTTCAATATCAGGGGGTGGGTCACCAACTCTCCAGAGCTGCGCGACAGGCTACAATTAGAAATGCCTGATCGGGTGTCTTTGGAAAAATGTGAAAACGCTACAGAGCGTACGTTAGGCATGATTTGGTCGCCGAGCACCGACAAGCTAGCTTTCGACTTATCCTTTAAGCGGCTTCCCAGGGCGATTACAGAAGGTCAAGTAGTTCCAACCAAAAGGGAATTTCTTAGATTCATCATGTCCATTTTCGACCCACTAGGTTTTCTATACCCGTGCATAATACAATCACGCATCCTCATGAAAAGAGTATGGCATACGGGGATTCAATGGGACGAACAGCTGAGGCCTGCCGAGGCCAAAATATGGTTTGAATGGTTACAAAAGTTGAAATATTTGACCGATTTGTCTATCCCTCGGTGGTACGGTCTGGTACCCGAGGGCTTAGAATTACACGTGTTTGGTGACGCGAGCGAGTCCGCCTACGCCGCGGTGGCCTATTTAGCGGGTACGAACCCGACAGGTAGCAGAGACGTCGCAATAGTGATAGGGAAAGCTAGGGTAGCGCCCCAGAAATTGGTATCAATTCCGCGTCTCGAACTACAAGCAGCCGTGTTGGCGTGCAGATTGGCCGACACGGTGGAATCAGAGCTAGGCGTAGCTATCAGCAGTAGGCATCTGTGGACAGACAGCAAAACAGTTTTAAAGTGGATTAACTCAGACGCGTTAGAATTCCAACGGTTCGTGTCCCACCGCCTGGCCGAGATCGATAGACGGTCAAAGAGGACAGACTGGCACTGGGTTCCCTCGGCGATGAACCCTGCCGACAAGGCCACTCGCATGGACTGGCCCAATAATGGTGACGAGTGGCTATTGGGCCCCTCGTTTCTTCGCTGCCCACAGGAGCAGTGGCCGGCGAGCGCCGACCTCGACGAGGTGGCTGAGGCGCAGCTGGAGAGGGTGCAACGAGTGCACGTGACGACCACGCCGCCGGAACCACTGCTGCAGCCGGAGAGACTGCCCACCTGGACACGCGCTGTCCGCGTTGTGGCGCGCTTGGTTATATTTTCAGATCGCTGCCGCAAGCGCCGCCAGTCATCAGCGGTGACCGGGGCAGATCTGCAGGAGGTGGAGGTACGCCTGCTGCGCGTAATGCAGGCAGAGAGCTACGAGCCTGACATCGCAGCTCTGCGGGAGGCCCGCCCGCTACCCAGCAATAACAAGCTAAAGTCGTTGGACCCCATGCTGTTTTCAGATGGGCTCCTAAGGGTACGCGGCAGGCTGGGCGCCTGCGACGAGTTGAGGTTTGGGGAGCGCCATCCCATAATTTTGGATGGGAAGCACGCGCTCACACGCCGTCTTATTTACCATTATCATACGGCGGCTTTACACGCTAACCAAGAGCTTGTAGTTAACAGGATTAGAGAGAAATACTGGGTGACCAACCTGCGGTCAACAGTCAAGGCCGTCACCGCCAGCTGCCAACAGTGCCGCGTGGAAAAGGCGAAGCCGGTGGCGCCAAAGATGGGCGACCTCCCGGCCGCGCGGCTGGAGGTGACGAGACGAGCGTTCGTCCACTGTGGGGTCGACTACTTCGGCCCCATGGAGGTCGCCATCGGTCGGCGCAGGGAGAAGAGGTGGGGCGTGTTGTTCACGTGCCTCACCACCCGCGCCGTCCACTTAGAGCTGGCGGCATCGCTGAGTGCAGACTCAGCCATTCTGGCCCTGCGGCGCCTCATTGCGCGCCGCGGGCGACCGTCGGACATGTATTCCGACCGAGGCACCAACTTCGTCGGCGCGCACGCCGAACTGCGCGCAGCCCTGCGTGCCATGAATCAAGATAAGGTGCAGAGCGAAGCCACGGGCCGTGGTATCGCTTGGCACTTTAACCCTCCCGCATCCCCACACATGGGTGGGTGCTGGGAGCGTCTGGTGCGCTCAGTGAAAAACGCCCTCCGAGCCACACTACGAGAGCGGGCGCCTCGCGAGGAGGTACTTTACACCCTCCTCGCTGAGGCCGAGCTAGTCATCAACAGCCGGCCGCTCACCTACGTGAGCAGCGACGTCGAGCAACCGGTAGTGCTGACTCCGAACCACCTCCTGCTGGGCACTGCCGCAGGAGACGCCCCGTGCACGCGCGGGCATGCAGTCGACGTGGACTCCCGCCGCATGTGGCGGAAAGTGAACGCGCTGGCCGACCTCTTTTGGAGGCGATGGCTGCGCGAGTACCTGCCGACGCTCCAACAAAGACAAAAGTGGATAAGTGATGTGCCAAATGTGAAAGTGGGTAACATAGTGCTAATAGTAGATCAGTGTAAACCCCGCAATCAGTGGACCAAAGGGGTGATCGAAAAGGTGTACCCAGGGGCAGACTCTATAATAAGAGTGATAGATGTAAGAACGAATCATGGGGTCCTGCGTCGGCCCGTCGTAAAGGTTGTTGTGCTACCTACAGACGGGACTGTAATCGGTTGAACCCTCTTACGGGGGGTGGGATTGTTGAGGAGCACAGCAACCTCAAACATATAAACAAGCGATATTACGCTCATGTATAACTTTAGTATATAAGATGATTGGTAAAAGCATTAGAGATTATTTGTTATTATGAAAGTCAATTAAGACCAATCATAGGGTTTGTATCAATAAACCAATGGCAGACGCCGAAATTATTGTCTGTAAGCAGGAAAAGAGCGTGTTCCCTGCAGGTTTCGACAGGTCGAAACTTGTCGGGAAGCATAAGCTCCGCCCGCCGCATCCTAGATAGAATTATGGATGATAATAGGCGGCAGGGCGGAGGGTAAAAATTACCCCACACACTACTTGCGCCCTATGAAAATTGTATTTAATAAGGGCCAAGTTATTAGTCGAATCAGTTCTTAAATATGTTCTCAAATTTGTTCTAAAATGTGTTCTTAAGTGTTCTTCAGTTCTTATATTTTACTAGTTATTATGTTGTACAAAGTTTTTAGTAGTTTTAATTATGTCTAGCAAGTAAGTAGTTGCTGTTTAAATGTGCTCGGGCTCCGGGTTTTGTGTATTGTGTTCTGATTTCCTGTGTTCTGAGTAATAATGTGCCTCAAAGGCCTGTCGTACTACGTGTTGTGTGATTGAAATATATAGTTTTGTTTATCTCAAGAGATAGTTTTCATTACCTGCAGCTCCCATCCACCCTCGCGCCTGAATAGCGTATAATAAGTTTAAATACTTAGAATAAAAGCTAAATAAAAAAAGGCAGAAGTCTTTACAAAATAATATAATATACTAATATTCAGAGCGACTAAGTCCGACTAACCACTTCTGGAAACTTGTAATACCAAGTCGCGAAAGTATTACTACCGAATTACCGCGAGTTACAACATTCTAAATTATTCTAACTCAGCGGGCAGTTTCAGAACTGACAGCTAATTTAGTGCCTTTGCGATCAGAAGAGCTTGCTTTGACTCTATGTTAAATTTGCAACAATCCGAAATCAGGCGGAAAACTATCGTAGCTCAGAGCGCTCAGAGCAAGCGAACGGGAAGTTTGCGACAGCAGGCGAAGAGTCCCGACGTCTTCGTTCGGCTGTTCCAACTTCTAATAGTTGGCCTTCACTTGGCGAAATAAATGAAAGTGCAACTCGTTAAGCGATATAAGTTGGCGCCGGCGAACTCGTTTGATACAATTATAAACTGAATCATGATATAAGAACAAAGAGTTACTTTTCCCAGGTTATTTGACAGGAGAGGTTGAGCTGAATTTAGCCACTAGCGACCCGCCTATTACGTGCCAACATGTCAAAACATGGAGATCTCTGTGATATAGAGATACATAAAAGTTCCGCAATTGATTCTCTAAATTATGGTGAAGACCAAAATCCGTTGTGTTATTAAAAATAACTAAATGGACAAACATAAAAAGCGACTTTATTTTATAAATTACTAGCCCCTGCCCGTGGCGTCGCCCGCGTGCAGGTGGCCTGCGCCAAATTTCATTCAGATCCGATCAGCCGTTTGAGCGTGAACGGCGAACAAACATACAAACTCACACACACACACACACACACACTGACTCACAAGCTTTCGCATTTATAATTTAGTGTGATAGAAATAATTGGACATATCTTAGCTAGAGCTTTTACGTAGTGAAAACAATAATTATTTCCTGGTAGACTACTAGAAGTTATTGTTGCAACATTAGAAGAAAGACTAAAATCTAAAAATAACTCTAATCTTGAGTCAAAGTAGTTTAGTGTGTAACTTTTTACCGCTTGTTAGATGCGATGCGACTAAGAAGGTTCTTTCCTATGAATGGCAATAGGGCCAGTCCCTACAATAACATCATCACTAAACTTGAAACGTTAACGTTGGTGTAATGATTAAATAATACTTGATGACATTTTTTATGCCATCATAAACACCAACATACCAATATCTACAAAGTCCCAAACCCGTAATGGGTTTGGCTAAAACAATTTTAAATTCAATTTACTTAGATATAGGGATACCGCAAGGGCGCGTCATCGGCCCATCGCGCATCAAAAGTGGATAGATACATCAAAGGTAAACAAAGCCGCGATATAAAGTTACGTTGCGGCGTTGTCACGGCAGACTAACACAAATAGCTCAATTAAACGAAGCCGATGTGTTCGGACATCGCTGCAACAAATGGACGAGTCATCTGTCCACGTATCGGTACGGTGTCACGTTCTAAATTGGTTGCGTACCGTCATGTTTTTTGGCCATAGTTAAAATATATCGAATAGGAGCAATCAATTGTAATTATATTGCAGTCATTGTTGTTTTGGTCTTTTTTGTGGGTGTTACTCTGTACGTGGATGTGTTTAATTTTGTTATTTCAGAAAAGGAGGAGGTTTTTGTTCGTTTGTTTGAATTTTCATGAATGCCCATCGATATTTCGTCTATTCTGGACCAAAATAAAAATTCTTACTAATGAATTAATAATTTCGGAAGTCAGTGGCATAAATGAAATCACCGACTTCCGAAATAGAGTAATTTTCAGTTTGTAAATCGATTTTTTGGAAATCGATTTTTATTTTGAGATTTAGAAAAAAGATTGACTGTCGTTTGTTGTGGTTGTTATTTTTCAAAACTGATTTTGGTCTTGCAAAGCTATTTGGCCTATGACTTTCTGTAAAAAACACGTTGACAACAAGCGCTAAATCTATCTACACGAAATAATACATAGTTCACGAAATATCTACAGATTGTAAATCGACTCATGTCACTAATTACACAAATAGTCCGACCCTACTAGAACAAATTTGAAGCTAACTTCGAGTGATTTAAATACCAACTCCAACTGCTCAATTATAGAGATATAATTCGTTCAAATAATACAACTAGCTAGTTGTAATATTATGAAAAGGTATGCCTTTATAAATCAAAAGCCAATAAGCTCTCGATTGTATTCCCGAACAAGTGGGACTACAGAAAGTTTCCTCAGTTGCTGCACAGCCGCCCGCCTAATTGGTTAGAATTTTCGCTTAATATTTACAAGTTTTAAGCAAATCCAGTCGTACACAGCCGTAGTTTGTAATACACTGGCTTTGGCTAGGTTCGCTTCGCAACTTTTAATAAGATTAAGTTTTAAATCGAATACTTACAGGCGCCTTATTTTTAGGTAGTTAGATTGATGCTCTAAATACCTATTAGTACAGTGAATGGTTACGTTTTAAGGTTAAGTTTAATATTGTTTATTTCAAATTCATGAAGGTGAACATGACAGTACAAATAGATGCGAATTTTAACTGTTTATTCAGTACGAGCACGTCAAACAATTTGTCTATACTAATTAAACAGTGGTTGTGACATCAAAGGCTCACAGTGAATAGCTAAAGCCATATAATATTGTTTGTAATGACATAAGCACGTAACGCAGTCACAAAGGTGTAAATCTCTTAGTATCAAAGTCTTGCCGGCGTTTTATGTTAAATAATTTAATCTCACCGCTGGCGTGGAGCGCAACATGTTTTCGCGTAATTTAATCAATAATCTTTGTCTAACGTAACAAAATTTATTTCACAAAATGGGGCAGATAAACTGTATTATTCGATTTCGTGAGCATAAGGGTGTAAGACATTCATAGAATTTTCAGTATCAATAAAAAAACAGTTGTCTTGAAGGGCTGGCGGAATGGGGGGGGGCTACATTGGAAAAACAATATCGCGTTCATGTCTCAGTCTATCAGGCAGAAGTCAATGGGGAGTTCCGTAAAAGTGTCACGTAATATGTAAATCGTTCAGGTCGCGATGTGGCCCGACTGTCAAACACATCCGCCGGGTCAAATACATCTTCTGCCGATTTTTTCTCAATGATGGCTTCACTTTCGAACTGATGAAGGGGAATTTATTACTAACACACTTTTATTTTTGTTACATTGTGTGTTTGATGATAAGGGTGATTCTTTTAACACAGATTGTTGTGCGTCTTTTTTGTTTTCTGCGCCGTACGTTCCCCAATACGCCTTACTTGTGAATATTGTCTCGGAATTATGAGTGACCGCCCAACTGCAGAATATCTGCAGGCGCTTAAATGGAAGATTATCCAAAATATAATTAAGCAATTGCTTCCTTAATCCCAAAACTGACCATTAACATAATATGCTTCACCAGCCTTCAGGAACAAGCTATCCGAGAGTAAACTATAAAACAAAGTGAATGACATTTGATTCCCTCGCACACCTCGTTAGTGCAGCTTAATGCGGCGCCGTAGCGTTGCTCGTTTTATTATGCTAACGGGCGAACGTTATAATATTTTGAGTATAGTGGAGTGACGTCACCGGTGGTGACATGCTGCATATTTAAACAAAGGCGTCGCGTCGCGAGATTCCAGCGAAATTGTTGCGCCATTAAGCGTCACTCTAGATAAAAGTGTTGCGACGAACGATCGCTACAACGTTTTAAATTCCGTGCCGAGTGTTATTCGACGATAATTAACGACGATCGTACTAAGTTCTCACTAAAACGAATCGAGGACAGCTACGTAATAGGTATTCCAGTTGATCGCTGTATCTGGAATTGGACGTATTTGTTTCTTTATCTTTGTTTAATAAGTAATGCAACAGTTCTGGGGTTATCTCGCAAATTCAGAAATAGAATTCATTTTATTAACGGATAATAATTTATGTATCACTAACCACAACAAAAACTTTAAAAAAATGGTAACTAGGTTGCTTCTAGACACCATCGTTGATCGCAGCATCGCTTACCATCAGGTGAGTTGGTGTTCAACTTACAATCATAAAACTAATATAACCACAGAGACTGGTTATTCTACAGAATTCTTCTAATTTGGTTAGCAGAATTAACCAATAAACTGAACTACATCGAAGCATTTCAGTATACTGTGCGGAGCAGTGCTTGTTAGCACTAGGTCAATGAGGCGATCATTTGGTGTTTTCCTATAAATTCGGCTTTATGTTCCGCTGCCGGTGCATACGTGGTCGTGTACTTAATTAATGGGGCTCGTATTACAGCATCTCTGCTCATACAAGCTTGGTGCTCTTACATAAAACTGTATCCTGTAGTATTTTGTGGTATAGGTTAAGAGAAGACTTATATTTTGCGTAGTCTTCAAAAATAAACTGGAAACTGGGCGAAGTGACTGTAGGAAGGATAAAGGAAAAGTCATCAGCTGTGAGACAAATCATCTTGAGGAACTTAAAGAATGAAGCTAGGAAGAAAAGGAAACAGAGCAGTCCATAAAAATACAACGGAGATTTCTGCATCCCTGCTGTTTTGAAGATCTAGTTGATGCGTAGGTGTTGTAAAGGTAGGTAAAAATTATGATTTTCAAGAAATATCACACCACCAATTTGACAATGTATATAAAATGTCTGATGACGTTCATCATTCGGTCATCATTCAGTCACGACTAAAGAAACTATAGGCTGTTTGACATATGCCCTGACGTCACAGTGCTGCCACCTAGTGCACGTCATTATAGAAAACCCTCATTAGTCTGTAATTAAACATTTGTATTAGATTAAACAAACGGTTGCTCTAGATCGAAGACAGGTATCTGCTTACCTGCAATGACAAGACACGAACACATACAAACATATTATTCACTTAATCGGATACTCCCGCAGGAAGTTCGCTGTCTAGATGCAGCAACGCAATTCCATTTAGCTGCAGGGCGCTTCTCTTCCACGGAACTTAATTCTGAATGAACTTTGAATTGGAAAATAAATTCAGAACATGTTGCTTTGCTTTCATTATTATTGCAAACCACGCGAACTATCGACGGATCCAGTGGCGCCGTGCAATCACTTAGAATAGAAAAAAAGGTCATACGAATGCTTTTATCATCCAAATTCGTGTTGTGTATGCATTTTTGTGATAAAATTGTTCGTAGATTTTGTTGTTTGTAGTGCTTTGTAGTTTTTTGTCGTTTAAATAGAGTACGGTATTTTTAGTTTCATTGGGCCGTCAGATATGAGTAGTGGTAGCCCAGTGGTAACGGCCCGGACTTAAAAAGTTGTAGATCGTGAGTTTGAACCCAGGCTTTAGTTTGTGTTTACATTACAATTTCATCATCACACTGAACTCAAAACGGTTAACAAAAACATAGTGAGACAACCGGCATGACCTAGAACATTAAAACAAAAACACAAGAGGAGATGTGACATCTACTACCTGCACTGGGACCGGGATAGATTACAGCCCACTCTTTGTCCTTAAGAGGAAGACTATGCCCCAGCTGCAGCAGTGGGAACATTATATTTAATTTGATTGGATGATTTTAAGGTTTGTATGGCCCTAACAGAGCCCTAAAGTTTGCATGCCAAACAAAAAAATATGGACAGATAACAGCAGAGTCACCCCATGGGCCATGTGTAAGTATCGCGACTATCCCTGAATCCGTAATCCCGCTAAGGAGCCGTAAATAGTTGTTTGGTTAACGTATAAAAATTACAAGCTTCACCTATAGAATGGACGGCTTGGGATTATCACGGCGTCCACGCTCCCAGATTACCTCTGGCTACGGTTAACCGTGAGTTATGATAGCTTTACTTCGGTTCAATCTTGTTGGCGTCTATGAGAAAATACTGCAGGCCGACGCCAGGCGGGTGCTAAGATTGCGGATATTTAGCGGGCCTTTGGATACTTCGCGTGCCTTCACGCCTCTGTATTGTCTGTTTGGTTGAATGATCGTAATAGATTTGTATCTTGCTTATTTTATTTGTATACACACAAAGAGCATCGGGTTAAACTAAGTTTGCCGGCGTTGGCCGTGGATGAGTGACCGTCTTTACATACCGAGACTCCTCCGTGTCTCGGAAAGCACGTTAAGCCGTTGGTCCCGGCAGTCATTTGTGCATTTTTGACAGTCGTTACGGGACGTCAGAAGCCCGAAAATCTGACAGCCTGTGTTACTAAGGGGTATCGTATTGCCCAGTTACTGGGTTGTGGAGGTTAGATAGGTAGTCGCTCCATGTAAAATACTGGTATTCAGCTGCATCCAGTTAGACTGGAAGCTGACCCAAACATAGTTGGGAAAAGGGTTGGCAGAGGATGAGACCCAAAGGGCACATAGGTACTACTTATTTATTTCTTTTAGCAGACCTACAGCACGAGAGAAGGATGAGAAACGTGAACACATTGTGATGCGTTTTTAGATACTAAAATGTTCTTCTTTATTCTTATTTAGTTAATTCCTTCGTTTTATTGAAAACCTACATATCGCACCTATAACTGAATGTTCATTTTCACTGATAAAAACATCGTTGCGTCGATACGATCAACGTTCTACACAACCGGAATCAAACTCTCAAAATGATATTTTCGTCGGAAAAACCTTCATTCGAAGACCATTTTTCATGTCGGAAAGTTCATTTGCGGTATCTTTATAGCTATAGGTTTACTACTTAACGTGGCCTTCCGACTATTAGCAATGTTTAGAGAATAATTGCATAGATTTTTAAGACTGGCTGGTGATTCCTGTATTGTGCTTTTGGCAGTATTGTATAGATGTTTGCATCCATATAAAAAAATCTCACAAATAACTAGTACAGCTAGTGTTGTGCCGAAACATTGTTATGACTGCTCGACATTTGAAACATATTTGACAGCTATTAACGACATTTGAAACATATTTGTGTTACTAACCAATTACTAACACCTTCTTATTTTTATTCTTGTGTGCACTACTAACACTATTAACACTGTAAAATGTATGGACTATAAGTCTGAAATAAAGATAAATTATTATTAATTTTATTTTAATAAATACCTTTATACATTCAGAACAATGAGATATAAGCAATCAATTTTCAGAGACTATATAATAAAGAAGGAAAATGACGAATTCAAGGTAAATATGTCGAGAGCCTTTTGACGCGTTATTTGACCGAACACGCTTTTGTAAATATTTTCGGCATTCCGTTCACAGTATTCCGTTGCTGAGAAATTTGGCTTAAGTACTTCACATACAGTCTATTTTTGTAAAAGAAATAGAGTAACCATATATAGATTTTATTAATAGCTTGGAAAAGCTGTCTATGAGAAGTTTCGTTTGATAACATCTTACGTCTAAATCTTCCCAACCTAATGTAAGCGCTTAAAAATACAATTTTAGATAGGTGTAACATAATGCACAAAAGATTCCTATCATAAATAACTCAATTCAAGTATGACATTGGCCGTTTCAATACTTTTACACATTTATATTGACTTTTCGTGCTCCTAAGCTGCTCAATCAACTTGCTTTTGTCAAGAACTTCCTTTGAAAAGTTTCCGTACAGACACACCAATTTACATGTTATTGAATTTTTATACGTTCGTTAAGTCGATCCAAAATAAACCTCTGTATAGGACGAGCTTTATAATATGTTTGGCTACCTTGTTTAGGGAGTTAACTCTTTGTTCGAACCTTTCTTCTTCGTTATAATGACGTATCGTGATGGTAAAAATAAACATTTTGTTATGAGTTGCGTTAACTTAGCAGGTTTATTACCTACTTACATAGACAAGAAAGAACAATCAGGGGGCGTGACTGCCTTAATTACCACTCTTGGCGACACTCGGTGTCAGAGTTAAGCTGTTGTTCTACTGTAAAACATAGCTTTAGACATCTACGTGTAGAGTTAGTCTATTTAAAGCTCAGGACTTCACATATTACGGTCCAAATGTCCACTATAAACCGTTCCAAGTAAATGTTTTAATTAAACGCATGATCCAACAGCGTTAGCCATAAAAATTTAACAACGCGTAACATTATAAAAAGGGCATTAACTAAAGTGCAATGGTCATGTGGCGTATGTCGGGCTTTAATCCACGCAACTAACTGCTCATTCAATTTAGATTCGTGCATAATGCATGCTGGCGGACGGGCACAGACCCTGCGAGCATTTGCTGTATCTAATTACGTATTATGCTTTGTTATGTAGACGGGCACGTCTGTCGACGATGAATATTAGATCATGGCCGGCCTATACGCCTTGATATTGCACCCGAAGCAACGCACTGCCCTAATTGCTTTCTATAGTTTCTAGTATTCTATCGGTACGGGACATTGATTCGTAATTTATCCGGGATGGTTCAGATCTAAACGCTAAAGCGTTGGCGTAGTGTTGCTAAGTACGGACGCAACACGACGCATAATGAGTGTCTGGAGGGATGCTTCTCATGTCGTTGGCTTTCTCTAAGATTTAATGAGTTTCATTGGATAGTATGAATCACTGTGGTACTTTATTTTGGTATTGGTTATTAAAAGTAAGTGTTTTAAAGTTTTCATCAACATTTTTACAAGGAATTTATAAAGTAGATACAATTAAGGTTGGTTTTTAAGGTCCATGCCGGACACGTCTAGATTCTATGATATTCAAGATGTGGTATGGACACTTGTGCGCAATCTTTGCTTTGTAATTTTTATGCAGCACAAGTTATTGTGTTGTGTTCCTTTACCAAGAAAAAGAAAAGACTTTACCCAAAGAGAAACAAATGACAATTGATAGCGCGCGTATTATTTTCCAATTTCGGCTGGGAACGCAAAAATGGGCATGTTTATAGACTACGGTCACCTAGCTTAACTTTAGGCAATCATACAGTCGACCCTCGCCATCTCGGTGCTGAAACTGTCGTATTTCCTCATAAGGGTGGAGAAAAGGCCGTCATAACTCACGGTTAGCCGTCTCCCTAGCGTGTTGTAAAGATGCCCTTAACACTAGTCTTCATTTTCTAGTGGGAACGCTGCATTTGTCTTTGCTTCGGATTTTATAGTCCAAATAAGCTTTGTAAAGTCAGCTCGCTTAAAAATATGAACCTTATCTACAAAAACATCTAGTTACAGTGGAAATTCAGTGTTGGTAATTCAGGCTGCTATTTTGTGGTTTAAAATTTAATATTACTTCATATACCTACTGTTTTTATTAAAGTATTTTTAGCCTGTGTAACACAAAGGGTTGGCGATTTAATAAATAAATACATAAATACCGCCGTTGACCCATCACTCTTTTGGGCATATTGACCAACGGTAAATATGTAGTAGTTCCTACTACGTATCTCAGTTTTTATTCAGTAATGTTTTTTTGTTTTACAATACTTTGTATGTAAAAGTTTACTTCCCTATGGGGTGGGCAGACTTTTAAGTGAAACTCTATATCACTGAGTCTGCTACGCGGCACATTAAAAGTTGTAAGGTTATTTATTAAAACATCATCATCTACCTAGCCTTTTCTCAACTATGTTGGGGTCTGCTGCCAGTCTCACCGGATGCAACTGAATACCAGTATTTTACTAAAGCGACTGCCTATCTAATCTCCACAACCCAGTAACTGGGCAATATTATACCCCTTGGTAAGACTGGCTGTCCGATTTTTCGGGCGTCTGACGACCCGCAATGACCGTCAAAGATGCACAAATGACAGCCGAGATCAACGGCTTAACGTGCTTTCCGAGGCAAAGAGGAGTCTCGGTATGTAAAGCTGGTCACCCATCCACGGCCAAGAGCAAGTCAAGGTTATTTATTAAAACATCTAGTGTTAAACAAAAATTACAAATATACTTACTATGTAATGTCTATGTAGTTATGAAAATTATGACTCCTCACATTCCCCTTTTAAAAGCATTCTAGACACACTACTGACATGACAACTGCTCATGTACCAATTACCACGCACCTTGCGAAGATCTCTATGCCACCAATACCAAAGGCTTCGACTGTTTCCAATTAATACGCAAATATGTGACTATTCAATTAACTTGATTGAAATGCGCATCTCAGACATGAAACGTTGTATACAGTAGTAATAATGGCTGCCATGTTAACCAATGAAACGGCTCTGTTTATATGAACTATGCATATTTAGTTTAAGTTATTATTATGTCAAATGCCAGACACCCTGGATTTAGTGGATATAAAGTTGATTTGAATGTACACGTAAGGTGTGTTCAGAAGACATTTAAATTTTTGTTGATATACTTTGTATTGAAAGAAAAACTTGAACAGTGTGTCCTGTATAGAGAAGGAATAAAAAAAACCTTTTTACCTATTAGGTATTATTTTTTTTTTCGAAATTCATAAGAATTCTGGGCCGAGTACATTTATATTGCCATCGACACGCTAAGAAGAAGAAGTTTTTTTTCTGGAGTCTAGAGGATGTATGGTTAAGTTCTGGTCAAAATGAATTTATGGTACGAGGAAGAACAAGCTGCGGACTGATGGTGTGCACAAAGTCTCTCAAGGACTATTACAGTATAGTCAGATTGTGTTGCTATTAGTCAAATGATGTTAGTGATACCACTTTATGTTTCGAAGGTTCCGAAGAAAAAAACATGGCTCCGTGACTTGGTTTGAAGAATTTATCGTAACATAAGTCATAAGTGATAGATTTAAAATATATCTGACTTGAATGTTCTCATAATTTTCGCTGTTTGTAAAGCCTGCTTTAAGTCAAATAGTTTGATGCTTCAAAAAGCACCATTTTCAATATCCTCAATCCACCTTAACGACGAAAAGAATTTCATTATTCCCATGAAAAGAGAAACGAGAGACTGGCAATCATTCTTTTTTAAATCCTAGTAATGGAGCATCCGAAACGGCGCAGGTCGTTACATTGCCTCACGTGGTGTGAGCACCTAATAGCCCTCCTCTCTATTCCTCACTATTCGCCAGCTGCTTATTTTCCCACGATTCCCTTGCTAAAGGTTATTGGGCCTGCTTTCACACTTTTTATTGCCTGAACGCAGTTTGAACTCAATTATTTTTATGGTGGGGCAAATTGCTATTTTGTTGCTTTATCACGATTATCAAGACGAAATTAGTTCCGCGATTGATAGCATTTTTTTTTAGTTGGCAATTTACGCTAGTGTGTGTAAAGGGGGGGTTGCTTACAAAGCGTTTATTTTCCACAATGTTAGTTTATTTACCGAATTTATTGTTGTCGTAAAATCTAAACAGTGTCATGGTTTCGCGAATGCTTTGATAATTATGTTGAAATCAGGACAATACATTTAGTTTAGATTTATTTACAAAATTGGATAGGCATTAATTTATCTTGGCGTAGTCTGCGTTACGAACAACTAGCGTATAATTTCCCATGGGGGCCATAAGGGGCGACTAAAGAGTTATATCTAAGGGATGTAAAATGTCTTCCAGTTTCACTATAAAATAGCAACTGTCAGTCCATCTGCCAACTAGATGAAAGTAACTTTTCTGGACCTAATTCGAATTTTCAAAACAGCGTGAAATTATTTGGAGCGGACGGACCTCCGGCGCGATCTCATGGCGGCCTGGAATCAGCGACTGTCGCAACCCAGCGCAGGGCACGCCACGATAGTGGCGGTAAGGCCCCTCTTTGAGGAGTGGCTAGAGAGGCGTCACGGCGCCCTCACCTACCGCCTGACGCAGGTCCTCACCGGACATGGATGTTTCGGGAGGTTCCTGCACATCATCAGGCGGGAGGAAACGCCCGGGTGTCACCACTGCGAGGATCGCCCAGAGGACACGGTAGAGCACACGGTGCAAACCTGCCCCGCATGGGCAGAGCACCGCCGTGTCCTCGTAGAGGCGATCGGCGGCGGCGACCTCTCGCGCCCGGCTCTGGTGCAAGCCATGGTCCGGGGTGAGAGGGAGTGGGAGGCAGTCACCTCCTTCTGCGAAAAAGTTATGCTCGCGAAGGAGGTGGCGGGATGGGAGAGAGAAAGGTCCTCCCGTCCCAGCCGCCGCAGGAGACGCCCCGGGCGTCGGGAGCCACGTGACGACTCCCGGCCACCGTAGGCGCGGGCCTGCGGACGGTGAGTAATGGGTGACTCACCGTCCGATCAGCAACAGACCCGTGCCGTACGGCGCGTATATGTTCCACGCGCGCCTCAAAGAGATGTCAGCATATGAAGGGGCCCCTCAGGGCCAAGCCTGCCGGGTAAGCGGGATTGTCCGAAAGGGTTACCGCTACCCCGGAACATATAGGGCTACGGAAGGAACATGGATGGGTTTTAGTCAGTAAGAGTCTGACACTCCCTTCCGCTCCACCCAGAGCGGGAGCAGTCATTGGATGATTTCCCAGCCTTAAAAAAAAAAAAAAAAAAGCGTGAAATTATTTGATTTTTACCTATTTTATAATTCAACAATTTTGTAAAAATAAAACGGCCAGTATTAAATTTTGCTCTGCTTAACTTATCATGTATGCATACTAGCTTTATTTTAGGTACGTAAACAGGTTTCGAATCTCAGTTATCCTGTTACAATATTTCACAAAGAGAATTCATAGCAAAGTGTATCTGCGCCTGCCTATTTCCGTGGACATGGTAAAGGGACCGGGTTTTAAAAACCCGCTCGTTCGTAGCGCTGCGCTTTGATATCAAGCTCTTTCGAAGCCACGTCAACATGCAATCATGTACACGCTACACTCCCATACATGCTTATCGTGTAGATATGCCCTAATTTATGTAGTACTGGAATTATTTTCTGTGTTCTTTTTCTAATATGGCGGACTTTTCGTGTTACGTCTTTGTTTAATGTTTAAGAAAAAGAGTTGTTATGTAGTGTTGGATTTTTGTTAACTCAAAAATGTTTGCTGATCTTTCTGACAAAGTAAAATATACTGTCATAGGTCTCCTCAAGTCAGTGGGTAAACAATGCCTAATTACCACGTTAATGAAGCTGGAGTCTATTAGTTCGTAACTAACACTTCGTTTCAAGTTGCTTCATCATTCCTCGTCTTTTCCGTCGGCTTACACAAATCCGATAAACCGGCAAGAACATTGTTCTTACGTCAATATATTTAAAATCCAGACATGTAATATTATTAGCGATAAAATCCATGTCATGCCAACATGAACGAGTATTAAGTGCGAAGATTTCGTACAAGTTAATCTTCCGTACGAGAGTTTGCAAATGAAGCCTAAATAATCTCCAGCCATCTTTCACGGATTACAACGGATTGACACGATTACTTTTACGAAAAAATGCGAATAAGACGCGAGAGAGAATTCTTTGCTTGTAAACGTGGATAAAATGATGGTGAGGCTTTTCTGTGATTATTTCGGTAATTGAGGATTATTTTATGTTTATGGCGTGTTTTTTTTTTGGAAAAAATCCATGTTTCTCTTTTGTTAAATGTAAATATAATATTATCTTTGCCTTGTCTACTTTCTTCTTTGGTCTGTGCTTACCTACACATACTTTCGAGCAACCCTTGCAAATGTATCATGAGTGTCTGCGCAAGAGTTAGTGTGTGCTTATTTCTTAAGCGGATGGCTAATTCCAACCTACACTGTAAAATTTGTATGCGGGAGGTACTTACTGCTTAATTAGCAATTGGGTACAACCAGTAGCCTTCTATTGATCTGTTCTAGTATCTAAATCATAATGAAAATGTTCACCTCTTAATAGAAAATCTATTTAAAGGCAATTATCTAAAATCACTGTAATGTAATGTAAACGTACAGACCGTCCTTTCAGGTGCTACGGGAATTGAATTGGCAGAGGCGAGAGAGAAAAAAGAAACAATTTTATTTAAACGACTGATTTGAGAGCAAACACTGCCGTAGACCGGGAGAGCCGCCCGCATCTCAATATATTGGTGCATAACGTTTTAAACCCGAATGTTCTGGAAAATTTTCTATTTTAACAGGAGCTAAAAGTTTAGGCGGGTGATTGAATATTTTTTGCATACTATTTTATGTAGTATGCGAGGTTTTTACTCCCGATTTCCCATGAGTATGATAGCACATGCTCCAAAACCTCTATCTTCTCTGAAACAACATAATGAGACCACAGAATCTTGGAAGATTCGTGGGGCCTGAACACATTACTAAACTGAAGTGTGGTGAGGGGCTGTGTTATATAATTTTGACCTTCAAAAAGTGGTGATTTTCAGCATAATCTTTTATTATTGATTTTTGATTTTGGACTAAAGAACCGGTTATGAAACAGAAGTACGAAAGAAGGCGATGAGTCTGGGTATTCATAGATCAGAGCTGCTAAAGTTCGGCACAAAACTCGTAGGATTGTTACTTTGTGCCATGAATATTGTAACAATTGAATGTTGAATAGACTCTATTACCGAAATAGTTAAGCCATTTCAATTTCATGAATTTGTTAACGCTCTGGACTCGAATACCTAAAATAAATCAAGACCTACGCTAAATCACAACCATTGACTTTACTAATTCAGTTTTTCTCGTAAAAAGGCAAAGGTATTGCGCAAGGGTGCCATAAGAAATATTTCGGGGGTAGCAAACTTAATTAGCGTGTTTTCTTTGATTACAGTCATCAGTGCACCGGCTGGTCCAAATGTTCAGCTCACCTGAGCCACCGTTACGCTTAACTAAATTACTACAATTTCTTTCGCTCGGAAGGTTGGTACAAAAAATTACAGGTAGAGCTGGCTAACTCTTATGTTGTTGGTAGTGTAGTGTTTTGTTTTTAAATTGTGTGCAATGTTGAATGTTTTTTTAGGTTTGTGTAGTTTGCATTAGTTGTTTGGAGACTTATTTTTACTGATAAATAATTGGTCCTGCAGTGGAGAAGGATCTTGAAAATTAGCAATAGTCCCTTATATATATATAATAACACTACATCACGCCTTGTTTCCCCGAAGGATTTAGTAGAGGTGTAGACGCACATAGTAGGCATAGCCACATTTCGCCATTTCTATTCTTCTTCTTTTCGTGTGGTCAGTGACTAACCTGGTGTCAGAGTTTTTATGCTGCCCATGGGCCTCTGACTTAGCTTCACATGCTATTGAGAAATATCTCTCAGACATGCTGGTTTCCTCACGATGTTTTCCTTCACCGATTTCTATTTAAGTTATGCCATTTCTATGTAAGTCTCGTGTAATCCGGGGCGTGCCCAGGGTCATCAACTGGGCACAAATCCAGACTCCGGGCTAGTACTAACAAATTTCTAATCCCAATAATACTTTGCTCGACCAGGGAATCTAACCAAGGACCTCATGCTCAGTAGTAGCGCTTGCAAACAACGAGGTAGTCTTTGCTTATAATGAATAAGCATACTAACAGCAGTTCGTCTCCCAAGACTGTGATATAAATGTTTACTTGCCTTAAAAACAATGTTACCTTACAATATTGGGCAAGTACAATAATTCTGTCAAAAAGAAGGATTAATACATTAAATACCAACAAACCTCCTTCATTACATCCTTAAAATCCATACTCACTTTATTTAATTCCACACAAATCATGATATTCCTCAATAAAAGACTACAATAAACAATGTCTCTACAAATGGTCCTCGGGTTCAGTTGACTGTGCAGAATCAATTCGTTTGACGTCTGTTGTAATAGAAACAGCAGGGTGTAATTTCCCGTTGTTTGCAATGCCACACCGGCAGATAGGTATTTGTCTCAGAGGCGATGCTGCACCCCTGTCCTGTAGCTTGTCAAAGGAAATATTGAAGTCTTATAGTTTCTACTCTTGAATGCTTTGAAATGTGTCTTTACTTGCGTAGTTTTCCAATATGTTTTTAAGTATTTATTTATTTAGTGTTCAGCTCATGGCTAAGTAATAACAGCCGCAGTTGTCGATAGATCAGGTTAAGCTGCGGTTACCGCGGTCATTCCGTGAATGGGTGACCGTCTTAACATACTGAGATATCCATCCATGCCTCGGAAAGCAAGTTAAGCTGTTAAAGCCGTTGGTCGCTGTCATGCTTGATCAGTCGTTACGGGTCGTCAGAAATCCGAAAATCTGACCAAGGGGTACAATACCGTATTATCCAGTAACGTGGTTGTAAAGGTCTAATAGTCAAGAATGACTGATCATTCTATGTAAAATACTAGTATTCGGCTTTTTTTTTTTTTTTAAGGCTGGGAAATCATCCAATTACTTCTCCCGCTCTGGGTGGAGCGGAAGGGAGTGTCAGACTCTTACTGACTAAAACCCATCCATGTTCCTTCCGTAGCCCTTTATGTTCCGGGGTAGCGGTAACCCTTTCGGACAATCCCGCTTACCCGGCAGGCTTGGCCCTGAGGGGCCCCTTCATATGCTGACATCTCTTTGAGGCGCGCGTGGAACATATACGCGCCGTACGGCATGGGTCTGGTGCTGATCGGACGGTGAGTCACCCATTACTCACCGCCCGCAGGCCAGCGCCTACGGTGGCCGGGAGTCGTCACGTGGCTCCCGACGCCCGGCGCATCTCCTGCGGCGGCTGGGACGGGAGGACCTTTCTCTCTCCCATCCCGCCACCTCCTTCGCGAGCATAACTTTTTCGCAGAAGGAGGTGACTGCCTCCCACTCCCTCTCGCCCCGGACCATGGCTTGCACCAGGGCCGGGCGTGAGAGGTCGCCGCCGCCGATCGCCTCTACGAGGACACGGCGGTGCTCCACCCATGCGGGGCAGGTTTGCACCGTGTGCTCTACCGTGTCCTCTGGGCGATCCTTGCAGTGGTGACACCCGGGCGTTTCCTCCCGCCTGATGATGTGCAGGAACCTCCCGAAACATCCATGTCCGGTGAGGACCTGCGTCAGGCGGTAGGTGAGGGCGCCGTGACGCCTCTCTAGCCACTCCTCAAAGAGGGGCCTTACCGCCACTGTCGTGGCGTGCCCTACTAGTATTCGGCTGCATCCGGTTAGACTGGAAGCTGAACCCAACATAGTTAGGAAAAGGCTAGGCAGTTTTATTTATTTAGTGTTCGACTGACATAAAAGTTTTTCAGAATTTGTTTTGTTTTTTAGGAATAAAAGGAAAGGATATAGCCGGTTGACTTAAAAATCATGTATGGTAAAGCTGGAATCCTTTCCAACATCTCGTGGGAGCATGCATAATTTACCACTAGTTAAATGTTACAGCAAAATACCTTGTGATATGTTGTAAATTGGAATTAAAGACACAACAACATTCTCCTACGCTGTCCTTCTCATACTTCTGACTTTGTTCATTCCTCCTTTCATATTCAGTCCATTCTTCTTTGAAATGATCCGCGTCTCGATATCCAGACGGCTACCAGTCTCTCTCTTCCTTGAATTTATATATACATATGTATGTATGTATATAATTATATATATTATGGTTATCTATTATAGTAAATATGTATGTTATCCATTATAGTATACACTGATAATATAAGCCTACCTATTTATGTACCTTCCTATTTTATTCATAATTCTCAATGTATGTTTCTGCTCTTTAAAGCACCTGCCATCTAATCTCTTCACCACTCTTGGTTGACTGGTAGAGAATGCCTAAGGCATTAAGTCCGCCTTTGTACCTTTACTGTGTGCGAAAAGTTTAAATCGATAAATTAAAAAACTTAGATTAAAAGTACACTTTGTAAACAAGCATATTACAAATTAGACGAGTAGAATAAATGATTTAGCTTTGACTTTACTTAACGTCATAACTGTTCAATATAAATGATCTCAGCAAAGATAATTCTGATTTGGGTATTAAAATCCACGTCTTAAATATTGGGTGCCGATCGAAAGAAAATTGTCAATTTTAATCCTATTTATACCGAAGCTTTAAGTCCAGTCCAACTCCTTTAAAAGCAGGTCCCACACCTTTGAAAATCCGGAAAGTACGCATTACTTTATACCTGGTGACTTGCCTTACTAAGTTAATAAACTTACAGCTAAATAATGTTTTTCATCTCCTCTTGTTTCGAAAACAAATTGCTTCATTTTTGGCACGGAGGCATTAACAATGAAATTTATCACCTGCGTAATATGCCGTATTGTTGTCATTTAACACCCCTCTTACTTAAATTTTCAACGGCATAGTACGTTTCGTAACGATCGGTTGATTTATTGTGTGTTAAATTTTACGTACTTTAATTATATTAAAGATTTAAGTCTGATTTACTTTAAATAAATCATTTTTAGGGTGTTTAAGTGCTTCGCAGACGTTGATTGTGTAATTAAATTTTATCTTAAGTAGACATTAACAAATTTTATAATCAATAAAAAAGTACTTTAATTTTCACATTTATAATAGATAAATAAATGATTAGTGTAAGTAATATTTGTGGGAATGTGGGGTTGAGAAGCCACGTGTAGCGACTGATCCAAACAACGCTTGAACTTTAAATCGTACACTTTTAATTAAAATATCTGCGTTCAGTGGTACACGGACACATTACAAACATGAAACAAGTATGTTTAAAACTATAATGGGTTTTACGGATCCCCTTGTTTCTATGGCTCGTGCCGTGCAGAACGTACAAGGTGTATGTGGCAACTGGCTGGGCGCGAACGCAATGCTACGTGTGGGGACGCGCTAGTGATGTGCGACTCGACATCGACTAAATTTTAGTGTTGGGATTCCAACAATATTTTAAATATAATACATAGGTATAAAGCCAAATAAACATGAATGTATTGGGTGGAGGAGTTACACGAAATAATGATAGCGTGTTGGTCTTCAGGGAAGAAAAGAAAGAAAGGTATGAAATAATTTGTAACCTTTTTTTTTAGTTTCTAGTATTCCATTATCAATAAGGAACACATACACTTTCACCATGTCCGTCAGTTTGTCTATCTGTCCTGGGCTTAGTTCAAAAATTCTTGTTCTTGTTGAAAGTTGTAATTTCGCATAGGTGTTAATCACGCCGGCGACGACGCAGTGGTAAAATAAAATCTTTTACATATATTTTTTTTACCTAGGTACCTCCTCTACACGTAAAGAAGAGATGACTATTTTCTCGTCTCATTGAGCGCTGTGTGGTAAGAAAACTCGTTTGCAAAATTAAGCTTTAATTTGCTTATAAATTTATGTTAAACTCAACTGACCCAACCCTGCCAGCTAAACTTTTGAATACATGAAAATGTCCACATCAGTAGTACCTATATATTACAACGAAGTAAAAAGGAAAACTATAACAGCCCAATAAGCTTTACAAGTTAATCCATCAACATAGTGTGCAGTTAGAATGTATGGTAGAAGTTTGTTCTTGGTACTCCAATTTACTAATTCATCCCAACGACGCAACCCTTCATTGTACGTACGCACTTGTTTGGCTAATTCCATAAATAATTCTAAAGGAAATAAAAATTATTTCGTAAAATTGCCGACTGCCGGGCACGTGATTTTTGGCTGTGTGTGTGACGAGCCTACGATACCACGTGAATTGTAAATCAAACTTTAATTTCCCCCAAGTGAGTAGGTAGCTGTTACACAACGTTTCGTATACAAACTTCGGCTGTGGTTTCTGTAAAAACTTTGTGTTAAAAAAATAACGTGCAAAGTTAAAGTTCGTATTCACTTGAAGCTAGAGACAATTATTCAAGAAAATATAACTCAATGTTGATCATCTCAATGAACTTGTGTATCACCTTACCATTTTCCTAGACTTAACTTCTATACCTGACTTTCCCCACAAAAATTACTAGATGGACGACTATCGTTAATAGTCTTTATGTTAACATAAGACCTAACATCATCACTAATTACGGCCGTTCCAATTAAATATAGAAACAAATTACGGTTAACACAATAATTACAAGATCACAGGTTCGAACTTCCAATAACATGGCACACCTCTACCTCTAGTCCCGTAGGGTTGCGACCACGTGACAGATGGCCAGGCCCGGACTCAGAACAGATAATTAACACGTTTCTTTTCCAACGGGCACTGGGCGACTTGGTAACAAAACTTTATTAATACCGGTGGGGACTAGGCTTTGAGGGTAACAAACTTTTCTAATGAAGTCGCCCAGCGGAATATTACTTTCGTTTGTAGGTGCTTTTAATTTGTTATTTATTTACAGATCAATTTGACGTCGCCGTGACGCATTCTTAGTTCAAATTATAGGGCACGTTATTTGAATTTATGGCCTGAATTATTTCAGGTAGAATAATGACAGTGTTTAAGCTAGAAATATAAGGGCAATCTATTTTAATCTATAATAAAAGTACAGAGAGTAAACTATTTTTGAAGAAAATATTTTAACATTTCAACGGAAATATCAGACGTCTAGAGATGTTTTCGCAACGCTCCGTGTGAATACTCAAACGCGATGTAACTTATTAATGTTTAAACGGTAGAACAAGGCAGTCGTTACGTATATGTCAAGACGTAATGGTAATTCGTTGGGAATACCGAGCAATATTCATGTCAAGATTTCAAATGTCAGGCATAGTGAGGGTGTCAAAATCGCAGCAAATGTGTTTATGCAAATCAGAATCTCCATTAACATTGCGTTCCCTTGTGAGAGTCGCATGTAAGCGGGTGTTTATTATGTTTGTTATTGTTGTACATTCGCTACGGGCGACTAATTGAATAAACATTTCTTAATTAAGTTATTAATTTATGTTAGCTGTATTTTGATTTGGTAAGGTTAAGTAAAATGTCATGGAAAACTGTTACCCGATCCGCCTTTGGGGTTAAAATCAAAAGTAGGAGTGAGTAATTAAGGATCTTCTGAGTAAATTGTGTGTGGAAAGTTTCCGAGTACATAGCGTCTCGGATAAGTTTATAATGATGTTGTGTCTACGTAAGAAATTGATATTAAGTGTAGGTATCAGGTAACTAATTGGTATTAAGGTTTTCCGCTAGCAGCAATAGGACTCATTAGGAAAAACGGAATCTGTATTTCTGTCTGCTCTTAGAGAATTAACTGGCAATATCCATCCACCAATACTCTAGATGGCCCTTTGGATCATCTGGACAATTATATTGAGCTGAATTAATTATATTAACTGCCTTGTTGGTCTTGTGTTCGTAAGCGCTACTGCTAAGCACTAGGTCTTAGGTTTGATACCCGGGTTGGGCAAAGTGTTATTGGGTTTTCCGTGAGGCATTATTCTGTAGAAGCTCGGTGTCTGGGTTTGTGCTCGGTAGATGGCAATAGACTCGCCCTCCTATTACATGGGACTCAAACACAACTGGCGAAATGTTAGTATACTATAGGTACACGTCTACCTAACCCTTAGCTGATTACACTGATTATTACGAATATTATGTTCGTGTAGAATAAAATACCTACCAAAAATCAGTTTGATGAGAATGATAACTTCAAACACAACCCAAGCCTAATGACATCCAACACCACAAACACTCACGACCACAATTACCAAAATAACAATGTTAAGCACAAATACTACGGATACGAGCCTACAGCAAGTTCCCAGATGTCAGACATTGCTCCCGAAGTGGGTTCACTGCAGATGCCGCAAATATGCGTGCAATGTAAATTTGATACCCCGAGTGACAAGCGCGGTCGGCCGCTGGGTTTCATCTATCCGAGCTATGCCGCTAATCTCTGAGAGCATGTTTTGACAGATTGCTTTGGCCGTACTTACGTTAATTATCGCATTTCGGGTGGTAGTTTAAAAAGTTACGGGACACTGGTTTTGAGAAGAGTATACAAGGAACTCCTGGAATTTAACGTATAAGAATGCCTAAGCTAACCCGTTTAGATCTTACGCTTCCATAATTTGAATGTTAAGTACTAAGATTTAGGAAGAAAAATTGTGACTGAATTTTGGACTTGATTAATAGCAATTGATCAACCGTAGCATCTCTACATCCCATAAACATGATAGTTAAACACATGATTACCGACTACCATCCAATCACTCATACCTGAACTTAAGGGTACCTCATTAATATTGTAAACGGTAACCACTAACTATTACGTACCTACTTAGTATTAGTTGAGCCAATAACTTCTCAGCACCAAACTCCAGACGCAACTTGCTGGAGTGAGAAATTGGACTCACGTATCCCATTTTGTGGAGACAAAGCCTGTTAATGTGTGTAAACTGTCCAAGTCTTGCCATTTGGCTGTGGAACTGGCAGATACGTATTAGTGAGCAGAATCTATTGAAAATTAAATACTATTGAGTTATAAGTTTGATCACGAATATTTTATACTTTCTCATCTTAATCATCATCTGCCTAGCCTTTTCCCAACTATGTTGGGGTCGGCTTCCAGTCTAACCGGATGCAGCTGAATACCAGTATTTTACATGGAGCGACTGCCTATCTGACCTCCACAACCCAGTAACTGCGCAATACGATACTCCTTGGTAAGACTTTCTCATCTTAATGTCAGTTTGAATATAAATAAATTTCCTTTTAAAGTCTTATTCTATTTTACTTCCATGAAGAAAGAAAAAAAAATATTGTGCACAAAAAAAAACGCACATTGCTTAAAAAAATTAACTTAGTCACAAAATATACCCGTGCAAAGCAGTTAAAAAACCTCGTATTCAGAGCCATTAAAACCATTGATAATCAGTATCTTGGGTGCTAGGGTTTATTTGACTTGAATGCATGAAGATACATGAATATTATTGGCATTGCTTTGCATAGTTTATGAATATTTTATTTATTGACACGGTGCGGAGTGTGTTTTCTTGGATTTGATCCTCATGCTAGTTAAAGGGCTATATTAAAATATTAAAGTACATTTTACAGCAGTTTTTTTTTGGAATAAGAATGTGCGTGCAGCAACTCAATTTTCTCGACCCCTTTTGGGAATAAAATCCTAACTAGTGCTACAGTCTTTTAATCTAATTCCACAGGCCTTAAAAAAGGAAAAAGGGAGGTTTTAATACTAAGCGTCTGCGGAAGATCGTCGGTGATCCCAGGAGGCACTTGGAAGGTGAGAGGGCGTGTGACCGAAGGCCCGTTTTGTTAGCACGTGATACTTTTGTTAAGCTCGCCATTGACTCCCGAACTATGAAACCGTCACCAGAGGTATAATCACGTAAAAAGGCTCGCCAAGGATTTCCTACCTTACGTTTCTCTGAGAAATTCTATTTTTATTTATTTACAGGAAGGTTTGAAGTTGATGTTTTTTATTTTTTTATTCTTACCTTAGCTAAGCCTAGTTTAAGCGGGATTGTTCGAAAGGGTCACCCCGGAACACAAAGGGCTAAGGAAGGGACATGGATGGGTTTTAGTCAGTAAGAGTTCACTCCCTTCCGCTCCACCCAGAGCGGGAGACGTCATTGGATGATTTCCCAGCCTGAAACAAAAAAAAAGCTAAGCCTAGGTACATTTCCAATGCAATGTGCAATAACGCTCAGAACGTTTACCTTTGTAATCTTTCGGGAAATGGCTCTTACTACATACATAATTAGCCTATAATGTTCTCACTGCTGGGACACAGGCCTCCTCTCTAAGAGAGGGAGTGGGCCATAATCCACCACGCGCGCCCAGGCGGGTTGGCGGATGTGACATATCTTTGAATTTTTGGTTTTAGTTCTACATGCCAGTTTCCTCACGATGTTTTTGTTCACCGTTTTGAGAGCAGTGGTGATGAAATTAAATTTACAAAGTAAAGCACCTGCTTGGGTTCGAACTCATGACCTACCGACCTAATTCGTAGGTTGAGGCTGTTAACCACTAGGCCACCACTACTCTTATTGATTATGAGAAACTCACTAATCAAATTTTAATAATAAAAGCAGATTTCGAGTAACTTTGCAGTAAACAATGAACATGCATAGTTCTGCCTTTGTACGCGAGTTCTTGTTAATTGCAGGACTTAGCCATTTGGTACGAATGATTGATTTTCTGTTATTAATTTCCTAGTAAAACAACAGTCAGGATGTTCAATGAATGGTTTTCTCATATTACAAATAACGAATATCGAATAACTAAATATCGAATTGAAGTCGCTTTCACAGCGTTTCGTATTTCTACAAAGACTCATCAGAATTGACATAACTAGTCCAATACATTTTCGAACTTGCCCATTATTATCTAATAGAATCTCTTTGTTAGTGCCCTCTATAGATACATCGGTTCATCAAGAACTGTGAATCTAGTCTGTCCGAAAAACAAACGAATGCTGTTGCCGTACTATATGAGTTTTTTACATGCTTCCCAAATATCGCCTGTGATAGACAGGTCGCCCGACACGATAGTCATTCTATAACGCTATTCGGATTGCAGTACCATTTTTTGTATATCCTTCAAAATGGTAGGACGCATTTACCGGCCGGTGGCTCTCACATTCTACTCGTATGTTATACCGAACGAGTACATTGTCACTTTTGCACATAGGAAACGATTGTTATCCCTTTGCTCGCCTACGGGAAACTTCGGTTCTTCAATTTAGATGAAGTTTTAGAAATCGAAAAAAAAATGACAATAACATTTTCAAATTGTAAATGTAATTTGGGTCATTTTAATATTTGCTTATTGTATTGGACTGGATTTATTTAGGTAAATACATAGGTCTTTTAAGATAACATTTTTGATAAACCCTTTGACTTCGGGGCTTAGGACGTAAATTACCTAATTAGGATTTAAATTACCACCAATATTATAATAAATACTTCCAACCCACTAACGCGTTATGTTTTTAAAACAGCAAGCAACAACCGACTGTCTAAAAGAAAAGAATATTCAAGGCTTTATGCAAAGCGCGTGAATCCTTACATTTGCTTTCACAACATTGCCAATAGAAAGAAGGTACGAAAGATAATGTAATACAAGGCACAAGTTGCACCGAGCACCGGCGGCGTGCAATTCGCAAAGCCGGAACGATTGTAAGGATTTATCAATATGGGAGGGGATCCACCCGGCAATACTACACGGCTAGTAAAATGTGCAGATACCACTACAAGATTTGTGGATATTTGTTTTTGATTACAAGATTGCTTTGAAGAAAGCTGCTTGTAGGTGTGTTGAACGTAGAGATAGAGATGAAAGCTAAGTGAAGTAGGTTTGAGTACTGACTTATTCATTTGCGTGCATTGCTCATTATTGGGCAACGCCTCCCAATGGTCTCTTCGAACTCTGTGATACCTAATGATTATATCTTTCGTGTCATGTAAACGTTAGCTGAATTTAAAAGATTCCAGTTACTACGAGTGGATCGATTCACTGCGCTGACTGTGTAGTAATCAATAAGAAAAGCAATTTGAATTGTATTAATCCAAACCAGCTATATTAAAATTATGAAAAGAAATGAAATATATCTCCAGCTTAAATTCTAAATATTGTCGTTTCATGGTTACAAAAGCCGGTGTTATTATACTTTTGTCATCGCTATTTGTCAAGCTGCAGCGGGTACAAGGTTTTTATTTCATAAATCAGCTTCTTTGCGTCATAATACCGTGACAATTTTTTGAGCAGATCTAAGCATTCATTTGCGACCAGTAAGCTGGAAAAACGTAGCAAGTTTTTGTGTCAGATTGTACTGATATAAAAATAAAATGCTAACGAGTATGTTTTTATTCTTGGGAGGGTAGTGAGGGGAGCTGGGATTTTTACGATACGTTGAATTTACAATCGCCTACGAAAGCACACTGTCTCGAGCAAACCCTTTGTTTGTTCTATTCAAATCCAATGCTAATACGTTCACAGAATCAAAGCGGACGGATGTTCTTTGCGTCGCTAGAAAACGGAAATTTGAATGGATCAGATGAGATTGTTACATTTGTTGGTACTATTTGGTACGAATTGGGGTGGTTATCTAGGATTTGTTTTTATCTTAGGTTATATTTGTTTCTGTATAAGCCATCTTTGCGAACATCGGAAAGTTAAGACTTCCAGGTTTTGTTACGCAAAATTAATCTACTACAGAAAATGTATACTGATACATCCACTGGTATAAAATGCTCTTGAATTTACTTTACACGAAGTCACAGACAAATTACACCGTAAAACGAAACACATTAGACAGCAGAAAAACGGTATACGCCGTATATTCGGGTACAAAATCGTAATGACATCGGCAATGTGGTCTTGGGGCAGTTGAGGGGGCAACCGCATTAGTGCCCCTCTAATGGCTGTTGGTGCCCGAAAAGTTGGTAACTTGCGAAATCTATCGCTCGCCAGTTCTTTATGAGCGACCATTATCATCGCTTCTGCGTTTTCCGATAAAACGTGTTCGCCCTACTTTTAACAGCAGTTCTCACCGAGTTTAAAGAGCCTATAAAATTATTATATTCAATTTATCATGAAGAAAATTGTTTCTCTTATAGGTTTTGCGACATGGGTTGAATTTGTAATGTTTTTTTTCGTTAGTTTCGATGGTTGTGCTTTGAACATTGACAAAAAAGCTTCAAGAACTCGGGTAAACCGCCGATTGGTTTCATAATAAAGCTGATTTGACTGATAGAGAAGACAAGAAACGTATACCCTTCAAACATTATTATGTCTGGACCGTAGCTCGTAGACTAAACACCTCTATATCATGTGTTACCTTCAGTAATGAACTCTATTTTGTACTCGTTTAGCCAATGTACTAATTAGGTCCCGCTCCCCAATACAAAATGTGTTGTTGGTTGTTATCCAGCGTAGTGACCGTAGCTACTACTAAACAGTTCATAAATAAAACCGAGACCGCTAACTTTCCACTTAACTTCTTTAAAGTGTTGGCTTCCTGTTTTTAAAACTCTGTTGCTTTTTGCTTCAAGGCATGAAGGCGGAAGGTTGCAAGTTCAGAACAGCTTTTAACACTGTGAGTAGGTACTGGCGTGAAAAATGTGTGCGGATAGATTTACAGTATGAGTGTTTGTTTGGACTATCTGATATCATACTGGTGGTTTTGTTGATACTGTTCTTTATAATATCACTACATAGTATAAAACAAAGTCGCTATTTTTGTCTGTTTGTTTGTCTGTATGCTTAAATCTTTAAAATTAGGCAACGGATTTTGATGCGGTTTTTTGTAATAGGTAGAGTGATTCAAGAGGAAGGTTTATGTGTATAATTTGTCGACATATTTTGCGGGCGAAGCCGCGGGCGGAAGCTAGTATATAATAAGGTTAAAACTTACCTACTTACGGTACGATTTGAAGTATGCAAGAGCATGCAATTAGCTTAGTATTAGATAGAGGACGTGTGAAAAAGATTTCACACGTCCTCTATCTAATACTAAGCTAATTGTTTATAGTTACTCTATTAATTCTCCGAACGGACATAGTGCGAATAAATTACCTACAAACTCATAATAAATTAAAGTTGACATTAACTATGTAACGATCTAAAATAAACCAAGCTCAGTTGTGCTATGATCAATAAATCTATGCTTGAGGAACTTTTTAAAATAATTAAAACTTGACTCAAAACTAGTTTTAAACAGAGATCAATGCTTGAGTATGCTTTTGTAATATGGTCCTTAGAAAGATGCGTTTTCCATAAAAATCGATTCTCACAGATTTTTCAGATTATATGATATGCCATCACGACCTTTCACTCAAACTAAAATGCTTTGAGTTTGCTAATGCATTTATTAAAAAAAAAAACAATTACAACAACACTTTCGTATGGTCAAAGGGCCGGTCAGCCAGAAAAATGAAGCTTGATGCACATTCCAAACCTTTACTTGTGGAACCATACTGCTTCTACAAGGCTTACGATGCCATGAGTCACATAATATCTTCCATCAATTTCATAGTTGCCAGTTCGTTAATTTGTTTGTGTGTAATCAGACGTAATTGATCAAAGACACGCAGGCCTAAGTTAGGGGCCATTGCGAAATTCACGTTTTCTAATTTCTTTATTGTATTGGTAGTTCAAAGTGTGCAGGAAACAGTGGCCCGGTGTATGTTCTAGGTTGGAGTCCCAGCTGATTTGTACCTGCTCTAATTAGCTCTGTAAACGAACTTAGTTCGTGCCTGCAGCGTCTTGTGCAGTGTTTTATTACACTTTTAGATCCATAGAAAATGTAGTAGTTTACCTATTCTTATGTAGGTACTTAGACATGCTGCTTGCGAGATCACGAAAACGGTAACTTTTTTTCCTTGTATTGGGGATGGATTTTACAAAAGATGTTATAGCAGTGATAGCCTAGTGGTCTGACCGTTGGACTGCCAAGTCATAGGTCTCGAGTTCGAACCCAAGACACGCACCTCTGATTTTACGGACTAATGTGCGTATTGTAGGGTATCACTTGCTTAAAAATCGGTGAAGGAAAACATCGTGAGGAAACCACAGCATGTCTGAGAGATATTTCTCAACAGCATGTGACGCTAAGTCAGAGGCCCATGGGCAGCTTAAAAACTCTGACACCAGGTTAGTCACTAACCACACAGCTTTTCTCAGAGGTCAGGAATGTCTAGTTGCCTATTTGATTGAGCAATCGACACTTCTCTTCGTAAATATTTAACGTTCTTCTATCATTTTCAGTATGGTGTATTTACATCTCAGTTTTACTCTTCATAATTAAATATACCAAATGTAATCTGGCACTACCTACATTCCTATTTCCTAGTCTAGATTCCTAATTTGTGGATCTCCCGGTGCGCGAAGCGCGTGTTCCCTTTACCAGCAGTGACAGACATTGACTTCACGTCAGGAGTTTATTGTCTCTAACTGCTGTACGAATACAGCCTCTGAGCTATTCAAGGGCTTTAAAGCGAACTCAAGCTGAAAATGGGTCTGGTTTTTGTGTGTTATTTGTGAGTTTCCAACAAGAAAGGTTACTAGGTACCTCAGCCTACCTAAATGTCAAAGTTTTTACGAGAAAATTAGACGAATAACGTGTAAAGATCAATGACTGATGATTATATTTATTAGGGTATTAATGGCAATTTAATAGATACAAAAACCTAAAATCAATAATCAATCTGCAGCAAAGCTCCTGCATACATAAAAACCTGTATACCTATTACGAAACGTCTGAAGTTAAATAACAGTTATAGCAATAAAATTTAAAAGAACATCGAAGGCACGATTTCCTCTCCTCGGCAGGCCAATTGAGTTTGAACGCGTTTATGCATTTCTCTCACTTTTTTATTTTATTCAGCCGAGGAAACGGAGATTCTTTAGTTGTTCTAATTTAAATAAAAATTCATTTCAATAAGGAAGACTTTTTGAATAAAAATCGATTTAAAAACTTTTTTGTTATTGAATACTGTGTTCGGAACTTCTTTATCAGGAAAATCTTTGTTTGGACAGAATGGCTTATCTACTTAAGTTCGACACATATTGAAATCTGACATAACTACTGGTCTAGATTTCCGCTGGACGTTTAATAAGTAAATATCTATATCTTGATATTTTTCGATTACAATCAATCTTGGAATTCTCGCAGTAAAACTGGCATTTGATTCTAATCTAACTAGATGGTTTGATTTTATTATCTGTTACTTTTCGAAACAAAGGTTAGGTACATACGATAGACCATTGTCATGCATAATAACTTAACTCTCTACGTCGTTACTTGTCATTAGCTCAAAAATCGATGAAAAATTCTCGATCACTTAACGCATTGGAAACTTCAAACTTCGTTAACAGATAGTTTATAATTACAAGTGATATTTATTTTGATGAAATTAAGAGGGTGTGTCTAGACAGCGAGGCGAGGCGAGGCGATGGGGGCGCGCGTGACCCGGCTATAAATTGCCTGTTGGTAATGACCCCGCTCAGATATCGAATACACGTCAGCTTCGATACAGTATCGACTACAGCACGTGGAACTGATTTTTTATTAGGTTGTTTAAAATTGTATCAAGACATTTTTTTCTGTTTTTTTTTTAATATTGCCTTTTTTAAATAAAGGGTAGATAGTTGCGTTGCTTTTTAATTAAATAACACGAAAGCTGTGTCTGACTCAGTGGTTACGCTACGTGAAAACTGGGACCAGAAAGGTGTAAATGAAAGAAAATCTATGCTGCGCTCACGCATAATGTCACGCGTTCAAGCAGTTCACTTCAAAAGTCACGATACCTCTATACAAACTAAACGGAATTATTCGGAGCGAAATGTCAACCAAATACATAGCTATTATCGGTACTTACAACCGTGACATCCTCTATTTGTGTATGTCTCAGATACCGATGACAATTATGCACTTACACGATGGACAATAAGCAAAGCCTATCATGAATCTGCTAGCGCCACCTGACGGTGGTCGCTGACATGCGTATTCTCTTTGTCCCGTCGACTACCGAGCCGCCGTGCCTACCAAAGAGCATTATATTGTACGAGCGAGCCAATAAAGCAACGACATTCGCTATTCACACAAGACGGATGTTGTAATAGTCAATTGTATTTGTCAAGATCGTTGTTGAGGAAATAGAAAATAAAGGTTGGAATTTTGTGGAGTCGTCTGATATGAGATTTAAATTTGATCACGCAATTGATATTATCTTTATGTTTGAGTTGCGTTTCGTTCAAATGCGGCACGGATAATACTGAGTAAGATGAACTGAAACAATAAATGCAATTCTAACAGGCTTCAGAAGTCTTTTAAACTTTAGCCCACAGAAGTTGTAGTCGGATTAATAGGGATTTCTCAGTCAGCAGGCTGCCTCATTGCAACCAAAAAGTTTTCTCTCACCCTGAGATAGTTTGAAAAGAAATGACTATCGCGAAGAAAGAGGCACATGTCTACATTCTTTTCGACACCATACGCATATTTCAGTACAAAAATAACCGGCCTTCAGAATCATAAGCAGATCAGTAAACATACAAAAGCCGATATTATAGAACGAGCTAAGAAACATAAAGGGAGTGCTGTCAGCGACGCGAATAAGTTTACACTTAGTTAATTAAAAGATTACACACGAATGGGTAATTAACGGCGGATTTGTCCTCTCATCTGTTATGTTGTCGCATCGGGTGGAGCGCGCAAGCGGACGTAATTTTATACGTTCGAGTTACGTGTCTACTTGCTTGCGAGTGTGCGTAAGTGGTTGTGTTTCTTGCATGTTTGTTGTGGATTTAGGTAGTTTTGTTGTGGACTTTTAACTGGATATGGATCAGGAACAAGCCGTGCGACAAATATGGCAACACATTGCGTCATACATGTACATACTGACTGTCCAGACAATGCATTATAATCAAAATACACGCGTATCTCGAACATGAACAAAAACGTCAGGTGCGCCAGACTATGTTTGTTTTTGTAGATTCTTGCTGCGTGAGATTATATTTAAGGAGATTTTATATTGTTTTGCACCTTTTAAAGAAATCTTTTGAGGACATGCAAAAAAAAACCGGTAAAAAGCAATGTGTTTAATGTCATTTTTGATGGCACTAGCTATGTACGAGAAGTGAACATAATATAAAAATTAAATAGAAAAAAAAAGATAAATTTATGGAATATATTCAGATATATGACATGTTTTATTTTGCGAAATAGGCTGCATTATTATGTTAAGTGCAGTTAAGTTCGAATGTAAACAGTTTCACTTTTTAGCATTGATTGATTATTTATTTTCTGATTTCCTACATTACAGTTTACTACCACTAACTGCCTGAGTTTGGTATCATGTACATAAATGGACTACCTCCGCCTAGCTTGTAGGCTGCTCGCTACCAATTGTTGTCACTTTCAATGCAATAATCTTCAAATTGTCGACCTCGTTCGTCTAGTAGTCGCTAGCGCTACTGCTGAGCATGAGGACCTGGGTTCCATTCCCAGGTCGGGCAAAGTTCCCTTTGGAAATTTCTTAGTAGCAGCCCGGAGTCTGGATTTGTGCCCAGTTGAAGGCAATAAGCTCGCCCTTTACGACACAGGTCTAAAACATTACTGACGAAATCTTGGTGTACTTACAATGGATATACCTCTACCTAACCCTTCGGGTAAACAAGGCGTGATGTTATGTAAATCTTCAAATATAATTTAAACATGGATACATACCTAAAAATCACTACAAACGAAACAATAGCGGTATCCTCATACAGATTCCATAGTAGGAAGGCAAAGTACTCAGATAAATTAGAATAGATCAAAGGACATGAAAAATCAATGGTGTAAAGAACCGAAAACATTCAATTGATCGGTGGTCAAAAAGGGATTGGGGTTTTTGTTGGATTTTAATTTAAAATTACTTTGCTTTACGTCGGTTTTGATTTGAAAGCTTCGACAGAAGATTTTAATTAATGTTGGCCCTTAAATATATATAACTTGCCGACCAGTGTTTTATTGCTACATATATTAGTATTTTTTCCGGTGATGGATGACCAGTAATTTATGACTCTGTAAAACAAAATCTATTTTGGATTTTCACAAATCCCACAACACTATGTTTTAACAACTCCTCGATTCAGCAAGAATATGTACAGTCTCTTTTGTACTATTGACATAAATGTTGATCACATTGTTTTTCGATACTCTGGCGGTCTCAGTTCCCCCTCAAGGGTCGGCTGAACGAATATAAATGAATCTTATATTTATGATACTTTTTTTCTTTTTTCTCTTCTTGGTAGCATTTTATTGCTCGTGAAAGGGTACGAATTGTTTTGCTGACAGATTTACGAGGAAAGATTCGGCGTTTATTTTATCTGTGACTTTTCCATTCTTGAGGAAGGCAACTTTGATTGCAGTAACGTTGAATACAAATTTAATATCGCCGACCATTTTATGATTTATAAGGGAGGCTGTCATGTTTGGGCTGACCGATGCGATTGTTGTTGTTCGGGGATAACTGTTGGTTGCTGCGGAGATGTATCATCATTTTAGTCATCTCGACCTTTGCTTGCGTAAATCACTTTAGTAACGTTTAGGAAAAAGAAAAATTAGTTGTAATTCAAGAAAATTGTAGTGTAGTTTCTAAAATTAAAAATGTTACTAAAGATGCGTCATCTATCTATACATATAATAAAATTGTAGAAAATTGGTGTCTGTACAATGGAAATATATAAAAAAAAGTAGCAGGGGTTGTTATTTTATCGATGCCAAACCCGAAATTGTAATTATTTTTTTTTTGTCTGTTTGTCGGTTCGTCTGTTTGTCTGTGTGTTTGTGCACGCTAATATCAGAAACGGCTTATTCGGTTTAGATTTCACTTATATATTGTAGTAAGCTTCACTTAACATTTAGTGTTTATTTCATGTCAATCGGTTCATAAATAAAAAAGTTATGTCAATTTAAAGAATCAAGGCGAACATTTGTTAAGGTATGCTGCCCGAAAAGTCACTATTCCACGCGGACGAAGTCGCAGTCACAGCTAGTAAATAAATAAATAGTTTCAATTCAATCTATCTGCCCGAACTATGTTCTGGTTGGCATACAGTCTAACCGGATACAGTTGTATGCAATCGTCTTATGCAGCGACTGCCAATCCCTCACACCTCCACAAACCAGTAAATAAATACTTTTAGTTAAGAGTTATTAAGTTCATGACACAAATAGACAGTTCCCAGAATTTTATTTGTGTTCAGTTGACCTGTTTGTGTAAATTCGAGTGACCTTTACTAGTTCATAGTTCCAGGAAGATTAAATTGAAATCACGTTTCCTTGGAATACAATGATGAAATAAAATTCAAATAGAGTACGACTTGATAAACATATTCTGAGAATTACTGCAACAGTTTCATACTATCTAGATATATTAAATAATTACAACTGCTCATAAAACTCTTAATACCTACTGAAAATCAAGCGCACCACTAGAAAATTCCTAGCCTTTAATGAACGTATTTATTCTACATATAGCAATGTTCAATGTAATAACAATGTTATCTATTAATTCGTTCACAGCTATGCTGGAGTGTTCGTGAAGCGACGAGATGCTTGAAGGCAGCTAACTCGATAACAAGACATAACAGCTTTCCTAATTGCAATTTATTGCAGGTACTGCAAACAAGACTGTTTCAACGCTCACGTATTTTAAATTAATTCGAAAACACAGCCTTGTAATTACATGTTGTGATGAGGATGGCTTAAATAAACTTATTGTGAAGAACATTTTATTCTTGTAGAATTACATTGGGTATTATATATATATTTATGCATTTGTATGTTGAAGAAAATTGTCGTGCAGATTTCAACTCTGAAGGAATTTCAAATTAATGTTAAGCAAAAACTTATATTAAGATAATCATTATTTCATGCTAATAATAAATCGGAACAGTTTACTTGTTTGTTTGTTTGAACGAGCTATTTTCTGGATAGACAGAGTCGGATTTAAAAAAAATATTTTTGGATTTGATAGACCAAATCCAAAAATATTCTCGAGGAGGCAGTTTAACATCACGCTACAATATTTAAGAGCCAAATAAAAATAAAGCTATTCGAAAACAAAGGGCAGGCGGGCGATGCGATGCGACGCGGTAGGGAACAAGAAATGTTAACGTATTTTACTAGAATTTGATGACCAAGTTCAGGATGCTAAAAAAGATTCATTAGCAATCCGTAAATACGTAGATAAAGCTACACACATTTAAGCCGTCTAAAAAAATATGAACGCAAAGTTACCGGTTGTAGAATCTTGGAGATAAACACATCAAGATTAATTAAATCAGCTAAAAGGACGGGACTTCTGGTCTCTTTACCATTTATGCGCAACAAAGAATGAAAACAAGCAAATAAATCTGTGTTTACTTTTTAATCAGATCGCAAGTTTAAACAGTTAAACAGCAACGATTGCACTTAATAAACAGAGCAACATTAAACAAGAGCATTTCCTTACGTCTAAGTAATTATCTCAGTAGTTTTGATATTCCATTTTGCCGATTGCACACTTTGTGGAGGAAGCATTCCTTCTGTATTCCTATTTATAAATTCAGTGAAAAGCAATTAATTTTAAGTCAACAATAGAAAAGTTCCCAGTTGTGATGCATTGTGTTCCGCTTTAGCCGTTTGCTTTCTTGAACTGCTCGACTTATTCAATGATTCCCTTTATTAGCCGACAATTGAAAATCAGAGAATGGTCTTGTTCTGTTCTGTTTTGTTTATTTAATTTGCTTATCTTATTTGAAGTCGGTTGTATTGTTATTGGATTCTGTGTTTCTTTTAATTTCGTATTTAGCTTGGCGCTTTTCAGAATTACTGAGTGTTAATTTGCTTTGGATTGTTCGTGCGCCTGTGGAACTTGCTGTATCCAAGTCTTTTGATCCTACGGTATTACAAATTATATTGTACGCCAATATATCATGCCCATTAAATCCTCTTTCAAAAGACAATCCTTGAATTTATAGAATTATCCAATGAATTAAATGTCACCATTAGTATTACATCACCACACGCAATTATGCTATGATCAAGGCACCTCATACAATGTACGATATAATAGTTCGCACTTAGCCGACCGACTAAACCCGGCTTATATCACAAATTACCTGAAATTAAATGCCTCTTGTTTGATTGTTTATCGTCAGATAACAGCAAAACGGTATCGGTTATACAATAGCACTGAAAGGGGATTAATTTGTTGACAGTAAATTGGATCCTAATGAAGCAAAGGTTCTTTGGATAAACAAGACGGTCGTCTTGGCCCCTGTTTACATGATTCAACGGTTCGTTAGCTTTGTTTCAAATCCAATCGGCCGTTTGTACACTGTCGGTAGTTGTAGGTTTACTGTGCAAGCATTGTTGTCGATGACTAACGCCCCATGTATTTGATTTTGGATCGGTACTAAAAGTCCTAAAATAAAATATGGCAGACTACTAATAATAAAACTATTTTTTTCGGGATTCCGTTGCTCGTTGTAAAATGTAATAAAAATATAATTGTAACGTAATAATAAAGTCAATTGAACGGATCAAGAACTCCTGTTGTTATGTAAATAGCGTACAGCGAATCATAACACTGACGATATTCAACATTGTTTATGTAACGAGAAAAGTTCAAGAAAACGGAACTTTCTGCGAAGTATCTTAAACAATTAATTTGTTGTTTATCTGACATAAATTATAAAATTATTCTCTATCAGTTGTTTAAGGTTAAGAAGTCGTCTAACTTTAGATTATTAGGTGGTTATATGATGAATGATGTGTTTGAGAGCATTCATTTTCTTGATTTCACACTTTTGTGAACTCAATACGGTATTCTACATGGCGTACGTTTTGCTAACGTTGTTCAAATTCGATATAGTAGTCACAACAGTCAAACTCCGGGCTGCTACTGAGAAATTCTCAATGGAAAAACCCGGTAACTCTTTTGCCCGACCTGGGAATCGAACCCGATGCTCAGCAGCCGCTCTTGCGACCACGACACCAACGGGGCGAGTGCACACTTGCGCACTAGACTAGCCTCCTCTGAGATTAGCCGCCATGGTCAAAGTTTGGTCCGGAAGACTGTGTATAATAAGGTAGTCAAAAGTCAAAGGATTTATTTCAATAAAATCAGTCACTTTTTTTTCGCTCATTTATGGGTAGGCTATCATTTTACTAGGAGTCTTGTCAAAAAGAGTGAAATTTTAAATTTGAATATACGTACCTACCTGCCATTTTAAATACTTACGAGCTTTTGACTTCTGGCAGTGGTTTTAACTTGTGTCAATGCCCCATTGTAAATTCATCTTCTGTTTATAAATGCACAAACAGTGAGACATACGTAATGACAGTGTCATAATTAACAGAAATTTGATTGGCTCGCAAATTAGTCTTCAATTGACGTCAGCAGCCAGCACCAATAGGGATCGCTTGTACCGTAAGTACATTTGCATATAAATCACCGTACCTATGAATTGTGCGTGATTTCTGGGTTCAGCGATTAGGCCTCGTATCGTGTTCATCTCGTATGAATTATAAATTAGTTTTTCTAACTTGTTGTTTATGTATGTGTTGCGTCTTGTAGAGGAATGTTTATTAATTATTTCGCGTGTTTAGTTTGTTATTCTCAAATTTGTGATGGTTCGGTTTAAATTAATTCCGGTTTTGAGTAAAATTTTCAATAAAATTACCTCCTGCATATAATTGAATCGAATATTTGCGATGACAGAGTCTGGCTCTTAGCTTGCAGCATAGCAGATGTCAGAATATGAAGGCGTCCTCTCAACTGTATGTTATTGTGCTTATATTCACTGCCCTAATTAACGAAATAGTTCTGAATTCTGCTCAACGGAAACACAAAACAAACTGGTAGTTAAATATTTGAGAATATAGATTTAAACTAATAATGAGGCGTCATTGTAAAGATCGCAACAACATAGGTAGGGGTCGCCCGGCCGGCTCGCTGCCAGCTATTTGTACTGGAAACTAACTTTTCAACTCGACGCCCGTTGTAAGCGTATTCCGAGCTAACTGTTTACACTAAAACGTTCGTGTATAAGTAAACGATGACTCCAACTCTCCATTTACTTGTTTGCTTTCTTATTTCCCTTTGTAAATTTGTTATAACAAAGCACAAGCTAAACTTTAGCAACTCATAGCCGGCTTGATTTCTTGTTCGTAAGTTAGCGTCTTGAAGAACGTTAACGTGTGATATTCAGCCCGGTACGTTATTTTGTTTGAGTTTTAGAAAATAAGTATTGCTTCGGCATGAGCAATTACGTCATTGGGGATTTGTTGTGGAGAGTACAAACCAAAACAAAAATATCGAAAAAATGTATGCTGAAAAGCTAAGTCAAACAGTACAAAATTTTCGCTTAAAAATCATACCTAGGAAAGATTTAGAGTAGAATAAATAAATGAGAGCTATTTTGGTAATAATGGGCACTCATAGCACAGGAAGACGAACTAAAAGAAGAGAAATGTTCATTTCCTTTGCATTGGAACACCGTCCTAGACAGCAAATTTTAGAAAAAAATAATTGTATATGGACTCGGAATTATTTTTCAAATGGTTTTAATAAATGGATTTTATTTACATATTTGTTTGTGGCTAACTAATTTCTGTGAAGACTTTTACAAGTGTTCATGTTAGTTCTAAATATAGTCAATATAGGTGTACCTACTTACTTGAAGGGTGGAAACCGTAAAAGCTTTCAAGTGTCTCGAAGGGCCTGCGGGCGGTGAGTAATGGGTAGCTCACCGCCCGATCAGCACCAGGCCCGTGCCGGACGGCGCGTAAATGTTCTACGCGCGCCTCAAAGAAATGTCAGCATATGAAGGGGCCCGTTAGGGCCGAGCCTGCCGGGTAAGCGGCATTGTCAGAAAGGGTTGCCGCTACCCCGAAACATAAAGGGCTACGGAAGGAAAATTGATGGGTTTTAGTCAGTAAGAGTCTGACACTCCCTTCCGCTCCACCCAGAGCGGAACAAGTCATTGCATGATTTTCGAGCCTTAAAAAATATATAAAGAACCGTAACAATTCAAACTTATTCTCATATTCATAAAAGTATGAAACATCACTAACACCGCGAGTTAGTTCCAACAATCGTTTTAAATCCTACAGAGTTATTGCCGCGGAGCTTACAAATGTCGGTTTTAAAATCATGTCCCCGTTAAAACTTTCTTCATGAATAATTTACGAATTTTCTTCAGAGATATGGTCTTGCCGCTGAAGATAAGAATTAAATTACGTGAAATTAAATTTTTATTATAACATCCGAATAAAAATATAAAGAGAGGCGATTTGAATAATTATCGCCATGTCGCGTTGCTCCCGGTTTCGCTAAGTTTTCACTTCTTTTAATGTTTATTTAAGTTTAATGATCTTAATGAATTTTTACAGTGATTCTTGCTTTTTATGTTTAGTTAATAGAAAAGTTTTTGGTCAGAGATTATTATTGGTTAAATAATGCATACATTTCCTTAATTGCTAAACTAGAGAAAGAAATAGGATATTATTAATTTGTCTGTAAAACTAGTAAGTAAAAGACTTGAATACAGCTGCGTTGATTCACAACTTTCAGTTTTCTACAGAAAACATATTTTTCCTCAGATAAAATCTGTAAACGGAAACGCGAAATATAAAATATCTTTTATCATTTCCTATTACGTTGAAATATCAAAAGAGGAAATCAGTGGCTTGTAGGTTGTAGCACGATTTTGTACAAGAGCTATGCAGATAATAATTTGAGTTCAAACCTTTGGGAGTGGCAGCTCAAGAGGATAAGACCGCCTTCCCGTAATTTTCTGAAGTACATACTCAGAATTCAGTGAGAGTACTTATATTCAGAATTTATAATATTACTGCTCTAAATATTCTACACTTCGAGTGATGTGGACTTGAAGTAGCAATGAATTCTGTGCTGAGGGGATTTTAATTGACCATTCTTATTTAAATGTCTTCCTGCGAAGGATTCCGGTTGCAATTTTTGGTAGGTATGCCTGTGTTATTTTCTGGACCATTGCCAGTCTCTGATTTGATCGTGTCTACTGTTGAATTCATAACTATCTTATCTCATGATTTTTTTTTTTTATCTTATCTATTTTTCAACTAATATTCTTAATTATATCTCTAGCTAAATCGATACGTTTATTGGTTTTCGAAGAACAAACATATCGACGCTTGAAAGGCAAAAATTACCAGAGAGACATGTTGGGCGATATTGAGTCGACACTATTTCATAACATATTGAGAAAGCTCATAATCTTTGAATGCCAGTTTATTAAGCCATTAAAGAGCATTAGAATTCGTTGGAATTAAGTAGTTATGACAAATAGGTTTTCTTTTACGATCTTTTTCAAATAAATACTTTAAAATGCTCTAGGTACTGTAAAGTTGACGATATGATGTTTGGTATAGCTTTGGACAGGACAGAGAAGACACTGTTTTTCTGTCCTGTGCTTTGGACTTATGGTTATTGATAACCTTCGCTGTTTTTTTTTGCAATTCTATAATTTAAATTATGTTATTATAATGTATACTTAATACATTTAAATTAAACAATAAGGAGTGTAAATACCTCGACATGGCTGAGCTATTCAATTTACGCAAACGCAGACATTTAAATTAAATGTATGAACTGACGTTGGTAATGGAAATAAATTAACCAATAGTGAAGCAGATTGTTTGTGGTTTTGGTGATATTCCGGTGAAACAATTCAGTTGCTTTATTAAATTGTTCTGAAGTGAATAAAAATATTGGTTAAATATTATGGAAATGAGGACTAAATACCAAAGTCTCACTAAATTATGGTTCTACGTATCACAGGCAGGAAATACAAGAAATATAATAGTAAACAGGAATACAACAATAAATCCCATGTAAGCCCACTTGGAAATACAGGCCAATTTATAGCAGGAAACTAGTCATTAGAAATTGAATTTGGAAGAGACGTTCTTTCTTGAATATGCCATTAATTAGGATATTCATTATTTTATCCACGGGGCACGGACTTTTGATTTACAAAAATTAACTTTTCTTTCAAAACACTCACAAAATCGCTACTTACTTCTAAATAGGCAACTCATTATTTTCTACTAATGAGCATTGCCAAGAAACCTCTTGACGACATTTTTTAAAGAAAAATAAATGAAAAAGTTGTGAAAGCCGCAAGCTTAAGGACTACTCAGAGACTTGAACGGTGCTTTATGTGACGTTGAGTAACTCACCTGCTTATAAAACGAAAATGTCAGTATAAACAGTAATCAGTACCTAGTAGGTTGGATGTTACGTCGAACAAATATTTTGTTAGCAGACATTTTATTACAAGTTATGACCCTTATCTCAAGGGCGGTAGATAGTAAATAGTCGTGACAGCTTATCTACGCATCGTTTGAAGTAAATTTTCTTTGAAAGTAATGAATCTATCTCTCATCTCGCTCTATTGTCTTACCAAAGTTGTAAAAGTTTAAATGACAAAATAAAAAAAGATTTCGAAGTTTATAATGAAACCGCTAGAGATTCCTAAAACTTGGTTTGAAAGTCAAATCTATTGAGTCTAGTCTAGCCTAGTAGTCTCCTAAACACGCGATCGATATAACTCTAGAACCTGACAAGATAATTAAAATTTAATTTCGATGACAATAGAATATTCACTATGCAATACCAAATGCGGGTATGAATAGAACCAACAGATGTCTATGCTATATACGCATCAATGTCTCACCGGCCCTTATAATTATTGTGGGTGTAATAATTAGTGCTACATTGTTAATTAAAGACAAAGGTGTGCTAATGAGACATGGCGTTGTATGTGCCAGGAATGTTGATTAGCTCTAAAAATACTCGTCGCTGCAAACAGCAAACGTTGAGTTGCTTCGTTAGTATTTATTGTGTAACTGTATTTCTAGTCATTTCGGCGGTAGTTTGCACTTTTGGTTGGGTACCTATTTCTACTTTATGAAATAGTAAGAAAGTTTTATTTTTACTGCGACTGCAGAATAATGATTGGTTTCGTGTTTTTGCTTTTGGGAAAACATGGCGGCGGCGTTTCCCATTCTTTGAACCAATAATGACGATGATGATTTTAGATAAGCAAAACTACTATGAAACATACTTCATTATTTGGGCACCCTAAAGTTTACTAGATACTTCTTTGAAATTACGAATCGTCAAATGACATTATAACCTCCGATTTTTAATTGCGTGGTGCATAAGGAATCATAAAGTAATTTTTTATTTTGAAAACGAAATACACTATAATAACGTATTCTAACTGTGATAGAACATCTAACATTATCTCTCTCTAATGATAGTCGTTAGACATATGTACACATTTGATTCTAATGTGATCCAACTTAGGTAAACGTATTGGATCGACAACGATCCGCCATTACTAATGTACTGTGCCAATCAAGAAAGGAATCCCTATGAATATCGGCGAAAAGACATAATGTAGGCTTCGGAAGACTTTACGCTCATTGGTTACTTTTGTTAGGGAGACGTTTATCTGTAATTCAGCAATAGACATAGATGTAAAGGCTCATATATACCAGTGGGACTTGGTCACCGGCAGAGGCAACTGCAACCATAGACACGCATAAGCTGTACCCGTAGACTTGTCAACGGTAGTACATGAGCACTAAAAGTGAATATACATATAAAGTAACGTACTTTTAATTAGAACAAAAATATTAACACAAATCTTACTTACAATATACAACCCTAAACTAAATAATACCTATATATTTTGTACATGTAAAAAGTACTAAAGAACAAAAAGCAATTATACGTAGGAAATAACTAGGCTACGGCGGAGGTCAGATAGACAATCGCTCCATGTAAGAGTACTGGTATTTAGATACATGCAGTTAGACTGGAAGCTGACCCCAACCTAGTTGCAAAAAGGATAGGCTGATGATGATTCAAATTTAAGAGATATTATTTTCGTTTTCTATAATAATGCTAGAAAGAGATAAGTGAGTTTCGAAGTAGAGGTTAATCTTCGAAAATTCCGATCCGATTCAGAAAATTCTTTCACTAAAGAGAAGCTTTAGTATTACAGAGTGTCATAGGATGGATGTCATTAATACACTAAAGAAAATACACAAGAAACTTCAAGCTGACGTAGTCGCAAACAGAAGCTAGTCATAAATAATTTTGGAAAAAATGTATGTAACAAATTCACAAGCGCCTTTTAATATAACATCAAATAATGCCGTACGTGGAAAGCAATTTAGAAAGCGTTGGAATCTCATAAAGTCATAAGTCAGACGCTCATGTAGCTGCCAAAATGGCTAATGACCGCGAGCTGTGTGCGGTCGCGGCCGAACCGAGCCAAAAACCAATTTGCGACAATAATAACATCGTTGTTGTTCCGATCGGTTAAAGAGAGTATAGCTCAAGTGTTGAGGTGGCGGAGTGGCGACTGAGGGGTTCGGAGTTCGGGTCTTAGTTGGGAATGTTTATTGAAGAATTTCGTTGCTGCTGAGAGCTGAGAGGGTGATTGGGAAAGTCAATCAATATGAAGTTCAGAAAGCTTGGAATAAACGTAAGATAAATACAATACAATGCGATTGTTGTGCCGTTTCAGTAGATTTTGTTGTTCTTTGATCTCCAAACATAAAAAAAGGTGTTAAATTATATGTTTTCGAAGTCATCAATTCATTTCACATTCAGTTTTTTTGTATAATTATAGTCCTCCTACTTTCGTGAAAAGCCATTTTAAATGGTGGTAGGTATACAGGACAAAAACCGAAAAAGTGAATTTCAAATCCTACTTACCATCTTTTCCGCCAACCCCTCAACAAAAACCAAAGCTAATTTGCACTCAATAAATGAGTTTCACTTTTACGGCAACCATTTTCAATCGGGACTAATTAAAGCGTTTTTTTCGACACCACCATTGGAACAAAAACTGAGCTTCAACTTGCCTACGATAGAAATACACCTGGACTTTTGAACGCATATAAAAGTTTTCCAATTTACAGGGGCTGATTGGAAAATTTTCACCATTTTGGGGTGTTAACCGACCCTTGACTTTACTTAGCCTTTTGAAGCGAATTAAAAGTGTTAGCGCTAAGTCTTAATCTAGCTGTTTGATTATTTTTGTTTTCGAGATTATTTTGATGTGGGATTGTTTTGGAAGCCATTATAGCGTTCAGCATTTATTGTACGTAGGACTGCAGATGGTAATAAAATGTAAAATAATCTGCATACAAGTTTTAAGTCAGAGGTAGTGCGAGCACGGGCATATTCTTTGTAAAAATTATGTACATGAACTACACCACATCCTCATAACATCACGTCTGTAATCCCCGCAGGGATAGGCAGAGGTCTACCTATAGTACACCCACATTTCACCAGTAACATTTGAGTCCCATATAATAGGGGGTGAGGTTATTGCCTTCAACCGGACACAAATCTAGACTTCCAGAAATTCTAGATGAAAAACCCAATAAAACTGCCAAAACCAGGAATCGAACCCAGGACGTCATGCTCAGCAGTAGCGCTTGCGACCACCAAACCAACGAGGTAAGTAATTGGATTACATTTTTTATTTTCTTGAAATTTTGGCACCTAGGCTTGTCGCTGTGACTCTGTAACTATAAAGTGCAACATACACTCGTACCTTATACTTATCCATACACGTACGCGCATTACTGATATTGTAAATATTCCGTAGCCGTGCGGCTACGCGCGTAGCTCATAGGTGCATGCTACGTGCGTAGACTGGCGCTACTTGCGTAGCAACGACGAAGGGTGGTGCCCTTACGGAATTATGCAGCATTATTCATGCCTTGTCGTATCATACGTTAATTTATGATCTCAAAAAAAACAGTTTAAAAATTTTGAAGTAAGGTTTTGTAGATTAAATAATTATTATCTATTGACACATACATAGGTACTAATTACTGTATTTCGTTGCGAAAATCTAACTCTGTTTCGTAACACTGAACTCAACATTCAGCGTCAATTAAGCTTACAATTATGATGATTTAACTAAACCGTAATTGTATCTATTGAGAATTTACCAATTGAATCAAAGCGTAATGTCAAAACAATTAAGTAGTTGTCAATCCCAATCAAGAGGTTTGTATGGGCTAATTAGTGATGGTATGTGAGTTCATTATGACAAGAAGAGCTTGTAGCTATGTACTATACGTGAAGCAAATGAAGATAATGTGAAATATTTGAAAACGTTTAAAACTATACTCAGGGCGCCAACTACCACCTCAGAGGGCAGAATTATTCAAATATTACTTCAGTGTGAGAAAGAGACGGCTTGCCTGGTAAAGCCTGGGTCCTGGCCTCAGGGGCTCTCGGGCCCCGACTGGAGGCGCTCTTAAGCGCATGCATGGAGAGAGGCCAGTTTCCGCTCCGTTGGAAGACGGGGAAGCTGGTTCTCATACAGAAGCCAGGGCGCCCTGCGGACTCTCCGTCCGCATTCCGGCCCATAGTGCTGCTCGACGAGGTCGGCAAACTCTTCGAGAGAATTATTGCGGGCCGCCTCGTCGGGCACCTTGGAAGGACGGGGCCGGACCTTGCGGACTGCCAGTTTGGCTTCCGCAAGGGGCGCTCGACGGTGGACGCCATCATGCGCGTTAGAGCCCTCACGACGGGGGACGTGGTGTCCCAGGGTAGGGTCGTCGTGGCGGTGTCACTCGACATCGCCAACGCCTTCAACACCCTGCCCTGGAGTTGCATTGGGGAAGCACTCCGGTATCACCGGGTGCCGACCTACCTCCGTCGAATAGTCGGGGCGTACTTGACGGACAGAGCCGTCATCTACCCCGGTCGCGATGGGGAATGGAACCGGCGAGAGATGTCGTGCGGTGTCCCGCAGGGATCGGTTCTGGGGCCGTTCCTGTGGGACATCGGTTACGACTGGGTGCTGCGGGCCGACCTCCCTGACGGCGTCAGCGTAGTTTGCTACGCTGACGACACGCTGGTCCTGGCGCAGGGGAGGTCGCATCAGGCGGCGGCCGACGCGATGACACGCGGGGTTGCGACAGTCATTGAGAGGATCCGGTAGTTGGGTCTTGAGGTGGCATTGCACAAATCCGAGGCCATGTCCTTTCATGGGCCTCGGAATAGGCCACATTGGCCACACATTCATTGCGGCGGCGAGCTTCCCACTATCTGAACGCGCCCCAAAAGGTGGTAGCCATACGGCTTATCCGGGGGTACCGCACGTTCTCGGGCGAGGCGGCAAGCCTCCTTGCCGGACTGCCGCCGTGGGATCTGGAGGTGATAGTCCTCGCGCGCCTGTTCGAGTGGCGCGCGGAGGTACTAAGCCGGGGGGAAACTCCGTTTCCGCAGCAAATTGCGGCGGAGCGGACGGACCTCCAGCGCGATCTCATGGTGGCCTGGAATCAGCGACTGTCGCAACCCAGCGCAGGGCACGCCACGATAGTGGCTCCTCTTTGAGAAGTGGCTAGAGAGGCGTCACGGTGCCCTCACCTACCGCCTGACGCAGGTCCTCACCGGACATGGATGTTTCGGGAGGTTCCTGCACATCATCATGCGGGATGAAACGACCGGGTGTCACCACTGCGAGGATCGCCCAGAGGATACGGTAGAGCACACGGTGCAAACCTGCCCCGCTTGGGCGGAGCACCGCCGTGTCCTCGTAGAGGCGATCGGTGGCGGCGACATCTCGCGCCCGGTCCTGGTGCAAGCCATGGTCCGGGGCGAGAGGGAGTGGGAGGCAGTCACCTCCTTCTGCGAAAAAGTTATGCTCGCGAAGGAGGTGGCGGGATGGGAGAGAGAAAGGTCCTCCCGTCCCAGCCGCCGCGGGAGACGCTCTGGGCGTCGGGAGTCACGTGACGACTCCCGGCCACCGTAGGCGCGGGCCTGCGGGCGGTGAGTAATGGGTGACTCACCGTCCGATCAGCACCAGACCCGTGCCGTACGGCGCGTATATGTTCCACGCGCGCCTCAAAGAGATGTCAGCATATGAAGGGGCCCCTCAGGGCCAAGCCTGCCGGGTAAGCGGGATTGTCCGAAAGGGTTACCGCTACCCCGGAACATAAAGGGCTACGGAAGGAACATGGATGGGTTTTAGTCAGTAAGAGTCTGACACTCCCTTCCGCTCCACCCAGAGCGGGAGCAGTCATTGGATGATTTCCCAGCCTTAAAAAAAAAAAAAAAAGTGTGAGAAAGAAAAGGTATACGGGAGGTATAGTGCCATCTCTGTCATAATGTGAAGAATTTTTTTTAGTCTACCTAACCTTTTCCCAACCATGTTGGGATCGACTGCTAGTCTAACCAGATGCAGCTAAATACCAGGATTTTATATGGAGCGACTGCCTATCTGACCTCCACAACCCAGTGACTGGCTGTCAGATTTTCGGGCTTCTGACGACCCGTAACGACTGTCAAAGATGCACAAATGACAGCCGGGACCAACGGCTTAAGGTGCTTTCCGGGGCACGGAGTCTCGGTATGTAAAGATGGTCACCCATTCACGGTCTACCCCGGCAAGCGTAGCTTAACCTGATGAATCGACCTGTGCGACTGTTGTTACTTAGCAACGAGCTCCATAACGTGAAGTAATATTATGTTTTATATAAATAAAATAATATTTTCGAACGAGGTGGTAGTTGGCCTCCTGAGTATATGATACATACATTTTAAATGAATATAGTCGACGAGAAACTAGGACATTGCAATAGTGAATTGTTTGTTTAAGTATCACCAAGTGCCGTATTAGTAATATGAAGATTGAGGTGTTGCCTGTGTTTATACCTTAAGTTTTTAGTATAGCTAGAGGTTTCGGAATTTCTTTATTACAATATTTCTACTAATTATCATTAAGTAGGTACTTTGTTCACTCACTATTTTCATACCACTGAAATAGTCGTAAATGATGTGTAAACCAAAAGATATCTATGTAATCATTAATCTGTATACAAATTAATTACCCAAATTACTGCGGGTTACGGTACACAACGCGTTGTGGTTTGAAAGTGGTGTCGTATTACGTTGTCATCCCGAGTACTAGGTATTACAGTTATTTGAATTAATTAGGTGCGGATTAAGCGATTAGGTAACGTTTTGATTGTCATTTGTTTATTTATTTTGACGTGTGGCACTGGCTATTCTAAATACACTTTATGCATCAGGAATCTGTGGTCCATATTATGTCATCGGGTCTCTCACGTGTTTGCGTTATGTACAGTGCACTATTTTGTAGTAATCTCAACGTGAACATTTAGGTGAACTGAGTACCGTCAAACGGGGTGAATAGTGATGTAGGGGTGAATCTGGACGAAAATTTAAAAGGGATTTTAACTTTAAAATAATAATATAGTTTGTTGCTAACAAGGGCACTTAATTGTTTATTATAGATAATATTATAAACACGTTACTGGTGCTTTTTGGCCACTAACTATATTATTTCAATATTAAAATCTCTTTTAAGGTTTCGTCCCGATTCACCCCTGCATACCTATTCACCCCGTTTGACTGTATAACGTGAGCTACCATTGCATCTGATGCAATAGATTCACACTATTGACTTCACTATATAATAATAATAATAAAAAAATATTTGTACACTTTGAAAGACATACAAGTACACACACAGGATTAAATATATATTGTACAATAAAATCACATTAAGGGGCGAACTGATGCCTCCTAAACTAGGCCACAAGCCTGTGTTTTAGGAGTCAAAGTTCCAAAGTATGACAAATAACTACTATTAAGTGTCATGCAAATACTTATGTATATGTCACCGTTAGATTGTAAAGATCGTTAGATTACAATCTATCTAGCGAGATTGTAAACTATCGATAGATTGTGAACAGTATCATTATGATTGCAATTTGACTTATTATTCTTCGCTATATTGTAATCTACCGAAGTGAAACCGTTAAATTACAATCTGAATAAAAATAATCTCTTTTTTCCATATTTTTTTCTTTATAATCTAGTCGTTTCTGGTTTCGCGTAGGTGGTCACAGTTTTAACCTAACCTAACCATTTTTTTAAACGCCCTACGCCGGTTCACAATTTGACCGCTTCCCATCGATAGATTACAATCAAGCGAAAAATGATGCGTTAAATTGCAATCATAATGATACGGTTCACAATCTATCGATAGTTTACAATCTTACTAGATAGATTTAGATAGATTGTAATATAACGATGTTTACAATCTTACGGTGACATATATACAATTAAACAAACAATGCCTTAATTTATATACAGTGTTAGTTCAGTTAAGAGACAATTGTAATAAGATCTTCGGTTTCGTCATACGTTAACTTCTGCAACCAATTTGTGAGTTTGATTTTAACTTCATGTTTAGTTAGGGAGTATATGTCTAAAAGTTTCACTGTTCACTTTACCCATGTTTTCATGGTGACAAATTTACAGAATAGCCATACAGGTTTATTCCGCAAAAGTATTCTAAAGTCCCATCTGCATGGTGCAAGTGACTGGAACGCTTAAGTGCAATACTCGCATGCCATTAAGCACGTTCAGTTATTGCCATTCAAGAATTGTATGCAAGTGCTTACACGCGTGCGAATTCCAAAAATGACATTAAATAATTGAACGCAAGTTGTGCCATGGAATATTTACGTGCGACTTCTGTTTACACCAAGGTGATTATTGCATGCAAGTTTTGCCTCGTCAGAACACAATATTGAGGAGACGTTCAATAAAATTGGATTAGATATTTTTATTTTATTGTATTCTCGAAAAGCGGAGGCTTGTGTCCCAGCCGTGGGAATGTTATAGGCTGAGTATGAGTATTGTATTCTCAAGATTATTTTAAACTTTAAAGTTTTAAAAATTATATCATTTAAATTATAGAAAATTTTCGTGCTAGAATTGAATGCTATTGTATTGTACATGTTGTTTATACAAACACCGGTTTTGAACGGCAATAATTTTATCGTGCAATTGTATGTGTTGCTTAGACGGTGCCAGTCAATTGTTGCTTCAATGCAATGGTATGCCGCAAGCAATAATTTGACACTAGATAAATGGGGCTTGATTTTTCACTGTTAAGTTATTTTATTCTAGCACTAGTCTAGTACTAGTTTTTTCTCAGCAGCAATGTCACGTGACTTATCTTGTTCCGTAATTGAAATACAGGAAGGAATAAATTGCCGTCCCGTCTTCCGTGTGGCTATGCTCAGTACCTACTAGGCTCGCTAACAACATTATTCAACATTAGAATTCCGTTTTATGGACCTATTGCAGCTCCGTACACGTCTGTACTTCTAATTTTATTCAACAATGTGAAATTACGCCCACAAAAAACTGCAGAACAATTACAAATCTCTAGTTAAAAAGTTTCCTCATGAATATTTTCGCTGAGTTATGGGCCCGAAGAGGAAGATAATAAAATTTGGTATAATTTAATTTTTATTGCAGCCCATGAATGAACAAAAGGGGGCTTGATTTGAATAATAATTAGGTTTTATTGTACACTAGCCGGTGCTAGGTCATGACTGCCAAGTAGACAAGTACTCGCTAGTAGCAGGTGGCCATCGGCGAAAAATATGGAGACGAAAGAAATTAAAAAGAAATTGGTTTTCTCTTCAAGACAAATGTAACTACATTCAAAAATAGATTTGCGAATTTCTGGCCATTCCTAAACCGGTAATGGATTAAGTGAAGTGTAACAAAAATAAAATTAACGAGGGGGCTTCCCCGGCGGAAGGCGACGGGAAGCGGACGCCCCGTCAGTGACTGAAAAGTTATCTATATCTACAGCCGAATCTTAATAAAGTTTTCACGTTAAATTTGGTACGTTTAGAAGGCGGTAGCATATCTACTGGTATGTACTGGCTATATTTATGAATGTCTAATTCGGTCTACAGCGTTTTTTTTCCTGCATAAATGTTTGATTCTTTCTTATATAAGTTATTTTCTTAACCTAGCCTTTTCACACTTTTTTTTTTCTTTTCCCGGAACATAAACGGCTACGGAAGGAACATGGATGGGTTTTAGTCAGTAAGAGTCTGACACTCCCTTCCGCTCCACCCAGAGCGGGAGTGGCCTTAAAAAAAAAGCCTTTTCCTAGATAACTGTATGTTTTTTAAGGTCAATTCTCTCCCTGAATATTTTCAAGTTGGAAAGCAATGTGACCTTTAAATCCCCAGACACACAAAGTTTTACAGCATATTGCTCAATTATTCTTGTTGCGGAAAATGACTTGTGAAACTGAAATTTATTTAGATACCTACTTCTGCCAGATATTGGTTTCGTATTTTTTATCTCCCTTCTCGACGCGTACAGGACTTCCATAATTTATTAAAACGGCTTCAAACGACGTGTGTAATCGGCAAAAACATTTTCACAGATGATTGTTAAAATTAATCCCGAGGCCCACAGTGATGAATGACACAAGGAACGAATTCAAGTTACGTACAAATTGCGAGCATAAATTATTACGTTTTAATAATTTCTCGTACAGCCTGTCCGCCCTCTCAATCATAAGCCCCGCCAGGTGTCACCCTCATAAATCCAGGCTGGTTAAAAATTACAAGAATTGAACGGTAGTGCTATAAACTAAGTTATAACAAAATGTTAATTAAAGTTTTATCTCTAACACAGTTACAGCTTTAGGACTGATTTCACCTATTCAACTGAACGCGATGAACACATCTAAAACGCGTTCAAGAGCTGTCACTGTCATAATCAGGGAATATTGACACTGACGGCCGTTGAACGCGGTTTATGTGTTTGATCGTGTTTAGTTCAATTGGTGAAATTGGCTGTTAGTGTTACTGGCAGGTTGCTATGGTGCAGTATTTACGAAATCTACACTAATTTCAAAGTCTAAAACAGGATTTTACACACACCATTACTAATTTTGAATTGTAATCACTGGCCTATTAAACGATTCCATTAGTTCATCACTTCACATTAGACACATTTTTCAGCTGACTGAATTAATCATATCACTGCACAGTAAAATACATATCACAATAAATACGATTATATTTAATTAAACGTCGCTATTCCAAATTAAAATAGTCCAAAAACATTTATTAAAAACGAAAATAAAGAAAAATTTTAATTTAGTGGAAGAGGCAACGAACCGTTTCCTTTTTTATAGCTGGCCAATTGAAACGTTTCCAGGTCTCTGAATAATTCATCTTTCGTTTGAACAAAGACGAAGTGGGCCGCGCGCGGCGATTCTTTGATCTTTTGTAATTGGAATCGATGCTCATATTAAAAAGAGAAATTCTTTAGAGCGACCGTTGAAATGCACCGAAGCCATTTTGTTCAAGACGATTAGGCAGTAGTGATTTGTCTTCGATAGTACCTAGTAGTGTTGGGGACAAATCCCTTTGTCCCTTTGCGATTTTTTCCAATACCTTTTGCTAATTTTACTTTGAGCTCCGTTGCCGAAAGTTTATCTTCGTTGTAATAACGAGGCGTCTCTGTATTAATTATGTTTGCCGTGCTATGTGTCGAGAGTCTAAGCTGTTTGCTAATGCTCCTCACTATAGTCGGGAGAGGACTGCCAATATTATATCGCGTAATAATATTCTGTGTACACATAATATGTTCCAGTAAAAACTTTATTAAAGGGACATTTTTCGTGAGCGGAGTTTAGTTTTCTTTCTGGCATGACAAGAATTTCTTCGTGTGAGCACTTGAGACCCAGAGAGATTGAGTTATTCGAGATAAAGTTCCGTTTCTCGATATTTACACGCTGTACACACGTCAGTTATTGTAACTACTTTATCCTCGACATTCTAGCAACGCACCATTTTTCGTACAAAATCAAACTAGAGGTACATGTACTTACATCTTTATAAAATAAACATGGCTAGGTATTGGATCAATGAAAGTTATGAGTAATTCTGTAATATTATAATAAGTATTATTATTCTTCTTCTTCTTAGCGTGTCGATGGCAAAAATAGTAAAAATAGTTTAAATAAATATATTTATATTTTAAATTATATTGGCCCAAAATTCAGCAACGCGAATACCGTTCACTGACGCAGCCATTAGGTCCTCACGTGTGCATGTGACGGGGCATGCGGTGCAAGATGGGAGGTGAGCCATTGTCTGTGGGGAGACGCCGCACACACATCGGAGATCTAAGCCATCCATGCTCCCCCACTTATGGAGGTTGTCCTTACTGCGACCTACTTGGGTACGGAGTCTGTTTAGGGTTTTCCAAGTAGGCCACGGTAGCTTGTGCCCAGATGGGAGGCTTTCTGATAGTTCAGCGAAGAAATCAGGCGGCTTAAGCAATTCTTGCCAGAGGTCGCATCTACCTGTGGAGGGGTTGCCTTCGGCTGGACTCACGCACCCAATGAAATTTTTTCGGCTTTTAAGCCTCTGTGGCAGTGGGTTAAAGTTGTGCATTGGATGTATTGTAGTATTATTATTATCATCAATACATTGTGTGTTGGGTTCCGCATAATTTGAATCGAAGATGAAAAATGTACCAAATTTCAGTCTTTTCACTTCATTATGGTATTTTGTTCAACTTACAAAGGTACTAGGTAATACGGGGTGGTGTCCGCAACTCCACTTCAATACGTGTATTTTGCGCACGGGTTAACTTGCATATAACTAGCTAAGCTTATAACAATACCAAAAACTATGTAACATGGATTCTTTTCAAGTGTATACAACCCATAACGAAAGCAGGCCACAAATATAATATAATATTTATTTTCCTTGGGAATAATATTGAATACAGCAGTGTCTATCGGAATTACTTTGGCAACTCTATCAATAAAGTCGCGAACTTGTGCAATAACATCCCCAATCGATTATATAATAGAGGGAAGATTGCCAGTTGCTTGCCACACTTGTTTCTGTTTGTATATTTCTGTGTAATACTTATATTTTTAGTATTGATATTATTTCTATGTTATTTTATGCTTCATCTGTGGAGGTGTGCGGTTAAAATAAGCCTTATAGCAATGCTTTAAAGGGGCGAACACGGTCACTTTAAAATTGATACAACTGATGTGCTGTTGACTGTACGAGTTATTTTGGAGATTCACGATGTGTTGGTTTTATACAAGCCTGCTAGGCTGTAGTGTGGCTTCGCTTACGTATCCACTGGTTTACGTTTTGAACCATTAATCGAAATAAAAAAAAAATGATTTCTTTTATTTTAATAAGTTAGTCTGGTGTAGCCGTTAAAGTTTTTCTACATTTCTATAGTATTCGTTTGGATATAATGTGTGAGGGATGACATAAAAGAGAAGGGAGTGAATCACAGCGCGATGATTGACAGGGGAAACTGAATTTTGACAATTCAAAAGTGCCTGTTATTTGTTTATTTGATATATAAATGCTTTGAGTTTTGAGTTAGAGTTTCAAAGGCGAATACGTGTTGCGCCGATCACAAGACACTTGGGACGAGGGCAGTAAGATGATGTCGATGATGATGATGAAATTTGATTTACATGTTTGTTTTACCATAACAACATCACGCCTTTTTTCTCTGAAGGGTTTGACAGAGGTATCGCCAGTTATGTTAAAGTCTCACATTAGAATAGAATAGAATAACATTTATTTGCATAAAAACATGGTATAGAAGCTGGTACAATAATTACATATAGAGCTTACATGTTTTTGCTTAACATTCTAAGCGTACAAATATTTCATACAATTAAATTATTTACATTTTTTGTCAAACAACTCTTTTACACTATAAAAACTATTAGTGGACAGCCAATCGTACACTTTACGTTTAAATAATCTGGTATTTAGAATTTTTAGGTCCCTCGGTATCTTATTAAATATTTCTACACACATAATACATTTAATTATGGGGGGCGAGCCCAGTACTCCTTGCTGCTGTAGAAGTTTGTTATTTTTCAAGCATTCGTAAAATGACTTGTTTAAAAATATCACAACGTGGGTTTACTTTCAGCCTAACAAAGGTTTTTTGAAATATATTCTTTTTTTAAACACAGACTAAACTTTTTACTTCATATAAACAGATAGACAAACTGTTTATGTTTACGTTTGGGGTATATTACCCACTCCCACTTAGAAGTATTATATACCTAGCCAGCCGGCCGTTGCGGTATTTTTAAATAAATGTCACACTAAGCTCAAGTTAAATTCGTAAGTACAGTCTATAAATTCAACTCATTTCAACTTCATGAGGATAGTCAGTAGAAGTTTAAAATTTAATCCCGGCGTGGGTAAGAGAGCAGAAAAGTTAACCGCCCAAAACTTTGCGCGGGTACATACTGCCAACGTATTTATAATACATTTTTACTGTATCTTGTAAGTCTGAGGGATGTGCATTTGTTTTAAATATTATTAAAAATATGTAATGAAATTTTGTGCTGAATATTTAAACTCGTCCTTAAAAATAAATTTGAACATGGATTTCAGAAACGTTTGTGACCGAACAGCAATTTAGGTATTTTTTTGTTATAAATTGTCACATTGAGTTAATAATACAAAATTATTATACTCTTGGACATTTGAATTGAGCCACCCTGCACATTTTCAAAAAATGGTAGTAGGTACAAAGAATACAAGATGTAGATTTGAAGCCAGTTACTATCATTTCCGTTAGTCATAGTTTCAAATTTGAAATCGTGAAAGTGTGATTCGGAGCACCCGTATCCCAAAAATAAGTTTTGAAATTGTAGTTCATAAACATGTTCCCCTCGTACATCGATGAAAATCACGGTCAATTCTCAACTGCAAACGGACGTTAAAATCGCAAAAAAAGTGTGATAAAACTATAAAATAATGATTTTCGAACCTGAACTGACCGTGGACTTACGCATTTAGCCGTAACCGTAAGCGCGTGGCCGTTGTTGAGAAAAACGGTCAGACGGACGGACAAGCTATAACACTTTGAATGCAATCATTAAGCATTAACGAATGTCATCATGCGATTCGGCATGGAATTAATTAATACCACTTTTTTTTTTTTTTAAGGCTGGGAAATCATCCACTGACTGCTCCCGCTCTGGGTGGAGCGGAAGGGAGTGTCAGACTCTTACTGACTAAAACCCATCCATGTTCCTTCCGTAGCCCTTTATGTTCCGGGGTAGCGGTAACCCTTTCGGACAATCCCGCTTACCCGGCAGGCTTGGCCCTGAGGGGCCCCTTCATATGCTGACATCTCTTTGAGGCGCGCGTGGAACATATACGCGCCGTCCGGCACGGGTCTGGTGCTGATCGGACGGTGAGTCACCCATTACTCACCGTCCGCAGGCCCGCGCCTACGGTGGCCGGGAGTCGTCACGTGGCTCCCGACGCCCGGGGCGTCCCCTGCGACGGCTGGGACGGGAGGACCTTTCTCTCTCCCATCCCGCCACCTCCTTCGCGAGCATAACTTTTTCGCAGAAGGAGGTGACTGCCTCCCACTCCCTCTCGCCCCGGACCATGGCTTGCACCAGGGCCGGGCGCGAGAGGTCGCCGCCGCCGATCGCCTCTTCGAGGACACGGCGGTGCTCTGCCCATGCGGGGCAGGTTTGCACCGTGTGCTCTACCGTGTCCTCTGGGCGATCCTCGCAGTGGTGACACCCGGGCGTTTCCTCCCGCCTGATGATGTGCACAAACCTCCCAAAACATCCATGTCCGGTGAGGACCTGCGTCAGGCGGTAGGTGAGGGCGCCGTGACGCCTCTCTAGCCACTCCTCAAAGAGGGGCCTTACCGCCACTATCGTGGCGTGCCCTGCGCTGGGTTGCGACAGTCGCTGATTCCAGGCTGCCATGAGATCGCGCCGGAGGTCCGTCCGCTCCGCCGCAATTTGCTGCGGAAACGGAGTTTCCCCCCGGCTTAGTACCTCCGCGCGCCACGCGAACAGGCGCGCGAGGACTATCGCCTCCAGATCCCACGGCGGCAGTCCGGCAAGGAGGCTTGCCGCCTCGCCCGAGATCGTGCGGTACCCCCGGATAAGCCGTATGGCTACCACCTTTTGGGGCGCGTTCAGATAGTGGGCGGCTCGCCGCCGTAGTGAACGCGCCCACACCGGGGCCCCGTAAAGGGCCATGGACCGCACGACTCCCGCGTAAAGCCTCCGGCAGGAGGCGTTTGGCCCCCTCAAATTGGGCAAGAGCCGCTTGAGGGCGGCCCCAGTCCGTTCCAGCTTGGGGGCCAAACGTCGGAAATGCTCCACGAAATTCCATCGGCTGTCGAGGACCAGACCACCCAGGTATTTCATCGTGGTCTCGACGCCGATGTGAACCCCTCCTACCGTAAGTTGGGATCCCGATGGTGGCCTATTCCGAGGCCCATGAAAGGACATGGCCTCGGATTTGTGCAAAGCCACCTCGAGACCCAACTGCCGGATCCTCTCAACGACTGTCGCAACCCCGCGTGTCATCGCGTCGGCCGCCGCCTGATGCGACCTCCCCTGCGCCAGGACCAGCGTGTCGTCAGCGTAGCAAACTACGCTGACGCCGTCAGGGCGGTCGGCCCGCAGCACCCAGTCGTAACCGATGTCCCACAGGAACGGCCCCAGAACCGATCCCTGCGGGACACCGCACGACATCTCTCGCCGGTTCCATTCCCCTAATTAATACAACTAACATATATTATGTGCCGCAGAATTTTCTCCCATGCTTTCAAGGTGCAGTTTTATTTTCCTGCAAAGTTTCTAGTGCTGATTGCTTAGTTCGAATTCGCCTCTTCAGCTCTTCCAATAACAGCTCTTTTGGAGATGTAATATCAGTACATCTTGGTAGCTATTCCATTACTGCGAATGTAACAAAATTACTATTGTCTTATAGATGCTCTATTTCGAAGCTTGTCTCTTTAAGAGCGGCCAAACTCCGATTTCCTTCTCTTTTACAAATTCGTAAATTCAAATTTTGAACAATGGTGATACCGAAATGATGGCCAGCATGTCAGCTTCAAACTACATAAAACCTTTTTTTCTGACTTATTATTTTTATGATGTTTTTTTTGGCCTGCTCGATTTAGAAATCTGGGAATGTATGTAAGTAAGATCACATCAAAAAGGCGCTAAGGAAGTGTACTATGCGAGGTGGCTTGGATGAGTTTCCTGAGTTTATTATACTCGTTTATCTATTTGGATATGTTGTCTGATTTAATAACAAAATCTCGTTGAATATGAGAAGTAGGACCTATTCCGGGCTCGTTCTTCACTTAACATAAGCGACTATTACTTATAATAAGGTTGCCGAAATGCAATGGAACCTGTGTAATACGCACAGAATAATAATCTAAAAAAACATTTATTTTGATCTTCACGTACAGTTCGTTTCTTAACTCGATCTTGCATTCGGATTCGTGGCACGTTTTTATCATTCGTACATAACAAGTGAAAAACGTACACATACACTGGAGGGAAGTCGAGTTAGAAATCGTAGCTACAATAGTTGCGACGATGCTGCGAAACGCTAGCGCGGCAAAGTTGCCTGGTGGGGGTACCAGAACCTAAAGGGTTGCTAGATGGTAAGTTTTTGCTCTGAATATGGATGCTGCGAGCTTAGATGTTGCTGGCGAGATGTGTTCTATACTTGTTTTGAATATTATGGAAACAATTTTTTTTCTCAAAGAGATTTTTTTTTTGTTTTACGACAATGAAGTCAATAAATATATCTAATTAATCATTTTACTTTTGGCTGTGAAGCGAAATGAATTTTATATTGTTGCAATAATTATGATAATTTTCTTTTGCTATTTGCAATGAATTCATAAAACGCAAGACTGTTCCAGAAACAGATTTTTCTGAAAATTAATACACGGGTTGATTAATTTGATTCTCTGCATGAAAATGTTATTGCCATTGTTCATTACTTTTTGGAAGGAGCAACAAAGATCAATCCCACTGTCTTTTTAATACGTTTGAAATTGCAATTCAATGGCCGGTTTGAAATATTGATTTGTACAGTCAAATCATTTACTGCCTAGGAGGAAGGATAAAGTCAGAGGATTATCTTTTTACCCTGTCCATGGCAATGTAAAGTTGATATCACACTAGCGATTTGCGAGCGATTCAAAGCGAGTTGAGTGCAAAACGAGCTTGCAGTAAACAGCAAGTTCGAGACGAGGAACCGCTTAGAGCAGTGTTTTCTCGTCGGTGTCCATCCTGTCACTGATTGTTCAAAACGCAAATAGCACGCCGCGAACTCGCTGTGCGCACGCCGTATATTCGTGGCGTTTTCACTGCAAGCTCGTTGCACACTCACCTTGCTTTGGACTCACTTGCAAATTACCTGTGTGATAAGACCCTAAATGAACTCGGCTCAGAATTCGACTAATTGGTTGCCGCCATCACTAGCGTCCATCTATTTCTGTAACGTGCAGACAGCAGGACTCGCAGGATAGGATACAAGGGCGGAGTCGCCTATGAATCTCCACCTGAACAGGTTTTGCGTTGCAATGGCCAACCTAGGTCCGCAGTCTGTGAATGTATTGAAAAATGTATCCAGACGTAGACTTCGCATTAAGTTATTTTTAGCACTTTAAAATACTTCGCCATTTTATTGGCGGTAAAATAAACTGCATATCTAAAGCAAAACTTTTCCGGGAAGCGGATAAAGGATTAGCAGAGATACGTGTTCAGCGATGTCACCTCCGACTTTATACCGATACACTGTGAATTCTTTCGAATGACTTTCCGATTCTAAAAGTGCTGCTCTATATTTTAGGGATGCGTTCGAGACTAGCTTGCTTGCAGTTATGTCAAACTTTAAGTTTATTTATGTATTGCTGAACTGTGTAGATGTTATTTCGTATCTAAATACCGTATTATAGTATACAATTTGATCCCGTTCTATTCTATATTTTTTAGGAATTATTTCAGCAGCTATGTAGCAGTAGCATGCTATTAATACCTTAATAAATATACCTACTCTATTTTACAGCCGGTTATAATCTGAAAGTACATATTACCATCCTGTAAGTTGTTAGCGGGCCGTCTAGGTATTCCAAATAAAGCAACAATGTTAACATCCTTAAGCATTCTCATTAAGTATGCCAAAACTGTGTTGTGGGCTATCTAGGAGGAGATTGTTAAAGTAACGATTGAGTACAGTTTCTAGTTCCAATTAGTTTAATGTAGTGAAAGTAGAAGAGAGAACCGCTGTCAAGTATGGATCAGTGTTAGTCCGCAAAAAATATTGCCTGACAAATGACAACAGGCTTCAGAACGCGCAACATTAAAAACTTAAGGTTTACAAGCTTGAACCTCTGTCTCCCTAACCCCTAGAGAACAGCAAGCGTGAACATAACAACACAATTTCCCCCGTTTAATTACGAAACAGAAAAAGGGAAACACGAAAGTACTAACGTGTAGACAAGCGCGAAATAACTTAACAAATCTAACAGCAGCTTCCTATCCTCAAGTGGGGGATAGCATGAAGAAATATTATTAAGATCCTCTATGGATGAACCGGGTGAGCTGGCAGTGGGCTACATCCCAGGGGGATATGAAATTCGTAACCTCGTTACATTACCGCAGCCTCCAGGGCGTCGTGCGATACTTTGACAACCATTATGATTGTATTAATTTACATAAAATATTGTTATACACAGTTTCACTAAGTACCAAATTGTCAAGTTATTAAACGAAATATTGTTAGTACTTTATTATTTAAACTTATACAAGACTAGATTACTTTTTTAGGCTTGAAGGTTACAATCGCTATTATTTTTAAGTCTTCAAGGGATTTTTAAAAAGAAAAATTGTGTAAAAAATAAATAAAAAAATTACGATATTTGGATTTTGATAACATAAGAAATGTAGGTCGTAAGTTCCCACCCCAGTAGGCATTTTACTTTGTGTTAATTATTTTATCGCCACTGCTCTCTAAACGGTGAGGAAAATGGCATCTTGGTAAATAATAACTCAAAGACATGTGACACCACCAACCCACACTGGACCTGCGTGGCGGATTATGGCTATCTTTCACAAAGAGGAGGTCTGTATCCCAGCATTGAGCACATTATTGGCTGACCATGCAGTCTAAATACCTATTCAACACTAATTGTATTAAATAATAAAATTACTTTCACTTGCTAGCCTGTTAATTTTTTTTTGTGCCAAAACAACTTATGTGCCAAAACGAATAATACTTTTTATTAAAACTTTATGTTTTAATAAAAAGTATTATTAAAACTTCTTAACTTCAATTTTGATACGATTGACTCAAAAATAGATAGAACCTTGCAATTTTTTTGGAAGATTTGCTACGTTATTTTAGGAGCATAGATTTAGACCTTCTTAAATTTCTAATCTATAAATTTGAAATTGGTATGTGTAACAAATTTTATTGTAATCCCTCCTTTAGGAAGTCCACAGACCGATACACAAATGATCCTGTAATAGGTCGGTATTTTATTCGGACATACGGAACCCTATAACAAACAAGTTACAACAACACGTTAAATCCCTAGTCCAGTGAGGGCGAACCTGTACACTTACATGTGCTAGTTTTTCCAAATTAATTTGAATTCTTTCTTTTTCGTGTCGTTAGTAATTTGGTATCAGAGTTTATACGCTGCATCTGACTTAATATATAAATATTAATTAAAGACGTCCCTAAAAACTATCTTGACTTACTGGAAACAAATTGAATAAGTCAGTACTTAAACAATAACATCTTTATTTTTTCACAGTAAAATTTAAGAACAAATTAATGCGACTTCAGTTGTTACAAACTAAATGACTTAGGAACCTAAGTTACTGAAATACCATCATTTCAGTAACTTAGGTACCTAGGTCATTTAGTAGGCCCAAATATTTTGTTACGTACAACTTTGTTACCACCACTTTGTTTCATCCTTACCCTATTCCATTCTATTTAAAAAAGTAAAGAACAAATATTTTTTTTGTAATAAATCACTTCTAACTGGAATGACCAAATATCATACTGAAATAACCCTCGCGGAATCTAAGTTTACCAACGTTTGATATTCAAGCTTTACCATTAATTGAATATCAATACGTAATACCGCGGTTCGAGTGTTGGTAATACCCCTAAGTAACTAATGGGTAAATAATAGGCCAGAGGCGCTACTCACATGAAATAAGAATGTACAGAAGTAATACTAGAAAAGTACTACCAGAAACCTTTATTGTTCACTACAGAACAGATGTTTCAGTATGCATGAGAATAAAAAATATTTATCTTAGGGCTGATTTTTAGGTTTGAATAGTCAGCTAAGTTTTATTGAAGGAATAAATATGACAGTTTGACAGCTTTTGCATAGATGATATGTCAAACCGCCATTTTTATTCTTCAGATACTATTTACCAGCCGATTTAAAAATCAGCCCTTAGCGTAATGTTATTCTGACATTCCCTTCCGCTCCACCCAGAGTGGGAGAAGACATTGGATGATTTCCCAGCCTTAAAAAAAAAGCGTAATGTTATGTTACCAACTTATTCATAGTGTACTTACGATAATAGGGTGGGGACAGACCCAGGGTAGGGTCGTCGTGGCGGTGTCACTCGACATCGCCAACGCCTTCAACACCCTGCTCTGGAGTTGCATTGGGGAAGGACTCCGGTATCACCGGGTGCCGACCTACCTCCGTCGAATAGTCGGGGCATACTTGACGGACAGAGCCGTCATCTACCCCGGTCGCGATGGGGAATGGAACCGGCGAGAGATGTCGTGCGGTGTCCCACAGGGATCGGTTCTGGGGCCGTTCCTGTGGGACATCGGTTACGACTGGGTGCTGCGGGCCAACCTCCCTGACGGCGTCAGCGTAGTTTGCTACGCTGACGACACGCTGGTCCTGGCGCAGGGGAGGTCGCATCAGGCGTTGGCCGACGCGATGACACGCGGGGTTGCGACAGTCGTTGAGAGGATCCGGCAGTTGGGTCTCGAGGTGGCATTGCACAAATCCGAGGCCGTGTCCTTTCATGGGCCTCGGAATAGGCCACCATCGGGATCCCAACTTACGGTAGGAGGGGTTCACATCGGCGTCGAGACCACGATGAAATACCTGGGTCTGGTCCTCGACAGCCGATGGAATTTCGTGGAGCACTTCCGACGTTTGGCCCCCAAGCTGGAACGGACTGGGGCCGCCTTCAAGCGGCTCTTGCCCAATTTGAGGAGACCAAACGCCTCCTGCCGGAGGCTTTACGCGGGAGTCGTGCGGTCCATGGCCCTATATGGGGCCCCGGTGTGGGCGCGTTCATTGCGGCGACAAGCCGCACACTATCTGGACGCGTTCCAAAAGGTGGTAGCCATTCGGCTAATCCAGGGGTACCGCACGATCTCGGGCGAGGCGGCAAGCCTCCTTGCCGGACTGCCGCCGTGGGATCTGGAGGCGATAGTCCTCGCGCGCCTGTTCGAGTGGCGCGCGGAGGTACTAAGCCGGGGGGAAACTCCGTTTCCGCAGCAAATTGCGGCGGAGCGGACGGACCTCCGGCGCGATCTCATGGTGGCCTGGAAGCAGCGACTGTCGCAACCGAGGCCATGTCCTTTCATGGGCCTCGGAATAGGCCACCATCGGGATCCCAACTTACGGTAGGAGGGGTTCACATCGGCGTCGAGACCACGATGAAATACCTGGTTCTGGTCCTCGACAGCCGAAGGAATTTCGTGGAGCACAAGCTGGAACGGACTGGGGCCGCCTTTAAGCGGCTCTTGCCCAATTTGAGGGGACCAAACGCCTCCTGCCGGAGGCTTTACGCGGGAGTCGTGCGGTCCATGGCCCTATATGGGGCCCCGGTGTGGGCGCGTTCATTGCGGCGACGAGCCGCACACTATCTGAACGCGCCCCAAAAGGTGGTAGCCATTCGGCTAATCCGGGGGTACCGCACGATCTCGGGCGAGGCGGCAAGCCTCCTTGCCGGACTGCCGCCGTGGGATCTGGAGGCGATAGTCCTCGCGCGCCTGTTCGAGTGGCGCGCGGAGGTACTAAGCCGGGGGGAAACTCCGTTTCCGCAGCAAATTGCGGCGGAGCGGACGGACCTCCGGCGCGATCTCATGGCGGCCTGGAATCAGCGACTGTCGCAACCCAGCGCAGGGCACGCCACGATAGTGGCGGTAAGGCCCCTCTTTGAGGAGTGGCTAGAGAGGCGTCACGGTGCCCTCACCTTCCGCCTGACGCAGGTCCTCACCGGACATGGATGTTTCGGGAGGTTCCTGCACATCATTATGCTCGCGAAGGAGGTGGCGGGATGGGAGAGAGAAAGGTCCTCCCGTCCCAGCCGCCGCAGGAGACGCCCCGGGCGTCGGGAGCCACGTGACGACTCCCGGCCACCGTAGGCGCGGGCCTGCGGGCGGTGAGTAATGGGTAACTCACCGTCCGATCAGCACCAGACCCGTGTCGTATGGCGCGTATATGTTCCACGCGCGCCTCAATGAGATGTCAGGATATGAAGGGGCCCCTCAGGGCCAAGCCTGCCGGGTAAGCGGGATTGTCCGAAAGGGTTACCGCTACCCCGGAACATAAAGGGCTACGGAAGGAACATGGATGGGTTTTAGTCAGTAAGAGTCTGACACTCCCTTCCGCTCCACCCAGAGCGGGAGCAGTCATTGGATGATTTCCCAGCCTTAAAAAAAAAAAAAAAAAGGGTGGGGACAGAGCAATTTTTCTAAAAGTTTTAAAATTAACAACAAAGATTCACCCTTGCGGCTGTTCTTCTTTAGCCACGAGCCACTCAAAATCGTTAAATATGTTTACTTGCATTGGTCCTTCTGTACCTAAATTTAGTGTAACTTAGATAGAACTATCGTATCCTGAATGTTAGATTAGCAGGTATGCGGGCGCAGTGCAAAGATGACGTGTGTGTTAATGTACCCACGTATCTGTACGCAGTGCATCGAATATATATTATACAAGCAAATACTTGGCTATGTGTTATTGGCTCGTATTGGCTGTAACTGACAGATTTCGATATTCTAGTTGTTGAAAATTATAATAAGTTTTGAGTATAATATAAGCTGCACTTGTGCCGGGGTTGGCCGTGGATGGGTGACCATCTTTATCTACCGAGACTCCTCAGTGCCTCCGAAAGCACGTTAAGCCGTTGGTCCCGGCTGTCATTTGTGCATCGTTGACAGTCGTTACAATTTGTCAGAAGCCTAAAAATCTGACAGCCAGTCTTACCAAGAGGTATCTTATTGCCCAGTTACGATAGGCAGTCGCTCCCTGTAAAATACTGGTATTCAGCTGCATCTGGTTAGACTGGAAGCCGACCCTAGCATAGTTGGGGAAAAGGCTATTCAGATGATATTAAAAGCCATCTTCATTCGAATGCAGTCTTTCTTTAATCTAGAATTGTCAATATATGGTCCATTAGAACAAATTTCACTTAAGCACCTTTAATTATAAAGCTGTTTAGATTTATTTTACTAGTGATTAATGACTGTTTAACGATACATTTCTCACGTTCAAACGACTCGTAACTTAAGTCACTTTTGAATAAACCCCCTTCTTTCTAGCGTATCGATCGAAAATAAAGTTGTGAAAAAAACATTATGTTTAGCCCTAAATTCTGCTACGCGAATTCCGTTCACTGATGCAGTAATAATGTCCTCATTGCACTTTAACTAATAGCCTATTTTGTTTAAAAAATTACCCATACTGACCCTGTAAAACTTTACAATCACAGAGTACTATGTAGTTTGCAAGATTCTTCTATTACCTACTTCAATTTCGCAAAACTTTAAAGCAATATAATTTATTAATGTTTCCTGAAAGATTCCTTTGTTAGCCGTGTCTGAAGGTATTGAACACAAGATTTCATTACGCGTAGTGGCCGGTATCGTCTTTATAGTGTCATAAACGAGGAAATAACATTAAAGGGGAGCGTAAAAACGACGATCTGTGGCATTGCATTCCAGCTTAACGTCAATACCGCACATTTATATAGCCTTAAGATATATTGGTGCATGGTTTTACTTATATGCTTCGTAAGGTTGTTTGGTTGGACGTTTTGTGGGCCTTTGTTTTTATAGTTTTGTTTTTAACCTTTATTTGAGTTTTTATTTGCGCTATTATTTTTTATTATTATTTTTAGCATCATGTATCTACTTGTCTATTATTATCTCTTTTTTTTGTACGGGTACTGTAGGTCAAAAAAATCTTAAGAATTATGATTTTTTCTAACCTTTGTACTGAAATTATAATTATGTCGTATGTTTACGGATTTTACTGTGTGTAAGGAAGTGACAAAATTGAAAAAAAGATCGATTTCGCCTTTCACAAGGATGACCGTGTCTGGTTCAGATAATAATGTACCTACCTACATATAATATTTATTTATTTTGACGTGATTTTAAAAGTAAGGCAAAAATTTAGTTTATCTGAATTCAATATTTCCTACATGAACAATGAACATGCATAATATCAAAGTGAATAAAATCGCGTGCATGAACACGAGGTGACAATTATACAGTATATTGTCAGAACCTTCCAATATCATTAATAAATGCGCATCCAACCAAAATAGCCTACGAACGAAACAGCTAACGAGCATCGGTCACCTGTTCACTTAAACAAGTAACAAAAATTAATTATGATTTATACGCAAATGAAACGTAAATGACAAACAAAGAGACGTGCGACATAATGAATTGTGTTATCGTAAGTCGGCGAGTCAGTGAAGGCACGCCATACAAAGCGGGCAACAGATGCGAGCATTAAAATTAACATGGTTGTTAATTGATGTAAACAACACACACGGGGTACTAATGGAAGTAGGTATCACTCCATTTAATTGCCCATATATGTGCTGAGGTTACCACGTTAATTGGAACTAATAATGTTGCCAGTGCCGCATTCAAACTACCTAACTTGCTTTTCCATGAAATTTAATAATTGTTTTCTTTGATAGTGTGTAGAAAATCCGACATGGACGTTGGATAAAACCTAAAGTATTTATGCTGGAAGCTTTAGATATTGCGTATTATTCAATTGTTTAGTTGTGATTTTTTTATAACGGGGACAATACTTACTTAGTGAAATAAGACAAGCGTTTATGAAGTTACCTCACAGTTTCTGTTTCAGTTGATCCGTGTTTAGAAATTGTGATTATCCAATATTCTAATAAATTAATTAAGTATCATTCGGATGCTCACTTATTATAGCAAAGTTGGTTATTGTTAACACATCCACAGCGTTCGTCTTAGTCTCCGACCCAAGTTACGGACGTAGCACACTTTGTAAACACTGGAAAGACTAAGTACGCGAGTAAGTAACGTAGCTAATATGTTACTCAGGGAACAAAGTGCCTCGTTTGCACCAAGACCAATAGTCGGACAGTGCATTAGTTAAATGGATACGCTTAACTCTATAGTTCCGTCCAAGTTTCTCCACAATTCAACCAGTAACTTAGATCACTACTGTTGAATCGAAATGCAAACAATGTCTATAGCGAGATGAGATGCCAATGCTCTTGACAATATCTTTTGATCCTTAAGCCTATTGTTCCGTTCCGTTTATATTATTTGGTATTCAGTGTTTCTGGAAGTACAATGAATACTGATCACTGGCCTGTCTTTCGTTGTTTAGTTCAGCTATTTATTTACTCTACCGTTTTCAGTTCGTCCATGTTAATGCATTTTACCACCGTCACATTACCGGTGATATTATAAAGAGGGAAATATTCATTGGTGGTTATCGGGGACAAAATGTTTATCGGTACGTTAGGTTATATAACAACAATGTAAAAATTATGATTCTTCACAAAGTGTTTATGATTACAGTACTGTCTTATTAACAGAAGCACTTACTTTATTAAGCTTTCATATAAGTAAGAAATCTGATTTAAAATAAAGGTTACAACTTGGGTGCTTTTTACTAGTAACAAGTACTTTTTACACCCTCGTTTTGAACTAATTATGCGTGCTGTCGGTGTAGGTTTACGTCGAAGATCAACGGGTAGAAAGTCGAACGTCACTTGATCAATAGTTTACAAAGTATTAAAAATGAGAGCCTAGCAGGACTGGCTGTCAAAAACTAAACAGGTCAAGTCACAAGAAATACATTTTTGAAATAAAAATACATATATAAGAGCTTTTTTTTTTGAGGGTGATAATAATCAAATGACTTCTCCCGCTCTGGGTGGAGTGGAAGGGAGTGTCAGACTCTTACTGACTAAAACCTTTCCATGTTCCTTTCTTAGCCCTTTATATTCCGGGGTAGCGGTAACCCTTTCGGACAAACCCGCTTAAAGCTGGATTAGCGTTGCTTTAATAAAAATAATGAAAACAAATGCGTTCGAGGGACCCCTGTCAGTAACAAAGTTCCATGTCACGTTTGATTTAAAACAAAAACTTTTGATACCTTTAATTTGAGACTTTAAAACTGATTCTTTTTTCGACGTTTCTTTTAAGTCGTAAAGACTGTTTTACTTATATACAGGCGCGTTTTTAATACAAAGCTATATAGTGTAGCCATTTTAATGAGAGCTTCTAAAAACTTATACTAGATGGCTCTGTATTAAAAGGGCGTATTCAATACGCACATAACGCTTTTTCCTTACGTGATGATTTTTACAAGTCAACTCCTGGGTACTGCAAGCTGCGTCATAAAACAAAAAAGTGGACCAAAATTAAAATAACGACAGTCTACGTATTTACAAAAGCATAAAACGGTGTGTCACAAAAAGGTCAGCTAAATGCATAAGCAGGGAGCGATTCTGAGAGTCGTAGAGATAGTGGCGCTAAATGCAATATTCAAAACGAGTCTGCAATGGGGCACTTGGGACGAGCAGACACACGTATGAGTGGCTGATTGCTCTGAGAATAGTGCTCTCTGTATGAATCTGTGAGGGTCACTGAAGCCAACATAAAAGTGTTATTTATCTGTGTGTAATTCACCGTTTTTGTGACGATAAGTTATGTTTTGCTGTGCAGAATGTGGTTGAGATTTCAAATGTGCTTGTTTCAATTAATGGTGTGGTCGTTTTGTTATAATTCACTATCATTCTTGTATTTGCGCAGTTACGCAAATGAGATATAACACGCTAATCACGCTAATGATGTGTGAAAGTGATATCTATATAGTTATATATTTACGTTACGTTATTTCATTATTTACACATCTTTCTTTAATTAAGAAACTTTTACACTTAAGATTTAATCAACGCTTTTTGAAACCACTTTATTGTGTTGCTTTTGTCTGCAACACCTAGTTGTAGATAAAGATATAACTTTTGTTGAAACCTTCAGATATTAAGAGACATAAAAGTTTGTTTAATTTGATTCGAACACAAAAAGATACCCACTTAGGACATAACATCACATTGAAGAGCTTGTAAAATTAGTGTCTTCGACTATGCTATCAGTTTGTAGCGCACATGAAAACTGAATGAGGCTTAAAAGTCTCAGTGTTACAGGCACAGAACAGTTAAAGAGGTTAGAAGGGCCTTGTGGGCGGGACAGGCGCGCCACACATTTGCGCGGGCGCTCCAAACCCAACCGAAATTAGAATCACCGGTCAACAGTCACGCTCTTATTGTGAAAGCGTTCAATTCTCCGCGGAAAAAAAGAATTATGCCGTTTTGCCCAACCTATAACGTGTCGGAAAAGAAGTCAGGAGTGTAATGTGGCCCGACGAGGGATTTCTTTTCACCGGTAACTCCAAAAACCTTAAAATACGAGTGATATTTGTAATTATTACAAAAGTATTATGTAGTTAGTAGACAAAAACGATAAAATCGCATTCAGATACAAAATTATACATTTCTTGCATTACATTGGTACGATCTTGCACGACGTGAGCGGTCGCGCAATGTATTGCGTTCCCTGCGAACGTCGCGTGCGTCGATCCAAAGCTTCAATTCTGGGCAATCTATGCGCGTCGATAGTGTTGTACCAAATTGTAAACAATGTCGATATTAAGATGTGTATACGAATGATTATTGTCAGTAATATAACAATGAAAATAACTTTGTTTATATTAACACCAATTATTGTATAATGTGGAATATTAATTTAGTTTCTTAGTTGGTTTTTCGTCTAAAATCTAATTTACGATGCAAACACTTTTTTTTTAACTGTCCATAAGATCCTGTTACAAGAAAACTGTGGTTTGAAGCAACTGGTAGAATTGAATGGATAGGTACCTACTAAATGTAGCACAATTTATGATCGCAACATTTTGCAGAAAATGATTGTGTAACGCGGGTGAAACCGGCGGCGGCGGGCACAGATATTATTCATAAATTAACATGATAAAATTAATAAATACTTTTTCACGGAGTAGTTCACAATAAATTAATTAGATTATATTATGTCAATTCGACTTAGCATTCGATATGGACGTGAAATTTGAAAATTTCTTTATAGTTTTTTTGCATATTGTAGCATTGTTTTACGTTTTATGTTATTAAAAATGCTATTTTTCTTTCTTTCTATTATTATGCCGTAAAACAGAGCTGCAACTAGCATAAAACAAAAGAAAATTAATTTCCCGGCAGTATCGGATGTTCCCCCTTAATTTGTCTTTGATTTAAGTTTATTTATATTAGGAAGTTATTCGTACCGTATCCGCAACTTGAAAAAATGCAAAACTTTAATTAACTAAACTACAGTAATTTTATCGATATGATTAATCGACCTTTTGGTGGCCGTAACATATATGAGAAATAAATTGCTTTTACACGTGTGTGAGTGTACGTCCAGAGCAGTTTTTGCGTTAGTGTGACAACCAATAGTAAACACGCGATGTAAGTGCGTCTGGTTTATTTGTGTGCGTAATGCGCGTACGTATTATCTCTTGCTTGTAGTGGAGAGACAAGAGTGGGAGACATGCGGCGACACGCGTTCTAATACAAATCAGGAACTACTTCCATTCTAACCTCTTTATCTGTTCTGTGGTTACAGGTCAGACTCATAGCCAAAAAGTGACGTACAGAGGCCAGCACATCAAGTTACCAAAATCTGTCAAATTTCTTTGATAGTATTACAACTTTATGGCAAAGACATAAGGTTCATTTTTAATTGAGAAAATTTGACAGTTAGGGATAGCTTGATGTGCTGGCGTCTGTACATACATTACTACTATACTAAGCATTTAAATTATGTCATTCGTATAATACTAATATGGTTATTGAGAAGGCACTTTAATATTGTTTTTAATTTATTTATTTGTTAATAAATCTTTACATACACTTACACAAAGCACACAATTTGACCTATAGGGTCTGTCCTAGCATGCCATGGCCTTTTTTTTTTTTACGGCTGGGAAATCATCCAATGACTGCTCCCGCTCTGGGTGGAGTGGAAGGGAGTTTCAGACTCTTACTGAACAAAAACCCATCCATGTTCCTTCCGTAGCCCTTTATGTTCCGGGGTAGCGGTAACCCTTTCGGACAATCCCGCGGGATTAGATCAACGCGCTATAAACAGCTATGTAATAATCGAGTAAAGGACCATGAGTCAAATTGGGCTCAGTGTCCAACAGAGTTATAGCATATGCCGTTGTGAAGGATTTTGTTTGTACTAAAATTGTTACTATGGGCACCACCTTCAATTCCATTGCAGAAAAAAGATATGCACCTAAATAGGTTTTGTAGAAAAAGACAATTGTTAGGAGTCGTAAAACTTATTGAAACAATATACTCATTCTTAAAATGCTTAAAATAGTGGTAAACAATAGATGCGCCTATATATATCTAGGGAATATGGTATCTAGGGTTAGGCAGGCACATACAATTTAATCCACCGGCAGGATATTTAGACGACATTATTATTGATATTGATTGAAATGTTAATAAAAATAATTTTAACTGTTAGCAGCTGTTTTATTTTTTATGTATACATTAAACCTGGAATTAAAACTAGTTAAAGATGTTCAATAACAAAACCTACAATGCCATAACAGCACTACTTTTTGCAGAATTTTAGTTTATTTAGGGTCGGAGAAAAATATTTATAGCAAAATAACCCCATGGATTCTTCGCAAAAATGAGTTTAAATCTTTATATTTATTGCTTTACAAGTATATTCAAAGTGGTCTCATCTCTGTTGGTGGGTGAGCCCAGGCTTCATACATTTTTGCCCATGGAGGTCTACAGGTATTTGGTTAAGTAAATTGGGTATTGTGAAGGAAGCAGTATTCATGTCATATTATTGTAACGCCTGAATAAGTGACAAAACACAACTTATAAACGTAATAAAATGAGGTATGGCCAGACAGTTGTAAGCCTCTAAAAGCAAAAACAGATTAAAATTTGAATGAATGATACCTCAAAGGTCATAAAAGTGCTCTATGGAAGGAAACCAACCCCTAAGTGCAATGGGGTATTGATACATAAATGGGAAGATAAGATTAGGTTCTGTGGAGCCTAAAGTTATCATAGATTTAAATGGCAGATTGGAGACGAACTTTGAATTAGATTAAGAAAAGAATACATGAGATAGGCAGCTGCCACAGGTGGCAACTTACAGCCGAAAAAGGAATTATGATTCGGGCCCGGATCAACCCAGTACGAATTATACATGTTTTTATAAAATTATATCGTACTCCAAAATATAACGGTCGAAATGTGGATATACTATAGGTACACCTCTGCCCAACCTTTCGGGAATAACAGGCATGATGTTTTATATAATAAACAAAGTAAATTAAACACATAGTTTGATTTACATTCCCGGTACCATAATAACACTCAGTTATTACAGCACCTACGTAGCTATATGTATATAAGTAAGAGGCACAAACAAAGTCGCGAGTGGATGCTAGAAAAAACAATTAAAATCCATTCACAATTTCGCACCGTAATCCATAAAGGTTAATGTAAAAACATTCAACTTTTCAAAAACGGAATATGAAATCATTTTTTTTGTTCACCGGGGGTTATCGGTAAAGGTCGTGCGTTGTCAACCGTACATATTTGTTCACACAAAGCTACGCATGCATGAAATCCTATTTTACGGCTCGTATCCTTCCGTTTAGAGCGCCTTTTGAATGGCCCGTGTCTGAGCTCACTCGAATATCTTACCCATATGTTGCCAGCTAGCGCGAGCGCTGGGAAATCGACTAGTTTACCTATATTTACATTCCGGCTTTTGAAAGTGCCTTTTTAATTCACATAAGTGAATCAGATAAAATGACAAAAATAACATTAGTTCATCAATTGTTTCAAAATACAAAATATATACTTGAGTTTATGTACGTGTGAAATAAAAAATGTAACAAAAGAAACATTGTAAACAGTTCTTTTTATGCAATGAATAATGATTACATTGACGCGTCCTATTTCGTTTTTCCCATAACTGTTAAAGCAAAACTTTCCAAAAACAATTTGTTTTTAATTTTTCCGCTTCTCCCTCAACCGTATATTAAATTAATTGAAACGTAAGTTATGAGCAACATAATATATAACCGAGTAACATTATTCTATAATAGTTGTAGTTAATTTATGAGCGTTTACGGCGAGGGGCATATGGAAATCCGCTGGGCGGGCGAACGGCGGAGGGCGGGTGGCCATAGATATGGCGAACAGAGCCTGGGCGGTTGTCGCGACCACGTGACCAAAGTAACCCCACATAAATTAACCCGTACACTGCAAGAACACGGTCATATGTAACCTTTAAATTAGTGGGCAAACAGTTTACACGAAGATTTTCGATATAAATGTTATGTTAGGTAATTAAACTAAGTTAAGTTGTGGTTTCACTTTTCAGGATCATATGGAATACCTTTATTAGGTTGCTTATTTTATATATTTTTTTATTACATTTATTCTTTTACACACATTAAAATAATAACACTCAGCCTGAAATGCAGAATCAATTTAACATCCCTAATGCGTCACCAAAGCTACTAACAAAGGTTAATTTTATTGAAATTGTCGCCAAAAACCTGCATCTTAGCTTTTCAAGCTATTAATATGAGCATTGTATCAGTCTACAAAAAGTTTGTAAATAACTAACCTTCAACATGAACATACGCGAGACAGAAAAACAGTTAAATTGTATTCCAGCCAAAACAGCAACTCACAGTACAGTAGGCATAAACAATTAGGAAATAATAACGAACATATCGAAAAGCAAATAGAATTAAAGATCCCTGTAAGGTATAGCTTCACCAAATCTACTATAAAGTTTTCACTTATTGAAATTGTTGTCAACAACTTGCAGCGCTGAGCAGTGATGGCCCAGTGGTAACAACCGCTACTTACGTGTTATAGGTCGTAGGTTCCAACCCAGGCAAGCGCTTTACTTTGTGTAAATTGTTTCATTACCACCGTTCTCAAAACCAGTGAAGGAGCATATCAGGAAGAACCCGGCATGTCCTACAACTAAAATTTCGAAGATATACTACAACTACTTACCTCCTACTCCTACTCTCTCTCACCGAGAGGAGGCCTGCGTCCCAGCAGTGGGAACATTATAGGCTGAGTATGCTTTTGCGTCTACAAAAAGACTAAAAATAACCAACCTTATTTATCAGACTGAAACTGAGGCCAATATTGTTACGTAACTAAACACATACAGGCCAGACAACAGCTAAATTGTATTCCAACCAAAAGAGCACCTCACAGTACAGTAACCATAAACAATGAGGAAATAATAACGAACAGATTGAAATGCGGTTAAAACTCGCGCACTCACAAAAGGTCCCGCGGGCCACCGTTTATTGTTCGGCGCATTTTAATGAACCCTACTATGACCGAGGTGAATACCGATGAAGGCCCTATAGTTAACTTTTTTATTTTGTGTACTTGTTTATGATATTAATTTTAATATTTTAGGTAGGATTTTTTTTTTAAGGATGGGAAGTCATCAATTAATGACTCCTTCCGCTCTGGGTGGAGCTAAACGAAGTGTCAGACTTTTACTACCTAAAACTCATCCATGTGTCTACTTTTATTATTATTATTAGCCTTTTGTGTTCGGACAATCCCGTTAATATTAGGTAGAATGGGAGTGATGTTAAGATTTTGTGGTAATTTTAAAATGTCACTGAAGTCACATTTAAGTTAAATTGTTCAGTTACAATATTAAATTTACAGTCTCATCCGCCCCGTCTGATGGCATGATATCTACGTAGTTCTCAGTCTAAGAAAGCTTTCATTATATCTTAAACTTGATTATATACTTATTACAATTCAGTCACAATCAAAAACTCGGCTGAATATTACATAATGTAGATGAGGTAAAAAGTTCAAAATAAATACAACACATCCTATCGGTTCTTCATAAGGTAAGACAAACCACACGCTATCAACCTGTAATACATAAATTACACGACGTTCAGCGGTAAATCATATCCGAGCATAATAATTTAATGCGATGCCTCTAAGACGAATAACGGTGGCGGACAATGAAAAATAATTAAAAGTAATAAATCTCTCTGCAGGTAACAAAAACGTGAAGTGCTTAATAAACGTCGCATGCTTGTGGAGGAGCGTGGGAAAGAGCACACGCGGGCATCCTTATTCCGGACAACGGCGTCCGATCATGTCCGGACGTAACTTGTAGGAGCGGTGTCCGATCTGTTACGGAGATGTAACTTGTACGACATCGGCGATTGTGTTAACAGGGTCATTAACTGGTGTAAGAGTATTGGATGACCCTCCGTCTGTAATGTAATTCGGGTAATGGGTGGTTTTATTCGTCTTATAGGCCTGTAAGATTATATTCTTGATATTAGTGAACTTTTATGGTATGGGATTTTTTAAATAAATTAATGTGGTTGAAATTTTCGTCTGCTTTGAAAATTAATTTCAAATATACTTAACTTCTTTCCATCTTGTAAGTAAAAGAAAAATCCCAAATGTGTATGTTGCTTTAAGAATGTGTGTTTAAAAGACGACGTTAATACGTTATATATTTTAAAAATCGACGCTGACTTCAAAACAAAACGATTGTAATTAAAATGTTAAAATAATAAGAATATTATTATAATTTACGTTGTAAAATTAGTCGTGTCGCTGTCAGAATAAACCGGCCGGGGATCGCCCTGCCTTCCCTCGGAACATGAGATTAGAATGGACACCTGAAACCATTGCTGTCCTTAATTACGTTTTAATTACTCTTGATTCTTTCAATCGCTTTGGATAATTAAACAATTTGATTATAACTTTACGGGTTCGTGATTTTTTATGATTTATTCATGGCTTTGTTTTCGTTTATAGAATCGAGAGTCGCAAATAAATGATGAATATTTTATTTTTGTAAAAGGAACACTTTGACAAGTCAATATTTTTTTTAAGCTCGTCGAGGTCGTCGTAATATCTAGTATTCATTTTAACCTGTTAGAAGTTAGTAATGCATTATCTTTAATACAGATATGGGCTGGGTTGTGTGTCCCACTACTTAGCGCCTTGCCTATCGAGCGATCAGCACAAGTCTAGGCAGTATATGGAAGATAGACAAGATAAAACAGGTATATGGAACCTTTTTACTGAGTAATTTTTTATTACTTCACTGGTATACAGCTCTTTGTTCTTCAACATTTCGCTCAGCCAGCTGCTCGCGGTTTATAACAGAACTGTAGCATTTTATAAGGCATCCATAGACAAATAAGTAGCGGTTTCACGAAAGCCGTGCCGTGCTTCTACCGTTCGCTTTCTTGCAACAATAATGGGGTTAGGTGCTATATTTATGACCGAGACTGGATAAAATTATGTGGCGTCGTACTAATATTGCCAAGGCGTACACTGCATGTGTTCTGTTCCCACGGCCGTAGCTACCATGAGCTAAATCTCTTCTTATTTTCTTGTAAAACATACGTTCTGTTGTCTCACGCAAGGGCGACGGTGTTATCTAATCTGTGGTACTATTCTGTGAAAATCTCACCGTGAAAATGTAGGTGAAGTGAGTTTAAGTGAGCGGTCTATAGTGTCTATGGATAGCATAAGGTGGATTTCTTTTCTTTCTTTCTAAAAACAGAAACATCAGGTACATAGTTTAGGTACAAGTAATTGTAATAAAAGTTAACTGAGCGGCGTAAGTAAATCTGCAGCATTGGAATCACCTGGGCGGGTCGCTTCTAAGAATTAAAGTGACCCCGTTTTGCTTTTATTTTAATTCGTCGCAGCCTGCCGTCTGCCGTGCCGTAGAATGGAGCGTAGAGTTTCGTAGCTCCGTAGCGCCGTAGCCAGTTCGTAACTCCGTAGGCAGACCGTAGCACTAAGTAAGCAATGTCGTTAGACTTAGTGCAATTTGCTGCTATGTGTAAGTCGTTTGGCAATTGCCGTTATAGGGTGCACACACTTTGATGCTGTTCGTTCAAACAAGTGCTAGTTAACAAATTGTGAATTGGTTGTTTTCGGCTTTTCGGGGCCAACAAATTGCTTTGGATTTATTTTTAGTCTACTATTTGCTACCAGCAATCTTTCTAGTAATTAAATATAATTTAACAGTTTTTTTTCAACACGATACAAAAAAGTAAAAAACTTTTTATCTATAAATAAAAAACACAATGTGACATTGTGACTTGAACACCATTCGGTTACGACAAGCACATGTATACAGAGGGGTTGAATAATTTACGAGTGCACTAACTTTGGCACGGCGGGACCCGTTCGGTACAGATGCGGGAAGTACATATATCAAACCGGGCCGAAGGTTACAACTTCAATAAAACTTGAGCGAAACTTATTCAAACGCGGTGGCCGGTGAAAGCTGTTTTTAACTTGTACCCCGCTAGGGATCACCCATACAAATAAAGAGTTAGTTCCGATATGAAAGCGGATTTCTTTTTCTGAAATAACTTTTAGAAATCATTCTTGGCTGTTTGCCATTTTAAGTAAATTTTCTGTTTTTATATGTAGGTTTTATATGGGCAGGCGGCCAAGCTGATGGCCTGGTGATGTATACTTTAACGTTATACTGTTCGCAGCCTGAACATTGTTATTAAAAATTCTTTCGAAAATTTTCATTTCACTTTTTTTTTACATAAAAATGCAAAAGCATAGAAACTCGACGGACTGAAATGTCACTATGGGGAACTCTATTTAACTTTAAAAGTAATCCTTGTAACAATTAAAGAATTATTTTAAAAATACCATATCCAATTCATATGAGTTCCACACTATCCAAAAGCCCTTTGAAAGTTCACTGTCATAAAGTACATAAAATCTTGGGGAACGATGTCCCGCGTGGATACTAGTTCGATATAGTTTGGGTTATGTATAATTTAAGGGACAGATAAATCTAAATATTCAATAAGTAAGTATGGACTACATGATGATAGTCGGAAAGAAATTATAGAATTGTCAAAGTTTACGTTTACCTACTAGCTCTTGGATGGATGTCGAAAATTAACCCGCAGGATCGTACTTCCATGATAAATAGCCCCATGACTGTTAATCCAGGTTATCTATCTGTGTGCCAAGTCCCATGCAGATTACGGGGCCCCGGTGTGGGCGCGTTCATTGCGGCGGCGAGCCGCCCACTACCTGAACGCGCCCCAAAAGGTGGTAGCCATTCGGCTAATCCGGGGGTACCGCACGATCTCGGGCGAGGCGGCGAGCCTCCTTGCTGGACTGCCGCCGTGGGATCTGGAGGCGATAGTCCTCGCGCGCCTGTACGAGTGGCGCGCGGAGGTACTAAGCCGGGGGGAAACTCCGTTTCCGCAGCAAATTGCGGCGGAGCGGACGGACCTCCGGCGCGATCTCATGGTGGCCTGGAATCAGCGACTGTCGCAACCCAGCGCAGGGCACGCCACGATAGTGGCGGTAAGGCCCCTCTTTGAGGAGTGGCTAGAGAGGCGTCACGGCGCCCTCACCTTCCGCCTGACGCAGGTCCTCACCGGACATGGATGTTTCGGGAGGTTCCTGCACATCATCAGGCGGGAGGAAACGCCCGGGTGTCACCACTGCGAGGATCGCCCAGAGGACACGGTAGAGCACACGGTGCAAACCTGCCCCGCTTGGGCGGAGCACCGCCGTGTCCTCGTAGAGGCGATCGGCGGCGGCGACCTCTCGCGCCCGGCCCTGGTGCAAGCCATGGTCCGGGGCGAGAGGGAGTGGGAGGCAGTCACCTCCTTCTGCGAAAAAGTTATGCTCGCGAAGGAGGTGGCGGGATGGGAGAGAGAAAGGTCCTCCCGTCCCAGCCGCCGCGGGAGACGCTCCGGGCGTCGGGAGCCACGTGACGACTCCCGGCCACCGTAGGCGCGGGCCTGCGGACGGTGAGTAATGGGTGACTCACCGTCCGATCAGCACCAGACCCGTGCCGTACGGCGCGTATATGTTCCACGCGCGCCTCAAAGAGATGTCAGCATATGAAGGGGCCCCTCAGGGCCAAGCCTGCCGGGTAAGCGGGATTGTCCGAAAGGGTTACCGCTACCCCGGAACATAAAGGGCTACGGAAGGAACATGGATGGGTTTTAGTCAGTAAGAGTCTGACACTCCCTTCCGCTCCACCCAGAGCGGGAGCAGTCATTGGATGATTTCCCAGCGTTAAAAAAAAAAAAAAAAAAAAAAGTCCCATGCAGATCCATTTAGCTGTTTTGGTGTGATTCAGCAATCGTCTATCCAAACTTTTATATATAATATGTATATACTCCGAAATCGTGAAAAAAGAATCAGCTGTTCCCTACATTTCGACGAGTCACGTGACCAAAAATGTTGTCACGTGTATTTTTTTGCGATTGGAGTTGGTCCCTTAGTAAAAGTTGTTCACTTTGGTGGTCTGTAGCATATGCTTTTGTATGTATATACCCTTTCGGTTACACCCTGTATAGACTGAATAAAAAAACTCCAGAAGCTCAACGATTAGGGAGGCGAACTGACAAGGGAGTGGTGTAAGTTTAACTCCCACTTGATGTACTATTAACATGAACCGACTCTTTTGTACACATGTCAAGCATATTTAGCAATATTATGGGGTTTGGTTTTGAGCAAGTAATCTAACAAGTTAGTAATGGTAAAGCTAAACTTAAAGGTACTCACATAGCGGTGTGATCTATCCACCCACGCTCATCAATTCCCACCTTCACCACAAGTATAGATATATCAGAACTGTGACTTTTAAATAGGTCAGATATCTTGGAATAAGACAATAAAATAACTTCCAAAAATCCAATACCCAAAATGAAGTACAATGCGAAAATCTGTGTTTTTGCCAACAAGCCAACACAAGGCACGCGGTCGCCACTCGGGGCGAGCGCGGTGGCATGGCGGCGCGGCACAAAACACACATTTGCATAAAACTCGAATTGGCTTCAACGATCTGTATGCCACTGTTGTAATGCAACTTTTAAACTAGATCTGCTCGACATTACACGGTGGAACTTCGTCTGCGTTTCCGAAGATAACTTTTTGAGCTGTTTGTCTAGACAGGAGTTGATGTTTCGAGATTTGTTGGAGTCTGCATCCAGCAGTGTTTAGGCCCTCGTCAACTATAGATAGATATACTGAAGTACGCTAAGCATATGCTGGGTACTACTAATCTTTTAAGCGGGCATCGTTGGTGCAGTCACCGTAACCAGAAGTGGATTTTTATCGTTATGATTTTGACTTAGTATTTAGAATGAAGGTAGTGTTCGATTACTAATTAAATCATTGTCTATGCTATGTTTTCAACTGAAAAAATATGAGAGCTTTAACTTGATCAAAACCCTAACACTTCTCAAATCAAACCAATTTTCGTCCAAATACGACATTATTCTTCCGATATACTCCAGTACATGTTACTCAATTTGTAGCATAAAGCTCAATGCACACGCGAGACGCGGCGTCAAATCTTGTCACTCGCTCAATAAAGAGCAAATAAACTTGAGTTTCGAGTACATTTGAGCTCACACTCGTGTTGAAGCGAGATCTCGAGGCACGGCACTCGACGAGTGTTTAGCAAACTGTGTAAACAATACCTTCTTGTGATTTATGTTAGACGTATTGGGTAAACGTTAAATGTATTTTTTGTTATCCCTCGCCCAAAATAAAAAGTATTTTCGTATCTGAAACTAACTTTATTAGAGGTCCAATTAAGAATAATAATTGTACTTATCTTGGAATGTTTATAATATGTCTTCATAAATTGTTTTATCCAATCAGAAAGATATCTGTTTCATAAGGTATTTTCAGAAGCTTGATGTGTTTGTAACATAAGGATAAAAGAAACTTAGGCCTAGCTATCTATAGAGCACAACGAAATAGACGGCATCAAGAAATTTGTCGACGGAAACTGTGAAACAAGCATGCGACAGATGGTAGCCGTACACGAAAATAGGCTGGAATCTACCAGAGTAGAGAGATACGAAATACGCTGTGAATGGGGAAAACAGAAAGTCAAACGAAATACTACCTACCTATACCGGTATAATTATGCTTTTGGAGTGCCTCATTCTAGTGGCAGGGACGCATGACGATGACCACCAGTAACTTTTGGAAATTTTTAACATGTAAAACGGGGTGAATAGCGATGCAACGGTGAATCGGAACGAAACTTTTTATAGATTTTAATGTTGAAATAATACAGGGTGAAATTTTGTAATGCCACCTGGAGGGAAAGTACTCTTAATACTCTAGATAGAAAATTTTACTCAAAGAAAACATTCCCTTATTTTTGAATAGAAAGAGAACTGCATTCAAAGATTACCAAAAATTCGCTTGCTACACCCGGGAATCGAACCGACTAAAATCTGCAGAAAGTACACAATGTACTTTTATTGCATCAATGGTTAGGATCAATTATAAGGATCAAATCTCTCAAACAAACTTGATAAATTAAATGATAGAAAAACCATGAAATCTTAAATTATTTACAAAATATGGTAAACTAACTAATTAGTTACTCGAAATGGGCTCCATTTTCTTGGATACACAAATGTATTCATGTCTAGTAACCTTGAATAACATGTTGTGATGAATATTATAAATTGTATTCTGAACTTCAACTCTCAACTCGTTTACTTTCGCATAAGATTTAATGAAAATTTTATTTTTCACATATCTCCACAAAAAAAAAATGTAAAGGGGTGAGATCTAGAGATCTCGTAGGCCATCTGATTGTACCGTTTGTACCAATCTTCAATCGTCTGATCCAAATAGCAACTCGTCGTAAATATTAAAGCCCTTTTTCGCCACAAACTGCATACTGTTAAAATCTCTTTTAAACTATCGTCTCGATTCAGCCCTGCATCCCTATTCACCTCATGTTACGGTACGTCCTTTTTTGTGTGTAATGTTAGATTCAAATCAAAATGATTGAAGCTAATTATATACCGTAACATGTTTTCATGGTCATGTTAATTAAAGATAAGTAGAGCAGGATAAGTAACTAACTATAGATACATACCTAGCCATACCTAGTTGTATGTTATATTTAACGTCGACATGCACGTAGGAGGGATCTTAATTCGCAACTCTGTCGAATTGGACTGGGAGGAACAAAAGAAATAAACAGCTTATTGCACCACTCAACTTTGTCTTTGTTCGCTATGCTTTCCAAATGCGTCAAGTTTCTAAGTTAATAAGAGTTATTTAGTTATAAATTGTTAAGGTTCTTGATATTTAAACGCTACAAGCTTTGCAAAAGGCTTTCTTTATTTTGATTTAAAATCGCACGGACGATGATATCATTATAAGATTGCGATAAAATTATCTATATGCATCCTTAATAACGTAGACGTAAATTAAAACGCCTACAAAAAAACTAGGAAATTATAAAATCAATCTTACACAGATTGAGTTCATTAAATTCGTGTAATTAGTACGTGTAGTATATTAACACCCGCCGACACCAACTTTTCCAATAAACTCGACCTCTATGCGGAAAATCAAGTAATTTATTTTACAATCTTAATCTCCACGTTATCGCGTGGAAAAATAATTTATATTTGGCTCTTGTACAATAAAATATACGTGACTACCAACTTGGGAAAAAGAACGTCTGGAGATAACAAAAGGAAAAGCATTATAAATTTTATTTTCCACTTTTATCAGCATTATAGCGAGTACCTAATCTAAAGGTAAAAGACATTGTGATGGAACTCGATTAAATTAAGTTACTACAGCGAAAAGGAGAGCAATTTCGATTCTCATAGAATTCAAATGAGCTTTTTATTCAAACACAAGACTGGAGGAAACACTAAAACAGACGGTTTTACTCCATTGCATCAGGACATACCTCCAGCTTATTTTTAAGACTTGATATTGTTGATTTTGGGAAAGAATATTTGACTTTAGTTAAACCTGTCTGTAGTTGTTTTTTTTTAAATTTTATTTTAAGGTGCGCAAAGGTAACCCACGAAATAAAATTTTCTTCCGTTTATTGGCAATTTGATGGTTAGTGTCAGATTGTATCTCAAAATATCACCATAAAAAATATAGATACACCTCTGTCTAACCCTTCAGAGCAGACATGCGTGTTGTTATGTTATGTTAAAACCTTAAGAGCCTTCAGTTCACGTCGCTAAGTTAGAAATGGTGCCAATTGCCATAACTTATGAAATCATTTATGAAAATTTGAATTTCTCGGGCTACTTTTATCTACTACTATTGTACTACTACTTGTATCTACCTTAAGAGGCACCTTGGCACTCAAAAACATGTTATAAAACCCTTCATATTGCACTTGCCAACATCGGGAACTGCAAAGTTTTTATCGGCCGGTAGCTTATTGGGATTGCCAATGCGTATCAGGATATATGGGAATGGAACATTTGCAGATTTAAAAGCGACCGCGAAAAATTACAGAGGCTCAAGCAGATTACTGCCGTGCTTTTGTAGTATTTTATAGCCCTATAAAAAACCTACAATGTGGTTTTCCTCCAGCAAGGTATTGCTTACAATTGGTTAAATAAATAAAAAAATAAACGTAATTGAATATCGTTTAATCAAATAATATTTCTAATAGATCTTACAAGAAAGCCAGGCGATATACATTTCATAATCATGGAATAGTTTTCATCTTACAATACGCAATGAAATATAATCACTAGAATATAGTTTATTAAAGCTATCTAGACGTCTTACAGCGTTAGATATTGTTATAAAAGTACCTAGTACCATCAAATAAGACCTTACAACTAGTACATATATAATTTGATATGATTATGTGTCTAAATTCATTCGTTAATTGATTTCAATTCTAATTAACTAGAAGACTCTAAACAATTTAAAAAACATTCATAAAAGTAACGATTTACAACAGATTATTTAATAAATATGTACTCAATAATTGCAACATAATGGTTAAAAATGTCGGACTTTTTAAATGATATATGTCAAAATGTCAATAAATAATTTATATAAATTTGACATACCTAATTACAACTATGGATAAATTTTCCTAGGTTAATTATACAAATTACTACAGCAAAACTGATGGCATGGTTCGAACAATCTATCCGAAAATATCTATCAATACTCTACTTATTCAGAGGCCGTAATAAAATATTATAGGTAACCTTTACCCAACGAAACTCGCCCATCACATTATACTAAGTCTAACATCAGCGCTAGCTAAGATTGAATATATTACACTTAAAATATATTTTGTAGCTCCATTTATCATAAGCGGGATGTAAATAAGACTGTACAAGAGGTATATACAAACTTATGAACTAGTTAATGTATACTTCTACGTAGCTGCTATGTGAATGCCTACCGGAGTGGAATTAGCTTCAATATTGTGTCCAGCTTTTGGCTGCAACAGAAATGAAAACCTTGATAACGTGTGGAAGCTGGGGTCTAACTGTGCGCGGGTTGTAGCGCGAGGTGGAATGGGATTTGAGCAAGTCTCTAAAAATCTCTAAAAGTTATTAAAAAGGATAGATATTATTTTTGGGAGAAAGAAATGACCACAGAGCAACTGGCAGTAGGTAACGGTAGGAAAAACATCACATTTCATATGGTTGTTTTATTTTCAGACGTCCCAGCAAAAGTATGCACTTCGACGATCACTGTCTTTTGTACTAAATCTATTACGCAATACGAATTAAAAAAAAACAACTATTAAGTAACTGACAAAGTAGCGATCGCATTAAGAAATCCAACAGAAAGAATACTTCATATAAATGCGCAATGACATGAAGTTTAACTGTACATAATAACATTAAATGATATTTTCATCTTAACCTTTTATCATTGCTACCGTATTAATTAAGGCATTGCTCCCCGCTATCAGTATCACAAAAGCCGCCCTCATATTTGAACACGAAATGTAACTGCGCCAATTACGTAATTTGCTATCGTGATAACTGTGAAATTATCGTTATCGCTACATAGGTTACTGTTACTAACACCAGTTGCTCGGTGATTGTGGAGATAGTTTATGTCTGTAATGGCTGTAGGCTTCGATGGAAAATGGGATAGCTAGCTAATATTTTTCTTGATTAGGAAACACTGTACGAGAGGTTAGTTAATATCATGATATAATAGGGGTTTCGTGTAAATAATCAACACTATAATTACCTTTGTAATGCATGTTTCGATGCATGCTTGGACAAGTTTTCCCGGGATACTGAAAGTTTAAAAAACCATTAACACAAACTGCTGTCAAGTCAAGAGATTCATTAGTGCTACGCTAATAGTAAAGCTAACCGTTTTACAGGAACATGCTCGTACACAATGCAACGACTAAGTACGAGTATATCGCTTAAGAACCCAGCTTAGCATACAATATGAATTATTAAGCGTGTCACCAGAGGAATTTGTGCTTAATTTAATTTCCGTTAAGGTGTAATTTACCTTGCTGAGATCGAAGTCAATGTTGGTCCTCACGGCTCGGTGGTGGAGAGGCTGGGGCGGCCGAAAGTTGTTTCCAAGGGGAGCCTTGGGATGCCTGGCGTCGCCTTGCATCAGTCGCCTCAAGCCGTGCAGCTAAAGTCATGAAATTCAATTATGTTGACACTGAAGTTCTTGAAAGTAAAATGACTAACCCTATTTCAAAATTTATGAAGCCTTTGCCAAATATTATACGGAAGATACGCTGCTTTTTTTGTTGGGGTCAGGTTGAAGGCGAAATTGCTCTAGGGAGGAATTTTATTCAAGAGGAAAAGCATACCTAACGTTAAAAATTAGTAAGAACACTCTAGCTAATTTTCGTAAGACGATCCTGGGCTTTGAGAAAATGTTTTCAGCAGAATAACGTACTAAGAAAATGGACAATAGAGCTACAGGAACCGTAAAAGTAATTTAGAAAAATTCAGTGCATACGATGTTCAGTTTCTATGATAACATTTACAAGTGTTTATAGATAGAGAGCTATTTCAAGTAAATTGAAATTTCTTCCTTTTATAACGCTGGGTGACTACCATGGAGTAGGTATAGGTATGTTGTTGCCACGGTCGGATTAACTGGCGCGGAGCACGCGACCAGGGCTATCTGATTCACATCGTTGTTTACGCTGTATTAAACAATTTGATTCTGATTATAGACTCCGCCTAAACTTTGATTTTACCAACTGTAATTTGGTTTGTATTGTGGTGTTTAGTGCGAAGGCTATGTTTGGTTTGTTGAGCTTTACATGGGTTTTATTGTAGTTGTTCAGCGGTGTTATTAATTTTAAGCGTTTTATTAGGTAACTAGAAAATATTAATCAGTGCTGTGGAAAAAATTGTGATGGTATTTGTGAAAAATTGTGGCCATAGGAAACGAGTGCACATTAACAATGCCTATGTATGTGTTATATAGTAAATGTTCTCTCGTGGTTTCCCCTTGATGGGTAATTTGGCAAATAGCTGTATGACGCTCGTTATAGGCATCAGCAACGTCAAGAGTTTATTACAGTTAAGCTCACACGTATTATTACTTTTATTTTAGTTTTTATGACTCCTACCACCATAAAGGCGCGGGGATTTTTATTAGCATAAAACTAAGCACGTTAGTAGTGTTGTAAATTGCGCTTCAAGCAGCGACCACATGGCGTTCGCTCAACTCCCCGCGAGATTGCAAGCAGTTTCCACTAGCACTTAATTTTCCGACCAACACAAACGGAAAACATAAACAATGATTTATAATAACAGCCACACAACGCGGCACTTTCAGTTTACTTTTAACACGTACATAATTCACGGCGGAGTCTTTGTCTAAAGGCGAGGGACGTGAGTTGTTTATTGTAGCGTGGGCACAAATGAAAATGTTATTACGCTGCCCCAACCACGCTTGAATACACTGATACTTGTCTTCGACTGGATGGGGCCGCTGCGAGTGCGGGCGACTGTGATAGTTAGGCCATTAAGTGGACCCGTTAAATATGTTCACTGGGTGATTCATAGGAAGCTTCTTATGCTAGTTTAATAATATCTGGCATTGTACCTAGCCCCGCGTCCTAACCAAAAGCGGTCGTCATTTTCATGTCTTGTTTTGTTCGAAAAACTTTAAGGCGACCTCTGTCGGCGTGAACACGCGTTTCAGTTCGCAGGTTGGATACGACGCGACCTATGCATACCTACATATATTATCCATATATTTTTATTGATCTTCATTTTTGGCTCAGCATGCAACTTGAAACAAAAGGTTTTGTACCCAAGAAACCTGGATTTACAACGCTCTTAAAAGTTTCTTAACTATGTATATCAACAAATTGGTTTCAATGGTTTTAGAAACAATATTATTTAATTTGAGTTCGAAAGTAAGTAAACTTTTATAGAGTCATGTGAAACTTTTGAGTAGTGTGTGTTCAAAAGTCATAGGGAATTGAGTTAACTCAAACAAACCAGCTAGACACTTATGCAAAATTGGGTTCATATCGGATTCCAGTTTCTAATATCATAAAACTTTAATTCAGCTGGAAGCGATTCCATAACTCCTACATCTGTAGTCGAACAAAGAGGGCAGGGAGGCGTATAATTCAAACGGCGAACTTGAACGGATGCAGTTACCGCACATATTGATTGTTAGCACTGACCCACTGCTGTTGAGTACTGAGCCACTGCTGATTGCTGAGCATTCTTCCAAACACTTGTCATGATTTATTCAAAGAGGTTTTAATGTGCTTTTGAATAGATTCCAGTGATATCTTTCTTTTTCTTTTTTGTATGCGTCATGTTTACAGCAAGTTCAAGTATTTTCTTTCTATGGACAGTTAATTTTGTCATACTATAATGTGAGTTTCGAAAAGAATAGAGTTTACCAAAGATTTAAAAACATTCAGAAAGTTAACAACAGTTTTAAAAGTACGCATGGACTTTAGTTGTGGTAATAATTGGCTGAGCTTTCATATTGAAAATAGGTTTGCTGACTATACGAAAGCTCAACTAGTTATGACTTTTCTATAAGTTTGTAGCTTACTTGTACAAGTTCTGCCAGTCGAGATGCAGCTGTTACTCAAGTTTCTACCAATCTAAGATCAACAATTTGGAAGGATTGCTATTGCTGCTTATAAGTAAGCATTTATCTTTTAAAAAGTTATTGGTATTATGTATCTTAACACAGAACTGTTTATTTAGTTTTGGTATTTATGAAAATAATAATTTGTGTTTCTACGAAAATTAGCAACATTATACTAACCAAGGTAAATAATGTTGAAGAATTTGTTGCTACACTTCTTTTTCCCAGCTAAAGCACTAGGACATGGTAGATAAAGGGCGGGCGTTTTAGGGGACATGTGATTTTTTCATTGGAAAAGTGCTGATGTGAGCCTAATTTCGATAAGTAACTTTTTTGAATGGATATGTTTGCAAGCTAGATGGATTGACAGCCATAAAAAGGTTTCTGGAACAGATTGGATGAGCTAAAATCAAGTGTTGTGGCGCAACTTGGGATGTCCAGCAATTGAGTGGCTTGCGAACGCTTAGTTTATTGCCATGTGTTTTACCTGTTGTTTGGTGATGTAGATAGGTTTGTTGACGATGATCCATGTGACAGTCTCGTAGCAGGCCGGCGCCGTGGTTGATCCGTCATAAGTCATGTAGTAGTCGGTATCAGGCAGGAGGCCACGTACTGATAACTTGTTCACTGGCATCTCGGCACCTATGAGGATAAACATACAGGATGTGGAAAAATCCATCACATAGCTATTGTCATTCTGTACATTAAGCATATATTATTGCTGGGATACTACTTTAATTTTGCTGTTACAAATCGCTCTTTATGGCGCGTAAAATAACTCACTCAATATTCTGCTTATGGGTTTATGAAACGGTGAAGGTTTAGTGGGAATTTAAAAAAAGAAAAGAAACAAAATAAATTTGTTTGGCCCAGGTGAAGGGCAAGTCAAGTCATAAAGTAAAGCTAAGCCATCATGTGAACAAAGTTGGAACTTTGTTCTTCAATATCTCCGTAACCAGAAGGTGTGGTCCAGTACGAATAAATTGACACAATTACAATCGTTTTATAGAACATAAATGTCACGCTTAATTTAGATAGAACAGGACACAAAGGTAAAGTATTACTGTTGTTAAAATATAGACTAAAATCTTAAACTTCTTTAAAATCACTTATTTTTAACAGAAGTAGTTTCATAAGTAGCAAATATTAAACTGGAGCAAACGAATTTTATCTCGAGTATGTTCTTTACAAGATAGGTAATAGAGAAAGTAGTTTATCGGCTGAGCACTCTACAATAAATTCGTTTTCAAGTTTCCTCCACTTTTCTATTTTAAGTGTGCAATTTGTATTTCATTCTATCACCTTAAGTTTTAAATTCCAAGATGGTTGATGCTTAATTCCGTTTTAGCAGCGTGTCTACAAATAAACGTGAAATAAAGTTATTTACGATACTTACCACCGTACTTGATATTTTCTAATTCTTCGGTTAGAACCCTTAGTTCAGGATTCGATAAATCACCCAACTGAAATAATATCAATAAATTAATATTATGAAGCACGATTTATTAGAATGGCTCTAGGTTTGATAAAAAAAAAAGTGACTTTATATGCCACAAATCGTAATCGATTTTCTTTAACATAGCGATCGTATTCGTAATAAATAAACAAAAAATAAAATAAAACCTAAAACAACAAAAAAACCGGTAAAATCGGGCGTTATCTTGCAACTTCTGTAATAAAAAAGAAAAGCCAGAGACATAGCGCTAATTGTTTGTCGTGTGGGGAAATAGCTTGCTTTAGCAAAGTTTCAGTTAACTGCGGCCACAAGCGAAATATGAACGTGTCGGCAAACATGTTCCCCCTTGGGACAACATCGGACGGGATGTGCTAACACAGGCGCTGGCCTTCATTAAGGAAAACCATAAAACGATCGAAAATAACCTCTCTTAAAGATGACGGTCTAAGAAAACAAGGGTCTTAGTTACATTTAACTTTAGTTTCAAATAGCTTGACCAAACATAATTATCATAACAGAAAAACGCCACCTGCATAATCATACCCACTTTTGACTGCCAAGTAAAATATTTTAAGATTCGTAAATTAGCTTTAAGCCTGAAAATATTTTTGCTTTAGTCACTTAGCATAGAATTAAGAATGGTTATACATAATTCTTTGCAAATGTAAACCGACCTTATCCAAATATTAATACAGTAGATTATATTAAACGGTACCAATTAATTGAAAGCACAGGGCGTCTACGCTGACCCCAAGTGGTGACGGGCTGACGGCCATACCTACCACAGCTCAGACAGTTACTTAATTTGAACTAATAGCTTTACTGGCTAATCCAATGGCGCACAGAAAAATCCAATTTCCTTAATTAACTGCGCTCAGTTCGACGCCATGAAGAGGTGCGGCCGGTAACACTTCGATGGATACAATTACGTTTAAGTACCTAAATAAACACCTCTCAGCATTATTTGTAATTAGAAAATCGTTTATTGTCTACATAATTGGCGACATGTACTAGAGAGTGTATCGATAATATCTTTAAATTCTGGTTATTTATTTCTCTTTTTAAATAAGAAGAGCTCTGGGACACACTGGTTGGATGGCAGAGAATAAGATTTTATTGCGGGGCTCACTTGGGATAGGACGAATTCCATTATTCAGCAGAGGTATTAATTACTGGGCAGCAGTGCGGATCACACACGTCAAAGCGTAAAAAGAAAAAAAAATAACGATTTTTTTTAATGAAATTGAGGTGGACAGCAAATACGTCACCCCCAATTTAATTTAAACTTTTATTGAATTAAGTGTTTATTGTTAGTGTTTATAATGACAGCAGCTTGTTGCATTGAAAGTAAATCATGACAAAGTCGGACGTTCAACTACACACGATCATTACAAACATGCTGGAGCGCTAAAGTGCGATCGCTGGGACTGCAAACTTTTGCCTAAGTCGCGCGTCACATGCACTTTCACAGGCTTATGTGAACTCTCTCCCTCTCCTCTGTTTATGGGGGGGAAGAGACAATAGCTGGTATTATGTATCCTATATTGCGTACTACGAATGTACTGAAATGAATGATCATATGAGTAGCTATTTCGTACGGTCAATTGTTTCGTTAAGAATAATCATAAAATTTTAAAATTTAATTTAAGTCTGGTAAACCGATAAAAGTTCTAAATTTAAACTCACATCACTTTAACACGTTGAACGCCAACGCGGTCACCGTGTGTTCGACATACAATAGTTTTTCTATTGTGTCTGCTGCGTGGCAGTCAATGACTTAAGAAAAGAGAGACAACACTACATATTATGAAACAAAGTCGCTTTCTCTGTTCCTATATCCCTATGTATGCTTAAATCTTTAAAACTACGCAACGGATTTTGATGCGGTTTTTTTTAATAGATAGAGTGATTCAAGAGGGAGGTTTATTGTATAATTTGTCGACATATTTTGCGGGCGAGGCCGCGGGCGGAAGCTAGTTTTAAATAAAAAAAAATACCTTAAAAGTCTAGTTTGAATACAAACATTTATCAAAGAAGACGTGGTATCATTTTACGTCGTTTATATCCCCGTTTCATTTTTTTGAGTTCTGAACTATTTATACACCTAGTGTTCACAAAAATACAATACCTACCAGGTGTACTCAACATTTGAACTGACTTAATAAATATAATTTTAATTACCTGTAACAATAGCGATATTGAAACAATTCCTTGAGCTTTGTGCAGAGCCTCCGAGAAGTTTGAATACAGTTGTGAATTAAAACCGAATATCTGAATCTGAAACAAATGAAATTATAACAGTAAGTTTAGTACTTGGTTTTTGTCCTCAGTCACTTTTATAGAGGTTTATTGAAGTGGATTATTTAAATTGCCCGATAACTTTATTAATTTACGTACGATGTCAGCGAAATCCTTCGTAAGCGTAGGTCATTGTAAAAATAATGGTTTGTCTTTAAAGAACTTAATTAGGGTTTAGACAGAAAGACTTGTTATAATATAAAAGTATAAGTTGCATTTTAATTATAATTATGCATACACGGCGGCGATAACTTTATTACCCATCAAGCAAACTTAAACATTATTTTAATGAAAAAAAAAAAACAATTACAGTTTCACGCTTAAGTTCTACCTACATGTGTAGGTTCCGGACACGCGAACTTATACAAAAATATAAATCGTAGTGTAGGTAGAGCAATATATATTTTTTTATTATCATGCACTTGAAACGTCACAATAAACATGACGGAGTTAAAAGCTACTTCCACGAGATGGAGCACATGATTTTAGATTTAACATGGCTACGTAAGAATTTGTCACATAAATAAACAGGAGGCATGGTTGAGTTGGTTCGCAGTCAAGTCGTTCGTCGGGATTACATTTGGGATTTGAACGTCTCAACGACGAAGGCGCGAGGATGCGTGTGAAAACATCTGTTACGCTTTCTTTTGAGACCTTTCCGAAGAAATCCCTGATAACATTTTAACGTTTATCTACGTTACATGTTTATTCGACGCTTCACTTAGGTTTTATCCTCGGTTGCTTACATAATGTATCATGAGTGTTGCGAATCTCTGACTTTATGAGGATATGAATTTGCGTCACTGTATACTTTAAGCCAGGGGAATTATTTATTTATTCCTTCAGGCATAGATTAGATTTTATAAAGTCAGTAGGTATGTGTAATCATTTTGGGAAAATTCTGCGTCATGTAACAAAAGTAAATTAAATCATGGCCTTATTAATTTCGAGACAATTTTTTTTTATTTGTATTAAATGAGTTGATGAAGACAGCAGTGGTGGCTCAGTGGTAAAGGTCGGTAAAGTGGCAACTTAAAAGTTGTATGTCGTTGGTTCGAACCAAGACAGGCACTTCGTGTAAAATTATTTCATCACCACTGCTCTTAAAACGGTGAAGAAAAACATCGTGAGGAAGGGTGAGGAATCAGAAATGTCAGTGTGTGTGAGTTGGTAGATGGTAAAGCACTAGGCCCACGTGGTCGATCACAGCCCTATCTCTCTCACCAAGAGGAGGGCCGCATCCCAGCAATGGGAACATTACATGCTGATCATACTTCATTAAATGAGTTGAGTTTAGGAGGTGGCTATGTTGATCCTAGTGGCATCATTGTCGTTTTTAGCTCCTCAAAAGAGCAGGATACGATGAGCTGCCGGAAGAAAAGAAAAAAACCTCATGCTTACCTCTGCAGGGAAGGTATATCCATTAATGGCATGTTCAGATCCGAACTGGTCGTGTAGGCCGTAGTGTATGTGTATCTCGTGGAACTGGTACTTGTAGGAGAGTGGGCCCCCAGTTATGTTGATGTGATGCCGCGTCTCATTCTCCACAGTGAAGATCACTGAGTGGCCTGTGTTACTTATAAGGCCGTTTATCTGATAAACAATAACAACGTTATAAACCTTGAGCAATAAAAAAAAAGCTAACTTACGACGTACGGTTGACGAATAAGGATAACTGAGTTTGAGAAAAAGATGTTTACATTGTCTAGTACTATTGTAGGAGAAATCTTTGTGAATGTGTACTTTTGATCTACATAGTTAATTAAATTGTAAGAAATAAGTTAAATACTTTTATCGAACGGTAGAAAAATGTTTTGTACTCCTCTTTTTAGACTGCAAGCCAACGCCAGACAAAGTGAAAACGTCTTAACGGCTGACTAAACAAAATTATAAGTTAATTAGCAACTACTTACCCTATGTTTATCTATGTGTAAAAACCGTAGGTTGGGGTCGAACAGCAGTTTGTCTGGTTCCAGGTTGACCGGGGACTGGCGCCGGCCCTTGTTGCAGAGCGACCATTCTGGGTTGATCAACCCCCAGAAAGCTGGACCTATTACATAGATTCGTGAATTTAGAACACATTGTACCTACAAGCTTAAATTGGCCGTTGTTAGAAGCTCCATTTTTATTTGTAAAGCTATACTGCTTAACCAAGCTTGCCTGTGGATGCCTCAATAAATTAAGGCCCCCAGCCAGGGCTTAAAAATTTACAAACTAAGCAACTACACGCTAAGGGCTACCCCTGAGGGGTACGAACGTCAGTTTAGGGCATTGCTGGGGGAGGACAGCAAAGAACAGGCGGGATTGGATAAATATAAGCTCCTAACTTTAACGTTGCATTCATATTGGATCGTAAGCAAGCGCTAGTGCCTAATGCCAATTTGAAAAAAAAATAATTACAGGTTCAATGTAAAAATCTGGTATTCATATTATAAAAAAAATGTCGTTCTTGAGCATTTTAAAAAGCTTGGGGGCCCAGGCGATTATATGTGAGATACAATATATGAATTGTATCTCACATTTAATTTGTTGAAAAGTTGAAACTCCGTTTATAAAACAGCAAGTGGACATGTAAAAATGTCCACTTGGATTTATTTCTACAACGAGGGTAGATTGACATACACAAACAGACTTGAAACAGCTATTCGTTTTTATAAAAAGTAAAGTCATTCAACCGATTGTTAAGGGGGATCCGCTAATGTAGCCCCTGAAATTCATATTCTTGCATTTTTTGTAATTTGCAGGTCAATATCAGGTTGCATCTTGATCAAAACATGCTTCGCAACCACAGCAAATTATTTGCATAATTGTACTTCTCTGCAAGTTAGAATTGGTCTGCAATATTATGGATTCATGATATTAAGAAAATCTGAAAATTTGTATTACAGGGGCTACCTTTGCGGCATCCACCTTGAATAAATTTTGCAAGCAAAAATTATGAAAGCCGGTCTATCTCGTCACACACACATAAAATGTTCGCTGTCGATTCGTCCGTTACACGCGAGTGCTCCCAGTCAGAACGCAGCTTTAAAGTAATGGAATCAAGACCCAGCTTAATAAATGTTGACTCAGATCAACTTGAAACTAGCACAGACTCAATTGGATTGAATTTGTTCCACGATGAACATTAAAAAAGAAATTTTATCATAAATTGAGTGCTTCCTATTGATTTGTTAATCGGTTTGTGGTTATTCAAGACTAGCTGCTGCCAGAGGCTTCGCCCGCGTGGTTTCTAATTCTTGTTCACAACATCAGCTATCGGTTAGTGTAAGTTCCGTCAAAATTGGTCCAGCCGTTTGGGAGATTAGCCGGAACAAACAGACAGACACAAAAATTTGTTAAACAGATTTTTTATGAAGTACCATGTATTAAAAAATAATATGTGCTTACTACTAAATAGTCTTAGATCCACTTTAAAAAAAAACAGGTTATGGATGTTTCATAATGGGCACCATAACTAACTGTATTATTGTAATTTTAGAATTAAAAGGTCCATGGAAATAAAAAAACCAAACAATTTTTCTAAATAATAGCCATGGCTTCCAGTAAAAAATCACTTTTACCTACGTACATAGGTACTATAAAATTTATTTAATTCGTATTTCAATCATTGTAACTGACAGATACATACATATGATACGAACGAAACACATTTACCACATAGTAATACTAAAGTAAGTAGGTACATTTATGATATGTATTTTACGAATGTCCACCGCCAGTTGGTATCAGATGGAACTGTGTTAATTAGCGAAATGACAAAGGCCATATTGTAAATGTTCGGTGCATGATATTAACATCATAACAAAAGTTATTTCAATTTTCTCTTGCGTAAAATTGTATTCATTCAATCTGAGAACGATTTTACTATAGTCATTCTTGGTATTGGCTATCCATTTTCAACTGAATTCGGAAAGAGAATGACAGAAACGAAAAGGTTTCCAAATTGATCTAATAACTGAATAATTGGATAATTCGTTTTGAATGAGACGGTGTCAAGAATAATGGTTGCCAATGAAAGTGTTTTACCCATACTGACTTCTTTCTGTAAAGATGTTCTTTTGTTTTTAATGTTTTTTGCAAGAATTCGCTGTACATAGATAAATTAGGCATTATCAATCGGTGGCCTGACTACACGACTAGTTTATGGATGCACAACGACACCTCGCTGATACATGCTGTATACATAATGGAAAGCATAGTGCTCCTTTCCCTTCTCACTCTAGTCAGCATAGCTTTTAGCATGTTACTAAATAATCAACGGTAGGTCCGGATCCGTGTCGGAACGGGCGCCAATCTAAGCCGGGGCTCGAGCTTTAGTTCGCCTTTAAGCTGCGAGTCCACCTGCGTTCGCCGTTTTCGGCGAAATAGGAGAATGCCGTTAGCAACTTCGTCGAAGATTTGGAAATTAGTGATGTAATTTCGTTTTTATCAAGCGATAATTTTCTTAAAGAATCGGAAATTTAGATAAATTGATTGCCTTACTAATTAACAATAATTGAAAAATTTCAGTAAAGAAATGTATTTTTCAGCCCCAGCTGAATAAACTGATTCGTTTTCATTATTTTCACAAATAAACTGAACTGTTAATGATAATAACATAAAGTTATTGTAATTAACACCCAGTTATCCGTTCGTGTTAATGCTCAGAATTATTAACTGAACAAAACTATTTTACACAGATTAACGTTCGGAAACCGCATACATTTATTTTCCCAAGGTATTTCAATATTGGCGGGGAGTGGCGTGAAAGTAGCCAAAGTGCTTTGGATCGTATTCACGGTTTTATTATTTATGACCTTGAAAATTGCATGAGTAAGCCGGCGCAGCGGTTGCGGTCACGCCTACTTTATGGCCACGCGTTAAGTGAACTTTCCGTTAATGCATGCATTTTTTATTGTTTTTGGCACGTATGCGGCATGCAATGTCAAGATAAACTTTGCCTAAAAAGGATTTTGTTTTCCAGTTTATGAAAAGAACTGGTTCCTATTCATTTCATTTAGCTACCCACTACTGAAAAAGTTGTATTTCTCCACGTGTATCTGTAAAATCAAATCTGGTTTTTTTAATAATCCAAGTTATCCTTTATTGATCATGTTGTTATACTTAAGCCCATATGAATTAATCACACTCATTTTAAGAATTACATATTTTTTGCAATTGGGTACATTCAGAATACCTCGATAGTCTAGCGGTCCCAAGGCGCTACTGATGAGTATGCGGTATTGGGTTCAATTCCCGGGTCGGGCTAATTGTTATTTAATTTTTACAATGCAAATTCTCAGTAGCAGCCCGCAGTCTGGAATTGTGCCCAATTGACGGCAAAAGGCTCGCCCCCTATTACATGGGGCGAAACGTGGGTAAACTACTTATAAGGTATAAACTATATAAGATTATACCTTATATTTTATTATCATTCTCAATATAACATATCACATTTTTAATCCCCAAAGGGGGAAGCACCCCTTCCCCCTTTGGGGATTAAAAATGTGATATGTTATATTGAGAATGATTATTATGGTGTTGGTTTTCTTTCATTATTCAAACTAAACATAAATAAATTACTGTTATCGTGAAACACGAAACTTTCAAAACCGTCAAAATTTACCTACGTGCAGTTTTCATAGATACTATCATTATTAGATTTACGATGTAACATCGATTTTAAACCGCAACAATGAATTCATTTGGCTCGCACACTGAAATATCAAAACCAATTTAATTCTAGTTTTTTGCTTTCAGTTTAAAGTACACACATCAAAAGTGTCTAGGGATCAACATATATTTTTGCAATAACTTTTCTCTTGATTGATATTAATTTAAATTTTCTTTAAGGATTCATCAAATAAAGTGTTTTCGTTTGTCACAGTAACGATAAACCAAGTCACCTTTGCATTAATAAAGAAATTTGCCATTTTCCTAATAAAGGGATTTTTGACATTTGAACCACTAACATTAAAGTTCGAAAAAAAGACTGAAATAACAGTTTTCTTTAAAATTTTATTGGGTAACTTAAACAATTAATAATCCGTGTTTCTACCGCGAACACTAACAACACAAGAACATCGGTTTGGCATACTCAAAATGAGTTCATCCAAATCACGCTGTGGAATGGCCGCCCATGTTCGTTGCAACAACAAAAAAAGGTGTTATCAGTCGACTTTGGACACGTTACCGAAGCACTGGTACCGTGGCTGAGCGCCATGAAGGACGGTATCGCTGCACCACACGGAGACAAGACCGATACATTCAAATCTTAACTCGAAGAGCTCCAACAATAACCGCCATGATGTTAGCCGTGAGGCTTCATCACTCTTCAGGGAACTTAATTAGCGACCAAACAGTCAGAAACCGCTTGCATGAAGTGAACCTTCATTCCCGAAGACCGCTACGGGTACCACCTATAGCAATGCACAATCGTAGGATTCGATATCAATGGGCTCTTGAACACAGAAATTGGGCAGAAGAACAATGGCGTTTCGTGTGCTTTTCTGATGAGTCTCGTTTTGGTATGAGACCGGATACAAGACGTATACGACACTGGAGAACCCCTGGACGCCAACAGCGATTAAAATCCTGCCAGGAAGTCCATCCTTATAGTGGTGGAACCATCATGGTATGGGCGGGTATTTGGATCGGCGGAAGAACTGAGTTGATTTGGATCAGAGGCAACCTCAACGCTCAAATTTATGCTGAGACGATTGTATCTGACGTCATCGTTCCTCTACAAGTGCAAATCGGTCCCTTATTTCAGTTAATGCATGATAATGCACGACCGCACACCGCAAGAGTTGTAAGACAGACTCTCGCCGCAGCTAACATCAATGTCCTGCCCTGGCCTGCTCAGTCGCCAGACTTGAACCCGATTGAGCATGCATGGGATATGCTACAGAGAAGAGCTCTGCCGAATATGGAGGGTATCCAGTTGCAAGAAGACCTTTTTTTGTTGTTGCAACGAACATGGGCGGCCATTCCACAGCGTGATTTGGATGAACTCATTTTGAGTATGCCAAACCGATGTTCTTGTGTTGTTAGTGTTCGCGGTAGAAACACGGATTATTAATTGTTTAAGTTACCCAATAAAATTTTAAAGAAAACTGTTATTTCAGTCTTTTTTTCGAACTTTAATGTTAGTGGTTCAAATGTCAAAAATCCCTTTATTAGGAAAATGGCAAATTTCTTTATTAATGCAAAGGTGACTTGGTTTATCGTTACTGTGACAAACGAAAACACTTTATTTGATGAATCCTTAAAGAAAATTTAAATTAATATCAATCAAGAGAAAAGTTATTGCAAAAATATATGTTGATCCCTAGACACTTTTGATGTGTGTATTATCTCATAAAGAACACAAAACAGTTTAGTTAATTAATTTTCTTAAACTAATCATCTTCGTTAAACTGCCCGATAAAACGTTTTTCAACGTTTTCAATACCAGCAGGTTACCTATATTTTAAATATTGCCGTTTACTCTAAATCGAAGTTCGCTATTTAACTGCGCAATTATAATTATGGAGGCAATGATCCAGTAATTGGCTTTTATACTTATCTATAATTAGCTTGTACTGCTATTAATGTATCTCCGTATTTCCATATTCGCGAGTAAAATTATTATTTTATAAAAGATATTTATAGGATTTGGGAACATTAATAATTATTATGTGAGTATTATTGTGTTGTGTGATTGTTTAACTTAACCCATTGAAGGACAGTGAACGAGACACAATAGAAATTTTATTGTTATTACGTCTATAGGCGTTCACTGTCCGTCAAAGTTAAAATAAATAAATAAAGTGTTAACAATAACTTACCAGGGATTTATAATAACATCATTGGCGTAGCTGTGGAGTTCTGAGTACCTACGATTCTCAGTGTCGGTTAGATTCCCCGAAGGTGTTATTTAAGGTGAAAAATAAGAATTGAAGACTTTGTAATTAGTGGTGAAAATCAAGAACTGGATGTTATTGGAATTCAAATGAATAGTTTTTAACTCGTGGGTAAGTAATAACAGCCGCACGGATCGATCCATCAGGTTAAGCTACGCTTGCCTGGGTTGGTCCGTGGATGGGTGTCCATCTTTACTTATCGAAGCGCTTCCGTGCCTCGGACAGCACGTTAAACCGTTGGTCCCGGCTGTCATTCGTAGATCTTTGACAGTCGTTACGGGTAGCGAGAAGCCAGGAAGTCTGACAGCCAGTCTTACCAAGGGATATCATATTACCCAGTTACTGACTGGGTTGTGGAGGTCAGATAGGCAGTCGCTCCGTGTAAAATACTGGTATTCAGCTGCATCCGTAGACCGTAAGCCGACCCTAACATAGTTGGGAAAAGCTAGGCAGATTGATTGATGGATAGTTTTTGGCATTCGTGTGCAATAATCTATTGCACACGAATAATATATATTATTATATATATATATATTATTGTAATAATGAATCATGTGATAGCCTATAATATTCCGACTGCTGGGTTACATGCTGGGTTCATGCGCCATCGTTACAGGCCTCTTTTCCGCGGTGAAAAGTGGGTCATAATCCATGAGGCGGGCTTAATGCGGGTTGCTGGACGTCATGTGTCTTCTCATTTTTAGTTCTAGGACATCCCAGTTTCCTCACGATGTGTTCCTTCACTGTTTTGAGGTGGTGATTCCACTCCATACTACTTTTTTCGAACTCAATTTCGAACCCTGTGCCTGCTTTGGTTCGAAATCACTTCTAAGTCCGGGCCGATACCACTGGGTCACCACTATGCCTGACATGTTGCATTAACCCCAAAAAAATCGAATTAATAGCGGAAGGATGTTGATAATATTAAGTACCTATCTTGTTTGAATCAGTCTCTCCAAAGAAAGAAAATCTTTCAATCATAATATTATGTTTACGAAAATCAATGTTTGTGGTGATTACCAATGTCACTGAATATTATATGAGGCTGGGAGTGGTGTGGTAGCACGCAACTTAAGTTGCTAACTTTGGACTGGGCCCGACGCGTCCCGATACATTTTTAATCCATAAACTATACCGTGCCTTGATTAGTTCGTCTATACGAAGAGGATGATAAAAAGGGGAACTGAATTTTCTGGTAAGAGTAAAATAAATTTGAAAAAAATAGTACCGTTATACGCTACTGTTTCTTTTAACGCTTTTAGCCCAGGAAGTAATGGACGCAAATTCTGAGCCGACTTCAATCTAAGAAGAAGAAGCATTCAGTCACTAATGAGAATTAAAATAGTTTTGTTTAGGTACATTCTCTAAGGATCATTATCAGGTTTTAAAGGAAAATGACAAATTTTCCTGTTCATTTAACTATTATAATATGGCGGGATGAATACTATTTGCGGAAAATGTTATCTTAAATGTTATCTACTATTTGTTTATCACATTAGCAAATGAACATTGTGAGCAGTGGTGGCTCAGTGGTAACGGCCGCGACTTACGAGATGTAGGTCATAGGTTCGAACCCCGACATGCGCTTAACTTTGTGTTAATTGTTTCATCATCACTTATCTCAAAACTGTGAAAGAAAACATGGTGATGAAACCGGCATGTCTTAGAACCGAAATTGGAAGGCATATGACATCTATGAAACCGCGTGGAGAATTACTCCCTCTCATCGAGAAGAAGCCTGTGTCCCAGCAATGAGAACATTATAGGCTGAATAAGCTAAATGGAAATTAAGTCACAACTTTCAATACAGTTAAAACAATAGTAGCACAACAGCTTATAGGTATGTAACTGAAATAACGAGACACCACTCACGGAAAAAAAAATTTAGACGATCATAAAATGCACGGAAGTTATCATGAAAATATCAGTTTCCGAACACACGATAACACACCTCACAATTTTGCGAATGACGTAATATGAATACAAGATAAATCGCCCGTATAAATTGCGTGTCACGTAAACCAGCAAAAATGTTATCGGCACAGAGAAATTGATACGGCACACAGGACAAATGTTTTGCGGTAGGTCAATGAATTGAGATTTTCTACACTGTGGTCGGTCATTCCTACGTGGAGATATACGTAAGTGAGTTTAGGTAATTAACGTGTTAAGTAGCTTACCTACATAATGTGGGTAACATTCCGCGTTCTAAATTAGTTAACATAAATGGTGTAGTCACGTTAGTGAGTAATGTTATAGATTGTTAAACAATACTTAAGTTTGTATAAAGTTCAAATTATAAATAGAACTAACCTTTAATAACTGAACAGAATCCCAGTAACATGAATCGAGTAGTGGGAGGCTGTGTCTTCTAAAAATGTTTGTATATTTTTTTAGCAATCAGCGATAAAAATAGATGAAGTTTATTTATTATATTTCACAACAATCTACTTTTATAATTATGTTCCTACGAGCATACATGACCTTTTATTTAAAATGCAATATGATCGTGTAATATGATAAATAATTATGCTTGCTCGCGCAAGTTTTTTATTTATAAGTTTTTTCCGCTTACAACACAGAATTGAGCTAATCATTCTTTCTTCCTACCCATACATTCCTTATCGAACGGAAAGAGATTGGAAGTTCATTGCGCACGACCAATCAGAAACGATCCCGCCACTGCGAACACACGTCAACTGTGGTTTGGAAGAAACGTCAGTGTATTTTCTGCATTCACCCGCGCCGCTTTATAATACCCGCACCGCAAACCGCAAACCGCTTACTCAAACCGCAATCGCATCAAAACTGTATAACTATTATAAATAAGTGTTGGCCGACACAAGTGTGCCATTTAAACAAGTAATAGTGATCACAGTGAAAAGGAAGAAAACCAGTTAGCACGTGGGACTTCTGCTGAGCTAGCTGTCCTTGAATCCACGTGTTTTGTCCAGAAGGTTCACAAGTAAGTCCATCCATTCGTTATTTCTCAAAACCTCATATCCCGTGTGCTCAATTCTGTGTGTCGTCCAGCAGTCCACCACGCTAAAATCTACATTACCAACAAAAATTAATTCCACGCTCCAAGGTCCTTCGAAGCCGCTTAAGACTTATTCACCAATGCTATTGGGAGCACGTATGTTTAATCACGAACAGCTGATCGATTATTTTATACAAATGTATAGACTTAGTACAATGAGATGTGTGCATTCTTCAATCCTTTTAGTACTAACGATTGTCACTTATTAAAAGTTGTTTATTGAAAGTTCGGACAACAGACTGCTAACGGAAAGTATTGTATAAATCTTCTAACTCACAAACGCTCAATCTTAGATCCATGAGACAGCCAGCAGCCGGCTCGACGTGGAAGCTATGAGAGCTATGGTCGTAGGTTTGACTGTCGCACTGAATAATTATTAGGTACTTTGAACAATATTTCCAACTCTGATAGTAATTCCATGTCTGTGTATGTAAACGTTACCTCGATACAGAACAACATCAAAGAGATGTTACAATAAAAGCAAAAGACAAACACAAAACAAAAGCCAAGCAAGTCTTCTTTTACAAAAACAAAACACGGCTGCAACTAACACTAAAAATGCACAAGCGTTTTATTCATTTCTAGACCCGCATACAAATAGTGCTCGCAAACGATTCATAAATATTAAATAACGCGATAAAATTTAACAATGACACGAACAATAAATGGCTCTCACCTGAAATCCCGTCGTAGGTCCACCATTCCTCCCAGCTGACGCCGTCTACGGCTGCAATCACACCGACTCTAATTAAGTCTGCACTATTCACAAAATGAACACTACTCCTTGTTATAACATGAGTGATTTTATTCCCAGTTTGTCGACCTCGGGCAGTAAATGTAAGAATGATTTATCTTACATACGTGGGGGATTGGAAACTGAGCAAGGTAAGATAGTATTGGTCTCGATATTGCCTGGCTGCGGTTTAAACGTAATCGACTTCAAGATTTTCCGTTGCTCCTTTTACTTTAATGTTTGTGACTCTGATTCTAAATAGGTTTAAATGCCAAGACCTTTATCAAATAAATTATACTTGAAAAGTACGTCTTTAATGTCAGAATAACAAATACCACCTCCTTCAAATCTTAAAATGTAATTAATACGAATTGTAACTTTAGAGTTTAAATGAAAATCAGTCCCTCAAAATACAATTTATAGGAACAGTTAAACATTTATTTTGGATAAGTGTTTAGTTTATATAAAATAATTAAGGTATTGTAGTTGAAGATTTTCTTCACAACTTTAGATTAGATTTTTATTGTTAAAAATCTGCTAAATTGTTTATTTTGTGTTACATTCAATTTTTATCTTTCTTCCTGTTTTCCTCAAGCGAATCAATGGAAATGAAATGAGTAAGCCAATGGAGCAGAAAAGCGTTATTCTTTTGAAACAAAACGGTTTTTCTTTGACGTGGTGCGATGTTTGACACCCGCTGCTATTGTTTGTTTTTAAGTATCTTTGTACAACTGCGAGGTGCTTGCACCGTGAACTTTGTCTGTCACTTGTTTCAATACGATTATTTTGTCTGTTGCTTTTTAGAGCATTTACTGTTCCAAGTTTAAATCATAATAAATACTGTTTATTTTTCTTGTCACATGATTTATTATTATTACAATTCATTATCATTATTTATTTTTTATTAATGATTACTAATGAACTAGAGTGATACCGAAAACATTTTATGAGTACAGAAAATTCATTCGTAAAGAACAAGTTAAACTACTAATTGGCTAGTTCAAACTAGCTCGCTCCGTGGGTACCGCCCGTTTAAAAAATAATGGCAACATAAAAAATCATAACATTTATTAAAAATATACTTTAACGCCAAACCCCAAAAAATCCGACTTCATAAACACCACCGGCCAACGGGAGAAGGATTTACAAAAGATTAAAATTTCTAATTTGAACTGGCTAAAGTTCTCTTAATTAAGATTATGAGATTATGATACTCATCATAATTTCAAAGCAATTAATTCAAAAATACTCAGTAGAGATTCTTATGCCGTAATTATTTGCGAGAGAATCTTTTCCTGAAAATCTTCGCAGGTATCTAGTACCTACGTAGATTCCCCTCACTCAAGTATGCACTCTTCTGCTGCCTTTGTCACGAAGCTGTTATAATTATGAACTTCATATTTATTGAACGCTCACTTTAATTAAAAATCAACACAGTTAAAATGTCATAATACGTGTAGTGAAACGTGCGTTCGAAATATACACCAATCTCGAAAGTTACTCGATACACGGCTGATTTATGTTTTTAATTTAAATTTTTGCATTCGCCAGGCGAAGTTCGCCACGGACGCGCCGCCTGCATCGCAAATATATGTTACAGTCGAGTCGAGAGATCGTTTCCAGTTTCGATTCGATACAGCTTGAGCGAACTGTCGACTTTTAATCTTTTAATGCTACTCAACAAACTTCAGCCTCACGGAGTAGTACGCCCCCGTTTATTTGATATAATATATTGCATACGATATTTTACTTTTGGGAATATATAAATGGGAAGTAGCCCAGTTTTTTTGTTATTTTTTGCTACTTATGATATAAGCTCAAAGCTTTTGGAATCGTACAAGTTATTAGTTCTGCGCAAGCGACAAGTGTCGTTATATTCAGCAAACTATTATGATTGCTTTGTAACTTCGGCAACAGAGATAATATTAAGTGAGCTCGCAAGCCTGCATGGACACTAAGTACAGCTCAGTGCGGCTTAGAGCAACTTTAGTGTCGAAAACAACACCTGAGGCTACGCGCGCTTCCTGCTCAATATATGAATTACCCTACTTTGAAATAATTACATCAGACCACCATATTACATCTTAGGAATTGATGAGTTTCATTTAAAATTCTACAAGATGAAATAATGACAAAAACTTTCGAGGTGACAGTGTACAAGATTATAAAGACAAAGGTCAACAAAAGAGTAGCTAATTTTATTCAAAGGTAGACTTTAATAAAGGACCTGAACATTTAATTTGGTGCCATTCAAACGATTCGTAGGAAAACAGAGAATAATAAAATATATTGTCGACGGAACACGAGTAAGTATATCGAAACAAATGTGAGATTGAATTCTTATGCATTGTTGCATTTTGCAGACGCGATTGCTACGTGAAGTAGGAAAGTGCTCGCGCGGGAGATGCCAGTCAGCGTCTGCTTAGTTTTAAGGCTCGACAGAGTCTAGAAGTCGGCACACCTTCCAACGAAACCCCGCGGGAAATACTTAGCTACTTATTGTTTTATGTTTAACCTTGTTTACACTTAAAACAAGATTTATCACTATTTCTAGTCTCTTTATAGCTTCCGCTTTTACGTAAGCTCGGTAATTTACAATCAACAACATTTCAAAGGTATTGATGTCGCAATCAAATGTTGAAAACGTGAGCAATTCGCAGCCGACGAACTCCACAAAGAGCTTCAACCATGCATCGGAAATGAATCAGTTTCCGTTTCGAGTGAGGCAAATGATATATTTGTGTCTACGTTTGCATTCCAAACGGGACTCTACTGTCTACGTAGTACCGTTCAATGCACTGCAGGCTTAACAAATTTAAACAGGATGCGCTACTTGTACTATTCGTACATTTTAAATGCATAGCGTAAGTTCGAGAATGTTCTAGAATTAAAATTAAGGAGTGCGCTCTGGGCTACTGAAGTATGGCTGGGAACAAACTGATTCGGATGCATCGAGACTTCCGTAACGATTTTCCAATGCATTGAGCCGTAACAAAACGAATGGAAATGTCATCGATGTATGAAATAAATAAATAAAATCACGTGGAAAATAGGCAATTTCACGGTGCATTGGTTGTTCTTTGCGTGGATGTGCAAGTCTGCGATCGCGTCGTATCGCAAACTAGTGCCAACGTTCGCATAACAAAAGCTTCGTTCGTGCGAATAATTTTAATCGTGCGCTGAGTGCATTTTACATGCCGCATAATATACGCACCATCATGATATTTTCGTTGTAATACTTCAGAAACGATTACCTTTCCTGCAGCGCTGCATTTTAAATCTTTGTGTTGTGTGGGTCATAATTTTTCTATAACTAAGACTAAACACTAGAACATATATTTACGTCAGTAGTTTACGCCTCTTTTTTAGTACTTGTCTATTAATATATGTATTCAGAATAAATGTTTTGTTTCATGACGATTCTTAATATATCTCAATCAGACTGTTGTTTGCTTGTTTAGTACGTACCAATATCATGTTTTGTCAAGGAATGAAAATGCGTAGGTCAGTCTACCCATTCTCCACGTTTTTAGCAAAACACGGTTTGATCAATAATTTCTCTCTGCTTTTCATATTTTGTATCATATAATATTTCATATTGTGACGAAAAAAAAAACTGAAAGAGTGATAACTTTATTTAAATGAATGAATGAACTTTAATAGGTATTTGATTTTTGCAGAATTTATATAAATGATAATTATGAGAGCGATCAAATTTTGCTAGGTACCTACCCGCCCAAATCTGAGGAGCTCGTGGCTAAGTACTAACAGCCGCACAGGTCGATCCGTCAGGCTAATCTACTCTTGACGGGGTTGGCCGTGGATGGGTGATAATCTTTACATACCGAGACTCCCCCGTGCCTCGGAAAGCACTTTAAGCCGTTGGTCCCGGCTGTCATTCGTGCATCTTTGACAGTCGTTACGGATCGTCAGAAGCCCGAAAATCTGACAGTCAGTCTTACCAAGGGGTAAAGGGGGTCGCCCAGTTACTGGGTTGTGAAGGTCAGATAGGTATTCGCTCCATGTAAAATACTGGTATTCAGCTGCATCCGGTTAGACTGGAAACCGACCCCAACATAGTTGGAAAAAGGCTAGGCATATGATGATGACCCGCCCAAATCTGCGTCAGCCCTTAAGGTCCATACACATCGGGGCGCCAAGTCCATTGCCGGGACGTCGCCGCGTCGGCTCAATCCGTTACTCAATTAATTGCTCTGCGGATCGAGTGTGAAATTGCGATGTGATCTGTTGAGCTTTAAATAATGCCGCTCTCGTTTGTTTATGGGTAAGGATTTTTTACTAGTAAATAACAAAAGACTTGTAATTTTATTTACTGTGTCAAATAGGTTCATGTAAAAACAATGGGTGGGATTCGAAAACCTAACTTCTCGGCCGTCAATTTTAATTATTTGATTGAATTAATGTGATGATAAATTAGTATTTAATTACTAATATTAATGACCTAGACAAGCTGCAGTCGCTCTCTTTGCGTTCCGCATTTCTATTCCAACTTTCAACAAGATGGAGATGAGGCAAGCTATTTGCGGAGCAGATGACAATTTAGTACACTTTTGGCTTTTCCATCATCCTTATCATTGATAGTATGTGTGTCTATGACTTCAGGTTTCTGAAAGTCTAATCAAGTCACAGAAGTCTTTAGGTACAGTCTTAGACCAAATATTATTATTATATATAGCTTGTTTAGAAATAACAAATTTTAACTTTATCTCCTTCGAAGAAAGGTTTTAATCATTATCTTGATATCGTTAAGGTTAAAAGGCTAGTGATGAGTACTAATAAGCAACAAGACTAGTAAAATGGTCCATAATGGGCACATAAACAATACAATAAATTGTCTACGCTTAATAGAAGTAGACGACATGTAAACATTTTTAAGTATACATTTTACGTAAATCACGAAAAGTTACTTTTAGACAAGTTAATTACTTAATACTTTTTTTTTATTACCAAATCAGTTGTCGCAACGAATAATAGAATAGGAAATAATATATCTGTTCAAGGATATTGTTGAGTGCGTTTGTTGATAGTATAAGTGAAAGCGGTAAGTGTTTCAAATTGTATCTGACAAAATAATAATATATAATTAACCAAATAATAATAAATGCAAACAGAAATTCGGTCGGTAATGAAATGGCTCAAATTGCTTTCAGAAACCGAGAGTTATTATATCACATTTCCTTCACACTGTGGTTTACCTGTGTGGACCTAAATATTTTATTCTATTAAATGAAAAGTGAGTTAGCCTTTCCTAAAAGTTAAAAGTAACCATCTTGACATGTATAAAAAACAAACGAATCCGAAGAAACCACTACAAAGTGCAACACGAAATATTTTTATCGGTGGTTATCGTTGTTGGATCCTTTTTTAGCTTTAGATAATTTTATTATATAACGGATACAACATATTTTTTTTTTCATGGATGTTTATTAGTCCATCAGGCCAGAACGGCTTAACAGATCGGATGAAAGCCACAAAGATAATAGGCTGAAAAGAAAGACGTAAAGTCAAATCATTGGATCTAATTTTAACAGTAAAAGCGTAATCTTCGCACATGGTACATGAAATAAAGTGTTATTTTGAATAATAATAATAATATAATAATAATATCCTTGGACATTTCACACAGCGCCGTATCGTCCCAAGCTAAGCAACCTAATGCTTGTGTTATGGTAACGAGATGGCTGATATACTACTTATATACATTTTTTTTTTTTGTAAATACATACATATTATAGATAGAAAAACACCCAGACTCGTAACAAATACTTGCAGGTCGTACAAATATTTGTTCCGTGCGGGAATCGAACCCGCGACATAGTGCGCAGCAGTCAATCGCTCAACCACTACGCCAACCGTGTCGTCAATGAATGAATGGAAAGTGTACTAAATCTTTACTTATTGTTATCTATCTGAAATGAATGCTGAATTCTCGCAAAATCAGAAAGTCTGCGACGAAACTTCTATGCGAATCCGTACGTCATACCTACGTGTCTCAAGTTTAATCTCATTGTTTCATTGAAAACTAGTTTATTACTTAACAACTAATTTGTCGTCGTCATCATGTGGTTAGTGACCTGATGTCAGAGTTTTTATGCTGCCCATGGGCCTCTAAATTAGCTTCACATGCTGTTGAGAAATATCTCTCAGGCATGCCGGTTTCCTTACGATGTTTTCTTTCACCGATTATTAAACAAGTGAACAACTAATTAACATAGCATTATCAGCCTGTAATGTTCCCACTGATGGGACACCGGCCTTTTCTCGATGAGAGTGGGACGTAATCTAACCCAGTGGTTGGTAGATACCAGATGTCTTCGAATTTAATTAACATAATAATGCACAAAATGAAGTTTAGAGAAAACTTTTGTTCCTCGGATATCTGATTGACGTTCATTGGAATGAGATTCAGTATTTCGAGAGCCATGGAGATACTACAGGTGCATTAATGACTTATGGTGCGTTGCATTTGCAACAGAATTCGCGCTATGAACCACGTTACGTATTCAAGCGGTATCGCGAGCTGCACCGTATGCGGTATAACGTCTACCTATGCTAATTCCTTACTATTGCGTTTGAACATTTCATACAGTACTTTATGATATTTTGTAAAAAAATATGTGTTTTTGACTTATTTACAACTAGGTATATAATTATATTATGCATACCTGTGTTCTACAAATTATATCACTTAGAATATTCATTTATATTATATATCGGTACAACCCGTCTTGAGTAAGCATGGTGAGGTGGAGGTGAGTAATGCTTTTGCCTTCTCTGTATGATAAGAGGCCTTAGCGCCCAAGTGGGACTTTAATAAGCTGGTATTATGAATGTACCTATGGATATAAAAGCCACACTATTGAAAGCTAATAACCGATAAAAATTCCCGTAAAAAGAAACTACATCACTAACTTTTCATCACAATATTAAATCCACATACATTTATTCGTCAAACTTATTCGAGATTAAGAAGAAACTTAGTCAGAGTTGCATTAAGCGTCACGTTAGCTCGAACTCACAATTCAAATTTCAATGTAAGGACAATATTCAGTGAAGCAAAGTTAAATTAAAGTCACATGCGGATTTGGCTGCGGTCCGCCGAAGCTTAAGGCGGGCCGTGCCACCTGCGCTCAGACCTAGCACTGAAAACACAATTTGTGGCGCGCCTTTTGTACTCTTGTTTACTTTTATGCATTTTATTTTTAAACGATTTTATTTTCATATCTTTGTGTAATTTATGGCATAGGAAAAACGAATAAAGATAATAAATTTATGATGTGGTCGTGACGGCTGATTTTAATTTAAACGACTCTATGCCAAGCCCAGAAGCGTCTGCTGTTGACAAGCGGTTCAGGGTTTCATTTGAGTATTGTCTACTCATGGAGGGCATTTAAATGCACCTTGATTATGAAGCTACTAGCTTTGGCCAGTGGCTGCGGCCGCGTGGATGTCGGGAATCATCCCACGGGAACGTCACAGCGGTATAACAAGTATCCTATGTGCTATTACAAACTATAATCTAACCCTGTGCCAAATTTCATCCAGATCCGTTCAGTAGTAAGCGGGATTGTCCGAAAGGGTTACCGCTACCCCGGAACATAAAGGGCTACGGAAGGAACATGGATGGGTTTTAGTCAGTAAGAGATGATTTCAGATGATTTCCCAGCCTTCAAAAAAAAAAAAAAAAAGATCCGTTCAGTAGTCTTTGCGTGAAAGAGTAACACTCATACAAACTTACACACACACACACACACAAACTTTAATAATAATATTCGTATAAGTGTGATTGTACTGAATTCAGTCAAAAGTGCCTATCAGTTATCACCAAGGCTATGTCCACAGTTCTGACCGTCCATCGTAGAAACATATGAAATAGTTCCACAATACATAATACCTACTTCCGGGCTTTATGAAGTTATGATCTATGTCCGCATATCATGTTTAGGAGATACATCTGAAGTTTCTGGCACTTCTCGTTAAGTTTAGGACTTTACGACTGTTTGAGTATGTGAGCCAAAGTTTGGCACTGTCGGATAACTGCTGAAGTGATATTAACTTCGTAATTAATTGTATTCAAGACTTTAGGATTAGCTCCAGCTTATTCTTATTTGTTTCAAAGTTTTATTGTGTAGTGTATATTATTTACATTTTCAAAACGATCCTGTGGTATAAAAGGGTGCTGAGTTTTTAAGTCTTTGAATGTTTAAGTAGCTTCGCGATTACTTCGTCTTAAAATATTGGCAGCTTGGCAGTAACGATACAATTTCAAAAAACATTTCAGGTAACAACATCACCAAGAAAACGTAAACAGTAATAACAAAAACACACATGGTGTTAGAACAAAAGGCGACAACGGATGTTGACACGAGAAATTCTCCGCCAATTTTTGTCTTGGCTTAAAAGGTGTGTAAATAAGGGAGTGCGATACAATGGGAGGAGAGCAAACAAGGTCATAAAGCACGTCACAAGGACGATCCTATATATATAATCAGCTTAGTGATAAATTGGTAAACAGCACGCGAACGACACAGCTGCTTCCGGCCCGGTCCGGCGTGTCTCCGCCGCTACGAACGCCGCCGGCGCCGGTTAATGCTCACCCCGCGCAAAGAATAACATTATCTCTAATACTAGTGTTAACTAACAACAATATATGAAGTTTATAAATTTCACACAGCTCACATCTACACATTTGTCAGGATTTGTTGAGAACTCTCAATAGCGATACTCTCACACTAGAGAAGTATGTAAGTAATCCCCAAGTTTGTTCTAAAGTTAGAGTTTCAATTTGAAACGAGATTACCATACAATAATATTAAGTGTAGCTCTCCTGTAATATCCATAAAGCCGAAAGTACGAAAAGGTATTTTATTTTCAGACACATAAAGCCGGTTTTCTTTTATTTTATGGGGAAATATTTTACTTACTGCTTAACCGCAAAGGGAGGAGATGAAGCTACGATAAAAACACTAATTACGAACCTGCACTTTGTTTTTGTTGACCTGAAGCTTATTTTCTTTTTTGGTGGTACTTGTTATAATGACGAAAACATTTAACACGTGATTATCTACTAGAACAGAATAGCTACATTAATTTCAAGCTTTTAACGTGACGTGAATCAAGACTACGTCAAAGACCGCATGAAAATATAGATTTTAAACTGAGTTTTGTTATTCAAAATATGTATTTTATTCGAAATGTTATAGAATTCATATTTACCGGTGTAGGAGAACAGTATTTGCAGTAATGCCGACACTACAGCCGCTCCAAGGAGGCTGTGCATTGTCTATGACACGTTCTCTTTCAGACCCGGCATTGGAATTTGTTTACATTTCACTGCTGGAGTATTCTTCCTTCTTTAACTTTTTCATGGTAGAAATAAAACGTTAAATAGCCCTTAGCGGGAAAACTTTGAACGTTCTGTTTTATTTGGTTTCATGTTTGCACCTGGAACAAAAGAAAATGATTACTTGTCTCATGTTGTGGGTTTATATATAGCCTATAATGTTCCCACTGCTGGAACACACTCGGTGCGAGGGAATGGGCTGTAATCTACTACGCGGGCCCAGTGCGGGCTAGTAGATGTCACATGTCTACGAATTTTTTTTTTACACGGTTTCTAATTTCTGAATAATTTTGTGCAGATACAAAAATGTGCGTAATACATAAACAGGTTTTTCTGTAGTGAACACTGTACGAGTAGCTGCTTAGTATGTGGCTTTTAGATTAAGCCAAAAGGTAACAAACAATTGTATCCATTGCTGGTGTAGTTTAGAATGTAAGTCACAGGAAACTATTTAATCTTACAGTGTATTTTACAGAAAAGTTATTGACTCTTTTTTAAATTCTTTGGGCCTAGCATGTTTATGCGGAAATAAATAAAGGGTGGAATTTTGTAATGCCACCTGGAGGGAAAGTACTCTTAATACTGTAAATAGAACAGTTTACTCAAAGGAAACATTCCTTTATTTTTGAATAGAAAGAAAACTGCATTTAAAGATTTTCAAAAATTCGCTTGCCACACCCGGGAATCGATCCGACTAAAATCTGTAAAATGACACCCTGTACTTTTATTGCATCGATCGTTAGGATCAATATACGGATGAAATCTTTCCAAGATACTTGATAAATTAAATGAAAGGAAAACCATGATATTTGGACTTACATATAAATTCAATGAGTCAAGTTAAAGCTCTTTAACTCAAAGAATCATCTGTTTACTTATGTTAGTAATTAATAATTATCATTGACGTCATTTATCCATTCAAAATGACGAGTTACTATTAAGATAAGACGATTGAAGATTGTTACAAACGGTACAATCAGATGGCCTAAGAGATTACCAAATCTCACCCCTTTAGATTTTTTGTGGGATAAGTGAAAAATTAAATTTTCATTAAATTTTATGCGAAAGTAAACGAGTTGATGTTCAGAATACGTAATAATAATAAAATAATAATAATTTATAATATTCACCACAGAACGTTATTAAAGGTAGAAATTAATTCGTTAGAAGAATACATTTGTGTATCCAAGAAAATGAAACCCATTTTGAGCAACTAATTAGTTAGTTTACCATTTTTTGTAAATAATTAAAATAATTTAAGATTTCATGATTTTCCCATCATTTAATTTATCAAGTTTGTTAGAGAGATTTCATCCTTATAATTGATCCTAACGATTGATGCAATAAAAGTACGGGGTGTAATTTTTACAGATTTTAGCAGGTTCGATTCTCGGGTGTGGCAAGCGAATTTCTGAAAATCTTTGAATGCAATTTTCTTTCTATTCAAAAATAAAGGAATGTTTTCTTTGAGTAAAATGTTCTATCTACAGTATTAAGAGTACTTTCCCTCCAGGTGGCATTACAATATTCCACCCTGTATATCTAATATAAATATTTCGTGCCTCGGAAAGCACGTTAAGCCGCTGGTCCCGGCTGTCATTCGTAGATCTTTGACAGTCGTTATGGGTAGTCAGAAGCCCGAAAGTCTGATAGCCAGTCATAACAAGGGGTATCGTATTACCCAGTTACTGATTCATCCAATCAGGTCGAGGGCAGATCGGCAGTCGCTCCATGTAAAATTCAGCTGCATCCAGTAAGACTGGAAGCCGACCCCATCAGAGTTGGGAAAAGGCTAGGCAGATTGAATATAAATCTGATCGATTTTAAAATTGAAAATTAAGTTCGTGCTAGGGCTGCAGGTTTCCCTACTAGTTAAGAACCATCCCCTAAAAGTAGTAATTACAAATTTAGTTTCAACAATACTGGATAAGTAGGACATTGGCTGATTGCTCATCCATCGTGTACCTTCGCGCACCGCAACGACCCATTTACTTCAGCAGGCCAACATTTGGAAATTGTGCGAAACGACCCACTGCCTGTTACTAGGTCTCTTTCGTTTTTTGAAAAGCTGGACAGAGGTATAAGTGAAATTTTTATTTATTTGAACTAATTATTGTTTTGATATAAAACCAATTAATAATTCAATGTTTTTAGGCCTTGCAGTTTAAGACCTTAGATTTAATGGTAAAAAAATCTAATTGTGGATGTATATACCTAAACACACCTGTGCCAAACCCTTTGGGGAAACAATGCTTATAATATTTTGAACCAACTTGCAATAATTATTAATAACTATGTACAAGTATACAACAGGAGGGAAAAAAATAAAATAAATCAAAGGGCATCAAAAAATTAATAAAATAATAAAATACAATATTTAATATAACAAATATAAACAAATAAACTACAATAATTAATAGAAGTAAACAAATAATCGAACTACATATTGATATTAATTAAAATAATTACATATTAGTATAACTATAATAATTACAATTATTGTTTAAAGCTAGTGACTGGATGCTTCTTGTGTTGCCGTGCCCTAACCGGGTTTCATGTTGGAACTTATTTACTTCTGTAACACCTACATATGTACACATGAATGCAATAAAGAATTTGAGTTTGAGTTTGAGTTTGCATGTTATGTTATTTTTCACATTTCATTTATTTATACATTGATATGTCTTATTTTCCCACAACGAATAAAGTTTACATGAAACTCGAAACGCCATTCTTTAATGCTATCGTTAAACTGTCACTAGCGTATTATTTATAATGAATTATGGCTTATTAATAAACTATGGTTCTTTGAGAACGTAATATAGATTGACGTATAGTAACGAGTAACTATAATTTAATAATTATGAGTTTATAGATAAAGTGGTAAGTATATGGTAAGCTATCTGCCAGTATGATTATATTTAGAAATATCTATGGGTTTCATTCTATTGAGATAAAATTAATTTGGTACATTTGTATGGCCTTGTTGACTGAGGTCCTGAATTCAACACCCTGGTCGGGCGGAGTGGTAGGCATTGGGTTTTTTATTTGGGATTTCTCAGTAGTACTTCGGCGTCTGGATTTATACCCGGTTGATGGCAGTAGGCTGGCCTCTATAGTATTGGTACATTGCATTATATCGTGGGTGTACTATTTGTACACTTCTGCTCAACGTTTAGAGGAAATAAGGCGTGATGTTACGTTATTTATTTATTTGCATGAAATGTTTGCCATGATTGTCACTGATAGTGTTAACTTCAGGCGTCTGTCTTCAGCAGGGAACATTTACGAGCATGATTATTCGCTCGTAAATGTCCCCTTGCTTACAGGCTTTGTTACAAAGAGCCATCTGTTTGTAGATTCATGATATAGAGTAGGAACTTACTTTTGAGGGAATAAATTGCAGTACTCAGTAGTTATACTAATTATATTTTTTTTCATGAAACGTGTGTTATTACCAATGTAATTTATTGCTAACTAGCTTCTGCCCGTCGCTTCGCCCGCGTGGATGACGGAAATTGCATGTTATTATATATATAAACTTCCACTTGAATCACTCTATCTGTTAAAAAAACTGCATCAAAATCCGTTGTGTAGTTTTAAAGATCTAAGCATACATACAGACAGACATTAGGACGCTTTTTTTTTTTTGTGAATGGCATCTCGCAGTTCTACCAAAGGGTTGTCTACTGCTTAACCGGGCTTGCCTGTGGCTGCCACAAAAGAATTGTAGCCTCCAGCCAGGGCTTAATAAAAACTAAACCTAACTTACAAAACTAAGCGACTACACGCTAAGGGCACCCCCTGCGGGGTTCGGACCTCGGCTTAGGGCGTCGCTGGGGGGGGACAGCAAGGGACAGCTGGATCGGGGGTTTTTAAAACTACTGGCTCAGCGGCAACGCGGGCTGGCTCGAGCAAGGGTCGGGGGGATGAGAGTGGACAGGGTCGTCGCGACGGGCCTCGACGGCGAGGACGGAACGACGGAAATTTGTGTCTGTGTGCTAATCTAACAGTGCTAGTAGCCGGGCTGCTCTCCTGGAGGAGAGTGGTCGCATCGTCGGGGGCGATGAGGGTATGCCGTGGACGGCGAACCTTACTGATGCGGGACGGGGTGTATCGGGAGGCGGCCGCAATCAGGGGATTGCGGTGCTTAATGGCAGTGTCAAAGAAACGCTTCGAGAGGCGTTTCATGAACTGCTGAACTGTGGGGAGTTTAAAATCTACATGAAGGTCCATGTTACGGACGTAAAAGGGAGCTCCTGAGACCCTACGGAGGAACCGGTTTTGTAGTGTCTGCATTCGATGCAGATACTTGGGTTTGGCGTGCGCGAAGACGACGCAAGCGTATGTCATTATGGGACGGATTACAGCCTTATAGAGATGCAGTTTGCACCGGAGTGACAATTTGCTGCGTTCTGTAAGCATGAATTGGAGCCTTCCGAGAGCGAAAGCGGCCCGCGAACGGACCTGCTTTATGTGCTCTGCGAAACTGAGGTGTTGGTCGAGAGTGACACCCAGGTACTTGGCATGCTTCGCCCAAGGGATCGGCTTGCCGTACATGGTGATCGGATTAGGGGGGTTAGGGAGGGCCCTACGAATTCTCCTAAAGAGAACAGCCTGGCTTTTATCGGGGTTGACCTCGATTCTCCATTTCCGGAACCAAGCGCCTAGGGCGTTGGCCGAGTTCTGGAGAGTCTGAGCTATAGCTGGCGGACTGATCCCCGTGTAGTAAATGGCCGTGTCATCGGCGAATAACGCCAATTGGGCCTTTTTACTATTAGGGATGTCGCTAGTGAACAGGGTAAAGATTAGGGGGGAGAGAACGGAGCCCTGGGGGACTCCGGCGCGAATCGGTTGTGGGGAGGAGAGAACGCCCTCGATGCGGTAGCGGAAGGTGCGGTTCGACAAAAAGTCCCGTAAGATGAGCACGAGACGGTCGGGCACGCCGAGTTGGTATAGCTTGCTAAGCCATTGTGCCAGACTTTGTCGAAAGCCTTCGCTATGTCGAAGAACAGGGCGCCAGTCATAGCGCCACGCTGGAAGCCGGCACTGATGTGCTTGACTATGCGGTGCGCTTGTTGGACGCACGAGTGTTGGGTACGGAACCCGAACTGCTCGTCCGGAATCAGGCTCTTCGCCTCGGCATAGTCCTTGAGACGCTTATAAATAAGCCTCTCGTAGATTTTGCCGAGCACGTTGAGCAGACTGATGGGGCGATAGCTGGTGGGGTCGGATTTGGGTTTGCCGGGTTTGGGGATACCTATAACAGAGGCCTCTTTCCAGGCTTGTGGGAACATGTTATTACTCATGGCGCCATTGAAGATGGCGGTCATGAGCATGATCAGTTGGGCAGGGAAGTGTTTGAATACCCTATTGGTAATTCCATCTGAGCCGGGGGCTTTACGAGCCTGAAGACCCTTGATGATGTCTTGCATCTCGTCAGAGGTGACGGGGGGCAGAGGATCATCTGGATCTTCGACGGGCGGGAGAGAGGCTCTACGTTCGACCTCGGCGTCGACTTTGGCGAGGTGCTTTGGGTCGACCGGAAGGGAGCTGGGGGAGCATTGGGACTCGAGACTGTCGGCTAGGAGCTTGGCTTTTTCAGAGCTATCGAAAGCGATGCTCTTGTCGGGGCGGATGAGTGGAGGGGTGGAAGATTCTTCGGGAGCGCGAAGCTTCCTCTGAAGGTTCCAGAAGGCATGGTGATTGGGTTCAAGTTCACCGAGTAACTTGTCCCAGTTGTCCGAACGAGCTTCCGCAATGCGTTTCTTTACAGCACGCTGCAAATTGCGCATGTGGGCTTTGTTCGCATCGCAGGGGAAGGAGTCGTAGGCACGGATGGCTGCGTTCTTCTCGGTTATCAGCTCACGTACGTCAGCGGGTAGTTTCCAGCGGTGGTCTTCCACCACCGGGACTTCCCGTGAGCAATCCGTCAAAACGGATTGCACGTGTTCTGTAAACGAGGCGATCGCGCCGGTAGTGTCATCAACAGAGACGATGAGGTCAGGAATGGATTCCAGCTGAGGTGACAGAGTGTCGGATTTAAGCTTTTCGCTTACTTTCCTCCAGTCGGTCACCAACTGGGTGCGGGGCGGGTGGTCGGGATCAAGCGGACCCCCCGTGTAGGGGGTGAGGTGCATGACGACGGGACGGTGGTCAGAGTTTAGCTCTTGTAGCGCCTCTAAAGATTGCAAACGGAGGTTCACATTCTTGAGGAGCGCTATGTCGAGGACGTCGGGAGTTTGGTTAGGGTCGCCGGGATAGTGGGTGGGAGTCATCGGAGTGATGACGTCAAAGTTAAGGGAGGCCCCCAAGTTGAAGAGTAATCTGCCTCTGGTAGAGGTGAGGTTACTGTTCCAGGCGGGATGTTTGGCATTGAGGTCGCCCGCCAGGATGACGGAGTCACTCAAGCCAAAGAGGAGTGAGAGGTCGGCGGCGATGGATATATGATCCTCGCTACCGTTGGCCGGTGGTATTAGGACGCGGGAAGCGACTTTGCTTTATACTATGTAGAGATAATTTATTGCCAATGATTACCTAACATAGGTAAGTCACGAGTAGTGTTTTGGTAAGTAAACGTTAAAATCGTTTAAAAAAAAATAAACTACTGAGTGCTATCTATTTTCTTACCTAAAAATATGAAACTGAAAGGGAAGTTTTATAAAATTCGGCAAGGCCATCGTTTGTTCCGGCGGCCACTGATAATGGAGATTTGATATGTCGCCGGCCATGTTGTAACGGTTGAATGTCGAGCGTCGAGTTTGTTCGCCTCATCGTATAAATAAGCATAAAGTTGTGTGGCATCACGCGAACGAGTCGTTAACCCTGCTCCAAGGCGCAGTAATGGAGAGGTGAGGGTGTCATTGAGACCACAACACGGCCACTTCAGCGCGGTCCGAATGACAGCTAAGAACGGACTGTAATTAGCAGTTGATAAACTTTTGTAACGTGTATTTATGTTAGTATTACATTTATATAACTGGAGTAATCATATTTGATATGGAATGTCTTCGTTTATGATTTTATTGACGAAGTTTAGCACTAAGTTAGCATAGATTTTTGCAGATTGCTCAGAAAATAAGGTTATTTGTCATCTTTTTGCTTGACGAAATCGTCTAAAAGGGGGGAAAAATATATGAGACCCTGCAACATAAATTTGCCGGCATCAAAGAAGAATGCAAATATATGGCAGCATTAATGGTGGAACAAGGATAATGACGATGAGAACCTGTGCAATCTGTAGTGAAAGCATTTGCAAGATTATTGATAGAAGGCAATATCGGACTTTACTTTGTTTTTTTTTATTTGTAATTATATTATTTTATTTGATTTCATGTACTTACACTTAAATATTTGATTTGATTTTGGCAATGGGTCTTGTTACAAGAAATAAATGTTTTTTTTGTTAATGCGTAAGACAATAAGAAATTATAGGCCAATGTCGTTAAGGGTGACCAGGCAAAGTGGCAGCAGAACTTCAAGTTGCTGCGACCACTAATGCGACGACAATTTGGATTTCTTCGATGTACGATCAGAAAGGATCTTTAAACATTATACAATGCAAATAAAGATATGAATACTATTACATGTTCAGTTAAAGACGTTATGATGGTTTTGATTATTCCTGTGTAACATATTTCTCAATGGGAGTTTACAAAACAAAAGCACTGCATTCTCGGTAATACCTACTGATAAAAGAACAAAGTGAACACATAAAATTAAACATCATTGGCAACTCGACTGCATTATTGGATTACGCGTACCTATATTTCTGTCACAACGCAGACATTAAAACCGTCGATTTTTTAATTCTTTACAAAAAGGCCGTGAATGAAACGAGCGCAGTGCACAGTGGAATGTCAGGAAAATATTTTTTGAAAAGGTCCGCTCTTTCAAAGCCACGTCGTCGTCGTATTGAATGCGTTTTAATGAAAAAACATGCGCCGATTCGCAACAGTCAAGGGAATTAAAACCTCCGAGCGCCATTCGCGATCCCGAATGCATCGGTCGGAATTTTCATTTGTCCGAATATTATTTCCACGGGGAATTTTGCGGGCACTATTTTGTTTAAATTTATGACTGCCTCGTTTTGTGATTTTGCTTGATTAACGGCTTGGATTAGTTACTGCGGGTTTGTTTGGGTTGTACCTAGACCTTAAATACTTAACCGGTAGCAGAAGCAGCTATAAACTTTAATAACCTTATGTGTGTGTTGCATATTTATTCATATTTTTATTAAATGCCTTGATTTTATTGGTTCATTTGTGTTAAATGGTATTTTGATACAGGTGGTGCACAGTGCACTTTATAGATATTTTTATGTTTTCAATTTCAATAGTAATACCTTTAAATGTATTTTTGACTGAAGTTACCGCGGTTATTCGCGCAGGAAAAGTTATTAATTATTTCTGGTGCAATTTTAAAATCGTTCAATTGTGAGGTAACCAAAAATACCTGTGCATTAATTATAATTACTAAAGGATTTTAACGGTCTGCACTACTAAAGAGAACCAGTGCTTAAAATATTAAATGCTTGACGCATCGTAACAATTTTACTAATAAAATCTAAAACAGAAACAACCATTGCACTATCTAAAACTATAAATAAACCTAACATCCTATACACGAACATTGACATAATTTAGTGATTGCAGTATTAACGCAAAAAGCTTACGTACTTGCATAACCTTTTTGCCTTAATAAAAATATAACTTCAAAAACTGCAAAAAAGTTTAGTTTTTTGTGACATTTAAAGCATTCCTTTTTTTAAATAATTAAAGAGTTTTAATTTAATATTGCTTAAACAGCAGTATTAAAATCCAAATTTTAACAGAAACAAACATACCTGTAATATCAAGTAAATATCACGGGTGTACCCGGTTTTAACAATTATTATCAATAATTTCTTGCTATAGGGTAATTATACATAATTATCCTATAATAATGCTCCGGTTAAGCCCTCTCTGTATAACAACGGTTTAATTGAATTTAGGTTAGAGGGAGGCAATTTCATAATTATCCAGCATTTAATTATAATTATTGCGGTTGTTCTCAAGTTACCAGATACTTGTAGTGGACTTTAACATAGTTGTACGTAACATTAGTTTTTGATTTTGATACAGTTTATCTAACAACTTTATTTAAATAAAACGTATTGTGGTGTTATAGTTGTCGGGGTATTCTGTTCAACGTTTTTCGGCAATCTATTTACTGTTTACCTTTCAAAGTTCCCTTCTAGTTGGTTAAAAACTTTGCAAGCAAGTTGTTGGAAAGTTTTTATCCAACTAGACTTATGCGTTTACTAAGTAAATTAATGAAAATATGTGCGACTTTTACGAACGACTTTAACGTTTTTGTATTTAATGTTTGTTAACCAAAGTCAAAGTCAAAAGTCAAAGTCAAAGTCAAAATGTTTATTGCGAACCAAGTAACCACCAAACCAAAATAACAAGTAAGGATATGTATCTAAGAAAATAATTTAATTACAGAAATAATAACTACTAGTTTAGTAAAACCAGCAACAGTAAATAAATAACATAACAAACTTATAAACTTATACTTGTAAGAAATATTTACGTACTTGGAAAAAGTAGTTTTCAACAGGATTCAGTGATTTTCAGTAAATCTTCCAACACTAATTTTTATATAACAAAACTTCATTAATTAAGTCGTTAACACTGTGTAATTTTATTGTTTCCCTCAATTAACAAAGATATGTTACTGCGTGTTACGATACGAAAGTTATCGGAAAGTTACCGCCATTTCGCGCAAGGACCTAGCTTTAGTCCGACCACACGCGAGCATGTGCGCGCCGCGACTGAAGGCTTGTTTCGATACAGCCTATACATACCGACTTGTCTACGTTACAAGTTTTGCACTGAAACTTCAGATGCAAAACGTTCTAAATCCTTCTTGGGAATAAAGGAATATCAACTTTATTGCAACGGCAGAGAATAAATTTTGGATTGCAATCAAAATTTGTATGACCTTACAAGTCGTGGGCAAACGGAAGGCTCTTAAGCGAGAGTATAAAAGGTATGCAGTGGCGATATTTTGGTTAGGGAATATTCGATCGTTTGAACTGTGCAGCAGAGCTCAATATGGCAATGCAGTAAAAGTATGAAAACCATGCGGCACGTCAGAAAACGCGTGAAATTTTTCCTTGCGAGACAGAGACGGATAGTTTTTCGTGATAAAGGGAACAGCCTACACGTAGCAGTGGTGGGGGTGATCTTAAAATGTTCTAAGAATCTGTATGAGAATGTAATCTTTTGGTACGTGTGGCTATGTGATTTTTTATATATTTTTCTATTGTACATAGTATCTCGAAATCAGAGTGACATCCTCGTTTTCTCGTTTCATTCAAAATTGTACCCAATGCCAACATATACACGTAAGTGCATAAGAGCTCATTCATAAAACATAAGTACAGGGCAGCCTCTCAAAGGACCTAACTCCAAGTAAATGTTGTTTATTTTGTTAAGGAAGAAAGCCTGTACACAACGGAGAGCGCCACATGTCAGAACATGAATAAAAGAAGAGCTATGTTTCAGACTTTCAAAAGTTCAGTCAGTATTTTCAAAGCAATACCTACATTTTTCATGTAGCAACGTGGTCGTTAGTGCAAACTTGAATCAATAAACGTGTATCTTGGTTTTCAGTACTTTATTCATTTCATGCCGCGGAACGTCGCATTTTAACATTTTGTATTTTATTTCTTAGAAATGAAAATACTGAATGAAAATAAATACCGCATTTCTTGACCGCTTGCTCAGAAATTGACATTTAGTATCTTGCAAAATAAAATTGTTTCTAAGGTTACATACACTTCACGTTAACTTTGTATAAAACTCAAAATATTCCACCCCAAAATATTAATATACACCATTATTTATACGGCAATATATTTTATAGTTTTAAACACAGCAACCACAACCACACCGTAATATGCTACCATTAGTTTCTGGCTAGTTATCGCAAATAATATACTAAAGCCATTTATGAGTCATGTGTTTGACCCTAAATATGCGCAATAAATTATGGTTTACTTTGTCGTTTATGAGGGCGGGTGCAGACATAACCCTGTGCGGGACATAACGCTGTACGGCACATGTGCCACAGATTGCGGCAATAAGGGAAATTGTCTTTTTTATGAACGCCCCACGACAACGTAAAGTATTCACGTGAGCCGTGTCACTTAGAACAGAACAAGACCTGGCTACTAATAACTGTCCCAGGTCAGGTTTAACGCAATCTTGCTAATGTATCATCGGTTTTATCGCGTTAAAATTACGTGCTTCGGGCGTGTGGCATAAATCATGGTTGATAATAACGCCTAATAAAATGTACAGCCGTTAATAGAGTGTTAGATGCGTTAGTGTGAATTTTGAATGCAAATATGTGTTTAGAATCTAATTATTAAAACACACATGACTGACATGGCATGAACTGTCACATCTATAAAAAAATATAGCTCTATTCTCGAGATTATTATCTTTATCTTCTTAGCGTGTCGATGGCAATCTATATCTCCTCGGCCCAGAATTCAGCTACGTGTTTAGCGCCATCACTAGCGTCCATCAGTTCCTGTAACGTGCATACGGCAGGACACACAGGACACGAAATTAAGTGTCCCATCGTTTCGTTTATTTCTATAATCATATCAGTAACTTAAAAAAATAATCAAATCATTTATTTGCTCGAACACAATGAAGTGACCTACAACAAAGCCGTAACTGTTAGATGCATTTTATGAAAATAATAATAACTCTAGAAAATTAACTCAATAAAAAACTCAACAAATTCCCGATAAAATATAAACTATCTTTTCAAATTCCATTCATGAAAGTAACAAAGCTATACAGTGTGGCCCCTCTGGCCATTTGTCTCTCGTACCTGCGAGGTGTCCAGTGTGAACTGAAACCTGAAGTTAATTTCACGGGGTATTTCTCCTACTGCAAGAAAGGCTCCTTATTTTAAAGCACTCTTGTGTAAAATAGAATTAATTCATTTCCTCTTGAAGCACTGTAGGTGGGATTAACTTAGGATACCTTGCGACGAAAAATTAAGTTAAATTTTCTACTGGGAAAATAGGTTGGAGTGTAGAAAGACGTGTAAGAAAATGGGGTACTTTTAGAGCTGTGTACTAAATACGTACTTACACAGATTGAATGTGCAATGTGAAGTTTTAAAGTGATATTACCTTCGTATAACAAAAAAAAAGTTATATTGTACTCATAAGGATGGGTATTTGAAATCCAACTAGAGTAAATAAATATACAGTAAATATTGATCGTAAAAGTCATCAATCACAAGCGTGTACACAGATATACACACACATAATACCACAAATAAACAAGACAATTAATATTGTTCAGATAAATAAACTACCTATATTGTTTACATTGTGTGCACCAGCTATAAAAATAACTATGCATACCATATTCATCTACACACGGGTAATCATATGTTTACGGAAAACTCTTCCACATCTGATACCAATTTCAGCACTGATCTCACAGCATTATCCGTTGGAAGGAACAGCATCTCCCGTTAAAGTTGTCAGCCATTATTTTCATGACATTTTTCCCAATAGCAGTACAGCGTACCTACCGTGTACCACTACAAAATTCACGATGCGTTTAAGAGAAAGCTTTTTCGTATACAGGTTGTAGTTTTGTTTTGAATTTTGTGGATTTTTAATATAATATTGTTCTTAGATGTCTTGTTTAGATTTGGACATTTTTAGAACTGAAATTTTTTATTTCAGACAGAGTTCATAGAGTAAGTAACAATATATTAAATATAAATAAAAGACGAAAATAAAATAATTCTTCTATCGAAACAATACAAACCTATAGCTAATATCACAAAAAAGCATGAGGTTATGCATTCAAAGATTTCTTTTTTTATTTTCATTCACTTTATTCGTTAATTACAATGTCAAACAGTCATATCACAGTCTGGTGTTGTTCAAAACAACGATAAACGTTCTTAATTACATAAACATTAATAAGTTACGTAATTTCCCCCAGTCAATCAAATGCTACCAATCAACTTGTATTACGATACCGTCTCGCGGGAGATGTTTAATTAAACTTCATGAAATCTGGACAAAAGTGTCATGTCTCATGTCGAGGCGTTTCGGCCTTCCATATGACCAGATAACGTGGTCTCTGATTCATTACCTATTTAGGCAGATTTTGTGAAGACTTGAGGTTGGCAGGGGTCTAGACTTGTTGGTGACGAATCCGTGTGTTTTGTGCTGGTAGAAAGAGAAGCAACAAACTGAAAACAAATCAACGATACGCTACTGCCTGGGACGTTTTTATTTTGTCTGCCACGTAATTGAATTTTGTGGTCGGTCCGATCATAGAGCGTTTGTTCCCGATAGATTTGTTTACAAGTAGTTATTCAAATACCCCGAAGTCAAATCTACATCGATTTTTAACCGACTTCAGAAAGAGGAGGAGGTTCTCGATATTCGACAGTTTTTTTTTAAATTTTTGTTACGCGATTGCCCCGCCAATTATGAATTGTATTCTATGATTCTTTTTGTGTTTGGTAGGACATACTTCTGAGGTGGTCCCATATAAATTTTAATAACTTCGTTTGAACAGTTTTTGAGTTAGCTTCGATAATACGTATTTCATTCACTATTTGGATATTGATGATACATAATAATATATTCTGTCTTTAAAGGCTTCAAATAATAGAGAAAATAACGGTCCAACTGAATTTTGTCTTAACGATAGTACAAACACTTAATGAATGTTATAAACTAAACATATTTAAAGAAATATTAAACTTGTTTTGTGAAAAAAAAACTGACACCAGGTTAGTCACTAACCACACGGAAAAGAAAGAAGAAAGTTAAACGCACGACCAATGTAAGGTAAAATGAAAGACCCCAACAGCTTAATAGAATAAAATAAAGTGGCTTATGGAAGAGTTATGTAAATATATTTCAAATAAAGTGCACTTCAAATCCCCTGGAGTTTCATGTATATAACCACACGTTAGATGTCTGTGATCGTGTTCTTTTAACATCACATAATATTACTCGAAAATATAATAACCTTATCGACAATTATATTTTCGAGCCGTTTGGGGGTGAAACCCTCGGGCCATGGGGTCCAAATGCTCATAGTATGTTTACAGAAATCGGCTAGTTGACACTTCCCGTGACCCAAGGCCTTTTTTTTTTAAGGCTGGGAAATCATCCAGTGACTGCTCCCGCTCTGGGTGGAGCGGAAGGGAGTGTCAGACTCTTACTGACTAAAACCCATCCATGTTCCTTCCGTAGCCCTTTATGTTCCGGGGTAGCGGTAACCCTTTCGGACAATCCCGCTTACCCGGCAGGCTTGGCCCTCAGTGGCCCCTTCATATGCTGACATCTCTTTGAGGCGCGCGTGGAACATATACGCGCCGTACGGCACGGGTCTGGTGCTGATCGGACGGTGAGTCACCCATTACTCACCGTCCGCAGGCCCGCGCCTACGGTGGCCGGGAGTCGTCACGTGGCTCCCGACGCCCGGGGCGTCTCCTGCGGCGGCTGGGACTGGAGGACCTTTCTCTCTCCCATCCCGCCACCTCCTTCGCGAGCATTACTTTTTCGCAGAAGGAGGTGACTGCCTCCCACTCCCTCTCGCCCCGGACCATGGCTTGCACCAGGGCCGGGCGCGAGAGGTCGCCGCCGCCGATCGCCTCTACGAGGACACGGCGGTGCTCCGCCCAAGCGGGGCAGGTTTGCACCGTGTGCTCTACCGTGTCCTCTGGGCGATCCTCGCAGTGGTGACACCCGGGCGTTTCCTCCCGCCTGATGATGTGCAGGAACCTCCCGAAACATCCATGTCCGGTGAGGACCTGCGTCAGGCGGTAGGTGAGGGTGCCGTGACGCCTCTCTAGCCACTCCTCAAAGAGGGGCCTTACCGCCACTATCGTGGCGTGCCCCGCGCTGGGTTGCGACAGTCGCTGATTCCAGGCCACCATGAGATCGCGCCGGAGGTCCGTGCGCTCCGCCGCAATTTGCTGCGGAAACGGAGTTTCCCCCCGGCTTAGTACTTCCGCGCGCCACTCGAACAGGCGCGCGAGGACTATCGCCTCCAGATCCCACGGCGGCAGTCCGGCAAGGAGGCTTGCCGCCTCGCCCGAGATCGTGCGGTACCCCCGGATTAGCCGAATGGCTACCACCTTTTGGGGCGCGTTCAGATAGTGAGCGGCTCGTCGCCGCAATGAACGCGCCCACACCGGGGCCCCGTATAGGGCCATGGACCGCACGACTCCCGCGTAAAGCCTCCGGCAGGAGGCGTTTGGCCCCCTCAGATTGGGCAAGAGCCGCTTGAAGGCGGCCCCAGTCCGTTCCAGCTTGGGGGCCAAACGTCGGAAATGCTCTACGAAATTCCATCGGCTGTCGAGGACCAGACCCAGGTATTTCATCGTGGTCTCGACGCCGATGTGAACCCCTCCTACCGTAAGTTGGGATCCCGATGGTGGCCTATTCCGAGGCCCATGAAAGGACATGGCCTCGGATTAGTGCAATGCCACCTCGAGACCCAACTGCCGGACCCTCTCAACGACTGTCGCAACCCCGCGAGTCATCGCGTCGGCCGCCGCCTGATGCGACCTCCCCTGCGCCAGGACCAGCGTGTCGTCAGCGTAGCAAACTACGCTGACGCCGTCAGGGAGGTCGGCCCGCAGCACCCAGTCGTAACCGATGTCCCACAGGAACGGCCCCAGAACCGATCCCTGCGGGACACCGCACGACATCTCTCGCCGGTTCCATTCCCCGTGACCCAAGCCCTGGCTTTTGCCTCGGTCAGAGGCTTAGAATTGCCATACAACGTGGCAATGCCGCCAGTCTCTTGGGTACATTCACAGAAATATTAAATCTTTATTATATCTATGCAATATGCATTACTAGTCGACAGCGATGCGGAGGAATTTTTCGACGCCGAATTTTAGTTAGTTGTTAGTTTTGAATACTTGTGTGTTATTGTATATACCATTATAATTACTTAATTGTAATAAATATTACTTAATACTAGACATAAAAAGCCTGTCTGACTATCTGTTATCTTTTGACGCGTTAGCGGTTGAAAGGATTTCGATGTTTGCCACACATGTAAATCATGACCTGGATTTGGACATGGATTCTTTTTTAGTACGTTCACCTAGGATAATTTCCGAAAGCAACGCGGGCGAAGCCGCAGGGAAAAGCTAGTATACAAGTAAAATTGAAATGTCTGTTTGTAATGACAAAATAACAGCTTTTTACTAAATGCAAAGGAAAGTATATACGGTAACCTAAACAAAATGTCTACTAACTTTAAAAAAAATTGTCTGTCTGTCTGTTTGTTTTCATCTCCCAAATTACTGGACCGATTTTGACAGACTTTCACTGACGGATTGCTGATGTCATACGGAATAACTTACGCTACATTTAGTTTTAATAATTAGGACAGTTTTATACATCAAAGCTGCTGCCACGAGTTTGTAATTAAAACTGTTGTGCATTTATGTCGTGCAAGTATTGAAATTCGTATAGCTACAGTATGGGAGATAACGTACCTGGTTCATTACGACAAGGCTTATCGGATATTTAAACCAAATGATGCGGATTACATTGAAATTTGTAGAATTGTGATGATGTATTTTTATTATTTTTAAGGGAATTTGCGAGATATTGTAGGTCCCTACAGTGTAAGTAGATTGCACGTAGACGGTGCGTAGAATTTTTAAGTGCACCTGTCGCCTAATTTGATATCTAGTTAATATGTTTGAGTGTTGAATTTCAGTCTTGAATAAGGACACATAAAATAAAAATAAAATTGACTTTTATTCCATGCATTTACAAAATTCACATTCAATTCGCGTGCTTGATTATTACTATTTTCCTTTGATAAAATAGAATAAAAGAAAAAAATAATCCATTCGGTATCTAATAGAAAAAAATGAATAATCAAATATATCATAATATAGGTAAACTATTATTATTTTTAGGATATTCAATTCAGTCTGAGGTGAAGACCTCCAAAGATTTATATTTATTGGAATAAGGACATACAATCTTTTAATTCAATAACCTGTGCAAAACCTATGTGAATTATATTATTACTAGCTTCTGCCCGCGTGGATGTCGATTCTCCCACGGGAACATACTAACGGGATAGAAAGTACCCTTTTTAATAATCCATTTTATAATCTATCTTTGTACCAAATTTAATTCAGATCCGTTCAGTAGTTTTTGTGGGCAGAAGTAACAGACATACAAACACACACTCACAAACATTCATCTTTATAACGTTCCCATGATAAATCTAAAACCGCTACCACAACAAACCACTGAGGCCAACACAGAAAGTGGTACACTTAAGAATGCTTCCCATACATGAACGAGTCTGAATACATACCGTAAAGGCCGAACTAAAAAAAAATGAAGTATGAATCACCGCCTGCTCCCATTCACACGATTTTGCTAGATTGCTTTCGTACTCGAACAAGGAACGGATTTTTTGCACTTAAAAGATGAATTGTTTCACGTGAATGGGAATCTTTTCAAGTGGTATTTGAATACAGAAGCTGGTTTAAAAGACATGCTATATTGAGTTCAAGTTATTTCAAATGCTTTACTTTTAGCTTGGCGAGAAACCATCTCTAAAAAATTATATTTTCACCTCACAGGCTCGGAAAGAGTCTGTTTGTCATTCGAAATCTGAGCCGAAAATCGATTTTTGCTCTCTAGCGTGGAAAGTGTTTTTAAAATTCGAACCTTTCTACATATTTAATAATTTTCTATACTGCCAGTCCACTGATAATGCATGACACGGTCTAAAATAAAATATTAAATAATACCGCTCACCTTAAAAACTTCCATCACAGTACAGAAATTGAATATTTTGCGAGGATATAATTGTAAAATTGGAATTAATGTTAATTAGTATTCCATTTGATTAAAAAAATCTGTGACGTCACATTTGAATATGCCATAAAAATAAGTTACCCTGTCAAATACCCAATTGTGTAGTAATTTAAGTTTGATTTTTTAAATAAAATAAATACTAATGTAATATGTTATTTAATCCTTTGCTTGGCAAACATAAATATGTATTAAATTAAATTAGTTAGTTATTTGTATTAAATTAGTTTTTTTCTTTCATTCTCCTTACAGGACAAGTAGGATATAGAACAAAATACAGGGTATTTAATTTTGGAGATATTCTATGTAACTCATAATTATATTCTATGTTACCAAGTATCTGTTATTTTCTTCACATGAGTCAATGTATCTGAGACGCTCGAACAAAATAAAACTCAACAACACCTGTTTTCTTGCACCTAGCAGTTTCCTCGCTGTAGTGAGGTGAAAAATTGTGTGTTGCGCTCGGCAGCAAAGCTTTTCTGCGTCTCGTACCTTTGAAACCTTCGTTACGCTCAGGATTCTATATTATATTCTTCGCTTCGCTCATGGTTCAACCCTAGAATCCTTCGCTTACTCAGGTTTCAATAAAAGTACTCGCGCCAAAAATTAACTTTCCAGCCTTGCATAACAAATAACTATTTTTAAATGAAATGAAATTTTTATTACTCGTAAACGGCGTGAGTGAATGACCCATGAACGTAAACGTTGCAAAGGAGTATGTTACGAGCGTAACAGGTTTCGTACTATTGTTTCTGCCTACCTCCATGGGAAGAAGGTGTAAGTATATATGTATGTATCGTACCAGTATTTTATTATTAGGATTTTATATGTTGAACAATGCAAGGCAATGTCTGAAAGGGCTTTTTGGAAAATAGCCATTGCAGCTTTGAGTTGATCTTGCGAAAAGACGGCATGTATGCATCAGTCATCTTGCAGCTCAACCCTATTTACGACGCTACCAGATGTGCAGGACATTTGCGTATGCCATTACACAAAATACTCAAAACCGCCAGACAGTTATAAAGTTATGTATTTAATCTAGTCTGCGTAGTACTTATATTTTCAGTCATTATTCTTTTTAAATGTCATAAAAAGTATCAGTATTTTTTCTTGTTAAATAGTTAGCTTTTATTTTTTTGTGTATTTTAAATACTTTGAATTTCGTTATAAGATTTTTGATTCTTCCAATACGCAACTACTGTCTACGGCGTTACGCCCTAGTAGCGGTAGTGCATGTTATTTGCTACGACAGCGAAGCTCGCGTAGCTCGTGTAGCGCATCAGCTACGAGACGGCTACGCAGTCAGTGGTCTCACTTAGATAATGGGAATTTGGGAGTTAGGAACGAATTCATTTTACAATAAGTACCTACGTACTATGTACTGCAGTATTGGCTTTCCTTTCTCCCTTAACACGTTGAACACCAACGCGGTCACCATGTGTCCGACAAACAATAGTTTTTCTATTGTGTCTGCTGCGTGGCAGTCAATGACTTAATCCATCCAAAGGTTGTCTTTAAAATATCGCTTTTAGCGATAAAAGCAAACACTGTGTCAATCATTATAAAATGTTCTAGGATATCTGGAATTTTTATGGTGTACATAATAAAGAATATTCTGTTCTACGTGTAATTTTTTTTTTTTACATACCGTATCCTAAATAGACCGTTTATAATAATTTAAGCTCAAAAGAAAAGAAGGCTGAATCGGATGTGAATACAATAAATAAAAAGCAATATCAAACCCCTTATTCCAAAATACAGATATTAAATAAGAAAACCATTTGAGAAAAGTAAAGAATCATTTATAAAGAGTAACAAAGGCTGGGAACACAAAAGGCTCCATCATTCAGAAGTCATAACTCATCGTAAGCATGCAGTCAATAGCTGGTGTCAGAATATTCCTTAACTCCATTCAATACTGTCTGTTTATAAATAATTCAATATTGGCCTGACTGATGTTTTCACTTCCCTGCGTGGGTACGGTTTGCAAGAAAAGTTTCAGATATTTGGTAATTTTTTGGTGATGTTATGTACAGTGTGTGATTATTGTGTACCAATTTTTAAAGTCCTAGGCATGGAATGACAAAAATGTTTTTAAATTAATATAAAATTAATTAAAAAATAGGGTATTTTAGTGAAAATAAAATAAAAACAATAGTTATATATTTGGTAACTTATTGTTGTCCAACTCTTGAAAAAAAACAACTAGTCAAACAGAATTACTTTTGTATCAAACAAGCAGCTTTTTATCATTAAAACTCCAGAGTTTAACTTTTAACAATCTTAGATACATGTACCGACATGTAATGTTGTATTATTTGAAAACTTCTAACAACAAAGCCAAGAAAGATTACTTAAAAATTCGGAGCACGTTACAATGTTTGCACCTTTATTTATAGCCAGTTTAACCTACGAAGGATACTGCACGGTATATTCCTCGCAACTTCGAACGGATCCTTGGAGAATAACCTAGATCTTTATTTTCTTCCTGATAAATGGCGTTGCTATACGTCTAAACATTTAATTTCTAATTCCACGCTAGCTTCGGATAAGAATTACTGAGTACAAAAATGATATGAGGATTTTTTTCTTGCGTTAGTTAATATTGAACATGTTTAGGGTTCCTTACCCAAAGAGACCATCGGGACCTTATAACCGTCCGTCCATCTATCAGAGTTTTGTTTTTGAACCGTAATGGGTAGATACTTGAAATTTTCACTGAGTGCGTACTACTATTAAATAATAAAATATAAAATAAAGTTAAAAAAATATAAAGTGGTCCCCCATACAAAAAACCAGTAAAATATTGTAAGTCGGTATGGAACCCTTCGTATGCGTGTCTTACACGCACTTGACCGGTTTTTAGCACACCTTTTCAACGATAAGTATAAGTTGCTGTCTCTTTCTAAGAGCCGAAACAACTGCAGAATGTCTAGTGCTTAGCTCCCTTTTAGTAATTATTTATTCATTCACTAAAAAGGTCAACACTAAATACGGAATAAACATAAATCTATTATTATCTAACCCTCAAATACTCGCGTAGTCAAACTGAGCATAGTTATCAAGGCAATCTAAACACAAAAGACGCCTGTTGTTTCCCACCGTACTTGTGAAAAAATGAGGGAATTCTCGTTTATCTTGTGAGCCATTTGAAGTGGGGTCCTCACAGTGATTATCTTCAGGTATCTTAAGGTGAACTTTGTGCTTGCACTGGGGTGACCTTTATGAGTATACTCGAACCAAGTGGCGTGCTCAGCGATATTTTCGTTATATAATTAAAATTAATAAGCAAATCGTGCTTTTTTACCTGTATAGCTGTTTGATTAGAGTTCAGAGTTTGTTTGTAAAGTTTTTCGTAAAGTAAAATCGGAAATCAAGAAATGGCAACAGAGGGGTTATTGGAAATACTATACTTCATATTATGGATAAGGTAGAGACTAGATGCGTAATGTTGTTAAGGGGTAAGATGATAAGATTTAAACCAATTTTTTATGAAAGTCTAAAATAAAAAATATTTTTATTTTTATTATTATTAGACTATTTGCCCATTTAGATTTTGATCCCTGATACTGTGAAAGATAAGCATTTAATCTCAGCTCAAATCAAAATTAAATCATTATTCATTTTTAAGCGGGATTGTCCGAAAGGGTTACCGCTGCCCCGGAACTTAAAAGGCTAAGGAAGGATCATGTATGGGTTTTAGTCAGTAAGAGTCTGACACTCCCTTCCGCTCCAACCAAAGCGGGAGAAGTCCCACCCTTAAAAAAAACATTATTCATTTTGAATATCAATGCCTCAAAATAATGTTTCCCGTTATTCATTTGTTATTTCTACATGCCTTAAAGTAAGAATATCGAAGCGTGTTAAAGTGCTTAAATTAATCTTATAAAGATTGTAGTCCAGTTTTACTTTGTGTACATTTTATTGCAAGTACAATAATCCTCGTAGACAGTGAAGAACAAAAAACAGCAATTCTTAAAAGATTTACAACGATACGAAAAGCTTTATTCAATGTAAAACAGTTTTGTTGAGAAAATGCTCTGTCGTTTGTTCTGTTGGATATAAAAACTGATTACGTTTATTGTCACTGTAAATTATTTACACTCAAATAGGTGTGAAATTTTCTCTGAAAACCATTGAATCGCTTTGTAATGAAACAATGTCAAAGATATCTTTCAACTATAATTCAAATTATGTCACGTTTTAAAAGTGTTTTGATTTTTTTCCCACACAGGGATGTGAACAAAATAACACCGAAAATATCAGTTTCAGATTGGCACCAACTTCATCATCATCATTCATCATCTGCCTAGCCTTTTCCCAACTATGTTGGGGTCGGCTTCCAGTCTAACCGGATGCAGGTGAATACCAGTATTTTACAAGGAACGACTGCCTATCTGACCTGCACAACCCAGTAACTGGGCAATACGATACCCCTTGGTAAGACTGGCTGTCAGATTTTCGAGATTCTGACTACCCCTTGCGACTATCAAAGATTGGCACCAACTTTATTCATATTAATTTCGCGAAGATAGTTAAGCTAAGCAACAATCTTCCAAGACGATGAATTGTCTATTCCAACAACAATTCAAAGCAACATCATAATTTATCGATAAGAGCAACAAAGCCAACAAACAACAAAACATGACAGTCAGAATATTTAAGTTTAAAAAACATTCACAGAAAAACTCAAAAGAGCAATACGATTGCTGTTTTAAGCCGAAGAAAAGCATTCGGGAACATATTATACCGCTATTCAAATACAACCGTTATTTCTTGAAAAATTCTTTTATACTGTCGCAAAAGGAAACGCTCCGATCGGTGTAGTCGCCTTTTAAACTGATATAAACATCGCGAGGAGCGTCGTGTTACAGAAAAGATAGGTACAGAAGGCCAGCTTTAAGCAACGAGCGAATACAGGCAATGCACTCATGGACGCATCACTTGATGAGGATACCCTAGCTCTCTTAAAAGTGAACCAACTCATTTTGGATCCCAAATATAATTAAGCATGTGTACATTATGCTTTATATTACGATACATAATTTTTATAGTGTTAACTTTAAATTTCGTAACTTAGATTTTTTTGTGTGATAAATATTTGTAACCATAATTTTATTTACTTATTTAAATACTAAATAGCTATATTACTATTGTTTTACAATAAACGAATGTAGTTATATTTTTTTTTGACAAAATAAATAGTTTTGTCCTTAAGGAAATAAATAAAGACAATTTGTAAAAGTTTTTCTTATATATATTTTTTTATCATTTATACTTTAATAAAAGATAGCATCGGAACGATATTATTTAATACTCTATGCATGTGCAAAAATTTAAGCATATTTCTTTAAAAATAAAGAAGTTACTGATTTTTGATCTGGAACAGACTTCAATTTTCCATACTGCGGCGGCGGGCCGCGGAACGGCGGCTATCTCAAATGAATTCCAGTCGCGAGTGCGCGTGCACTTATGTAGGTACGAAGACGCCTCTGTAGGTTGGCCTGCGTTTTTCTGCTATTAAGGAGCTGACCTTCTGTGGTATATTTACTCTATGGTCGCGTCGTGTCGGTCGACCTGCCGAGTCATCGCGGCAACACTTCCGCTGCACCGAGTCTCCTAGACTAGACAGTTCGCACTTCTCTATAAAATTAATGTTTTGCGAGAGTTTATTACGAAAGTTTTGTTTTGATTGCTGGGAAAGGACGTGAATTAACGGCTGGGCTTGAATTTAAATTTTTAGCTCGATAAGACTAACCGATGCTCAAAGAGTACTTTTACCTACCTAGGTAAAACTTGGTTTGGTTAACTTATTGTCTGGCTATCAAGTGATTAGTGCTTTCACCGCTTTATTTCCATGTTAATTTGGTTAACACCTGACCCAATAAGAAGGATGTTAGGTATAAGTTTGTTGTTGTTTTAAGTTTTCTTATTCGACATAGGGATTAAACTGACCGTGTAGTAGAGCTCGTGATAATAATAAAATACGTGCTCTGTGTCACAACATATTCGTCGTCGATATTCAGTTTAAACAGTTTTTCCCTTTCCCTAGTAATACCCTTGTTCGTAATGGCTTTTTTATGTCTCTAATCTTTCCAGATTTAAACTAGCCAAAATAACATCCCTCGGTATTTCAATGTCAAACTCCCGAAAAACACCATTTATCTTACACAAATGGGTAAAAATGTAAAGAATGTTGTATGCGGGGACAACCTGTTACTACCTCTGATGGCTTCTTGATGCTTTTATGATGTCCTGTCCACGACAACGGAGCCGAATATTTTGGAACATAACATAGTTTTTTATTACTTTGCTACGCGCCGCATTGAAGGGGTTGAGTAGTCAAGGGATGTAAAACATCTCGAACATAAACTATAAAGAGAATGTATTGGTTTTTCTTTTTATTTGTACTGAATGATTGAAATAAATCAAGTCCCTTTGGCAAAGATAAACATTGTGGAGGCTGAACTTTTAGATAGCCTTCTAACTTTTTTACTCGTGAACAATTGGACTAAGAGCCTAATATTTGGACAGCTTGATCAGAATTCTTAATTCGTACTGCACTTAGCTTTGGGCTTGCCTCCAGCAAGAGGTTAAATCTTGATCCATGTGAATTTACCACACTTTAAAAACTTCTTCATATCGTTCAATTTGTAATTAAAATTTAAAATAGTGCAACATAGCTAAAGAAAAACAATATAACGCACTCAATACTGCAAACTATCGTAACTGTCCAGTAAAATTCTAGTTAAAAGTGTTTTACTATGAAACAAAAACCATTGAATCATTGCATTATGTTCTCTATTATTATGTGTTAAAGTTGTTTTTTTTTATAAAATCAAAACTTCGAAACAATAGCTCGGTGTGGACAGTGAGAAGTATTAGTACGATTTATAATTAATAATAATAATAATAGACTTATTGCGAGGTCGCGTGCTAGCACTTAATATATTACTATGCCTTGGCCAAAACGTCTCTGTTTGCCACTATACCGCTTTGTTTACTAACAAATAAAAGCTTTTTAATTTCTTAGGTGAATATTCACGTTAGGAATTGGAGTTTTCTTGGAATAGCTCAAAAATTATTCATTAAAACACCTCGTTGACTGACGAACCTTTTTATTGTTTCGTTGTGTGACTGACACTGGCTTGACCACCATCAGGGATTTTAATTTAGATAACACAAAAAATAGCGCTAATTATTCGAAATTTGTCGCCAAATTTCAGAATTTGTCGGTCACAGGTTCAAAAGATACAAGGGTTTATAGGTGGTCGATCTGGGTCTCTCCAGATCGACCACCTATAAACCCTTATATCTAAATCTTCTACATAAATGTAGCCACATTTATATCAAAAAAGCTAGGGCACCTAGCTAAGATCAGTTGTGTTTCAAATTTAATCGCTAATTAGTCGCAATGCGTCGCCAAGTTACAGATTTAGTCGGTGTGTAATTAAAAAGATATTAAAGAATTCAATTTCCCCATACAGAATTACAAGCAAGTAGAAAATGACAAGTATAAAGTGCCCTAGTTTTTGAAATATAAATGTAGCCAAGCTGGGAAGACTCTTTCCATATCGGCAATATATAAACCCTTATATCTTTTGAACCAGTGACCGACAAAATCTAGTATTTGACGACAAATTTCGACTTATTGGCAAAAATTTTGGTGATAAAATCACTGATGGTGGCCAAGCCAGTGTCAGTCACACCGTTACGTTTCATTTTTAGTTGTGACTCTTTAGTTTTCGCAGAATCTTGTGAAGTAATAAAATATACCACCAAAGCGCACTGGCCACGCATGGCGTTCAGTAGTGGGAACGTTATATTGTTGATTATGTTGATGCGTACATATAAACAATGTATGGACAGTCGATTAGTGTAATTTTTTGTCTTCTGCGCTACATGTATTGAGTTCGATACATCGACCATTCAGTGGCTGTACCTCTAGTCGATGGTTCAATAGCAAATTATCTCATGTACAGGTTGTATTTTAGATACATACTTATAAACATCAGGTCAATCTACGTGATGTTTGAATGTGTCTGCAACCGGTATTCATGTGCTTTAGCTTCCTTCAAAATGGTTGAGCTGAATGGTGCTAATCCTTGCGTCATGTTCGTGAACGGGCGCTGTCAGTAGACACTGGTCATCTCTTAGCGGCTATGGCTTGTTTTAATTTAATTTTTGAACTGTTTTTACATAAATATTTTATATCGGATGCTTTTAACGTTCTGCAACGTTAACGTTCTCACATGTATAATAATAATATTAATTATGTAACCAATATTTTGTAACCATATTTTGTTTAAAAGAGTGTCCGAGGAGTTTCTTGCACGTTCTTCTCCATAGGTGCTGCTACTGCTTGTGAATGGACAACTAGCTTCATCTTTCTGACTGAACAACCCCTTGAAAATTCAAACGTGCCTATATTTGGTTTATTTGAAATAAATACTTTGAGTTTGAGTTTGTGTGTTGACCTATTATCATATAAAAATAAAATTCCTAGTGAGGCAACGTTTAAAAACAAACTTTGTATAAAATATAATAAAGAAAACATCTACCCAACATGAGCATATAATGTTAAAGATGATAATATAACTTGAATATTCATGAGCCTATCCGTGTGTTCAATGGTTTCTTGTGACATAAACGACGTGATTATTTATTCAAGCATGCGACAGAAATTTACTCGCCCTGTCAAGGTGATACATGCAAGAAGACCCATGTCAAATTTAGCAGTCAGGTGCAATATTACAAGCATTTTATTTTTATGTCACATTTTTTGGGACATGTCTCGCGATTTTTTCTAGAATTTTTCATTAGATTGTGTATAGGTATGTTGGTTGGTAAATTGAATAAGGTTTTTTTTGTTTTGATTAAAAGAATTATATTTTCTTACAATATATTATACAAATGTAAGTACTTTGCTACAAACAGTTATCTTAAAGTCTTTTGTAATTTTGTGCATAACTATTTAGGTACATATAGACTTTATTGATTTGCGTAACAGCCAGAGAAACCAAAATCCTTATTTTTTTAGCACCCACAGTACCCAGATTACATTCGAGTCTTTTTTTTTTTAATAATGGCATCTCGCAGTTCAACCAAAGGGTTGTCTACTGCTTAACCGGGCTTGCCTGTGGCTGCCACAAAAGAATTGTAGCCTCCAGCCAGGGCTTAATAAAAACTAAAGCTAACTTACAAAACTAAGCGACTACACGCTAAGGGCACCCCCTGCGGGGTTCGGACCTCGGCTTAGGGCGTCGCTGGGGGGGGACAGCAAGGGACAGCTGGATCGGGGATTTTTAAAACTACTGGCTCAGCGGCAACGCGGGCTGGCTCGAGCAAGGGTCGGGGGATGGTAATGGACAGGGTCGTCGCGACGGGCCTCGACGGCGAGGACGGAACGACGGAAATTTGTGTCTGTATGCTGATTTAACAGTGCTAGTAGCCGGGCTGCTCTCCTGGAGGAGAGTGGTGGCATCGTCGGGGGCAACGAGGGTATGCCGTGGACGGCGAACCTTACTGATGCGGGACGGGGTGTATCGGGAGGCGGCCGCAATCAGGGGATTGCGGTGCTTTATGGCAGTGTCAAAGAAACGCTTCGAGAGGCGTTTCATGAACTGCTGAACTGTGGGGAGTTTAAAATCTACATGAAGGTCCATGTTACGGACGTAAAAGGGAGCTCCTGAGACCCTACGGAGGAACCGGTTTTGAAGTGTCTGCATTCGATGCAGATACTTGGGTTTGGCGTGCGCGAAGACGACGCAAGCGTATGTCATAATGGGACGGATTACAGCCTTATAGAGACGCAGTTTGCACCGGAGTGACAATTTGCTGCGTTCTGTAAGCATGAATTGGAGCCTTCCGAGAGCAAAAGCGGCCCGCGAACGGACCTGCTTTATGTGCTCTGCGAAACTGAGGTGTTAGTCGAGAGTGACACCCAGGTACTTGGCATGCTTCGCCCAAGGGATCGGCTTGCCGTACATGGTGATCGGATTAGGGGGGTTGGGGAGGGCCCTACGAATTCTCCTAAAGAGAACAGCCTGGCTTTTATCGGGGTTGACCTCGATTCTCCATTTCCGGAACCAAGCGCCGAGGACGTTGGCCGAGTTCTGGAGAGTCTGAGCTATAGCTGGCGGACTGATCCCCGTGTAGTAAATGGCCGTGTCATCGGCGAATAACGCCAATTGGGCCTTTTTACTCTTAGGGATGTCGCTAGTGAACAGGGTAAAGATTAGGGGGGAGAGAACGGAGCCCTGGGGCACTCCGGCGCGAATCGAGTGGGGGGAGGAGAGAGCGCCCTCGATGCGGTAGCGGAAGGTGCGGTTCGACAAAAAGTCCCGTAAGATGAGCACGAGACGGTCGGGCACGCCGAGTTGGTATAGCTTATATATTAAGCCATTGTGCCAGACTTTGTCGAAAGCCTTCGCTATGTCGAAGAACAGGGCGCCAGTCATAGCGCCACGCTGGAAGCCGGCACTGATGTGCTCGACTATGCGGTGCGCTTGCTGGACGCACGAGTGTTGGGTACGGAACCCGAACTGCTCGTCCGGAATCAGGCTCTTCGCCTCGGCATAGTCCTTGAGACGCTTATAAATAAGCCTCTCGTAGATTTTGCCGAGCACGTTGAGCAGACTGATGGGGCGATAGCTGGTGGGGTCGGATTTGGGTTTGCCGGGTTTGGGGATACCTATAACAGAGGCCTCTTTCCAGGCTTGTGGGAACATGTTATTACTCAAGGCGCCATTGAAGATGGCGGTCATGAGCATGATCAGTTGGGCGGGGAAGAGTTTGAATACCCTATTGGTAATTCCATCTGAGCCGGGGGCTTTACGAGCCTGAAGACCCTTGATGATGTCTTGCACCTCGTCAGGGGTGACGGGGGGGCAGAGGATCATCGGGATCTTCGACGGGCGGGAGAGAGGCTCTACGTTCGACCTCGGCGTCGACTTTGGCGAGGTGCTTTGGGTCGACCGGAAGGGAACTGGGGGAGCATTGGGACTCGAGACTGTTGGCTAGGAGCTCGGCTTTTTCAGAGCTATCGAAAGCGATGCTCTTGTCGGGACGGATGAGTGGAGGGGTGGAAGATTCTTGGGGAGCGTGAAGCTTCCTCTGAAGGTTCCAGAAGGCATGGTGATTGGGCTCAAGTTCACCGAGTAACTTGTCCCAGTTGTCTGAACGAGCTTCCGCAATGCGTTTCTTTACAGCACGCTGTAAATTGCGCATGTGGGCTTTGTTCGCATCGCAGGGGAAGGAGTCGTAGGCACGGATGGCTGCGTTCTTCTCGGTTATCAGCTCACGTACGTCAGCGGGTAGTTTCCAGCGGTGGTCTTCCACCACCGGGACTTCCCGTGAGCATTCCATCAAAACGGATTGCACGTTTACATTCGAGTCGCAGGTACAAAACTTTATCAAGCAATGTGATTCTGCACCCATATTGCTTCCACCTCTTTTTTTTCATTTAAAAATGCTTGCTGAAAAGTTAATTAAACCCGTAGACGGGTCAGTCCCTGGGAGGTTTAATTTATTGCATCGGTCGTATTCTTTGCCACGCCGCTGTACCATGCAGAAAAAGTTATCGAAGTGGTTAATCTGTCACTAGCTATGGAAATCAAATCTTCGATGCAATCAAAGTCTAGGATAGCTTATTTAAATAAATTGAAACTGTTTGTAATTGTGTGCTTTTATCTTATTTCTACCATGCCCTTTAAGGATATTGAGGGTAGTTATACAGTAGTGTTTGGAAGAAAAACATTATTTGTTGTGTTCTTCTTCTTCTCCGTGTTGCTGGCATGAGTGTATTCAAAAACAATACTTCGCCATTTCCAGGGCGCCGACGATCATCATCAGATATCACTTTAGCTGCATGTTTAAGGACACGTCAGGATAGGAGGTGGAGAATACTTTGCATCATAGTTCCAGATCCACACCCTGTTGCCATTCCGTCGAGGCCCACTTTACCAGTCATTTTAAAGAGCCAATCATTAGAACATAACTACTGTAGGTGCTTGTGTACATTTGGCCAACAGTGAACTGCAGTTGGCTTACTGTTGGAGGTTAGTCGGTCCTTGTAAATATATTTACTTTAAGGCCAAATCTACAGAGAAGAACATAAAACATGTCAGGATTCTGTAAAAGTGTTGGCCGACAGTAGCAAGATAAGTAGACGCCCTCGAAAGGATCTCAAGAAACTACTGGATGAGACGACTATTTTCTTGTAATTGTAATGGCGTTCTACTAAGAGCGAGCACAATTATGAGCGGTTAGAGAATTATAGTGCTTCTTAATAGTTTATAGAGGAAACAGCGAAAATTTAATTGATTAAAATCTGTGGGATGGGTGATGTAAAGAAAATCTCCACGCTCATCTATTAAACAGAAACTTTTTTTTTTGTATTATGAAACAGAGATGTTACTTAATTCTAAACTCGTCAAACTTTTACGTTTGGTGGCGAGAGGTGGTCTTTTACAAAATAAACAATGTACCACCTTATGTAAATATTATACTACTTACTGTAGGAAAACTATAGACTGCCAATATAAAGTTTGCCACACTGATTTTGAACAGATATTTTTCAACTTCTTAGGTGACCATTTGGTCTAGTTAAAAATCAATAATATCCTAAATGTACAATGTTACTTTCACTAAACATCTATGATAAAAGTTTTTATTTTTGTAAATGGGTTTTCAAAAACACTTGTACACGCTAAGAATATTTTTTAAACTAGACTCGGTTGGAGTCACACCCTATACCCACACTATACATACCACACACATTCACTCCACCACGCAGGTAGATTCGCACTTCACCCATCACACCAGTGGAGAAAGCACCTTATAACACGATTCTTACCGGCTTCCCTTCAGAGGTTCGCATCAGCAACTTAAACGCTATTGACAGACCACCAAGTCTTAGGTCTCGAGTTCGAACCCCAGCCACGCACCTCTGACTTTTCGGATTCATGTGCGTATTGTATAATTATCACTTGCTTATAAAACGGTGAAGGAAAACCTCTTGAGTAAACTTGCATGCCTGAGAGATATTTCTCAACAGCATGTGACGCTAAGTCAGAGGCCCATGGGCAGCTTAGAAACTCTGACACCAGGTTAATCACTAACCACATGAAAAAGAAAGAAGACCGCTATTGGAAATGGTACCGTCATAGTCTAAGTCATTTCATTTTAAATCGTCGTATTAAGTGATTTTTACATCTAATTTACCACGGAAGAGCTTCAGAAACTGATTTAGTTTGGAATTCAGGAGTTCATATAATTTTAGAATTATCCTCACTTACATTATTTGTATCATACTTCCTAGTTAACATTGAGTCCAAGTAATCTTTATTATTGTAATTATTTTAACATTGAAAATAATCGCCTCGAACATGATAGTTTTATGGCTTAATGGGTAATATATTCATTGTGCGCAACATCTATGCAAATAGACACGCCCCTTAATTATCTTTTTTTAATTTTCGACAATAGCTGTTGTCATTTCTAGTAACTATAAATCCTTGTTAAACGAAATCGAGGCGTCCAAAACGTTCGGGGCGCGGCGGGCGCAGTTAATTTCACGGAGTATTTGTTTGCTGTGCAAAACACCACTTACGGCCATCCAAGAGCTCACTGTATTAGGGGCTAGTCGCTATAGGGACTAGACCTTTCTGTAGGATACGACGTAAAACGTATACTCATAGGAAATGTGCTGTAAAAGTTTCGGAAGATAAATTATCTTGAAAACGTTGGAGCTCTTACAACGCACCGGTTTCTTCCATAGGTTTTATAGAACCTTTAAGTACCCACATTAACGTATGTTTTCTTTCCGCTCAGTCTGTAAACTACGTTAAATTCTTACTTCCCCATAATGAAGGCGACTAACCTTTTTTAACCCTCATTTGCTCCCGTAATCAATTAACAGAATCTCACGTAAAAAGCTCAACGTTTCCTTGCATAAAATAAATAGTTGGAACGCAAATCCGCAATTGGATATCGTCTGCATTTCCAGCTCGCTCCAGTCTTAAATCAAAGCTGTAGCAACACTAGCCTATTACTATCGCAGTTTAAATTTATGTGTTAACTATCGACGCCGAACACCTTTGAAAATTATATTTGGAATGTAACTGCAGTGCGGTAGGGGTTAAAGGAAATAGCGTCATTAGCTTTTCTCGTATTTCTTGTGGGCAGACGTTTACGTTCACCTTGTAAGTGTTGCGCCAATTCACTGTTCTAGGGTTCGGTTTATAAACAACGTGGTTGTTCTTTTTGAGGGTTTTCCGGATAATTTCCGTGGCCAACTGAGTAAAATGTAGGAACAACGTTTCAGTCCACGGTACCCGTATTTAACGGGTTACCTTAAGGCTGGGAAATCATCGAATCACTTCTCCGGCTCTGGGTGGAGCGGAAGGGAGTGTCAAACAGTTTTCTTACTAAAGCCCATCCTATGGTTATAATCACCAAGACAGCTTAGCGAAGCGGCTATAGCAAGCTATCTACGAAAGCAAAGTATCGCTATCACGTATTTTGTTGCATTGTATTTTGCTAAAAGTGCTTACTTAAAGCTATGTTCTTGCAGTACTCTATTTTTATGATATCGACATTTTAAGCAGTAAATTCCTTCTCTTTATATTCTAAGCACCTGCAATGAAAACCGGTGAACGTTTTCGGATATCCAAAAATCATTTCAACAGATTAACAAAATGTATTCTTCGAATGTTGTCGCTTTAAAAATAACGACATTCAATGAGCATTTTTTATTTATTTCCCGACCAGTGCGAAGTTTTCTCGAACTGAAATTCAATTACTATTTCCACTTGATGTATGTTATTCAATTTCGAAGAGTTTATTGTCGACAAAGTGAAAAGCCGCAGTAAGTATCCCAAGTTTCCTAACTTCCACAAGTCGTGACACTTTTTACCAGAATTTACGATACAGGCTTCAGCTAATATACACGTACAATGTAGAGAAATAACTATATATTCTCCCTTAGTAGGGTGGATTCTTTAAAAGTGGTTAAACAGGGGTGGAATCTAGTATTTCGTTTAAAATCGCTCCCAGAAGGTCGACCAACGGCTGATGCGCGCGCTTTGTAGCAAAGGAGACAAAGCTAAGGAAACATTTCCTTAAGATAAGAAAATAAAACGGTGCACTAGGCAAGCGTTCAGAAAGAAAATGTTATTGAAATAATCCGGGGATTCAAAAATGCTGCGTTACATACCCTTTGTGTAATAGTTTATTTTTATGAAAGTCAGTAAAGAAATTGTGGCGGGTTTTTGCGGTTGGGTTTTTGAGGTTTTTAGAACAAGATAAAAAAAGAAATTCAGTTGAAAAAGTAACGTCTTACCTGAAAAATAACAAGCTCTATAGTGTATTTCTTTTACAGTGTCCAATTTGGTAAACAAACATGGGACGAAAATTCTGATTTTTCATATCAATCAAACACTTAAGCATAAACGTCTTGAACTTTGAATAATACACTTAAGGCATGAATTATTTTAAAAAAATGCTTCAGAGACACATACGTTACCTAGAAATCTTAATATTAGTCGCGACATTGGTTTACCAAATGAGACCACTAAAGAAAAATACACTATAGCTCTATTTTTTTATAGCATAGTTTCATGGCTTCGAAAGTAAAAACCTTCTAACCTAAATTACTTACTTACCTATGTAATTAGTTAATTCTGACGGTGCTGTCATTCGGTGGCTTAAATAATACCGCAAATTCTTGTAGCTATAACTAGATTACAGACTGTTGGTATGATGGTGATCACGCATAAGTACTTACAAAAGATCAAAACGCCTTGCGTGTCAGTCTTAACAATCACACTAAGTTTACTAAGATCTCCTACATTTTATTACCATCATCATATTTTTTTATTAAAATATGCTATAGGCAAGAAATGTAGCCTATATCCTTCTCCATAACAACCCTTTGGGCGTGAAAAGGATAACAAACACACAGACAAACAGAGTTGATTTAGTATTTACAATACTTATTGGTATGGATTATACTTGTAACCTACACATACAACATATTCAATATCTTCCTCAACTTTTTACTCAAGAAAAAGTAAAAAAACAAAACAAACAGAAACACTCAAAGAAAATCCTCTCCACTTTTACCAGTCACACGCCATACGCGTATAACACAATCGCAATTTGGTACAAATGTAAAGCCTAAAGGAATTCAACGGAGCCCGGCGGAGCCCGCGTTCGTCTTCCTGAGTTCCGGAGCACAGATAAACCGCTTCCCCTTCCTGCCCCTTTACCTAACATGGTGTAACGGACACACTACAAAAGACGGCCAGTAAAATACACGTCTAATGTGCCACTTTTCACCTTGGTATTATCGTGTGGATGATGTTTGGAGGTGTATTTTCGTCTGCAGTTTTTTAAAGTTTTCGTTACTTCTGATTTTATATGATTCGGATTTTGAGGAGCTTGTGGCTAACATCCACGCGATCTATTGGGTTCAGCTGCACTTGCTGGGGTCAGTCCGTAGATGGGTGACCATCTTTAGGTACATACATTCTGAGACTTCTCCGTGTCTCGACCAGCACTTTAAGCCGTTGGACCCGGCTGTCATTCGTGGATCACCATGGATTTTAATATGACTGATGGTGTCTTGTTATAGGTACACCTTGTTCTTTTTACAGTTTTCAGCGTGCGCCAGTGTAGGTATTGTAAATACGGTTTAAATTTTAGTAATGCAGGAAAACACCGCTTTTTCAACTACTTGTGTACCTGTGGTAAAAGCAAACAAGACCCGACCTTTTAGCACTGAAATTGGCAATCTGATTCTCATAAAAAATGAATTTATTCCACACCTAAAACGCCAATATAGGTAGCTGACGGTTTCCACAAATTCCAATCCGCACAAATTTCCCAATTTGATTTCGGTTTACAGATCTGTTTGACATCCGGCAAACGAATGTAGGAGAAAAAAAAACAACAAAAATTTGTTAGACTGGCCTGAATCCGAATACCGGTCCAAGCGCCCGCACGTAATTTAATCTTGTATCACGTTGACGAGGCCTTGTGTAAAAATTCATCACTGCACCGGCTCTGTGACGGATTAAAAGTACCTAAACACTTGTCATTAATAACGACTTCCCTTTTGCTTTGCATATCTGTCTGCAGCATAGATATGAGTTTGTTTATTTTTCTGTAAAATCTAAACTCTGTATTAGGTATCTTTTTTATCAAATCCTGCTAGCATTCTACGACATCCCAGGACTGTCTGAGAACCCATATATTTTTCTAAGTTCGGTCGTTATAGCCTACACCTCACTAAGGGTGCGTTTCCACTGAAGCGGAGTAGAGCGGAGACGTACAGGTATCGACCAATCACAATGGTTAAAATTCTCATCGCTACATTCGTCTCGGATGTGATTGGGCGGTTCCTGCACATCTCCGCTCCGCTCTGCCAAACTCCGCTTCAGTGGAAACGCACCCTTACTTTTATTCCTTTGAGCTAGTTTATATCAGTTCATCCAAAGAACCCCCAAATACCTTTGACTTAAACACACCTCAAATAACATCATCACCGCTCCAACTGCTCGTACAAAACCGAGCTTAATTACTGCCTACCCTCTTCATTATTAGAGCAATGAGTTAAAGCGTCGAACTCGAAGCAATAACTAAAACTAAACACGTTTGTAACAAGTTGTTTGTTGTGTTATCAGCATCGTGCCAAACGTTCCCGCTCGCACACTCGCCGCAAACTTACGCTCGCTCCTAATGAAAACTTTGTCTGAGGTGAACGCGAACCGCCGAATTTTATACCGATGTTATTATATATTTAATTATGGTAGGGTTAACCTTTAGCTGAGTTTGTTTATTAAAGGGTGTGTTTATTATGGCATCAAACTTTGGAGGAAGAACAGATGAGACGTACAGTGAAGTAGAGAGACTCATGCAATTGCAATGACTATTTTCTGTATAGTGTTGGCTGTACACTGTACATATTGTGTAGTAAGCTTTTTGTGACGTATCCCGTAGAACACGCAACCTAAAATCTATTTTAAAATCAATTGTTTCGATCACCAACGCAATGACAGACACGTGGCGCGGTCACGTGTCGATGTGTGACCTCGATACTCCGTGGGACAGTAACACAGTAACAACGACTGCGTATCCTGTAATTAATAGTTCCGATACATCCGTGGATTACTCTACAGCCTTTACATCAGGATACAATTCTCGTAATTATAAATAACACTTTCGGTCATCATCTGACAAGGAACTTCAACTTCAAACAACCTTACATTTTTGACAAGTTTTTGTCTGAGATGAGATTGCGACTTGAATTTGAAAGTTTTTAAGTACAAGAATTGGCCTTCAGAAGCAGGCTCATTTGTGGCGTTAGTAAGTTACCAATGACGTCACCAAAAGGCATTAAAAAATAAACAATACAAATCAGTGTCGTGCAAACGTGTGTCTGTAAAGTAAATCAGCTGAAACAAATGTAAGGCATCAGTCAGTTAGGCGCGCAGCTCAGCCTTGCCTCGTGCGCCCGTTTGTGGTCGGAGCCTACTGCGATAAATCTCAGCGCCACCTTGAGAACCTTCGCCGATTGCTCGTGCTAAGTACCTATGTATAAATTATTAAGTTAACTGTAAGTATCTGGATCACAACCACAACTACATGTTGCATTAATTGATGCAGTCTACAATGTTTCTTTTTTTTATGAATTAGACATTGACCTTTTTACTAATAAATTTTACATGAAGCCTTATAACGTGTTTATTAAATAACATAAACCTATCCCAAATTGACAAAATTTTCCGAATTAAAATGAACCGTATGCTTTTGTTAAAGTTGAAAAACTAACAAAGAAATTTGACAAATTGGGGTAACTTGATGTGCTAGCCTCTGTACACTTTGGCGAGTGAAATAAATTACTGTCAAAGCTTTTAAACTATTTTATTTACTTCACTTCGTAAGTCAAAATCACGTTACTAAGAAGTTCATTTCATGTATGTCCCAAGCATACCATTACTAAACACCAAGATTCATTCAATATAACAAACAGCAATCCCGCGGCCAACGCAAAAGCATCCGCTCGCTTTGATCTAGCACAAAACGGACAAATGAATATGAGACCTGAAAATTACGGTGCAATATATCCCTAGTGTGGGCTACATTTATTTGTAGATGAATGGTGTGCACATTAATCATAGCGAGCAGTGGCGTCAGTGTAGCGAGTGCATGTGCATTGAGAGCCGACCCCACGCCACCGCAAACAACTGCTCCGGACTTTTAATCTCACCTGAGCACCGAACGGCCACCGCCGTGGTTACGTCCATGATCACACGCCTCCACGACTTCCCCATGTAATGTTTACCCTGCACTTTCATTAAAAAAACGAAGCAATTATGTTACATTTTTCATTCAAGACCAAACTAAATTGAATTATGTAATCGCAAATATAAATCTCCTCTTAATGGGCAGTTTAATAAACGATTCTATATTTCTTGTTTGCAAAGCTTACTCGACAGATTATCTGTTTTCTGCAAGGCTTTTGAATTTTATGGCCATCCTGCGGTCGTTTGAATAGCCGTCTTTTCTCGCCTGTCTGGATAAAGTGTCGATGGTAAACTCTAGCAATATCACTGTAAAGCGTGGTTTTGTAATAAATGTCAAACTAGGGACAATATTCAAAATGCATAAAAGAGAAAATTTGAAATCGTTTTTTCGAGCATTCTTGTGTTAATATTTTCATCTACTGGACTTCAGAAGCTGTTATCAACAACTGGTTATAACCAACATTCCGAGAAAAATTTTCTCGGAATGTTGGTTATAACCGGGCTCTAAATAATATCTTTGCAGAGAACCCATTGTTTTCATTCGCACTATTGTTCAATCAATAAAAAAACAATATTCAAGTATACGTATAAAGTAAAGTAAAATTATGATTTACATTATTTACAAGCGAGGAAAGTTGAGTAATGGTAATGTAGACCAGCCTGATCTAGGTTTATAAAAACCTATATTTTATGGCATCAATTAATATCATACATTTAAAATGAAGAAAAAGTAAATGTTGTATAAGCTAAATAGAAAGAAGGTATAACATTTCCAATTACTTAAAGAGTTAGGTTCTATTTGAGTATATTATTTTAAACTAGTTTAGGTTATAATATCAACCACCTTCTTACTTACTTTCCTTATACACTTCTCTATGTAAACAAAACACAAAATTGTTAAATGTCTTCATCTCTGCGTGACCAAGTAGATTGAAGCAGCAGATAACAGTAACTAGACATTTCCTATTTCCTATTCGATTACATTTGTGGTCGGGCCACACTTGGAGCCTCGTTTGTTTCCAACGAACACAGTGTACGCTGCTGAGAAATCTACTAATCCAGAATATATTCATTCGTGGAACGATAACAATTTATTAATACCGTTGTTTAGATTTATTGTGGGAATGTGTGGATGAGATTTTCTATTCTTCTTCTTTACGTATCGATAGCAAATAAGATTATTTTTGTGAAATTTAAAATTTTATGTTTAGCCCAAAATATAGTCATGTGAACTTCCTATTTGAAACATCCCTATGAATTTGGTTTTAACTCGGAATGTCTTACAAGTGGTCGTGGAAAACTATATCTCGTCGAATAAAACTATGTGTATTGCGATAAAATAAATGCTCCAACAACCCAGATGACGGAGTATTTAACAGTGTACCCATAAAACTAACTTTTACACGAAATATCCATAGAGTTGAAAATTTAAATATATATCGTATTGAAATGGATATTGCAGGAGCGCGCGCCGTAAAGTGCGCCAATGGGACATATGGCACTCACTAATCATACTTTGCTTTCTGTTTTATTTCGTATTTCCATTACCGTATTTCAAAAGGTATTGACATATGAGGCACTTTTACGAGTTTTACCTCCTCACTCCTCCATAAATTTAATGCTACCTTGTTCGTTGCCTTAGTTCCAGCTTTGTTTTGTAAATACATATAAAAGTGAACGTTACAGTCGTATTGTATTTAGCAAGTGAAATATTCTCGTTGCCGCGGTTGCCGGGAAGAAAATAATATGATAAATAAAATACCTTTTGTTTTTGTGAAAAGTACGGTGACTGCGTGTCAATGGGAAACAACACTCTAATACATTAAAATAAATGTGTCCTGGCAACTTTTTTGCTGTCCATACTTCCTTGTTTTATGAGATTTATTTTTCATTGAAACGTGTGCATTGTAAGATTGTTCAAATGTCAAATTGATTGTTTAAACGTTTTACGAGTAGTACATCGTGAGCGGTAGTAGCTCAGTGGCCTTGAGTTACGAGTAGCAGATCGCAGTTTAGAACAAAGACAGGCGATTTACTTCGTGTATATTATTTCATGACCACTGCCCTCAAAACGGTGAAGGAAAACATTATGAGCAAACCAGCATGTCCTAGAACAAGAAAATAGAAGACATGACATCTACCAACCCAACCTGTGTACGGCGTGGTTTCTTACGGCCTACTCTTTCTACCGACAGCCTTTGTCCCAGCACTGGGAACATTATATGCTGATTATACTTACGAATGTGCATACATACTACGAGGAAAAGAAGAACTTCCAAAATAAAAAGAAGGTGGAGAATGGAACAATCACAATCCTTGAATAATGACGAAGAAAGTAAGGTAATAAAGTTTATTTTAACCTACAAAGTTCCAAATGTACCTAATTCCACCTCGTAATGATCTCAACTATTGAAGTTCACGCGAATATAATTGCCCTTCTGAACTTGAACTAGTTTCACGAAGTTATGTCACCAATTTGGTAGTAATTTGCACAGTCCTCTGTTTTGACCGATAACAACATTATAATTCTCGCCAGCACCAACAACTGGTTGGAAATGTTACTTTAATCACTTCATACGACCCCCTAAATTATACGTATTGGTCTATTTAGAACTAGCCGTGTTCGTTACTGACATGATTTACAGGCAAAATTTTCGTATATCTTTGCTTTTGTCATACCAACATAAAATACTGTTGTTTAGATTTAGAATCTAAAATAAAAAAAACACAAAGCAAAGTCTAACAAGTGACTCATAGGTAGGTACAGCAACATTGGGAGTTTCCTAAAGTATACAGGATATGTACCTACCAATTTTTTGCGACTCTCTGCCCACAAGTTCTGCGTATAAAAAAATCGCAATTCAAAACAATTTCAGATCATTTTCAGGTATTTACTAGATTGTACAGAGGGCAGCACATTTAGTGACCCCAATCTGTCAAATTTCTTTGATAGTTTTTCAAGTTTATACAAAAGCATAAGGTTCGTTTTCAATTGGGAAAATTTAACATTTTGGGATAAGTTGATGTGCTGGCGTCTGTTCTTTACATAGGTAAATTATAAAGTGTTTATCGTAGTGTCTACGCAACTGCATTAAAAATCAAAATGTTTTATTTCACATAGATCTACATGGATCCCAAAGAAACGCCAGAAGCTAGATGCACGGTTTCGAAAGAGAGCCGGCAAGAAACCCCCACAGTATTGTGGGGGTTTCTATATAAAATCAGTTCTTGAGTGCAATTGTATTGAACAATTGCACTCAAGAACTGATTTTATTATTGTATGGCCTACAGACATTTTCGTCTATCTTTGTTTTGTGCATGCACAATTGGTTAGTAACGGGAATCCGTACTTTTATAAAACATAAAAAAATCTAACACACGAAAACCTTATGATAAAATTGCGTCTTTTTTGCATCTATTTCTTCTTCAGGGTTTACGCGATAAAATAAAGGTAAACAAACGAGCTTTTTAATTCCGAAAAGATTTTACGCATCTATACCTACATTTATATGGCGAGAGAGTTTACATCGAAAAGCTTTATCTCTAAATGTGTGTTGGTTTAATCGTGTGTAAAGAGCTATAAAAGTGCAATGGGCGTTCCTCGCTAAACGCGTCCACGTTTTTCCTCTAAGCGACGAAAGGTAAGTTTTTCACAGCTTCGATTGCATTTTTATCTCTATCTAAGTACTTGAGTGCGTGAAAAAAATGAAATACGTTGCTGTAAGGTATTGTGCCATTTCTTTCAAAGTTTTTTTTTAAGTGGCTATGTAATGTCATGGGAGGGGATTAGGTTACAACTTAACTCTTGCTCCTCAAACAAGAGCTCAAGCTAAATTGACATCAATATTAGCAGAGCATGAGCATTCAAGCATACGATTAGTTACAAATGCACAAAGGAGCATTGACACAAATTACACAAGCACATCAATAGGTAAACACTGAATGGAAATTAATTTGTCCATATTAGCTGCGGTGGGTCGGGTAGTTTGCCAAAAGGCAACCAATGTAAACAAGTATAACCTAATGTAATAAATAATGTATGGAGGCCAAACATGGAAGTTATCCATGCCATGCCGAGAGGGATCGGGCTAAATTTTCATGATCTTGCGGTTTGTGATACGTGCTTGTTAATATTAGTTTATCAACCCTCTCGCCACATTGTGTACGAGATTTACTGATAGGTACCTGCTTGAGACTATTACTCAAGTGTTTTGCTTATCTGACCTGAGCGAGCAGGGATTTACGTAAATGCTGTGGCCTGTACACAAGTTCGAAGGTAAGATATAACCTTGCTTAGATATTCAAACCAATACATTAAATCCGGGTACAATCTTGAGTAAAGTTTTCGTATAATATAACATATTGGAAAACTGCAACGGTTTATGAAAAAGTTCGTTTACTCACGGCATGAGATTTGTTCAGAGCCCAAGTACACCGAACTTATACGAATCTGTATAAGAAGTAATAATCATTGGGGCGTGCACACGTGTTTCGTAGAAAATGTTTCGAATAGTACACCGCCGTCGGGTAGCAGGATGGTATTGTGTATGCTACCCCGCGAAACAATATTGAGAGCAGAAACATGAATACATATTCAAAACAGAAAATAAAACGGATTCTGTATGATTAAAAATAAAACATTTCGTTGTTAGGTATACCTAAGATATTGTGTAAGTTGTACATTGTAAAATGTTTTTGTTTGATTCAAGAATGTAATGCTTGATGGTATATTTTAGAAACCTAACACTAAGGGTGGTTAAAAATGGAAAATCACACCTTGTGTTAGTGATCATAATTAAAAAGTTGGCGAAGTGCCGATAATATTTCAGAGGGGCAGACGGGTCGCCATTTCAAACAATATGGTAGCAAACAAGGCGAGGGAAGGGGGGCTTCACGTCGCGTCTGCGGTGACCTCTCATTAACTGTGACTGAACGCTCGTTGTCACGTCGCGGCCCGGGCCCGGCAATTTGTTCGCCCTTAACGAATTCGCCAAAGTTATGTTTTTCATAAAATTAATTTTATTTTACCTCATTGTGTTATGAATGTTACCATGTAAATGAGAGCCGAGAGTTAGAGCGATATTTTATTGCGGGCAATTTCATGAATGTATACCTACATGGGAAATGTGAATGCAGTTTGTAGCGTGCTTGTAAAATATTCGTCGTGAAACAAAGATAATTGCTGGGGCTAAAATAAAATGGTCGCTATATGAACATGACATTAAATTAACGACAGATGCCTATCTAATATTCTGAATAACTAACGTGGTTTTACTTTTATCATGCGGTAATATTGTCTATTGGTAAGTTTTGAATTAGAGCTAGATCTCAGGCTAACCCAGCGAGGCGCATGAGTCGCAATATTGTTCCTACAATGTCGACGGATATTTCCGCTTGATGCATTTTTGATGTTTTTCTGATGTGGGTCTATCGGCCTCTGCTATCTAAATGTGATGAATATTCAACGTTGGTTTATGAGAGATACGATCTTAGATACAGTTGCTTTATTTATTTAGGTAATTTTAAATTGTTAGCCAGTAGGTACATTCTGGATTTAAAATTTAAATATGATCATAGATGGAAATAATTTTAATTATTCACAAAAGAATTAGGTCCCAACGATTGAAAATCTTTCTATCGTTTATAAATATGTTGGATAAAAGGAATCCAAGAGATTTACTATATTTACCGTGGCTGTTAGAAAAACATGTAATGAAACTCGATTATGATGTTGGTATTAAGCAAAAACCCACGGGAAATCGGATAACATTGTTTTAATCGTATTTCTTCGCTTTGCTATTATTTCCTAACAACATGAAACCTATTTATAGGTCTTGCCTAAGGAGCTCTTCAAGGTTATTGATTAGCAAGTTAAAAATTGATTTATAGTAAGTTAATCAAATGACTTATATCGCGTAGCTCAGACTAATGAATTATTTACCCACCTTCTGCATCGTTCGCGTACAGGGTGCCTATGCCATTGTAACTATCTGTATCCAACATTTCCAACCAATTAATAATAATAATAATAACTTTATTAGCAAAAACAGTAAGATGATACTACTAATTTGTACTACCAATTAATTCGTTCAGTGGTTTGAGCTATGTGTTGATATATCAGTCAACCAGTCAGTCATGGTTTCCTTTTATAAATATATACCTATAACATGTTTTAATGTAACCCCTTAAAGTCGACGCCATTTTCATAAAAAACCGTGTGATACTACTCTGTCAAGAAAGTACCGGGAAAAGATCAATAATACACAAAATGTCTGTTATTCATCCAAATTTATTTTATCACCTTCAAAGTATGCTCCTTTAGAAACGATACGGCGCAACCAACGAATAATCCATTCATCAAAACATTTTTTAAACGCTGCTTCCGGAATTGAGTTCAGTTCTCGCCGCGAATTCTCCTTTATGTCTTCTATCGATTGAAAACGGGTGCCACGAAGTGGTAATTTGAGTTTAGGAAAAAGAAAAAAGTCAGCAGGAGCCATATCTGGTGAATATGGTGGTTGCTGGATGGTATTTGTTGAGTGTTTGGTCAAAAATTCGTTCACAATGATAGCCTTGTGCGAAGGCGCATTGTCGTGGTGCAAAATCCAAGAATTTTCTTTCCACAAATGTGGCCTTTTTCGTCGAATTTGCTCTCTTAAACGTCGCATAACGCTCAAATAATATTCTTTATTTACCGTTAGACCTTCCGGTAAGAATTCAGAGTGCACAACACCGCGATAGTCAAAGAAAACAGTCAACATGACTTTGACTTTTGATCGACTTAGGCGTGGTTTTTTCGGTTTCGGTTCAGTTGGAAGGCGCCACTCCGAAGCTTGTTGACTAGTTTGCATGTCAAACTCGTAAGCCCACGTCTCGTCACCAGTAACAATGCGTTTCATGAATGTTTGGTCCGAACTGACTCGTTCTAGCATGTCCTCAGCGACTTTCATGCGATTGAGTTTTTGGAGAAAATTCAGATCTTTTGGGACTAGCCGAGCAGCAACATGTTTCATACCCAAATGATTAGTTAAAATGGTACGGATCGACTCGTGAGATACAGAAAGTTCGGCGGCTATCTCTCTCAGAGTTGAATGGGGATTTTCAGTCACTATTTTCTTCACTTTTGCGATGTTAACTTCAGTTGCAGACGTTGACGGCCTACCAGAGCGAGGCAAATCTTCCATCACATCTCGACCGCTTTTGAACGCTTTGAACCACTTATAAGCACGAGTTTTTGATAAAGTCGATTCACCGTAAGCCTTCTGTAACATTTTCAGTGACTCCGAACACGAAATTCCATTGGCGATGCAAAATTTAAGACAAACTCTTTGTTCGATATTTTTGTCCATTATGAAATTCGCAATACACACTATATATGATATTACTAAAACCAGAACTGTATTTAATATAAATAACAGATGCAACTCAAACTCCGCGCCAAAATGGAAAACAGTTGTGCCAATCTAACAACTACAAAAAAACAAAAATTTGAATTTGGAACCATAAACAAATCATCCATTCCCGATACTTTTTTGACTGAATGTAAATCAATTTTAAATATAGTACTTCTTCGTCCCGCGGAACACAAGCACTACTGCTGAGAATGAGGTCCTGGGTACGATTCCCGGGTCGGACAAAGTGTTTATTGGGTTTTTCCATCATTGGATTTGTCAGTAGCAGTCTAGATTTGTGCCCGGTTGATGGCAATGGGCTCGCTCCCTATTACATGGACTTAAATATAATTGGCGAAGTGTGGGTGTACTGTACACCATTGTCTAACCCTTCGGGGATCAGAGGCGTGATGTTATGTTAAAGTTGAATGTAGCATAATCAAGATTTGAGGGACAATTCTCATAATTTATTTTATAAATTTCAATTTATCAAAAAAAAACTAATATTCCTAAATTCTTGACTAGTTTTTGTTAATGATCGTTGAACGTTTTTTTAATTACGGGAATCGGTCGTCTGGTTTATAAAACTAAAAGGAAATAAAGACATCCTTTCAACATAAAGGATGTCCATACTTTTACTATTTCCCTTAGTTCACAGGGACACGGTATCCCAGAGGCCCATCAAATAAAAGGACCTTCCGTGCATAGATAAAGGACGTTCGACTGTCGTCGACTAAATTGAATTTTGTACCGATAAATTCGGCACCAAATAAATAATAATGTGTCGTGAAGAGATCAAGATAATGTTGATATTCTTGGAAGATGAATGGGGTAACAATAATATCCACATATTGCTACAAGACATAATGTAATCTTGATTTTTTTTTCAGGTTTTCTTATACTTGCATGTTTATAATAAATACTAGCTTCTGCCCGCGTCTTCGCCCACGTGGATGACGGAAATTGCATGTTATTATACATATAAACCTTCCTCTTGAATCACTATCTATTAAAAAAAACTGCATCAAATTCCGTTGTGTAGTTTTAAAGATCTAAGCATACATACAGACATTAGGACAGACGCGGGAAGCGACTTTACTTTACACTATGTAGTGATACAATGAAGAATAAAATAAAAACAGAGACTATTTGCCTATATTGAATAAAACAATTATATTTTCTGATTGTTACCTACTTAACAAAAATGAATGTCCTACGTCAAAACTGTAATTTACACATAACATTTGAATTTAAAAAATTACTCCTACTACTAGATTTATTTTAAAAAGAAAGGCGAAGGCCAATTACACTATTTAAACATAACATAATTTATTTAACACATGACATGCATTCTACTCACAAAAATTCTGACATTCCGACAGTAAGTATCACAGTAAGAGTCTGACACTCCCTTCCGCTCCACCCAGAGCGGGAGCAGTTATTAGATGATTTCCCAGTCTTAAAAAAAAAAGGTATCATCTTCCATTCATTCGCAAACATGTCACGATCTGTGTTTGAGTTCAGGAGAGCGTTAATAGAAATAATAATAGCGTTAATAGTACTACTAGATAATTTTCTACATCGGTAATTTCGGCTTATTGGACGACTCGCACGAATTTAACTCGCACGAAACGTGCGAATCGACTACTTTAAAAAATATCATTTTTTCTGTAGTCGATTCGCACACATTTTATTTATTGGCGTGCGAATCGACTCCCTCGCAAAAATGTAGTAGGCTATTCGCACACATTTCATTTTAAGGAATAAAAAAATTAAAGTACAGTCGTATTCAGCCATCACTGAAATAAAACTAAAAAATAATCGAAGTTTAAATAACAGATATTTACTTGAAAGTAAGAAAGATCTGTATTAAATAAGTAATAATTATTACTTAAAACGTGGCATATCTACATGTTATTTTATTTTATTTTTTTTTTACTTTTTTTTTATTTTTTTTTTTTTTTTATTTTAATACAGATATTTTTTATTATAGATTGTGTTTTCATTATCTATCTATTACGAGTAAAACACATTTGACCTTACCACTTCTGTACTCAAGTGTACTTACTTTATCTTAAATGCATTAATTTCATAAAAAACATTACGTGTGCGAATAGCCTACTACATATTTGTGAAGGTGTCGATTCGCACGCCATTAAACGAACTTCGTGCGAATCGACTACATATTTTTTAAAGTAGTCGATTCGCACGTTTCGTGCGAGTTAAATTCGTGCGAGTCGTCCAATAAGCCGTAATTTCAAGCAAAACCGAAGGAAAACTTTTTCTCCCTGAAAAATAAAAGTCAATTCTCAATCACCAAAGCTTCTCCCGTTTCATTAACAAACGTCAATGAGGATCTAATTTTTCCCCGCATGCGGGGCGGGGGACAAACGTTGAGAGAGCGGCCTGCATTTGCAACACGGGGAATCAAGAGCTGAGTCAACCCCTGGCCGCTCTCTATTTGCTCGCTCCATTCTGAAAGGTTAACTTCAGTTGGAGGACAAACAAAGACGCATTTTGTTTAATTAATCACTATTTAATGGTAGAATTTTGGAGTTAGTTTTATTTGTTTTTTTTTTGTAAGCTAGCTGAGTGTGTTTTGTTTTTTCGTTATGAGTAAGCTTTAGGTATGATTACTATTTATCTCACAAGATCATGATTTTTTATTCTGGAAATCATTATTTTACTTACTAAGACATTAGACTGAAAGCTATGAAATTATTGTAAAATTATTCAAGTCATTTCATAATCAGCCATACAGAACTAAGAAAAAATATCCTTAAAGATTATCTATGCTTTGAAGCTATTTTATTTTTGAAGTTACATAGGATCATTTTGTACCCATATTCGCAAATGAATAAATGATTATGATTATTATTATGATTATGATCTTAAAAACCTATGAAAGTGTAACCCAATAAAAAAATGTATTTACAACAATAAAATTAACATTATTGAATATTTAACCAATCCTGTGGAATAAAACCTATGTTCTAAAATCTAAATATAAAAATATGTACGGATTGTCGAAAATTAATAACGCTCTCAGGTATGCCGAATTTTTGCGGGAAAAATATCATAATAATAATCTTTATTTATATAAAAAACAGATTGCAGTACATGTAACAGTTTTAACAAAGTGGGTAGTATTAGATCTCTGGCAATCAAGTGGGTGACATGCTGCTCTCCTTGCTAGGCTATGACATAGCCTGTATTAAGGAGTAACAGTGCCGATCCCCTCTAATTATATTACTACAATTTAATTTTTAAAAGTTATTATTTTTAAATAAAAGTATTAGTGCGCGAACGCATTTGTGTGTGTGCTTGTGAGTGTACGTGTGTGTGTGTGCGTGTGTGTGTGTGAATGTGTGTGCTGTGTGTGCGTGTAAGTGTCTGTGTGTGTATGTGCGCGAGCGTGTGGCTGTGTAAGCGTGCGTTAGTAAAAGGATTGGATTAGTGTGGGTCTATGTTTTGGGTGAGTGGTACAATATACAAACTTGTCAACTTAATTAGGTTAAATATTTTTCTGTTTCGTCGTAGGTTTTATTTTGAAGGAATATGCGGACAGTCTGTTTACAATTATGATAAGATAATTTATATATTGGGCATTTCCTGTTGATTGTGTTGTAGAGAGACGGACCTAAGTAATAAAAGAATCTTTTAGTAAACGATAGTCGGGTTTTCGGAGGAGTACATATTTTATCTTTTCGGCGTTTAGTAAGTTCAATATAGGGGGTTATGCGGTGTTGCAAGAGAATTGACTGTAAAATAAAGTGTTGCCGCACATTGAGGACGTTGCAGGTTTTGTATAACTGATAAGTTGGATAAATTAGTGGACGGAAGGTAGCCACTTTCAGTATGGCGCGATGTGCAACTTCCAATGGTTTAAGGATAGTTTTTGCAGCACCACCCCAACAGGAAATACAGTAGGTAATAATAGATAGGCATAAGGCAAAGTAAACATTACGTATAATTATAGGATTAGCAATATTTCTTAAGGTTTTAAATACATATATAAGTTTGCGAACTCTGCCAGTAAGGACATTTATATGAGATTTAAATTTAAGATTCTTATCTATGACTATACCTAGGTATTTGATTTCATCCGTAGAGGATATAGGTTCGCAGTGGCAAGAACTAGGTAGGTAGGTTTGAGTTTGCAAATTGCATGTGTGAGCTATAAGTGATATTGGTGAGTTTGGTTGGGTGGCAATATAATATCCTTGGACATTTCACACAGCGCCATATAGCCCCAAGCTAAGCAAACTAATGCTTGTGTTATGGTAACGAGATGGCTTGGCTTTGATGGCTAAACTTCTTATATACATTTTTTTTTGTAAATACATACATATTACAGATAG